>CAWWDK010000359.1:0-559829 GCA_963942575.1 Priocnemis perturbator | reverse complement strand
TTCCTGTTGAGGGTTTGCTTACTTTGGCGGAACATTTGGCAACGGAACGTTTTATCGGTAGGTTTGTTCAGGAAGGAATTTGTGGAAGTCCGACTAATGTGACGATTGGATTGGAAAATGTGATAGGAAGGCATAACAGTACGTTATTTCCAGAGTTAGATGACTACAATCGGAATGACCGTCTAGGTTTCCATGTAGAAGGGAGACCGTGCGAAATGACAAAATGGGCAAATGACGTAGAAATGTGCAGGATATATGAAAGTTGTGTCGGGCTAAAATCCAAACAATTTGAGATCTCAGATTGAATCAAATGTTGTATGGGGATGTTCGATTGTCTTCAAGAATCGATTTTATAAGGTAAACAATAGATTCGTCGAAAAGTCGTGGATAATAGTTGTTATGTTGGTTGGTTGCTACGCGCCGTAGAATCGATTTTGTAAGTTAAGTAATCGTTAATAATAAATAGAATGATTGGTTGGTTATTACGTCGAAGATTCTATTTTTTAGAATTATAACATACCTACAAACATTTAATGAAATTTGAAACCTGAAATTGGTTAGTTTTTGAACTTTCACAACTTTCATAAATACCTGCATATTTATACATTATTTGCCCATTTTCTCATATTTCTGGGTCCCTCTTGTATATTGAAACCAAGTATGTCATTCCGCTTGTAGCCATCTAACGCTGACAACAACATACTTCCATATGGCTTCCATACAAGCCATAGAAATAATCAGGAATATTTTATTGAACGAGAGTTGTCAACATTTGGAATCACTTTGAGGCCCTGAAAAGGGCTGTTTTGAATGGATATCAAGGAAATCCTTGAAACTTGACATCAGAAAACCAGTCGCTTGTCTCCTGCGGCACACAGATTGATTCTCTTGAAACCAAGATTTAGCTCCAGCTGTTCCCTACCACTTCCACTCTGCGTTTGCTTAGGCCTGCATACAGCTTTCTTTTGTGACCAGTAGACTCCGGTTTCAATTAGGACAGTGGATATGTTGTGGATGAAAAGATGTTATTGCTTGTGTAATCTTCTTTATAATCCAGCCGACGCCTATGTTACCTCGAGCGGAGTCAGTCAAGCGTGTGATGTTTATGAGGCGTGAAGCGACGCGGCTCCTTTGTCGAGAGTTCGCGGTTTGGTTTTTTATAATACAATCACATAATTTTTCACATTTTGCTTTTTGTTTTATTTAAAATAGTGATTAATATATTGATGAAATTTTTCCGCGTAAAATGAAATCAAACATGATATTAATCGGACCATATTTACTTATTTATTACTGTGACGTTCTATTTTCATATACGCTGCATATATACATTATTAAATTTGTACGAATAATAAATAAAAAAGAATCTAATAAAAAGACATAAATCGATGACGAGGACGAGTTAAAAATAATAAAAAACAACAACAAATAAAATAAATAAATCTACGAACATTTCCTAATTTATTTACCGGGCTTGTCTGCTTATCTTCCTAATAATATAAATCCTGGACGATAGGACCAGTCACAATTTAAAATACATATCTAAAATCTCAGTTTCACATGTTCCGCGTCACACTTATTTATAATATTCTATCCCGGTCGTGGAGATATAACATTAATACATTTAAAATATAGGGCTTAGTCCTTATCACTACTCGGCTCTACTCTTACTCGCATACTCTTTTACATTGCCAGTGAGCTGAGATCCGTAGTACGACAACGTGAGAGAGAAGGACGCGAGGCGCGAAAACCATGTCCTTCTCTGTCACATTGGCATACTACGGTTTTCAGCTCACTGACAATGTGAGAGAGTATACTACGATCAGTAAATGTGATCTCAATTACACCATGTTTGATCTCATTTTTATCCCAATAATTTCATGATTACGTTATACAATTTTTCATACAGAAAAATTTAATAATAAAAAGCAATAAGAATCGTCTTTAATATAGCATTTGGTACGCTGAGTTTTAAACGGCTCAGTTGCCTCGACTGTGCTTTTTTACTCTCTTTTTTTCGCTGTCCTTTTCTTCGTTCGGCGAACTACAAAGGCGGGTCGCGAGGATCGAAAACCGTGTCTACTATCTCCAAGTGGTCCGAACCATTGAACTATATACACCTGGAATCAGAACATTGTTACGGGACCGTCGGTGGTAAAGGTCTTCCTTGAGTATAAATAACTCTACGTTTGGTTGTTTTAAGAAAAACAGGTTTTTATTGTTGCTTATTCGTGGATAATTTTACACTTTGTTAAACGCACTTGGTAACTCCAGACTCGGTGGTTTCTGGCTAACTGACTTTTGGGTGAAAAGGGCCTTTCTTAAGTACTACGGGCGCGGACCCTAACCCTCAGACCTAAGGGGTGGGGGTAGGTCTAGCGTTACACCCCCTTGGTTGGATTCGTCTTGCTCCTGGAAGACGTGGTTCGAGCCGCCTGGTTGTTTCAACCAGTGGTCCAGTTGTGGCTAATTTACTCAACGGTGTCAGTCGAAGCTCCCCTTGTGACGTCTGTATTACCGTTGCCAGTAGGAACACTATTAATATTGTCGTCATCTATAACAGATTGGTAATAAGGTTTAGTTCTATCAATGTGCACTCTAATGTGTTTGTTGCTTTGGAGTATGGTGAGATTGTTATTGTCGTGGGCTTCTGTCACGGCGTATGGTCCAAGCCATTCACTGTCAAGTTTTTTGAGTCTGCGCTCATTATGGAGTAATATTAAGTCTCCAACTTCATAAAGTGGATGTTTCCTGGTAATTTTGGAATCTTGGTATTTCCTTGATCGTTCCTTTGCTTGTTGGATTCTTTGTCTGGCAAGGTTGATGCCAGACTCGTGCCTCTGACGCCATTTTTCCACCAGTTGATTGTAGGAGACACTTGATGTTCCGGCTAGTGCTGATGGTATGGTTGCCCTTCTACCGAAGGTTAATTCGAAAGGTGTAAATTCGTGGCTTTCGTGGACTGAGGTATTATACGCAAACGCGATAGACTGTAGAGTCTCGTCCCAATACTGGTTTCTTTGCGCACATTCGAGACTGGTTTTAATTAGATCCCGTATTACTGCATGTGCGCGTTCTAAACTTCCATTTCCTTGTGGATGGTAAGCGGTGGTTTTAATGTGGTCGATTTGGAATACTCGTTCGAATTCCTTCATCGTGTCGGATATGAAATTCGAACCTTGGTCGGTTAGAATGTTTTTTGGTGTAGAGAACGTATAAATGTAATGTTCCAGCAGGGCGGTGAATACTTCTTCGGATGTTATTCCTTTTAGTGGACACAGTAAGATATATTTCGTCAGAACGTCTTGTATGGTGAGAACGTATCGATTCTTCTTTTGGGAGAGAGGTAGTGGGCCGAATATATCAAGTGCGATTTTGTCATTCGGTGCAGTAGGTGTATCAGGTATTATCGCAGACGCCTTTTGCCTGATTCGCACCAATTTTTCTATCTGGCATTGTTGGTATTTCCTGATGTATTCTACCATGTCCTGATGTATTCTACCAATGTGCACTCTAATGTGTTTGTTGTTTTGGAGTATGGTGAGATTGTTATTGTCGTGGGCTTCTGTCACGGCGTATGGTCCAAGCCATTCACTGTCAAGTTTTTTGAGTCTGCGCTCATTATGGAGTAATATTAAGTCTCCAACTTCATAAAGTGGATGTTTCCTGGTAATTTTGGAATCTTGGTATTTCCTTGATCGTTCCTTTGCTTGTTGGATTCTTTGTCTGGCAAGGTTGATGCCAGACGCGTGCCTCTGTCGCCATTTTTCCACCAGTTGATTGTAGGAGACACTTGATGTTCCGGCTAGTGCTGATGGTATGGTTGCCTTTCTACCGAAGGTTAATTCGAAAGGTGTAAATTCGTGGCTTTCGTGGACTGAGGTATTATACGCAAACACGATAGACTGTAGAGTCTCGTCCCAATACTGGTTTCTTTGCGCACTTTCGAGACTGGTTTTAATTAGATCCCGTATTACTGCATGTGCGCGTTCTAAACTTCCATTTCCTTGTGGATGGTAAGCGGTGGTTTTAATGTGGTCGATTTGGAATACTCGTTCGAATTCCTTCATCGTGTCGGATATGAAATTCGAACCTTGGTCGGTTAGAATGTTCTTTGGTGTAGAGAACGTATAAATGTAATGTTCCAGCAGGGCGGTGAATACTTCTTCGGATGTTATTCCTTTTAGTGGACACTGTAAGATATATTTCGTCAGAACGTCTTGTATGGTGAGAACGTATCGATTCCTCTTTTGGGAGAGAGGTAGTGGGCCGAATATATCAAGTGCGATTTTGTCATTCGGTGCAGTAGGTGTATCAGGTATTATCGCAGGCGCCTTTTGCCTGATTCGCACCAATTTTTCTATCTAGCATTGTTGGCATTTCCTGATGTATTCTACCATGTCCTGATGTATTCTACCAATGTGCACTCTAATGTGTTTGTTGTTTTGTAGTATGGTGAGATTGTTATTGTCGTGGGCTTCTGTCACGGCGTATGGTCCAAGCCATTCACTGTCAAGTTTTCTGAGTCTGCGCTCATTATGGAGTAATATTAAGTCTCCAACTTCATAAAGTGGATGTTTCCTGGTAATTTTGGAATCTTGGTATTTCCTTGATCGTTCCTTTGCTTGTTGGATTCTTTGTCTGGCAAGGTTGATGCCAGACTCGTGCCTCTGTCGCCATTTTTCCACCAGTTGATTGTAGGAGACACTTGATGTTCCGGCTAGTGCTGATGGTATGGTTGCCTTTCTACCGAAGGTTAATTCGAAAGGTGTAAATTCGTGGCTTTCGTGGACTGAGGTATTATACGCAAACGCAATAGACTGTAGAGTTTCGTCCCAATACTGGTTTCTTTGCGCACTTTCGAGACTGGTTTTAATTAGATCCCGTATTACTGCATGTGCGCGTTCTAAACTTCCATTTCCTTGTGGATGGTAAGCGGTGGTTTTAATGTGGTCGATTTGGAATACTCGTTCGAATTCCTTCATCGTGTCGGATATGAAATTCGAACCTTGGTCGGTTAGAATGTTCTTTGGTGTAGAGAACGTATAAATGTAATGTTCCAGCAGGGCGGTGAATACTTCTTCGGATGTTATTCCTTTTAGTGGACACAGTAAGATATATTTCGTCAGAACGTCTTGTATGGTGAGAACGTATCGATTCCTCTTTTGGGAGAGAGGTAGTGGGCCGAATATATCAAGTGCGATTTTGTCATTCGGTGCAGTAGGTGTATCAGGTATTATCGCAGGCGCCTTTTGCCTGATTCGCACCAATTTTTCCTTCTGGCATTGTTGGCATTTTCTGATGTATTCTACCATGTCTTGGTCCATAATGACCCAATCGTGTTGTTCCTTGAGTCTTTTAATCGAACGGTTCTCTCCAAAATGTTGCGTGGCGGTTTTTCCAGGGCATTCTGCTAGTAACTGTTGTTTTTGTTCGTGTGTCAGTTTGTTCTGTGAAGTGAAGCAAATCTTAATGACGCTCTGCAGTTTGTTACCCAGGAAGTTAAACATATCTTTGAGGACTTCTCTTTCCCAAGTGGTGATGGTTGGATCGGTAATTCGGAACTGGTACATCTTAATGTTGCCCTTTTTGAGGAAGGCGATTGCCAACCCGAGTTCCTCTATCCATTTGGCCTCGTTATACGGTCCTAGTGACGCGATGTCCTCGTCTTCGGTGGTGTCCTTGGAAACTTTCATCCAATGTCCTTTGTTGGTTGACTGGAGTATTCTTATTTTGTCTTCCGGATGTACGCTCTGGTTCCATAAAGTGTATTCATTATACCAATTAGTTGTTTGTAATGCGTCAATTTCATCGTTGGCTTCGTCTTCTCCCTGGTCGATTCTTGTCGGTGGTTCGTCAGCTTCAGGTACATCTCGTGTGGGTAAAACTCTCGAAAGAGCATCTGCGGCTGGATTCTCCTTTCCTTTGACGTATTCGATGGTGTAGTCATATTCCTCAAGTTTTAGTCTCCAATGAAGTAGTCGTGATGACGGGTCCTTTACATTGAATAGCCATACTAAGGCTCGATGGTCTGTCTGAATTTTAAACTTTCTGCCTAGTAGGTATTGTCTGAGTCTTTTGACACTCCAAACTATACCAAGCAGTTCCTTTTCAGTTGTGCTGTAATTTCTTTCAGGTGCGTTTAGTACTCGTGATATGTAGCAACACGGGTGCCCGTTTTGTGATAGCACTGCTCCGAGTCCTACGTTTGATGCGTCAGTCGTCAATGTAAATTCCTGCCCGTAGTCTGGATACTTCAAAACCGGGGACATACAGAGTTTTGCTTTAAACGCCTCAAAACTGGCTTGGCATTCACTCGTCCACTTGAAGTCTACGTCTTTTTTTGTGAGTTCCGTAAGAGGCTTTCCAATAGTCGAGAAATTCTTGATGAATTTACGGTAATAACCTGCAAGTCCCAGGAAGGATTTTATTTCCTTCGGTGTTCGTGGCTGCTTAAATTCGTTCACTGCATCAAGTTTTGCAGGATTTGGCTTTACTCCGTCCTTGGTTATGATATGGCCTAAATACTCGAGTTCTGGTCTGAGGTACTCACATTTGTCAGGCTGAAGTTTCAGCCCTGCTTGTCGAAGTCGATCCAGTAGTATTATCAGGTTCTCGTTATGCTCTTGCATCGTTGAGCCAAATACTACTATATGTTACGTCCCAGCGTAACTTTTAACTTATTAGCCTAGTATTTTTCTTGTTCTTGCTACTCCGATCTCCGGTTGCGCCTATACTTGTATATTACGGCCTGTGCCTATCGCAGCCGGCGTACCGTTAGAGTATTAGAGTTAAAATCATGTCATTTTCCTTCTACTCCGGGCTTCGTATGCGCCTATACTTGTATATTACGGCCTATGCCTAGCGCATGCGTGGTACCGTCGAGCGGTAACTTCAAGTAGAATATTCCTCGCCTTGGAATCACCGTCGTCCCCACCCAATATACCGACTTATGACATATATGTAGTATAAGGAACGAATGCGTGTACGCGGTATGCAAGTGTGAGTGTATAGACTTAAGGTTAGCGACGAGTTTCCGCTTAAGAATATTGTTTATCCTTTTCTCTTTCTTTTCATTTATTAATTGCGCCACTGTTAGACATCGCTGCAGGACAAGACTATTTTTCGATTATCATCAATTCCACCGAAGCGTGCGCTTGAGAGTTACTAAGTTCCTACGTGCCGAGATCGACTTGCACTCATAATAAAATCTGTTAATTAGAGAGAGAGACTAACGAACAAAACCAGCGTCTCGTTTTACATAGCCAGCCGAATGATTGTATATACCGTCGACCGCTATGTACCCGATTCTGTGAGAGGGGCCTAAAAACTATCTCTGAGCCGGCCTAGGAACCATCTCGAGACGCGACCGTCGTCGCAGTTGGCTGTATAGTCGCGAGGTGCGTAGTCCTCTGTCCGAGGAATATCTTAGTTTATTCTTTGTGAGCTAATCTGTGCAAATTCTTGCAGTTTAATCAGAGACTCATTACTCCTCGTTACATCCTAGTGTTAAAATCTAGCTATTACAAAGAGCAAGGACTCATATTTCTTTTGGTTTTCTTTTGGTTTCGAATTTTAATCTAGAGTGCGAATAGTGCGATCCGCGTTATTTCCAGCACGTGGTCGGCGAATCGCGCCGAGCCCGTTAGCATATAAGTCTCATTTATAAAGAACATTATATTATTAGTATTATAAGTAACACTTCCACATAAGTCTTCTCTCGGTGAGGAATTGGTATTGTATTTAGACTGATTTAAACATCTAGACCGGTCTGAGGAGTCTCTTCGCGAGTAACATCTACAGCTCCGATAACACGGGAGCTTAGGCCATCTCAAGCCTGATCGTATATTAATACCATTTAACGATTCGAAGGTACTCATCGTAATAAACCATACGAATTTCCACCGACATACCACCGAACTAAGAGCGAGAGTAACACAGCGAGCGACATACCATCGAGCGAGCGTGAGCATGAGAGAGAGAGAGAGAGAGAGGTCAAAGATTGTCTGAGCGTTTCCAGCAGCACGGTAAGAATATTCCAATTACCAGCTAGATCATGATTTCTGGCCCGACTCTTGCCCCCAGTACATGTATTACGGGAAACCTAGGGCAATAGTTGTAGAGGCGATCCCGTAACCGTGTGCTCTGAGCGCTGGGCGATCGGAACTGTTTAATTCTACAAGGAATCTCTGTACCATTCATATAACGAATATCACGCGCAATACGAGCTGCTTCGTTCAACCCACGATTATACCGCGCGTTGCATACCGGCGAATTGTACTACCGAACATTGCGTAATAGTTAGTCTTTCCGTTCCTTATTATATCAATACTCCGATACAAACAAAACCTCGTAACCATTGTTAAAACGTGGAATTGGCGTTAGAAGCGGGATACACCTTCTTTCTGTATATATATATCTCTTACAGTTATATTACTTCTTTATACCCACTTCTAACCGTGGAACTGGTGTCAGAAATCTGCTTTTTCAACTCAAGTCGTCTTTGTATCTGCACCTGAATAATCATCACAGAATATACACTATTGTTTTTTTCACACTACATCTGCTTTATCCCTTTTTTATTTTCTTTGCATGCGCTATAATTAACATTATCTGTACTGGAATGTAACACGCAATAACTCAGCAACCTGTACGGGTTGATAAGAGAGAGAATCCTATAAGTCCTGCAGATCGAATAGATCGATTTCGTTCTTTCGCGTCATCATTTTATTCGGTCATTGATAGAATCATCTTTTTGATTTATATCCTTTAGGTTAAGTATTCACGCGTTACTCCCGGGCGACAACGGTCGACCGCTCGAACACACACACGGTTCCATCCTAGACAAATCCTTTAAACCGACCTATCGCGACGCCCGGACGTAACATATATCGTCTAGGTAGGCGATACATATTTTGCCAATTAGTCCTTTCAACGCCATGTCCATCATGCGTTGGAATGTGGCTGGGGCATTTTTTAATCCGAAGGGCATACGATTGTATTCGAAGTGTCCTTCAGGAGTGGAGAATGCCGTGAATTTTTTCGATTCTTCCTCCATAGGAATCTGGTGGAACCCTGAGCTAAGGTCAAAGGCCGAAAAGAACTTTGCCTTTCCTAAGTGGTCGAGTATGTCGTCGATCACGGGTAAAGGGTAAGCGTCTTGTTCTGTTTTCTCGTTTAGCTTCCTGAAGTCGATCACTATTCTCCACTTTTTTTCACCTGATGCATCGGTTTTCTTCGGTACAACCCATATGGGTGAGTTGTACGGAGATGTCGAATGCGCGACGATTCGTTTGTTCAACATATCCCTTATTTGTTTGGATATATCCTGTCTATGGCACTCTGGTGGTCTGTACGAGGCGTTGTTGATCGGCTTATTGTCTGTAAGTTTGATGGTATGTTCAGCTACTTTAGAAGAGGGTAGCGGGTCACCTGGTAGTGTAAACACGTCATGGTAGTTGGAGATAATCTTCCATATGTTGTTCCGATCTGAATCTTCGGCGTGGTCGAGTCGGGTGTTTTCCAGTAGCAGTTGTACTCTGCTACTAATTTCCATTGGTGAAATCTGATTTACTCTATTTCTCTGAATTCGGATAGGCTGCATGTTTATTTCCTGGTGTTTGATATTAATATCATTTGTGGCGTTGTTGTAGATGGGTACGCGTACCCTATGGTTATTTACTGTGTATACCGAATCTGGTATTTCCGGATGGTCAAAAATGCTTACATGCCCTTTCTTGAGTCCGCATTGCACGTTAAGAACGCGTGTTGTTTGTGCGGGGACATAATAGCCATTGCCATAAAGACGGTGACTAATGCCGTCGAGCGTCAGCGTGTTGTTGTTAAGATTATACCTGAATGATTGTAGCAAGGGTTGTCCTATAATCCCGTCCTCAGGTATTGGGAATTCTGACGGTACTGCATGAAATGTGTGTATCTTTCTATGTAGCATGAGGGTCACGGAATATGGTGATATGTGCTTGTCGTTGCCCATCAAAAACTCTTTTTTTGTTGGTTCTCGGTCGGTTGTTGGTGTAATCAGAGTTTCTTTCACAATGTTTATTGAGGATCCGGAGTCGATGAGGTATCGTCCTGTTCTGCCGGTTCGTCCCAATGTCCATTGGCATGACTGTAGTCGGGCGGAGATAGCACTGACTCGGTCAAGTACTGCTCCTGAAGCTGGTCTATCAGTTCGTCGCTTATCTCGTCGTCCCAATTGTCCTGGATTCGGTTCACTTGTTGAGGCGGGCGCCTTAGACCTGGGTCTCCCCGAAAATTTTTGCGGAAGCACTGAGCCTCGGTGTGCCCAAGTTTCTTGCAAAAATTGCAGGTCAACTTTGCACATTCTTCGATGGGCCTACTGTAGGTTGGTGGATTAGCAGAGGCAGGTCGATTCTGGGAAGGTGGCCTTTGTTCATTTGTCAGTCGGTACTGGAAATGGTTGCTACCTGCAGGACGTGGGGGTGGTGCCGAGGGTCGAATACGGTTTGCCTTTTCCCGGATCCATACCTCGGTTTCCATTGCATCTGTTTGTGCTTCGTTCAGGTCAGTGGGTCTTAGGCTCCGAACTTGGGTACCTATGTCGTCGCGTAGACCCATTATGTATGATTTTACCGCGTTCCTCTCCTCTGTTTTTATGGCTATGCGTTGCTCGGTCGCATTTGTCTCATTTTGTATAGCGTATTTTAGTTCGTTTAATTTTTCGCGGAATCGTTGACTGTATGACTGTACGCTTTCACTGTGCAGCTGTCTTGTTTGCAAGAGCTTGGAGCGGGCGAGTTCATAGGACGTCGTACCGCTTAGATTTTGCCGAAGGGCCAGGTACAGCTCTTCGTATGTATTCGTTTGGGTAAAACGAATAGCACGTTCGGCATTGCCGATTATTTTCTCGTCGAGGATGAAGTCGAGCAGGCGGTCGGGCTCTTTGCACTGTATTCGAGCTTTCCTCACGGATTGTATGAAATCCTCGACCCCTGCGTCATCGTGTCCTTTTATAGTGCGCACAGTGCGGATTATTTCACTGGCTGGCGCGAGTTCTCTGTTGCGATCGCCCTGGGAACCGGTATGTCTGGGCGGACTATTTTCTGGGGAACTCCCGTGATCGTCGCGTCCCGTGGGTTGCTCCTTTCGTGAGTTCGTCGATGGTCCGCTGGCCTCATCTTCGGTGAAATCTGTTCCCAGGTGTCTCCAAATATCCTTATTTTCTTTATATCGCTTTACGTTTCCTTCTCCCAGTGTACGTATAGCTGCAGTGGACGCGTCCAATTTCGTTTCTAGTTGCTCCAATTTTTGGAGCAGAAGTGCCATGGGGTCCGTCTCCTGAGGCGTTGTTGTCGGGGACTGTGCCTTCGACATCCTCGAGTTTGAGTTAAGCGGGTTCTGGATACGTTCAATCACGTCACTGTCCGAACTGCTGGGGCTTTCCGTGGAATATTCTCGTATAGTGCGGTATTTGATGAACGCCAGAGTTCAGTAATAAGTGAACTTTCTTTCCCCTTTCTCTTCTTTTTTATTTATGGTCACGTGGTATTAATACCGTGCAATCCTCGCAAGTTGCTACAAACTTGTCTGGATGTACAGGTAAATTTTTTATTTTTGTTAACGAGAGATATGGGCTCGCAAGCTCAGTCTCACGGAGTTAGGTTACCTTTATTTCCTTTTCTGGATGTTCCAAGCTCCTCCTTGAAATGGCTCAGCGATGATTTCCTCACTTTTAAATTTTCAAACACGTTCCAATGGTTCGTGGTCAAGGATTGTTCCCGTTGATCGTTCAGTGTCCGTGTTGATCTTCGTATAACGCAACGCGTTCAGGGACGATTTCTTCTTCCGGAATAACGTCGTGAGAGACAATCCTGGCAGGATCGCCAATTTGTTACGGGACTGTCGGTGGTAAAGGTCTTCCTTGAGTATAAATAACTCTACGTTTGGTTGTTTTAAGAAAAACAGGTTTTTATTGTTGCTTATTCGTGGATAATTTTACACTTTGTTAAACGCACTTGGTAACTCCAGACTCGGTGGTTTCTGGCTAACTGACTTTTGGGTGAAAAGGGCCTTTCTTAAGTACTACGGGCGCGGACCCTAACCCTCAGACCTAAGGGGTGGGGGTAGGTCTAGCGTTACAAACATCCATATGTAAAGTCGCCGAAAAGCGGGACAGAGAGTGATAGAGTATGATTCCAGGGATACCTGTCCTTTGTTAACTGTACAATCCGTTTCAAAAATATCGGTGTAGCAGACGAGAGCCCAGTCAAGAAATTAAACCGCATAAATCGGTGGATTACAAACAAGTGCAAACGTGCAAACCAGTTGAATCAAGGCACTTTATCCAAGCGGCAGAAACTAGGTTATGTCGTGTTGTATTAAAAATTGCAAAAGCGTGTGGACGAAGAACGGGGATATTACTTTTCACAGGTAATTAGGAATAAAAGTAAAACTGCGTAGCATATATGAGGAATAGTGTCAGCATATGGAGTTCTGAACACCATTCGTGTCGGCCCTGATTGGACCTAAGCTGTGCGCATCGCACACAGACTGACAGACGCGCACGTACACTGCGACACAAATTGTGTTCAGAGCTCCATATGCTGACACTGATGAGGAAAAGCATTTTTTATTCCCAATTAATTATATCCAAATTGTCTTTATTTACAGCTTTCCCAAGGATCCGGCATCATTTGCAGAATTTGTAACGGCAATACCGCCGACATTCGTAAAAAAAATTACGAAGTACACCACCATTTGCAGTAAACATTTTATATATGATTCATTTCAGGTAACACCATCTGGACAGAACCGCCTAAAGCAGAGAGCAATACCCACATTGTTTGACTACGATGTGGATTATTCAATAGCAAGTAGTTCAACAAATGTGGTATGTAAATATCTATATCATGCATATTACTTAAACATTCTAGTGAAACTTATCGCCTCGGATACCCACTATGGGTCAATTTGACCCGAAGCCTGAAGATCGTCAACCCATTTTTTGAGCAAAATAAAAATGTTCGCCTACGTACATTTTCGCGACGTTGCAATATATTTTAAACGTTGACAATTTGTTTATAAATTGTTTATACCATTTTTTACAAAATTAAAATTTTTGCTTCCGTGCATTATAGCGACGTTGCAATGTATTTTACGATTGTTGATAATTTGTTTATAAATTGTTCACAACTTCTTTCGAGCAAAATTTATAAAATTTTCTGCGACATGGTCGTTAGTATTTTATAACGCGTTGAATTTACTTTGCGGTTCTCGTCTCACATAAATTTATACAAATAAAATGTCGGGTTGCCGTCCTGCAGGATGGGTCAGAATGACGTGGGATTGCGTGTCTCCTTTTTTCAGTCGGGTGTCCGAGAGTTAAAGTGTTTCAAATATGTTAACGATGTAAGTACAATTGTATTATTACTTTAATCACAAGGCACCATGATTGATTTAGGTTCAACCTTCAACGAGTACAGGGATCATACAAAATTTGCATGCAGGACCCAGCAAATATTCAACAAATATTGAGGATACCGATAACGAAATGGTAGGTTGTATGACATACTAAATTGGACCGCGCCAGTAATATAAGGCATGTGTGTTTATAAGTGTAAATTGAGAAACTGTTATAAATTTATATTATATTATAGATAATAGAAGCTGCAAATACCAGCTGTGATACAAATGTCACACTTCACCAGAACTGCTCTTCTAATGATGATGTGTTGCATGCTGAAAAGTTACATGTATGTTATTATGTTTTGTTTTATGATCTTTCATTCATATTTTGTAAAATGTTAATAGTATCAAGTGTGTCATATTCAAGGTAGAATTTATCTTTACAGTCAGGACCTGCAATCAACAGAAGATCACAGGACATTGGCACACAAACATCATCCCGGATTTTAAGCAGACAGGATAAAATGGTAACTTTGCGTAAAAAAGTAAGAGTGCTACAGAAGCGGTTGCAGCGAGGCAACAATAGATTAAAAACGATGGAAGAGTTGGTACGGCATTTAATACTATTCTGTCCTTTGTTACCTGTACTACCCTTTCAATAATGTTGTGTACGCCGTTAAAATATACGGAACTGAACTATCTTTGCTGTACTACCCTGTTGTTGCTTCTATGACAAAAGGGTTTATGGTAAGTCGTAATAAAAACAGAATGTGTTTGAAGAAAAACTGTTCCCATACAAGAAATATAGACTATATATGTTTCATAATTTGCAATTTGTATACAGAGAGATAATTCCAAATGTGTATAATCAATCAGGCATCTATTACAATTTCTGACTGTGGCAATAGCATGTGAAACTTGTTAATTACCAGTATATATATTATTTTATTCCTAAATAAATGTTAATGGGTGAACCTGAACGAGGAAACACTACTTTCAAACGCATTGAAAAATTAAAAAAAAGTAACACCGACTTCAAAAATCGAACATTATTTTATATTGTTCAGTGCATTTTTGAAGTCTGTTAAATAGGATACTTTCTCAAACAAAATTGATAATATCAATCAAAATTATTGTAATATTTATTTTATTTATGGTCTATGTCTATTTGGAAAAAACAAAAAATGAGCAAGTATTATATTTTTACATCCACCATGAACAATTCCCAAAGAAAAGCAATTTCGATATGTATTAACAATTAACCTTCACTACTTCTAAAACAAAAAAATCATGTGTAATTTGAATGCGTTTGATAATATTTTTTACTTTATTTTGTGATCATATACATTAATTTCTGTGACACACTGACATCACCTACTGAAATATCTAAATAGAAGAGAGCAACTCTTTTCGAACCGGTCATATCTAGTCAAATCTCTGTGGAACTTACGTCGAACGGCGCAAATCGACTGAATGTCCCAAAGGTCCAGTGGTAAGAGTGAGACAGAATACCAAAATATCTTTCTTCTCTCTCTAACAGCGAGGCGCGGCTGTTCCTGCACCCGTGCACATTCCAGATATTCTATAGTTCAATGTAGCCAATTGAATGGTGGAGTCGCAAGCGGTCTTGCACGGAACTACAAAAGTTACTAGGAATATATATACGTTGGTTTCCAAATAATTGGACTCGCGACGTGCACATTATACACAATAACGCACGTTTAAAATAAATTATTTATATGAAATTGAAGTAATAGTGTAACATAAAATAGTGTGTATATATATACAAGTAATAGTATATATAATACGGTAATTTTTATTATATTTACGTGCCATTATACACAATAACGCAGGTTTAAAATGAATTATTTATATGAAATTAAAGTAATAGTGTAACATAATATATTGTATATATATATATAAGTAATAGTATATGTAATACGATATTTTTATTATATTTGAAGGGTTACGTTAAAGTAAATTCATAATAACACTGTAATCAATTTATTAATCCTATTATAATTCACCTAAATATACATCAAATATCAGTGACATATGTGAAGTACATTTTGGTTTACAAACAATGGTATTTATTCGCGTCGTCAAATCAATAAAACGTATCCTATCCATATAAACTGACAGACATTCAAAAGCTGCCTAACGTGATCTCGCCTGTATGTATGGCGAAGTAGTATTCACCTCTGAATTCCTCTTCCTCACGATATCCAGGCCACATGTCGGAATAGCATATGTGTATTTCCCCCGGATATTCGTTATGTCGGTATTGATTGTCCTTACGATTTTCCGAAGATGTCATCATGCTAAGTGGGTTCATACAAAATTGATTTAATAATGTGAAGAACTGATGAAATTTATATTGACAGTCAATAGCTAAAAATATAAATGTACACGTACCTCAGATCAATTGTCTCATAATGTACATGACTTTTGCAGTCCATGTTACTTCCAGTCACCAATATGGGGCCAGAACAATTTAGTGCTCAGGTCATTCTTGATAATATAATATAGGCAATGAACCTGTAAAATGAAGACATTTATTACATTGAAACTTCATACCAAATCCAATGCCCTGAACAGGGACCAACCCACCATAGCAACAACAACATTTTACATTTGTTTCCAACACCAAGTTGAACAGCGGAATCAGGAAAAGAATCGTATACATAATGTATAATGTAGGATTGCCCTCTTCTGGGTTGAGAATGGAATGAATCAATATATTTCAACCCTTACATGTCTCAAAACAATTAGTTTCCTCATCAGGAGTCAATAACATACAAAAGTGAACTAATGTAAATGTCTATTACATTTTAGTTGTAGATCTAGCGGATGTATCCTATTGTGGTGGTACTCACGTAAATTGATATAGGATGCAGTATTGAGATGGTATGTTTGAAAATTTAACCAATTTATCCTATGTGATTCATTCAATTTTTTGACATTGCACAGTGTCTGAAAGCAAATCAGTGCGTTGAAGAAACCATGGCCAGAAATATGCAAAGCTTACATAATTTTCAACATTTCTCACATTGTAAAATTTTAACTCTCCAAGATTTGACACATTTCTGCATTTTAATTTTGTAATATTAACCAATCTCACCGGTCTTCGCCAATCGCTGATTGGATTAGGATCGTTTCGTTTCACGTTTGAACAATATTTTGGATGCTTTCTAATACAACATATACTTACGGATGAATATATTTATGTTAAAGTATATAACTCGATGTCTCCCAAGAAGTGTTTGTGGTGTCGATATGTTTACCTTTAGCAGAGTGAAGGGCCGGCATTAAACGTTTCAACCCCACAGATAGCAATTTTTCTTAAGGAAACGGGGGCGCACCGAAGAAAAAAAAATGTTGCAGAACAATTTTCAGAGCGCGGCACCCTATAAGGTACCCACTTTGCCGAATAATAAGCCCTTCACTATACGTAGTACCATGCAAGACCGCTTGGGACTCCACCGTTCATATTGGCTTCATTCCCCAGATCCTGATCTCGCATCCATTGTATAGAGATCAGTGCTCCGTCCCCTTATTCCTATGTCCATGTCCGCAACACGTAGCAGCAATTGGTCGGCGCGACAAAGTTGCGTCGCCAGCCTCCTTTGAACCGGGTTAATCTCTATCGAACTTTATCCTATACAACGTCAGTTTGTCTCGACCATTCTCAACCGTTCTTAGTTCTGATACAGACGAGGTATAGAATAGACACCGCATCTTATGGACCTTCGTGTCACACGTCTAGAAATACCGACGGAGCAGAAAACGAGGCAAGTTGGAGCGCCCTCTGCGTATGCGAACGGCAGAAGTCATAGGCCCGTATTCAAATACTGCGCTTAGGCCTCGGCTTGAGTCGGGATTACGTAAACCTGGCTCAGACGCGTAATCCGGGTTCAGAAACCTGGCTTGGATCAGATTCTCAAACCAGGATTACATTTGCGTGCCCCCACTCCGATTAAGCCCCGCCCACCGTGTTGTTACACGGGTACACAGGCTTCTCGCATAAAAGTGTAGAGGTCGGTCGGAGTGGGGGTCGAGAAATGTAAGCCTGGCCTGAGACGCCTTGGAAAGGCCTCTTGAGCCGGGATTACGGCCGTTTTTCGCGCCAAATCTGTAAAAATATAACCAAACGTTCACACGACTGTTTAGCAGTTCAGCAGTGTTAAGGTTGGTTAAGGTAATGTTCACCCATGGACAATCAGCAAGAAGTAAATTGAGGAGAAGAATAGAGAACTGCAGTTTCGAAATAGACAGATTGTTCGCGATGATGAGCTCATTCAGAGTGTTCCAGTAGTACAAAGTGTAGAGGATTTGCAAATTTATGAAAGAAAACTTAAAACTTCTGCATTTTTACAAAAATCGGTAATTATTTTTTAATAACATCTTTCGTGTAAAACATACTACAAAAATGACCTTTCGATCAATAGTTACGTCGCAGTCTCAAAAATATAATAGTAATTACAATACAGACTTATAAGTTAAGGTTATTTAACATTTATTATTACATTTATAGTAGAACTTGATAATTGAGGATTAATAAAAATAATATATTCTATAACATAAATTGGCTTGAATTATTTACAATGTTAAACAGAATCATATGGAGAGTGTAATATTGAATAAATATTCTTGGAACCTTGAGGCAATATTCCGTGTCATATTCATGCAATATTCCCACAAGTTACGAAGAGGCGGACATAGTAATATCGCTGCAATATTCTTGCAATAATCCGGCGAAGTCACCTGCAAGGTTTCGCATTTTAAAGTAATATTTATACAACCTTCCAACAATATTCCTTGCTGTCTGGGTAGCCGAGATTCAGACAAGAAGAACGGTACATGAGCGAGTGAATAAATGCTGCTTTTCATTAGTTGTAATGCAAAATCTGTAAAAACAACCAAAAGCGTCCACACGACTGTTCAGTAGTGTTCAGGTAATGTTCAGCCATGGACAACCAGCAAGAAGTAAATATTGAGGAGGAGAATTTGAAACTTGCAGTTCCGAGACGGTTTGTTCGCCATAATTGGTATAATTAATCAATCGGCAAGGCATCGATTTCAACGCACATCTTGTTAAAATTGGAATTGGGTGGCCGTGAAAACTATCTCGAATGTTCCGCCTTTTTGGTGGCATTACACCTCAGCGCTCCGTGCGGCCCATGGGTGATTTGGCCGATGGTGTTGATACAAGACTGTTACGCAGCATGCGGAATATTATATAAGTAAGTTCCTGTGGCTCATGTCTGACGATAATACAACACTCTTCTCTCATTCGTGGTCCTAAATCGGATAATTCCGAAGTTTCCCGCAAGCGAAGCAAGCCGCATGCAGTGTCAGCATATCGACTCTGAACACCATTCGTGTCGCAGGTATGTGCGTGTCGGTGTGCGATGCGCGCAGCTTAGGCCCAATCAGGGCCTTATCATCGCACACAGGCGAGCACGTACACTGCAACACGCATGGTGTTTAGAGCTCGATATGCTGGCACTGGCCGCATGGCACGCCTTGGCCACGCCCATTATCCAATGACTGCCAGGATCTCCCTTCCACGCGACGTCTAAACCGCGTTTGTGAATACACGAAAAATCTGAACCCGGATTACGCATCTGAGCCAGGTTTACGTAATCCCGACTCAAGCCAAGGTCGAAGCGCAGTATTTGAATACGGGCCTCAGAATCGGCTATCATGCAGCTTCTCCCTTTGGCCAATGGCGGCGATTGCGAGCTGCACGATAGCCGAAACCGAAATTGTTAATTACGGCCAAACTACGATTTCGTAAACTGCGAAATCGATACAGCTGCTTGCGAAAACTATTCGTATACGATTGAGACCGTTAGAGATGAGATATGTCAAAATTATTTCGTTACTCTATGTCCGAAGAGCGATTCTCGCCTCGGCCAACGGCGGCGCTTGCGAGCCAATCAACGCTGAACGATAGCCGATTCTGAAATTATTAATTACGGGCAAATTACGATTTCGTAAACTCCGAAATAGATACAGTAGCTTGCGAAAACTATTCGTAAACGATTGGGACCGTTATACACGAGATACGTCAAAGTTATTTCGCCACTTTCTGCATCTCCTTTCGCCAACGGCGGCGCTTGCGAGCAAATCAACGCTGCACGATAGCCGATTATGAAATTGTTAATTACAGGCAAACTACGATGTCGTAAACTCCGAAATCGATACAGTGGCTTGCGAAAACCATTCGTAAATGATTGAGACCGTTAGAGATGAGATACGTCAAAATTATTTCATTACTCTATGTCCGAAGAGCGATTCTCGCCTCGGCCAACGGCGGCGCTTGCGAGCTGCACGTTAGCCGATCCTGAAATTGTTAATAACGAGCAAAATACGATTTCGTAAACTCCGAAATCGATACAGTAGCTTGCGAAAACTATTCGTAAACGATTCAGACCGTTATACACGAGATACGTCAAAGTTATTTCGCCACTTTCTGCATCTCCTTTCGCCAACGGCGGCGCTTGCGAGCAAATCAACGCTGCACGATAGCCGATTATGAAATTGTTAATTACAGGCAAACTACGATGTCGTAAACTCCGAAATCGATACAGCAGCTTGCGAAAACTATTCGTAAACGATTGAGACCATTATACACGAGATACGTCAAAATTATTTCGCCAGGTTCTGCATCTGGTCAGCTTCTGCTTTCGGCCACTGGAGGCGCTTGCAAGACCTACATTACCCGATTCCCGAAATAGTTAATTACGGCCAAACTACGATTTCGTAAACTCTCAAATCGATACAGCATCTTGCGAAAACTATTCGTAAACGATTGAGACCATTACACACGACATACGTCGAAATTATTTCGCCACGTTCTACATCTGGACAGCTTCGCTCCCCGGCCACTGTGGCGCTGCGCGGTAGCAGACGATAATTACTAGATATTAAAATTGTTAATTACGGGCAAACTACGATTTCGTAAACTCTGAAATCGATTGCGCAAACTTGCGTAAACTATTCATAAACGATTGAGACCAAAATAAGCGAAATCGGTGATAGTCGCCTGCTAACTATACACCCACTTAAAAATTGTTAATTACGGGCAAACTACGATTTCGTAAACTCTGAAATCGATTGCGTAAACTTGCGTAAACTATTCGTAAACGATTGAGACCAAAATAAGCGAAATCGGTGATAGTTGTCTGCTAACTATACGGCGGTGAACATATCAATCTAAATCAAGATAGGGCGATAGCGTTTGAACGGCTTTGTAAAAATGCTGAAAAGCAGAAGCAACGTTTCGATAAAACGCGCAGAACAAATATTGTATATAGACGGCGACTCTGTTTTTGTAAAACCCGCCGATACAAGAAGGGCGAAAACAGACCGTAAGTTTGAGGGTCCATTTGTAATTTTGAAAACCCTGGCAAATAATCGTTATGAGATATTGGGCAAAAGTGGTAGGCCACAAATTGTGCCTAAGGACCGATTGCGTCCTTGGAAGGGCGAATGGATGGCTGATAACGATGCCACTGATAGTGAGCGAGAGAACACGGATGAGCCATGTTAGCGTTGTATGTTTATGTTTGCTTATGTTTGTTTGTGTTTGTCTATGTTTGTTATGTTTGCTTATATTTTATTAATACTATGTGAGATCTTTTGTAGCTGAGTTGTTTTGTTCCTCTTGCATGGAAAATAGAAAACAAATAAATAAAAAAAATTAAATGACTATAAAAAGTACGTTTTTGTCATTGCCTTTTTCTTTGTTCTCACATATAAAAACTTTACTATCCATGAATGAGGCTGCATGATTGAAAACGTATGTTGGAAGATGGAAGTTGGTTGCGTTTGAGAGTAACGATAGCACGATGCAGGTTGCTGCGCGTGGCTGTAGACGTTACGATCTCTGGAAGACGCTGTGTGATGGAAGTGCGCGTGCACGGTCCATCTGCCGACACACTTGTGAGTGTTGTCTGGGTTTTTGGGTAAGGTGCTAGAAGGCACTGTCGCATATTGTTGTGTGACGTGGTTTAGCCTTGTGTTTGAGACCACGGGGCCGAAGTGACGCTTTGTGTCTGTTGACAAGTTTGCAATGAGTGATTGCTGCGATGTAACACTATGTGGTGGATGCTAGCTGTATTACATTGGAAAATACTGTTGTATTGAAAGCTGTTATGCATGAGAGAATAAGAGTTTCGCTCAAAGGGTAATGATGCTTCTCGAGAACGCGAAGCAGGTGAGTTTGGCCGTGTTAGCGATGCATTTGATTTCGCCCATAACACGCGGTAATTCGACAGTGGCACACGACAGTGCGTTGCTGTGTCACCTGTTTTTGGAGGCGCCGAGAGTCGCGGATCATATGTTTACCTCGGCGGCCGGTGCATTGACCTGCGTCTCAGTAAGAGTAAGCATTGTAAACAAATACGAGAGTGAATCTCGCCGAAGATCGGAGCAGGCTTTGCCTGTTGGAAAGAGGACGGAGCTTGACCCCTCTGCACTTCCCCCAGAATCGCTAAAACGAACACATATCGTCGAGCTATTTTGCGGGTTTCTAACATGCCTGTGCTTGCTGTGCTGCCTGTGCTTGCTGCGCTGCATGTGCTCGTTGCCTGTGCTTGCTGTGCTGCCTGTGCTTGCTGTGCTGCCTGTGCTTGCTGCCTGTGCTTGCTGTGCTGCCTGTGCTTGCTGCCTGTGTTTGCTGCGCTGCCTGTGCTTGCTGCCTGTGTTTGCTGCGCTGCCTGTGCTTGCTGCCTGTACTTGGTGTGCTACCTGTGCTTGCTGCCTGTGCTTGCTGCCTGTGCTTGCTGTTCTGCCTGTGCTGCCTGTGCTTGCTGCCTGTGCTTGTTGTGCTGCCTGTGCTTGCTACCTGTACTTGGTGTGCTGCCTGTGCTTGCTGCCTGTGCCTGCTGTGCTGCCTGTGCTTGCTGCCTGTGCTTGCTGCCTGTGCTTGCTGTGCTGCCTGTGCTTGCTGCCTGTGCTTGCTGTGCTGCCTGTGCTTGCAGCCTGTGCTTGCTGTGCTGCCTGTGCTTGCTGCCTGTGCTTGCTGTGCTGCCTGTGCTTGCTGCCTGTGCTTGCTGTGCTGCCTGTGCTTGCTGCCTGTACTTGCTGTGCTGCCTGTGCTTGCTGTGCTGCCTGTGCTTGCTGCCTGTGCTTGCTGTGCTTGCTATGCTGCCTGTGCAAGCTGCCTGTGCTTTCTGTGCTGTCTGTGCTTGCTGCCTGTGCTCGCTGTACTTGCTGTGCTGCCTGTGCTTGCTGCCTGTGCTTGCTGCCTGTGCTTGCTGTGCTGCCTGTGCTTGCTGCCTGTGCTTGCTGTGCTTGCTGTGCTGCCTGTGCTTGCTGCCTGTGCTTGCTGTGCTGCCTGTGCTTGCTGCCTGTGCTTGCTGTGCTGCCTGTGCTTGCTGCCTGTGCTGTCTGTGCTTGCTGTGCTGCCTGTGCTGCCTGTGCTTGCTGTGCTGCCTGTGCTTGCTGCCTGTGCTTGCTGTGCTGCCTGTGCTTGCTGCCTGTGCTGCCTGAGCTTGCTGTGCTGCCTGTGCTGCCTGTGCTTGCTGCCTGTGCTTGCTGTGCTGCCTGTCCTTGCTGCCTGTGCTTGCTGTACTTGCTGTGCTGCCTGTGCTTGCTGCCTGTGCTTGCTGTGCTGCCTGTGCTTGCTGCCTGTGCTTGCTGTGCTGCCTGTGCTTGCTGCCTGTGCTTGCTGTGCTGCCTGTGCTATCTGCCTGTGCTTGCTGTGCTGCCTGTGCTTACTGCCTGTGCTTGCTGCCTGTTCTTGCTGTGCTGCCTGTGCTTGCTGCCTGTGCTTGCTGCCTGTGCTTGCTGTGCTGCCTGTGCTTGCTGCCTGTGCAGCCTGTGCTGCCTGTGCTGTGCTGTCTGTGCTTGCTGTGCTGCATGTGCTTGCTGCCTGTGCTTGCTGCCTGTGCTTGCTGTGCTGCCTGTGCTTGCTCTTTGTGCTTGCTGTGCTGCCTGTGCTTGCTGTGCTGAGTGTGCTTGCTGCCTGTGCTTGCTGTGCTGCCTGTGCTTGCTGCCTGTGCTTGCTGTGCTGCCTGTGCTTGCTGTGCTGCCTGTGCTTGCTGCCTGTGCTTGCTGCCTGTGCTTGCTGTGCTGCCTGTGCTTGCTGTGCCGCCTGTGCTTGTTGTGCTGCCTGTGCTTGCTGTGCTGCCTGTGCTTCCTGTGCTGCCTGTGCTTGCTGCCTGTGCTTGCTGTGCTGCCTGTGCTTGCTGCCTGTGCTTGCTGCCTGTGTTTGCTGTGCTGCCTGTGCTTGCTGCCTGTGCTTGCTGTGCTGCCTGTGCTTGCTGCCTGTACTTGCTGTGCTGCCTGTGCTTGCTGTGCTGCCTGTGCTTGCTGCCTGTGCTTGCTGTGCTGCCTGTGCTTGTTGCCTCTGCTTGCTGTGCTGCCTGTGCTTGCTGCCTGTGCTTGCTGTACTTGCTGTGCTGCCTGTGCTTGCTGCCTGTGCTTGCTGTGCTGCCTGTGCTTGCTGCCTGTGCTTGCTGTGCTTGCTGTGCTGCCTGTGCTTGCTGTGCTGCCTGTGCTTGCTGCCTGTGCTTGCTGTGCTGCCTGTGCTTCCTGTGCTGCCTGTGCTTGCTACCTGTGCTTGCTGTCTGTGCTTGCTGTGCTTGCTATGCTGCCTGTGCAAGCTGCCTGTGCCTGCTGTGCTGTCTGTGCTATCTGCCTGTGCTTGCTGCCTGTGCTTGCTGCCTGTGCTTGCTGCCTGTGCTTGCTGTGCTGCCTGTGCTTGCTGCCTGTGCTTGCTGCCTGTGCTTGCTGCCTGTGCTTGCTGTGCTGCCTGTGCTTGCTGCCTGTGCAGCCTGTGCTTGCTGTGCTGCCTGTGCTGCCTGTGCTTGCTACCTGTGCTTGCTGTGCTGCCTGTGCTGTGCTGTCTGTGCTTGCTGTGCTGCATGTGCTTGCTGCCTGTGCTTGCTGCCTGTCCTTGCTGTGCTGCCTGTGCTTGCTGTGCTGCCTGTGCTTGCTGCCTGTGCTGCCTGTGCTTGCTGTGCTGCCTGTGCTGCCTGTGCTTGCTGTGCTGCCTGTGCTTGCTGCCTGTGCTTGCTGTGCTGCCTGTGCTTGCTCTTTGTGCTTGCTGTGCTGCCTGTGCTTGCTGTGCTGCCTGTGCTTGCTGTGCTGAGTGTGCTTGCTGCCTGTGCTTGCTGTGCTGCCTGTGCTTGCTGCCTGTGCTTGCTGTGCTGCCTGTCCTTGCTGCCTGTCCTTGCTGTGCTGCCTGTGCTTGCTGCCTGTGCTTGCTGCCTGTGCTTGCTGTGCTGCCTGTGCTTGCTGCCTGTGCTTGCTGTGCCGCCTGTGCTTGCTGTGCTGCCTGTGCTTGCTGCCTGTGCTTGCTGCCTGTGCTTGCTGTGCTGCCTGTGCTTGCTGCCTGTGCTTGCTGTACTTGCTGTGCTGCCTGTGCTTGCTACCTGTGCTTGCTGTGCTGCCTGTGCTGTGCTGTCTGTGCTTGCTGTGCTGCCTGTGCTTGCTGCCTGTGCTTGCTGCCTGTGCTTGCTGTGCTTGCTATGCTGCCTGTGCAAGCTGCCTGTGCTTTCTGTGCTGTCTGTGCTTGCTGCCTGTGCTTGCTGTACTTGCTGTGCTGCCTGTGCTTGCTACCTGTGCTTGCTGTGCTTGCTGCCTGTGCTGCCTGTGCTTGCTGCCTGTACTTGCTGTGCTGCCTGTGCTTGCTGCCTGTGCTTGCTGTGCTGCCTGTGCTGTGCTGCCTGTGCTTGCTGTGCTGCCTGTGCTGCCTGTGCTGTGCTGTCTGTGCTTGCTGTGCTGCCTGTGCTTGCTGTGCTGAGTGTGCTTGCTGCCTGTGCTTGCTGTGCTGCCTGTGCTTGCTGCCTGTGCTTGCTGCCTGTGCTTGCTTTGCCGCCTGTGCTTGCTGCCTGTGCTTGCTGTGCTGCCTGTGCTTGCTGCCTGTGCTGCCTGTGCTTGCTGTGCTGCCTGTGCTTGCTGTGCTGCCTGTGCTTGCTGTGCTGCCTGTGCTGTGCTGTCTGTGCTGCCTGTGCTTGCTGCCTGTGCTTGCTGCCTGTGCTTGCTTTGCTGCCTGTGCTGTGCTGTCTGTGCTTGCTGTGCTGCCTGTGCTTGCTGTGCTGAGTGTGCTTGCTGCCTGTGCTTGCTGTGCTGCCTGTCCTTGCTGCCTGTGCTTGCTGTGCTGCCTGTGCTTGCTGCCTGTGCTTGCTGTGCTGCCTGTGCTTGCTGCCTGTGCTTGCTGTGCTGCCTGAGCTTGCTGTTTGTGCTTGCTGTGCTGCCTGTGCTTGCTGCCTGTGCTTGCTGTGCTGCCTGTGCTTGTTGCCTCTGCTTGCTGTGCTGCCTGTGCTTGCTGCCTGTGCTTGCTGTGCTGTCTGTACCTGCTGTGCTGCCTGTTAGCGATGCATTTGATTTCGCCCATAACACGCGGTAATTCGACAGTGGCACACGACAGTGCGTTGCTGTGTCACCTGTTTTTGGAGGCGCCGAGAGTCGCGGATCATATGTTTACCTCGGCGGCCGGTGCATTGACCTGCGTCTCAGGAAGAGTAAGCATTGTAAACAAATGCGAGAGTGAATTTCGCAGAAGATCGGATCAGGCTTTGCCTGTTGGAAAGAGGACGGAGCTTGACCCCTTTGCACTTCCCCCAGAATCGCTAAAACGAACACATCTCGTCGAGCTATTTTGCGGGTTTCTAACATTCCTGTGCTTGCTACCTGTGCTTACTGTGTTGCCTATGCTTGCTGCCTGTGCTTGCTGTGCTGCCTGTGCTTGCTGCCTGTGCTTGCTGTGCTGCCTGTGCTGTGCTGTCTGTGCTTGCTGTGCTGCATGTGCTTGCTGCCTGTGCTTGCTGCCTGTGCTTGCTGTGCTGCCTGTGCTTGCTCTTTGTGCTTGCTGTGCTGCCTGTGCTTGCTGTGCTGAGTGTGCTTGCTGCCTGTGCTTGCTGTGCTGCCTGTGCTTGCTGCCTGTGCTTGCTGTGCTGCCTGTCCTTGCTGCCTGTGCTTGCTGTGCTGCCTGTGCTTGCTGCCTGTGCTTGCTGCCTGTGCTTGCTGTGCTGCCTGTGCTTGCTGTGCCGCCTGTGCTTGTTGTGCTGCCTGTGCTTGCTGTGCTGCCTGTGCTTGCTGCCTGTGCTTGCTGCCTGTGTTTGCTGTGCTGCCTGTGCTTGCTGCCTGTGCTTGCTGTGCTGCCTGTGCTTGCTGCCTGTGCTTGCTGTGCTGCCTGTGCTTGCTGCCTGTGCTTGCTGTACTTGCTGTGCTGCCTGTGCTTGCTGTGCTGCCTGTGCTTGCTGCCTGTGGTTGCTGTGCTGCCTGTGCTGCCTGTTAGCGATGCATTTGATTTCGCCCATAGCACGCGGTAATTCGACAGTGGCACACGACAGTGCGTTGCTGTGTCACCTGTTTTTGGAGGCGCCGAGAGTCGCGGATCATATGTTTACGTCGGCGGCCGGTGCATTGACCTGCGTCTCAGTAAGAGTAAGCATTGTAAACAAATGCGAGAGTGAATCCCGCCGAAGATCGGAGCAGGCTTTGCCTGTTGGAAAAAGGACGGAGCTTGACCCCTCTGCACTTCCCCCAGAATCGCTAAAACGAACACATATCGTCGAGCTATTTTGAGGGTTTCTAACATGCCTGTGCTTGCTGTGCTGCCTGTGCTTGCTGCGCTGCATGTGCTTGCTGCCTGTGCTTGCTGTACTGCCTGTGCTTGCTGCCTGTGCTTGCTGTGCTGACTGTGCTCGCTGCCTGTGCTTGCTGTGCTGCCTGTGCTCGCTGCCTGTGCTTGCTGTACTTGCTGTGCTGCCTGTGCTTGCTTGCTGCCTGTGCTTGCTGTGCTGCCTGTGCTTGCTTGCTGCCTGTGCTTGCTGTGCTGCCTGTGCTCGCTGCCTGTGCTTGCTGTGCTGCCTGTGCTTGCTGCCTGTGCTTGCTGTGCTGCCTGTGCAAGCTGCCTGTGCTTGCTGTGCTGCCTGTGCTTGCTGCCTGTGCTTGCTGTGCTGACTGTGCTTGCTGCCTGTGCTTGCTGTACTGCCTGCGCTCGCTGCCTGTGCTTGCTGTACTTGCTGTGCTGCCTGTGCTTGCTGCCTGTGCTTGCTGTGCTGCCTGTGCTTGCTTGCTGCCTGTGCTTGCTGTGCTGCCTGTGCTTGCTGCCTGTGCTTGCTGTGCTGCCTGTGCTTGCTGCCTGTGCTTGCTGTGCTGCCTGTGCTTGCTGCCTGTGCTTGCTGTGCTGCCTGTGCTTGCTGCCTGTGCTTGCTGTGCTGCCTGTGCTTGCTGCCTGTGCTTGCTGTGCTGACTGTGCTTGCTGCCTGTGCTTGCTGCCTGTGCTTGCTGTGCTGCCTGTGCTCGCTGCCTGTGCTTGCTGTACTTGCTGTGCTGCCTGTGCTTGCTGCCTGTGCTTGCTGTGCTGCCTGTGCTTGCTGTGCTGCCTGTGCTTGCTGTGCTGCCTGTGCTCGCTGACTGTGCTTGCTATGCTGACTGTGCTTGCTGCCTGTGCTTGCTGTGCTGCCTGTGCTCGCTGCCTGTGCTTGCTGTACTTGCTGTGCTGCCTGTGCTTGCTGCCTGTGCTTGCTGCCTGTGCTTGCTGTGCTGACTGTGCTTGCTGCCTGTGCTTGCTGTGCTGCCTGCGCTCGCTGCCTGTGCTTGCTGTACTTGCTGTGCTGCCTGTGCTTGCTGTGCTGCCTGTGCTTGCTGTGCTGCCTGTGCTTGCTTGCTGCCTGTGCTTGCTGTGCTGCCTGTGCTTGCTGCCTGTGCTTGCTGTGCTGCCTGTGCTTGCTGCCTGTGCTTGCTGTGCTGCCTGTGCTTGCTGCCTGTGCTTGCTGTGCTGCCTGTGCAAGCTGCCTGTGCTTGCTGTGCTGCCTGTGCTTGCTGCCTGTACTTGCTGTGCTGCCTGTGCTTGTTGTTTGTGCTTGCTGTGCTGCCTGTGCTTGCTGCCTGTGCTTGCTGTGCTGCCTGTGCTTGTTGCCTCTGCTTGCTGTGCTGCCTGTGCTTGCTGTGCTGCCTGTGCTTGCTGTGCTGCCTGTTAGCGATGCATTTGATTTCGCCCATAACACGCGGTAATTCGACAGTGGCACACGACAGTGCGTTGCTGTGTCACCTGTTTTTGGAGGCGCCGAGAGTCGCGGATCATATGTTTACCTCGGCGGCCGGTGCATTGACCTGCGTCTCAGTAAGAGTAAGCATTGTAAACAAATGCGAGAGTGAATCTCGCCCAAGATCGGAGCAGGCTTTGCCTGTTGGAAAGAGGACGGAGCTTGACCCCTCTGCACTTCCCCCAGAATCGCTAAAACGAACACATCTCGTAGAGCTATTTTGCGGGTTTCTAACATGCCTGTGCTTGCTGCCTGTGCTTGCTGTGCTGCCTGTGCTTGCTGTCTGTGCTTGCTGTGCTGCCTGTGCTTGCTGCCTGTGCTTGCTGTACTTGCTGTGCTGCCTGTGCTTGCTGTGCTGCCTGTGCTTGCTGCCTGTGCTTGCTGTGCCGCCTGTGCTTGTTGTGCTGCCTGTGCTTCCTGTGCTGCCTGTGCTTGCTGCCTGTGCTTGCTGTGCTGCCTGTGCTTGCTGCCTGTGCTTGCTGTGCTGCCTGTGCTTGCTGCCTGTGCTTGCTGTACTTGCTGTGCTGCCTGTGCTTGCTACCTGTGCTTGCTGTGCTGCCTGTGCTGTGCTGTCTGTGCTTGCTGTGCTGCCTGTGCTTGCTGCCTGTGCTTGCTGCCTGTGCTTGCTGTGCTGCCTGTGCCTGCTGCCTGTGCTTGCTGTGCCGCCTGTGCTTGTTGTGCTGCCTGTGCTTCCTGTGCTGCCTATGCTTGCTGCCTGTGCTTGCTGTGCTGCCTGTGCTTGCTGCCTGTGCTTGCTGTGCTGCCTGTGCTTGCTGCCTGTGCTTGCTGTGCTGCCTGTGCTTGCTGCCTGTGCTGCCTGTGCTTGCTGTGCTGCCTGTGCTGCCTGTACTTGCTGTGCTGCCTGTGCTTGCTGCCTGTGCTTGCTGTGCTTGCTATGCTGCCTGTGCAAGCTGCCTGTGCTTTCTGTGCTGTCTGTGCTTGCTGCCTGTGCTTGCTGTACTTGCTGTGCTGCCTGTGCTTGCTACCTGTGCTTGCTGTGCTTGCTGCCTGTGCTGCCTGTGCTTGCTGCCTGTGCTTGCTGTGCTGCCTGTGCTTGCTGCCTGTGCTTGCTGTGCTGCCTGTGCTGTGCTGCCTGTGCTTGCTGTGCTGCCTGTGCTGCCTGTGCTGTGCTATCTGTGCTTGCTGTGCTGCCTGTGCTTGCTGTGCTGAGTGTGCTTGCTGCCTGTGCTTGCTGTGCTGCCTGTGCTTGCTGCCTGTGCTTGCTGTGCTGCCTGTGCTTGCTGCCTGTGCTTGCTGTGCTGCCTGTGCTTGCTGCCTGTGCTTGCTGTGCTGCCTGTGCAAGCTGCCTGTGCTTGCTGTGCTGCCTGTGCTTGCTGCCTGTGCTTGCTGTGCTGCCTGTGCTTGCTGCCTGTGCTTGCTGCCTATGCTTGCTGTGCTGCCTGTGCTTGCTGCCTATGCTTGCTGTACTTGCTGTGCTGCCTGTGCTTGCTGCCTGTGCTTGCTGTGCTGCCTGTGCTTGCTGCCTGTGCTTGCTGTGCTGCCTGTGCTTGCTGCCTGTGCTTGCTGCCTGTGCTTGCTGTGCTGCCTGTGCTTGCTGTGCCGCCTGTGCTTGTTGTGCTGCCTGTGCTTGCTGTGCTGCCTGTGCTTCCTGTGCTGCCTGTGCTTGCTGCCTGTGCTTGCTGTGCTGCCTGTGCTTGCTGCCTGTGCTTGCTGCCTGTGTTTGCTGTGCTGCCTGTGCTTGCTGCCTGTGCTTGCTGTGCTGCCTGTGCTTGCTGCCTGTGCTTGCTGTGCTGCCTGTGCTTGCTGCCTGTGCTTGCTGTACTTGCTGTGCTGCCTGTGCTTGCTGTGCTGCCTGTGCTTGCTGCCTGTGGTTGCTGTGCTGCCTGTGCTGCCTGTTAGCGATGCATTTGATTTCGCCCATAGCACGCGGTAATTCGACAGTGGCACACGACAGTGCGTTGCTGTGTCACCTGTTTTTGGAGGCGCCGAGAGTCGCGGATCATATGTTTACGTCGGCGGCCGGTGCATTGACCTGCGTCTCAGTAAGAGTAAGCATTGTAAACAAATGCGAGAGTGAATCCCGCCGAAGATCGGAGCAGGCTTTGCCTGTTGGAAAAAGGACGGAGCTTGACCCCTCTGCACTTCCCCCAGAATCGCTAAAACGAACACATATCGTCGAGCTATTTTGAGGGTTTCTAACATGCCTGTGCTTGCTGTGCTGCCTGTGCTTGCTGCGCTGCATGTGCTTGCTGCGCTGCATGTGCTTGCTGCCTGTGCTTGCTGTACTGCCTGTGCTTGCTGCCTGTGCTTGCTGTGCTGACTGTGCTCGCTGCCTGTGCTTGCTGTGCTGCCTGTGCTCGCTGCCTGTGCTTGCTGTACTTGCTGTGCTGCCTGTGCTTGCTTGCTGCCTGTGCTTGCTGTGCTGCCTGTGCTTGCTTGCTGCCTGTGCTTGCTGTGCTGCCTGTGCTCGCTGCCTGTGCTTGCTGTGCTGCCTGTGCTTGCTGCCTGTGCTTGCTGTGCTGCCTGTGCAAGCTGCCTGTGCTTGCTGTGCTGCCTGTGCTTGCTGCCTGTGCTTGCTGTGCTGACTGTGCTTGCTGCCTGTGCTTGCTGTACTGCCTGCGCTCGCTGCCTGTGCTTGCTGTACTTGCTGTGCTGCCTGTGCTTGCTGCCTGTGCTTGCTGTGCTGCCTGTGCTTGCTTGCTGCCTGTGCTTGCTGTGCTGCCTGTGCTTGCTGCCTGTGCTTGCTGTGCTGCCTGTGCTTGCTGCCTGTGCTTGCTGTGCTGCCTGTGCTTGCTGCCTGTGCTTGCTGTGCTGCCTGTGCTTGCTGCCTGTGCTTGCTGTGCTGCCTGTGCTTGCTGCCTGTGCTTGCTGTGCTGACTGTGCTTGCTGCCTGTGCTTGCTGCCTGTGCTTGCTGTGCTGCCTGTGCTCGCTGCCTGTGCTTGCTGTACTTGCTGTGCTGCCTGTGCTTGCTGCCTGTGCTTGCTGTGCTGCCTGTGCTTGCTGTGCTGCCTGTGCTTGCTGTGCTGCCTGTGCTCGCTGACTGTGCTTGCTATGCTGACTGTGCTTGCTGCCTGTGCTTGCTGTGCTGCCTGTGCTCGCTGCCTGTGCTTGCTGTACTTGCTGTGCTGCCTGTGCTTGCTGCCTGTGCTTGCTGCCTGTGCTTGCTGTGCTGACTGTGCTTGCTGCCTGTGCTTGCTGTGCTGCCTGCGCTCGCTGCCTGTGCTTGCTGTACTTGCTGTGCTGCCTGTGCTTGCTGTGCTGCCTGTGCTTGCTGTGCTGCCTGTGCTTGCTTGCTGCCTGTGCTTGCTGTGCTGCCTGTGCTTGCTGCCTGTGCTTGCTGTGCTGCCTGTGCTTGCTGCCTGTGCTTGCTGTGCTGCCTGTGCTTGCTGCCTGTGCTTGCTGTGCTGCCTGTGCAAGCTGCCTGTGCTTGCTGTGCTGCCTGTGCTTGCTGCCTGTACTTGCTGTGCTGCCTGTGCTTGTTGTTTGTGCTTGCTGTGCTGCCTGTGCTTGCTGCCTGTGCTTGCTGTGCTGCCTGTGCTTGTTGCCTCTGCTTGCTGTGCTGCCTGTGCTTGCTGTGCTGCCTGTGCTTGCTGTGCTGCCTGTTAGCGATGCATTTGATTTCGCCCATAACACGCGGTAATTCGACAGTGGCACACGACAGTGCGTTGCTGTGTCACCTGTTTTTGGAGGCGCCGAGAGTCGCGGATCATATGTTTACCTCGGCGGCCGGTGCATTGACCTGCGTCTCAGTAAGAGTAAGCATTGTAAACAAATGCGAGAGTGAATCTCGCCGAAGATCGGAGCAGGCTTTGCCTGTTGGAAAGAGGACGGAGCTTGACCCCTCTGCACTTCCCCCAGAATCGCTAAAACGAACACATCTCGTAGAGCTATTTTGCGGGTTTCTAACATGCCTGTGCTTGCTGCCTGTGCTTGCTGTGCTGCCTGTGCTTGCTGTCTGTGCTTGCTGTGCTGCCTGTGCTTGCTGCCTGTGCTTGCTGTACTTGCTGTGCTGCCTGTGCTTGCTGTGCTGCCTGTGCTTGCTGCCTGTGCTTGCTGTGCCGCCTGTGCTTGTTGTGCTGCCTGTGCTTCCTGTGCTGCCTGTGCTTGCTGCCTGTGCTTGCTGTGCTGCCTGTGCTTGCTGCCTGTGCTTGCTGTGCTGCCTGTGCTTGCTGCCTGTGCTTGCTGTACTTGCTGTGCTGCCTGTGCTTGCTACCTGTGCTTGCTGTGCTGCCTGTGCTGTGCTGTCTGTGCTTGCTGTGCTGCCTGTGCTTGCTGCCTGTGCTTGCTGCCTGTGCTTGCTGTGCTGCCTGTGCCTGCTGCCTGTGCTTGCTGTGCCGCCTGTGCTTGTTGTGCTGCCTGTGCTTCCTGTGCTGCCTATGCTTGCTGCCTGTGCTTGCTGTGCTGCCTGTGCTTGCTGCCTGTGCTTGCTGTGCTGCCTGTGCTTGCTGCCTGTGCTTGCTGTGCTGCCTGTGCTTGCTGCCTGTGCTGCCTGTGCTTGCTGTGCTGCCTGTGCTGCCTGTACTTGCTGTGCTGCCTGTGCTTGCTGCCTGTGCTTGCTGTGCTTGCTATGCTGCCTGTGCAAGCTGCCTGTGCTTTCTGTGCTGTCTGTGCTTGCTGCCTGTGCTTGCTGTACTTGCTGTGCTGCCTGTGCTTGCTACCTGTGCTTGCTGTGCTTGCTGCCTGTGCTGCCTGTGCTTGCTGCCTGTGCTTGCTGTGCTGCCTGTGCTTGCTGTGCTGCCTGTGCTTGCTGCCTGTGCTTGCTGTGCTGCCTGTGCTGTGCTGCCTGTGCTTGCTGTGCTGCCTGTGCTGCCTGTGCTGTGCTATCTGTGCTTGCTGTGCTGCCTGTGCTTGCTGTGCTGAGTGTGCTTGCTGCCTGTGCTTGCTGTGCTGCCTGTGCTTGCTGCCTGTGCTTGCTGTGCTGCCTGTGCTTGCTGCCTGTGCTTGCTGTGCTGCCTGTGCTTGCTGCCTGTGCTTGCTGTGCTGCCTGTGCAAGCTGCCTGTGCTTGCTGTGCTGCCTGTGCTTGCTGCCTGTGCTTGCTGTGCTGCCTGTGCTTGCTGCCTGTGCTTGCTGCCTATGCTTGCTGTGCTGCCTGTGCTTGCTGCCTATGCTTGCTGTACTTGCTGTGCTGCCTGTGCTTGCTGCCTGTGCTTGCTGTGCTGCCTGTGCTTGCTGCCTGTGCTTGCTGTGCTGCCTGTGCTTGCTGCCTGTGCTTGCTCTGCTGCCTGTGCTTGCTGCCTGTGCTTGCTCTGCTGCCTGTGCCTGCTGTGCTGCCTGCGCTTGCTGCCTGTGCTTGCTGCCTGTGCTTGCTGTGCTGCCTGTGCTTGCTATGCTGCCTGTGCAAGCTGCCTGTGCTTGCTGTGCTGCCTGTGCTTGCTGCCTGTGCTTACTGTGTTGCCTGTGCTTGCTGCCTGTGCTTGCTGTGCTGCCTGTGCTTGCTGCCTGTGCTTGCTGCCTGTGCTGCCTGTGCTTGCTGTGCTGCCTGTGCTGCCTGTGCTTGCTGCCTGTGCTTGCTGCCTGTGCTTGCTGTGCTGCCTGTGCTTGCTGTGCTGCCTGTGCTTGCTGCCTGTGCTTGCTGTGCTTGCTATGCTGCCTGTGCAAGCTGCCTGTGCTTGCTGTGCTGCCTGTGCTTGCTGTGCTGCCTGTGCTTGCTGTGCTGCCTGTGCTTGCTGCCTGTGCTTGCTGCCTGTGCTTGCTGTGCTGCCTGTGCTTGCTGCCTGTGCTTGCTGCCTGTGCTTGCTGTGCTGCCTGTGCTTGCTGTGCTGCCTGTGCTTGCTGTGCTGACTGTGCTTGCTGCCTGTGCTTGCTGTGCTGCCTGTGCTCGCTGCCTGTGCTTGCTGTACTTGCTGTGCTGCCTGTGCTTGCTGCCTGTGCTTGCTGTGCTGCCTGTGCTTGCTGTGCTGCCTGTGCATGCTTGCTGCCTGTGCTTGCTGTGCTGCCTGTGCTCGCTGCCTGTGCTTGCTGTGCTGACTGTGCTTGCTGCCTGTGCTTGCTGTGCTGCCTGTGCTCGCTGCCTGTGCTTGCTGTACTTGCTGTGCTGCCTGTGCTTGCTGCCTGTGCTTGCTGTGCTGACTGTGCTTGCTGCCTGTGCTTGCTGTGCTGCCTGCGCTCGCTGCCTGTGCTTGCTGTACTTGCTGTGCTGCCTGTGCTTGCTGCCTGTGCTTGCTGTGCTGCCTGTGCGTGCTTGCTGTCTGTGCTTGCTGTGCTGCCTGTGCTTGCTGTGCTGAGTGTGCTTGCTGCCTGTGCTTGGTGTGCTGCCTGTCCTTGCTGCCTGTGCTTGCTGTGCTGCCTGTGCTTGCTGCCTGTGCTTGCTGTGCTGCCTGTGCTTGCTGCCTGTGCTTGCTGCCTGTGCTTGCTGTGCTGCCTGTGCTTGCTGCCTGTGCTTGCTGTGCTGCCTGAGCTTGCTGTTTGTGCTTGCTGTGCTGCCTGTGCTTGCTGCCTGTGCTTGCTGTGCTGCCTGTGCTTGCAGCCTGTGCTTGCTGTGCTGCCTGTGCTTGCTGCCTGTGCTTGCTATGCTGCCTGTGCTTGCTGTGCTGCCTGTTAGCGATGCATTTGATTTCGCCCATAACACGCAGTAATTCGACAGTGGCACACGACAGTGCCTTGCTGTGTCACCTGTTTTTGGAGGCGTCGAGAGTCGCGGATCATATGTTTACCTCGGCGGCCGGTGCATTGACCTGCGTCTCAGGAAGAGTAAGCATTGTAAACAAATGCGAGAGTGAATCTCGCCGAAGAACGGAGCAGGCTTTGCCTGTTGGAAAGAGGACGGAGCTTGACCCCTCTGCACTTCCCTCAGAATCGCTAAAACGAACACATCTCGTCGAGCTATATTGCGGATTTCTAACATGCCTGTGCTAGCTGCCTCTGATGCTGTGATGCCTGTGCTTGCTGCCTGTGCTTGCTGCCTGTGCTTGCTGCCTGTGCTTGCTGTGCTTGCTGTGCTGCCTGTGCTGCCTGTGCTGCCTGTGCTTGCTGCCTGTGCTTGCTGTGCTGCCTGTGCTTGCTGCCTGTGGTTGCTGTGCTGCCTGTGCTAGCTGCCTGTGCTTGCTGTGCTGCCTGTACTTGCTGCCTGTGCTTGCTGTGCTGCCTGTGCTTGCTGCCTGTAATTGCTGTGCTGCCTGTGCTTGCTGCCTGTGCTTGCTGCCTGTGCTGCCTGTGCTTGCTGTGCTGCCTGTGCTGCCTGTGCTTGCTGCCTGTGCTTGCTGCAAGTGCTTGCTGTGCTGCCTGTGCTCGCTGCCTGTGCTTGCTGTGCTGCCTGTGCTTGCTGCCTGTGCTTGCTGTGCTGCCTGTGCTTGCTGCCTGTGCTTGCTGTGCTGCCTGTGCAAGCTGCCTGTGCTTGCTGTGCTGACTGTGCTTGCTGCCTGTGCTTGCTGTGCTGCCTGCGCTCGCTGCCTGTGCTTGCTGTACTTGCTGTGCTGCCTGTGCTTGCTGCCTGTGCTTGCTGCCTGTGCTTGCTGTGCTGCCTGTGCTTGCAGCCTGTGCTTGCTGTGCTGCCTGTGCTTGCTGCCTGTGCTTGCTATGCTGCCTGTGCTTGCTGTGCTGCCTGTTAGCGATGCATTTGATTTCGCCCATAACACGCAGTAATTCGACAGTGGCACACGACAGTGCCTTGCTGTGTCACCTGTTTTTGGAGGCGTCGAGAGTCGCGGATCATATGTTTACCTCGGCGGCCGGTGCATTGACCTGCGTCTCAGGAAGAGTAAGCATTGTAAACAAATGCGAGAGTGAATCTCGCCGAAGAACGGAGCAGGCTTTGCCTGTTGGAAAGAGGACGGAGCTTGACCCCTCTGCACTTCCCTCAGAATCGCTAAAACGAACACATCTCGTCGAGCTATTTTGCGGATTTCTAACATGCCTGTGCTAGCTGCCTCTGATGCTGTGATGCCTGTGCTTGCTGCCTGTGCTTGCTGCCTGTGCTTGCTGTGCTTGCTGTGCTGCCTGTGCTGCCTGTGCTGCCTGTGCTTGCTGCCTGTGCTTGCTGTGCTGCCTGTGCTTGCTGCCTGTGGTTGCTGTGCTGCCTGTGCTAGCTGCCTGTGCTTGCTGTGCTGCCTGTACTTGCTGCCTGTGCTTGCTGTGCTGCCTGTGCTTGCTGCCTGTAATTGCTGTGCTGCCTGTGCTTGCTGCCTGTGCTTGCTGCCTGTGCTGCCTGTGCTTGCTGTGCTGCCTGTGCTGCCTGTGCTTGCTGCCTGTGCTTGCTGCAAGTGCTTGCTGTGCTGCCTGTGCTCGCTGCCTGTGCTTGCTGTGCTGCCTGTGCTTGCTGCCTGTGCTTGCTGTGCTGCCTGTGCTTGCTGCCTGTGCTTGCTGTGCTGCCTGTGCAAGCTGCCTGTGCTTGCTGTGCTGACTGTGCTTGCTGCCTGTGCTTGCTGCCTGTGCTTGCTGCAAGTGCTTGCTGTGCTGCCTGTGCTTGCTGCCTGTGCTTGCTGTGCTGCCTGTGCTTGCTTGCTGCCTGTGCTTGCTGCCTGTGCTTGCTGTGCTGCCTGTGCTTGCTGCCTGTGCTTGCTGTGCTGCCTGTGCAAGCTGCCTGTGCTTGCTGTGCTGCCTGTGCTTGCTGTGCTGCCTGTGCTTGCTGTGCTGCCTGTGCTTGCTGCCTGTGCTTGCTGCCTATGCTTGCTGTGCTGCCTGTGCTTACTGCCTGTGCTTGCTGTACTTGCTGTGCTGCATGTGCTTGCTGCCTGTGCTTGCTGTGCTGCCTGTGCTTGCTGCCTGTGCTTGCTGTGCTGCCTGTGCTTGCTGTGCTGCCTGTGCTTGCTGCCTGTGCTTGCTGTACTTGCTGTGCTGCCTGTGCTTGCTGCCTGTGCTTGCTGTGCTGCCTGTGCTTGCTGCCTGTGCTTGCTGCCTGTGCTTGCTGTGCTGCCTATGCTTGCTGCCTGTGCTTGCTGTGCTGCCTGTGCTTGCTGCCTGTGCTTGCTGCCTGTGCTTGCTGTGCTGCCTGTGCTTGCTGCCTGTGCTTGCTGTGCTGCCTGTGCTTGCTGCCTGTGCTTGCTGTGCTGCCTGAGCTTGCTGTTTGTGCTTGCTGTGCTGCCTGTGCTTGTTGCCTCTGCTTGCTGTGCTGTCTGTACCTGCTGTGCTGCCTGTTAGCGATGCATTTGATTTCGCCCATAACACGCGGTAATTCGACAGTGGCACACGAGAGTGCGTTGCTGTGTCACCTGTTTTTGGAGGCGCCGAGAGTCGCGGATCATATGTTTACCACGGCGGCCGGTGCATTGACCAGCGTCTCAGGAAGAGTAAGCATTGTAAACAAATACGAGAGTGAATCTCGCCGAAGATCGGAGCAGGCTTTGACTGTTGGAAAGAGGACGGAGCTTGACCCCTCTGCACTTCCCCCAGAATCGCTAAAACGAACACATCTCGTCGAGCTATTTTGCGGGTTTCTAGCATACCTGTGCTTGCTGCCTGTGCTGCCTGTGCTTGCTGCCTGTGCTTGCTGTGCTGCCTGTGCTTGCTGCCTGTGCTTGCTGTGCTGCCTGTGCTTGCTGCCTGTGCTTGCTATGCTGCCTGTGCTTGCTGTGCTGCCTGTTAGCGATGCATTTGATTTCGCCCATAACACGCGGTAATTCGACAGTGGCACACGACAGTGCGTTGCTGTGTCACCTGTTTTTGGAGGCGTCGAGAGTCGCGGATCATATGTTTAACTCGGCGGCCGGTGCATTGACCTGCGTCTCAGTAAGAGTAAGCATTGTAAACAAATGCGAGAGTGAATCTCGCCGAAGATCGGAGCAGGCTTTGCCTGTTGGAAAAAGGACGGAGCTTGACCCCTCTGCACTTCCCTCAGAATCGCTAAAACGAACACATCTCGTCGAGCTATTTTGCGGATTTCTAACATGCCTGTGCTAGCTGCCTCTGCTTGCTGTGATGCCTGTGCTTGCTGCCTGAGCTTGCTGCCTGTGCTTGCTGTGCTGCCTGTGCTAGCTGCCTGTGCTTGCTGTGCTGCCTGTGCTTGCTGTCTGTGCTTGCTGTGCTGCCTGTGCTTGCTGCCTGTGCTTGCTGTGCTGCCTGTGCTTGCTGTGCTGCCTGAGCTGCCTGTGCTTGCTGCCTGTGCTTGCTGTGCTGCTTGTGCTTGCTGCCTGTGCTTGCTGTGCTGCCTGTGCTTGCTGCGCTGCGTGTGCTTGCTGCGCTGCGTGTGCTTGCTGTGCTGCCTGTGCTTGCTGCCTGTGCTTGCTGCCTGTGCTTGCTGTGCCGCCTGTGCTTGTTGGGCTGCCTGTGCTTGCTGTGCTTGCTGCCTGTGCTTGCTGTGCTGCCTATGCTTGCTGTTTGTGCTTGCTGTGCTGCCTGTGCTTGCTGTGCTACCTGTGCTTGCTGTGCTTGCTATGCTGCCTGTGCTTGCTGCCTGTGCTTGCTTTGCTGCCTGTGCTTGCTGCCTGTGCTTGCTGTGCTGCCTGTGCTTGCTGCCTGTGCTTGCTTCCTGTGCTTGCTGTGCTGTCTGTGCTTGCTGTGCTGCCTGTGCTTGCTGCGCTGCGTGTGCTTGCTGTGCTGCCTGTGCTTGCTGCGCTGCGTGTGCTTGCTGTGCTGTCTGTGCTTGCTGCCTGTGCTTGCTGTGCCGCCTGTGCTTGTTGGGCTGCCTGTGCTTGCTGTGCTTGCTGCCTGTGCTTGCTGTGCTTGCTGCCTGTGCTTGCTGTGCTGCCTATGCTTGCTGCCCGTGCTTGCTGTGCTGCCTGTGCTTGCTGTGCTGCCGATGCTTGCTGCCCGTGCTTGCTGTGCTGCCTGTGCTGCCTTTGCTTGCTGCGCTGCCTGTGCTTGCTGTGCTGCCTGTGCTTGCTGCCTGTGCTTGCTGCCTGTGCTTGCTGTGCTGCCTGTGCTGCCTGTGCTTGCTGCCTGTGCTGCCTGTGCTGCCTGTGCTTGCTGCCTGTGCTTGCTGTGCTGCCTGTGCTTGCTGTGCTGCCTGAGCTGCCTGTGCTTGCTGCCTGTGCTTGCTGTGCTGCTTGTGCTTGCTGCCTGTGCTTGCTGTGCTGCCTGTGCTTGCTGCGCTGCGTGTGCTTGCTGTGCTTGCTGCCTGTGCTTGCTGCCTGTGCTTGCTGTGCTGCCTATGCTTGCTGTTTGTGCTTGCTGTGCTGCCTGTGCTGCCTGTGCTTGTTATGCTGCCTGTGCTTGCTGCCTGTGCTTGCTTTGCTGCCTGTGCTTGCTGCCTGTGCTTGCTGTGCTGCCTGTGCTTGCTGCCTGTGCTTGCTGCCTGTCCTTGCTGTGCTGCCTGTGCTTGCTGCCTGTGCTTGCTGTGCTGCCTGTGCTTGCTGTTTGTGCTTGCTGTGCTGCCTGTGCTTGCTGCCTGTGCTTACTGTGTTGCATGTGCTTGCTGTGCTGCCTGTGCTTGCTGCCTGTGCTTGCTGTGCTGCCTGTGCTTGCTGTGCCGCCTGTGCTTGTTGGGCTGCCTGTGCTTGCTGTGCTTGCTGCCCGTGCTTGCTGTGCTGCCTGTGCTTGCTGTGCTGCCTTTGCTTGCTGCGCTGCCTGTGCTTGCTGTGCTGCCTGTGCTTGCTGCCTGTGCTTGCTGCCTGTGCTTGCTGTGCTGCCTGTGCTTGCTGTGCTGCCTTTGCTTGCTGCGCTGCCTGTGCTTGCTGTGCTGCCTGTGCTTGCTGCCTGTGCTTGCTGCCTGTGCTTGCTGTGCTGCCTGTGCTGCCTGTGCTTGCTGCCTGTGCTTGCTGCCTGTGCTGCCTGTGCTGCCTGTGCTTGCTGCCTGTGCTTGCTGTGCTGCCTGTGCTTGCTGTGCTGCCTGTGCTTGCTGCCTGTGCTTGCTGCCTGTGCTTGCTGTGCTGCCTGTGCTGCCTGTGCTGTGCTGCCTGTGTTTGCTGTGCTGCCTGTGCTTGCTGCCTGTGCCTGCTGTGCTGTCTGTGCTTGCTGTGCTGCCTGTGCTTGCTCCCTGTGCTTGCTGTGCTGCCTGTGTTTGCTGTGCTGCCTGTGCTTGCTGCCTGTGCTTGCTGTGCTGCCTGTGCCTGCTGCCTGTGCTTGCTGCCTGTGCTTGCTGCCCGTGCTTGCTGTGCTGCCGATGCTTGCTGCCCGTGCTTGCTGTGCTGCCTGTGCTTGCTGTGCTGCCTGTGCTTGCTGCCTGTGCTTGCTGTGCTGCCTGTGCTGCCTGTGCTTGCTGCCTGTGCTGCCTGTGCTGCCTGTGCTTGCTGCCTGTGCTTGCTGTGCTGCCTGTGCTTGCTGCCTGTGCTTGCTGTGCTACCTGTGCTTGCTGCCTGTGCTGCCTGTGCTTGCTGTGCTGCCTGTGCTTGCTGTGCTTGCTGCCTGTGCTTGCTGGCTGTGCTTGCTGTGCTGCCTGTGCTGCCTGTGCGTGCTATGCTGCCTGTGCTTGCTGCCTTTGCTTGCTGTGCTGCCTGTGCTTGCTGTGCTGCCTGTGCTTGCTGCCTGTGCTTGCTGTGCTGCCTGTGCTTGCTGCCTGTGCTGCCTGTGCTTGCTGTGCTGCCTGTGCTGCCTGAGCTTGCTGCCTGTGCTTGCTGTGCTGCCTGTGCTTGTTGGGCTGCCTGTGCTTGCTGTGCTTGCTGTCTGTGCTTGCTGTGCTGCCTATGCTTGCTGTTTGTGCTTGCTGTGCTGCCTGTGCTTGCTGTGCTTGCTATGCTGCCTGTGCTTGCTGCCTGTGCTTGCTGTGCTGCCTGTGCTTGCTGCCTGTGCTTGCTGTGCTGCCTGTGCTTGCTGCCTGTGCTTGCTGCCTGTGCTTGCTTCCTGTGCTTGCTGTGCTGCCTGTGCTTGCTGTGCTGCCTGTGCTCGCTGCCTGTGCTTGCTGTGCTGCCTGTGCTGCCTGTGCTGTGCTGCCTGTGCTTGCTGTGCTGCCTGTGTTTGCTGTGCTGCCTGTGCTTGCTGCCTGTGTTTGCTGTGCTGCCTGTGCTTGCTGCCTGTGCCTGCTGTGCTGTCTGTGCTTGCTGTGCTGCCTGTGCTTGCTCCCTGTGCTTGCTGTGCTGCCTGTGCTTGCTGCCTGTGCTTGCTGCCTGTGCTTGCTGTGCTGCCTGTGCTGCCTGTGCTTGCTGCCTGTGCTTGCTGTGCTGCTTGTGCTTGCTGTGCTGCCTGAGCTGCCTGTGCTTGCTGCCTGTGCTTGCTGTGTTGCTTGTGCTTGCTGCCTGTGCTTGCTGTGCTGCCTGTGCTTGCTGCCTGTGCTTGCTGTGCTGCCTGTGCTTGTTGCCTGTGCTGCCTGTGCTTGCTGCCTGTGCTTGCTGCGCTGCGTGTGCTTGCTGCCTGTGCTTGCTGTGCTGCCTGTGCCTGCTGCCTGTGCTTGCTGCCTGTGCTTGCTGCCCGTGCTTGCTGTGCTGCCGATGCTTGCTGCCCGTGCTTGCTGTGCTGCCTGTGCTTGCTGTGCTGCCTTTGCTTGCTGCGCTGCCTGTGCTTGCTGTGCTGCCTGTGCTTGCTGCCTGTGCTTGCTGCCTGTGCTTGCTGTGCTGCCTGTGCTGCCTGTGCTTGCTGCCTGTGCTTGCTGTGCTGCCTGTGCTTGATGTGCTGCCTGAGCTGCCTGTGCTTGCTGCCTGTGCTTGCTGTGCTGCTTGTGTTTGCTGCCTGTGCTTGCTGTGCTGCCTGTGCTTGCTGCGCTGCGTGTGCTTGCTGCGCTGCGTGTGCTTGCTGTGCTGCCTGTGCTTGCTGCCTGTGCTTGCTGCCTGTGCTTGCTGTGCCGCCTGTGCTTGTTGGGCTGCCTGTGCTTGCTGTGCTTGCTGCCTGTGCTTGCTATGCTGCCTATGCTTGCTGTTTGTGCTTGCTGTGCTGCCTGTGCTTGCTGTGCTACCTGTGCTTGCTGTGCTTGCTATGCTGCCTGTGCTTGCTGCCTGTGCTTGCTTTGCTGCCTGTGCTTGCTGCCTGTGCTTGCTGTGCTGCCTGTGCTTGCTGCCTGTGCTTGCTTCCTGTGCTTGCTGTGCTGCCTGTGCTTGCTGTGCTGCCTGTGCTTGCTGCCTGTGCTTGCTGCCTGTGCTTGCTGTGCTGCCTGTGCTTGCTGTGCCGCCTGTGCTTGTTGTGCTGCCTGTGCTTGCTGTGCTGCCTGTGCTTCCTGTGCTGCCTGTGCTTGCTGCCTGTGCTTGCTGTGCTGCCTGTGCTTGCTGCCTGTGCTTGCTGCCTGTGTTTGCTGTGCTGCCTGTGCTTGCTGCCTGTGCTTGCTGTGCTGCCTGTGCTTGCTGCCTGTGCTTGCTGTGCTGCCTGTGCTTGCTGCCTGTGCTTGCTGTACTTGCTGTGCTGCCTGTGCTTGCTGTGCTGCCTGTGCTTGCTGCCTGTGGTTGCTGTGCTGCCTGTGCTGCCTGTTAGCGATGCATTTGATTTCGCCCATAGCACGCGGTAATTCGACAGTGGCACACGACAGTGCGTTGCTGTGTCACCTGTTTTTGGAGGCGCCGAGAGTCGCGGATCATATGTTTACGTCGGCGGCCGGTGCATTGACCTGCGTCTCAGTAAGAGTAAGCATTGTAAACAAATGCGAGAGTGAATCCCGCCGAAGATCGGAGCAGGCTTTGCCTGTTGGAAAAAGGACGGAGCTTGACCCCTCTGCACTTCCCCCAGAATCGCTAAAACGAACACATATCGTCGAGCTATTTTGAGGGTTTCTAACATGCCTGTGCTTGCTGTGCTGCCTGTGCTTGCTGCGCTGCATGTGCTTGCTGCGCTGCATGTGCTTGCTGCCTGTGCTTGCTGTACTGCCTGTGCTTGCTGCCTGTGCTTGCTGTGCTGACTGTGCTCGCTGCCTGTGCTTGCTGTGCTGCCTGTGCTCGCTGCCTGTGCTTGCTGTACTTGCTGTGCTGCCTGTGCTTGCTTGCTGCCTGTGCTTGCTGTGCTGCCTGTGCTTGCTTGCTGCCTGTGCTTGCTGTGCTGCCTGTGCTCGCTGCCTGTGCTTGCTGTGCTGCCTGTGCTTGCTGCCTGTGCTTGCTGTGCTGCCTGTGCAAGCTGCCTGTGCTTGCTGTGCTGCCTGTGCTTGCTGCCTGTGCTTGCTGTGCTGACTGTGCTTGCTGCCTGTGCTTGCTGTACTGCCTGCGCTCGCTGCCTGTGCTTGCTGTACTTGCTGTGCTGCCTGTGCTTGCTGTGCTGCCTGTGCTTGCTTGCTGCCTGTGCTTGCTGTGCTACCTGTGCTTGCTGTGCTTGCTATGCTGCCTGTGCTTGCTGCCTGTGCTTGCTTTGCTGCCTGTGCTTGCTGCCTGTGCTTGCTGTGCTGCCTGTGCTTGCTGCCTGTGCTTGCTTCCTGTGCTTGCTGTGCTGCCTGTGCTTGCTGTGCTGCCTGTGCTTGCTGCCTGTGCTTGCTGCCTGTGCTTGCTGTGCTGCCTGTGCTTGCTGTGCCGCCTGTGCTTGTTGTGCTGCCTGTGCTTGCTGTGCTGCCTGTGCTTCCTGTGCTGCCTGTGCTTGCTGCCTGTGCTTGCTGTGCTGCCTGTGCTTGCTGCCTGTGCTTGCTGCCTGTGTTTGCTGTGCTGCCTGTGCTTGCTGCCTGTGCTTGCTGTGCTGCCTGTGCTTGCTGCCTGTGCTTGCTGTGCTGCCTGTGCTTGCTGTGCTGCCTGTGCTCGCTGCCTGTGCTTGCTGTACTTGCTGTGCTGCCTGTGCTTGCTTGCTGCCTGTGCTTGCTGTGCTGCCTGTGCTTGCTTGCTGCCTGTGCTTGCTGTGCTGCCTGTGCTCGCTGCCTGTGCTTGCTGTGCTGCCTGTGCTTGCTGCCTGTGCTTGCTGTGCTGCCTGTGCTCGCTGCCTGTGCTTGCTGTACTTGCTGTGCTGCCTGTGCTTGCTTGCTGCCTGTGCTTGCTGTGCTGCCTGTGCTTGCTTGCTGCCTGTGCTTGCTGTGCTGCCTGTGCTCGCTGCCTGTGCTTGCTGTGCTGCCTGTGCTTGCTGCCTGTGCTTGCTGTGCTGCCTGTGCAAGCTGCCTGTGCTTGCTGTGCTGCCTGTGCTTGCTGCCTGTGCTTGCTGTGCTGACTGTGCTTGCTGCCTGTGCTTGCTGTACTGCCTGCGCTCGCTGCCTGTGCTTGCTGTACTTGCTGTGCTGCCTGTGCTTGCTGCCTGTGCTTGCTGTGCTGCCTGTGCTTGCTTGCTGCCTGTGCTTGCTGTGCTGCCTGTGCTTGCTGCCTGTGCTTGCTGTGCTGCCTGTGCTTGCTGCCTGTGCTTGCTGTGCTGCCTGTGCTTGCTGCCTGTGCTTGCTGTGCTGCCTGTGCTTGCTGCCTGTGCTTGCTGTGCTGCCTGTGCTTGCTGCCTGTGCTTGCTGTGCTGACTGTGCTTGCTGCCTGTGCTTGCTGCCTGTGCTTGCTGTGCTGCCTGTGCTCGCTGCCTGTGCTTGCTGTACTTGCTGTGCTGCCTGTGCTTGCTGCCTGTGCTTGCTGTGCTGCCTGTGCTTGCTGTGCTGCCTGTGCTTGCTGTGCTGCCTGTACTCGCTGACTGTGCTTGCTATGCTGACTGTGCTTGCTGCCTGTGCTTGCTGTGCTGCCTGTGCTCGCTGCCTGTGCTTGCTGTACTTGCTGTGCTGCCTGTGCTTGCTGCCTGTGCTTGCTGCCTGTGCTTGCTGTGCTGACTGTGCTTGCTGCCTGTGCTTGCTGTGCTGCCTGCGCTCGCTGCCTGTGCTTGCTGTACTTGCTGTGCTGCCTGTGCTTGCTGTGCTGCCTGTGCTTGCTGTGCTGCCTGTGCTTGCTTGCTGCCTGTGCTTGCTGTGCTGCCTGTGCTTGCTGCCTGTGCTTGCTGTGCTGCCTGTGCTTGCTGCCTGTGCTTGCTGTGCTGCCTGTGCTTGCTGCCTGTGCTTGCTGTGCTGCCTGTGCAAGCTGCCTGTGCTTGCTGTGCTGCCTGTGCTTGCTGCCTGTACTTGCTGTGCTGCCTGTGCTTGTTGTTTGTGCTTGCTGTGCTGCCTGTGCTTGCTGCCTGTGCTTGCTGTGCTGCCTGTGCTTGTTGCCTCTGCTTGCTGTGCTGCCTGTGCTTGCTGTGCTGCCTGTGCTTGCTGTGCTGCCTGTTAGCGATGCATTTGATTTCGCCCATAACACGCGGTAATTCGACAGTGGCACACGACAGTGCGTTGCTGTGTCACCTGTTTTTGGAGGCGCCGAGAGTCGCGGATCATATGTTTACCTCGGCGGCCGGTGCATTGACCTGCGTCTCAGTAAGAGTAAGCATTGTAAACAAATGCGAGAGTGAATCTCGCCGAAGATCGGAGCAGGCTTTGCCTGTTGGAAAGAGGACGGAGCTTGACCCCTCTGCACTTCCCCCAGAATCGCTAAAACGAACACATCTCGTAGAGCTATTTTGCGGGTTTCTAACATGCCTGTGCTTGCTGCCTGTGCTTGCTGTGCTGCCTGTGCTTGCTGTCTGTGCTTGCTGTGCTGCCTGTGCTTGCTGCCTGTGCTTGCTGTACTTGCTGTGCTGCCTGTGCTTGCTGTGCTGCCTGTGCTTGCTGCCTGTGCTTGCTGTGCCGCCTGTGCTTGTTGTGCTGCCTGTGCTTCCTGTGCTGCCTGTGCTTGCTGCCTGTGCTTGCTGTGCTGCCTGTGCTTGCTGCCTGTGCTTGCTGTGCTGCCTGTGCTTGCTGCCTGTGCTTGCTGTACTTGCTGTGCTGCCTGTGCTTGCTACCTGTGCTTGCTGTGCTGCCTGTGCTGTGCTGTCTGTGCTTGCTGTGCTGCCTGTGCTTGCTGCCTGTGCTTGCTGCCTGTGCTTGCTGTGCTGCCTGTGCCTGCTGCCTGTGCTTGCTGTGCCGCCTGTGCTTGTTGTGCTGCCTGTGCTTCCTGTGCTGCCTATGCTTGCTGCCTGTGCTTGCTGTGCTGCCTGTGCTTGCTGCCTGTGCTTGCTGTGCTGCCTGTGCTTGCTGCCTGTGCTTGCTGTGCTGCCTGTGCTTGCTGCCTGTGCTGCCTGTGCTTGCTGTGCTGCCTGTGCTGCCTGTACTTGCTGTGCTGCCTGTGCTTGCTGCCTGTGCAAGCTGCCTGTGCTTTCTGTGCTGTCTGTGCTTGCTGCCTGTGCTTGCTGTACTTGCTGTGCTGCCTGTGCTTGCTACCTGTGCTTGCTGTGCTTGCTGCCTGTGCTGCCTGTGCTTGCTGCCTGTGCTTGCTGTGCTGCCTGTGCTTGCTGCCTGTGCTTGCTGTGCTGCCTGTGCTGTGCTGCCTGTGCTTGCTGTGCTGCCTGTGCTGCCTGTGCTGTGCTATCTGTGCTTGCTGTGCTGCCTGTGCTTGCTGTGCTGAGTGTGCTTGCTGCCTGTGCTTGCTGTGCTGCCTGTGCTTGCTGCCTGTGCTTGCTGTGCTGCCTGTGCTTGCTGCCTGTGCTTGCTGTGCTGCCTGTGCTTGCTGCCTGTGCTTGCTGTGCTGCCTGTGCAAGCTGCCTGTGCTTGCTGTGCTGCCTGTGCTTGCTGCCTGTGCTTGCTGTGCTGCCTGTGCTTGCTGCCTGTGCTTGCTGCCTATGCTTGCTGTGCTGCCTGTGCTTGCTGCCTATGCTTGCTGTACTTGCTGTGCTGCCTGTGCTTGCTGCCTGTGCTTGCTGTGCTGCCTGTGCTTGCTGCCTGTGCTTGCTGTGCTGCCTGTGCTTGCTGCCTGTGCTTGCTCTGCTGCCTGTGCTTGCTGCCTGTGCTTGCTCTGCTGCCTGTGCCTGCTGTGCTGCCTGCGCTTGCTGCCTGTGCTTGCTGCCTGTGCTTGCTGTGCTGCCTGTGCTTGCTATGCTGCCTGTGCAAGCTGCCTGTGCTTGCTGTGCTGCCTGTGCTTGCTGCCTGTGCTTACTGTGTTGCCTGTGCTTGCTGCCTGTGCTTGCTGTGCTGCCTGTGCTTGCTGCCTGTGCTTGCTGCCTGTGCTGCCTGTGCTTGCTGTGCTGCCTGTGCTGCCTGTGCTTGCTGCCTGTGCTTGCTGCCTGTGCTTGCTGTGCTGCCTGTGCTTGCTGTGCTGCCTGTGCTTGCTGCCTGTGCTTGCTGTGCTTGCTATGCTGCCTGTGCAAGCTGCCTGTGCTTGCTGTGCTGCCTGTGCTTGCTGTGCTGCCTGTGCTTGCTGCCTGTGCTTGCTGCCTGTGCTTGCTGTGCTGCCTGTGCTTGCTGCCTGTGCTTGCTGCCTGTGCTTGCTGTGCTGCCTGTGCTTGCTGTGCTGCCTGTGCTTGCTGTGCTGACTGTGCTTGCTGCCTGTGCTTGCTGTGCTGCCTGTGCTCGCTGCCTGTGCTTGCTGTACTTGCTGTGCTGCCTGTGCTTGCTGCCTGTGCTTGCTGTGCTGCCTGTGCTTGCTGTGCTGCCTGTGCATGCTTGCTGCCTGTGCTTGCTGTGCTGCCTGTGCTCGCTGCCTGTGCTTGCTGTGCTGACTGTGCTTGCTGCCTGTGCTTGCTGTGCTGCCTGTGCTCGCTGCCTGTGCTTGCTGTACTTGCTGTGCTGCCTGTGCTTGCTGCCTGTGCTTGCTGTGCTGACTGTGCTTGCTGCCTGTGCTTGCTGTGCTGCCTGCGCTCGCTGCCTGTGCTTGCTGTACTTGCTGTGCTGCCTGTGCTTGCTGCCTGTGCTTGCTGTGCTGCCTGTGCGTGCTTGCTGTCTGTGCTTGCTGTGCTGCCTGTGCTTGCTGTGCTGAGTGTGCTTGCTGCCTGTGCTTGGTGTGCTGCCTGTCCTTGCTGCCTGTGCTTGCTGTGCTGCCTGTGCTTGCTGCCTGTGCTTGCTGTGCTGCCTGTGCTTGCTGCCTGTGCTTGCTGCCTGTGCTTGCTGTGCTGCCTGTGCTTGCTGCCTGTGCTTGCTGTGCTGCCTGAGCTTGCTGTTTGTGCTTGCTGTGCTGCCTGTGCTTGCTGCCTGTGCTTGCTGTGCTGCCTGTGCTTGCAGCCTGTGCTTGCTGTGCTGCCTGTGCTTGCTGCCTGTGCTTGCTATGCTGCCTGTGCTTGCTGTGCTGCCTGTTAGCGATGCATTTGATTTCGCCCATAACACGCAGTAATTCGACAGTGGCACACGACAGTGCCTTGCTGTGTCACCTGTTTTTGGAGGCGTCGAGAGTCGCGGATCATATGTTTACCTCGGCGGCCGGTGCATTGACCTGCGTCTCAGGAAGAGTAAGCATTGTAAACAAATGCGAGAGTGAATCTCGCCGAAGAACGGAGCAGGCTTTGCCTGTTGGAAAGAGGACGGAGCTTGACCCCTCTGCACTTCCCTCAGAATCGCTAAAACGAACACATCTCGTCGAGCTATTTTGCGGATTTCTAACATGCCTGTGCTAGCTGCCTCTGATGCTGTGATGCCTGTGCTTGCTGCCTGTGCTTGCTGCCTGTGCTTGCTGCCTGTGCTTGCTGTGCTTGCTGTGCTGCCTGTGCTGCCTGTGCTGCCTGTGCTTGCTGCCTGTGCTTGCTGTGCTGCCTGTGCTTGCTGCCTGTGGTTGCTGTGCTGCCTGTGCTAGCTGCCTGTGCTTGCTGTGCTGCCTGTACTTGCTGCCTGTGCTTGCTGCCTGTAATTGCTGTGCTGCCTGTGCTTGCTGCCTGTGCTTGCTGCCTGTGCTGCCTGTGCTTGCTGTGCTGCCTGTGCTGCCTGTGCTTGCTGCCTGTGCTTGCTGCAAGTGCTTGCTGTGCTGCCTGTGCTCGCTGCCTGTGCTTGCTGTGCTGCCTGTGCTTGCTGCCTGTGCTTGCTGTGCTGCCTGTGCTTGCTGCCTGTGCTTGCTGTGCTGCCTGTGCAAGCTGCCTGTGCTTGCTGTGCTGACTGTGCTTGCTGTGCTGCCTGCGCTCGCTGCCTGTGCTTGCTGTACTTGCTGTGCTGCCTGTGCTTGCTGCCTGTGCTTGCTGCCTGTGCTTGCTGTGCTGCCTGTGCTTGCAGCCTGTGCTTGCTGTGCTGCCTGTGCTTGCTGCCTGTGCTTGCTATGCTGCCTGTGCTTGCTGTGCTGCCTGTTAGCGATGCATTTGATTTCGCCCATAACACGCAGTAATTCGACAGTGGCACACGACAGTGCCTTGCTGTGTCACCTGTTTTTGGAGGCGTCGAGAGTCGCGGATCATATGTTTACCTCGGCGGCCGGTGCATTGACCTGCGTCTCAGGAAGAGTAAGCATTGTAAACAAATGCGAGAGTGAATCTCGCCGAAGAACGGAGCAGGCTTTGCCTGTTGGAAAGAGGACGGAGCTTGACCCCTCTGCACTTCCCTCAGAATCGCTAAAACGAACACATCTCGTCGAGCTATTTTGCGGATTTCTAACATGCCTGTGCTAGCTGCCTCTGATGCTGTGATGCCTGTGCTTGCTGCCTGTGCTTGCTGCCTGTGCTTGCTGCCTGTGCTTGCTGTGCTTGCTGTGCTGCCTGTGCTGCCTGTGCTGCCTGTGCTTGCTGCCTGTGCTTGCTGTGCTGCCTGTGCTTGCTGCCTGTGGTTGCTGTGCTGCCTGTGCTAGCTGCCTGTGCTTGCTGTGCTGCCTGTACTTGCTGCCTGTGCTTGCTGTGCTGCCTGTGCTTGCTGCCTGTAATTGCTGTGCTGCCTGTGCTTGCTGCCTGTGCTTGCTGCCTGTGCTGCCTGTGCTTGCTGTGCTGCCTGTGCTGCCTGTGCTTGCTGCCTGTGCTTGCTGCAAGTGCTTGCTGTGCTGCCTGTGCTCGCTGCCTGTGCTTGCTGTGCTGCCTGTGCTTGCTGCCTGTGCTTGCTGTGCTGCCTGTGCTTGCTGCCTGTGCTTGCTGTGCTGCCTGTGCAAGCTGCCTGTGCTTGCTGTGCTGACTGTGCTTGCTGCCTGTGCTTGCTGCCTGTGCTTGCTGCAAGTGCTTGCTGTGCTGCCTGTGCTTGCTGCCTGTGCTTGCTGTGCTGCCTGTGCTTGCTTGCTGCCTGTGCTTGCTGCCTGTGCTTGCTGTGCTGCCTGTGCTTGCTGCCTGTGCTTGCTGTGCTGCCTGTGCAAGCTGCCTGTGCTTGCTGTGCTGCCTGTGCTTGCTGTGCTGCCTGTGCTTGCTGTGCTGCCTGTGCTTGCTGCCTGTGCTTGCTGCCTATGCTTGCTGTGCTGCCTGTGCTTACTGCCTGTGCTTGCTGTACTTGCTGTGCTGCATGTGCTTGCTGCCTGTGCTTGCTGTGCTGCCTGTGCTTGCTGCCTGTGCTTGCTGTGCTGCCTGTGCTTGCTGTGCTGCCTGTGCTTGCTGCCTGTGCTTGCTGTACTTGCTGTGCTGCCTGTGCTTGCTGCCTGTGCTTGCTGTGCTGCCTGTGCTTGCTGCCTGTGCTTGCTGCCTGTGCTTGCTGTGCTGCCTATGCTTGCTGCCTGTGCTTGCTGTGCTGCCTGTGCTTGCTGCCTGTGCTTGCTGCCTGTGCTTGCTGTGCTGCCTGTGCTTGCTGCCTGTGCTTGCTGTGCTGCCTGTGCTTGCTGCCTGTGCTTGCTGTGCTGCCTGAGCTTGCTGTTTGTGCTTGCTGTGCTGCCTGTGCTTGTTGCCTCTGCTTGCTGTGCTGTCTGTACCTGCTGTGCTGCCTGTTAGCGATGCATTTGATTTCGCCCATAACACGCGGTAATTCGACAGTGGCACACGAGAGTGCGTTGCTGTGTCACCTGTTTTTGGAGGCGCCGAGAGTCGCGGATCATATGTTTACCACGGCGGCCGGTGCATTGACCAGCGTCTCAGGAAGAGTAAGCATTGTAAACAAATACGAGAGTGAATCTCGCCGAAGATCGGAGCAGGCTTTGACTGTTGGAAAGAGGACGGAGCTTGACCCCTCTGCACTTCCCCCAGAATCGCTAAAACGAACACATCTCGTCGAGCTATTTTGCGGGTTTCTAGCATACCTGTGCTTGCTGCCTGTGCTGCCTGTGCTTGCTGCCTGTGCTTGCTGTGCTGCCTGTGCTTGCTGCCTGTGCTTGCTGTGCTGCCTGTGCTTGCTGCCTGTGCTTGCTATGCTGCCTGTGCTTGCTGTGCTGCCTGTTAGCGATGCATTTGATTTCGCCCATAACACGCGGTAATTCGACAGTGGCACACGACAGTGCGTTGCTGTGTCACCTGTTTTTGGAGGCGTCGAGAGTCGCGGATCATATGTTTAACTCGGCGGCCGGTGCATTGACCTGCGTCTCAGTAAGAGTAAGCATTGTAAACAAATGCGAGAGTGAATCTCGCCGAAGATCGGAGCAGGCTTTGCCTGTTGGAAAAAGGACGGAGCTTGACCCCTCTGCACTTCCCTCAGAATCGCTAAAACGAACACATCTCGTCGAGCTATTTTGCGGATTTCTAACATGCCTGTGCTAGCTGCCTCTGCTTGCTGTGATGCCTGTGCTTGCTGCCTGAGCTTGCTGCCTGTGCTTGCTGTGCTGCCTGTGCTAGCTGCCTGTGCTTGCTGTGCTGCCTGTGCTTGCTGTCTGTGCTTGCTGTGCTGCCTGTGCTTGCTGCCTGTGCTTGCTGTGCTGCCTGTGCTTGCTGTGCTGCCTGAGCTGCCTGTGCTTGCTGCCTGTGCTTGCTGTGCTGCTTGTGCTTGCTGCCTGTGCTTGCTGTGCTGCCTGTGCTTGCTGCGCTGCGTGTGCTTGCTGCGCTGCGTGTGCTTGCTGTGCTGCCTGTGCTTGCTGCCTGTGCTTGCTGCCTGTGCTTGCTGTGCCGCCTGTGCTTGTTGGGCTGCCTGTGCTTGCTGTGCTTGCTGCCTGTGCTTGCTGTGCTGCCTATGCTTGCTGTTTGTGCTTGCTGTGCTGCCTGTGCTTGCTGTGCTACCTGTGCTTGCTGTGCTTGCTATGCTGCCTGTGCTTGCTGCCTGTGCTTGCTTTGCTGCCTGTGCTTGCTGCCTGTGCTTGCTGTGCTGCCTGTGCTTGCTGCCTGTGCTTGCTTCCTGTGCTTGCTGTGCTGTCTGTGCTTGCTGTGCTGCCTGTGCTTGCTGCGCTGCGTGTGCTTGCTGTGCTGCCTGTGCTTGCTGCGCTGCGTGTGCTTGCTGTGCTGTCTGTGCTTGCTGCCTGTGCTTGCTGTGCCGCCTGTGCTTGTTGGGCTGCCTGTGCTTGCTGTGCTTGCTGCCTGTGCTTGCTGTGCTTGCTGCCTGTGCTTGCTGTGCTGCCTATGCTTGCTGCCCGTGCTTGCTGTGCTGCCTGTGCTTGCTGTGCTGCCGATGCTTGCTGCCCGTGCTTGCTGTGCTGCCTGTGCTGCCTTTGCTTGCTGCGCTGCCTGTGCTTGCTGTGCTGCCTGTGCTTGCTGCCTGTGCTTGCTGCCTGTGCTTGCTGTGCTGCCTGTGCTGCCTGTGCTTGCTGCCTGTGCTGCCTGTGCTGCCTGTGCTTGCTGCCTGTGCTTGCTGTGCTGCCTGTGCTTGCTGTGCTGCCTGAGCTGCCTGTGCTTGCTGCCTGTGCTTGCTGTGCTGCTTGTGCTTGCTGCCTGTGCTTGCTGTGCTGCCTGTGCTGGCTGCGCTGCGTGTGCTTGCTGTGCTTGCTGCCTGTGCTTGCTGTGCTTGCTGCCTGTGCTTGCTGTGCTGCCTATGCTTGCTGTTTGTGCTTGCTGTGCTGCCTGTGCTGCCTGTGCTTGTTATGCTGCCTGTGCTTGCTGCCTGTGCTTGCTTTGCTGCCTGTGCTTGCTGCCTGTGCTTGCTGTGCTGCCTGTGCTTGCTGCCTGTGCTTGCTGCCTGTCCTTGCTGTGCTGCCTGTGCTTGCTGCCTGTGCTTGCTGTGCTGCCTGTGCTTGCTGTTTGTGCTTGCTGTGCTGCCTGTGCTTGCTGCCTGTGCTTACTGTGTTGCATGTGCTTGCTGTGCTGCCTGTGCTTGCTGCCTGTGCTTGCTGTGCTGCCTGTGCTTGCTGTGCCGCCTGTGCTTGTTGGGCTGCCTGTGCTTGCTGTGCTTGCTGCCCGTGCTTGCTGTGCTGCCTGTGCTTGCTGTGCTGCCTTTGCTTGCTGCGCTGCCTGTGCTTGCTGTGCTGCCTGTGCTTGCTGCCTGTGCTTGCTGCCTGTGCTTGCTGTGCTGCCTGTGCTTGCTGTGCTGCCTTTGCTTGCTGCGCTGCCTGTGCTTGCTGTGCTGCCTGTGCTTGCTGCCTGTGCTTGCTGCCTGTGCTTGCTGTGCTGCCTGTGCTGCCTGTGCTTGCTGCCTGTGCTTGCTGCCTGTGCTGCCTGTGCTGCCTGTGCTTGCTGCCTGTGCTTGCTGTGCTGCCTGTGCTTGCTGTGCTGCCTGTGCTTGCTGCCTGTGCTTGCTGCCTGTGCTTGCTGTGCTGCCTGTGCTGCCTGTGCTGTGCTGCCTGTGTTTGCTGTGCTGCCTGTGCTTGCTGCCTGTGCCTGCTGTGCTGTCTGTGCTTGCTGTGCTGCCTGTGCTTGCTCCCTGTGCTTGCTGTGCTGCCTGTGTTTGCTGTGCTGCCTGTGCTTGCTGCCTGTGCTTGCTGTGCTGCCTGTGCCTGCTGCCTGTGCTTGCTGCCTGTGCTTGCTGCCCGTGCTTGCTGTGCTGCCGATGCTTGCTGCCCGTGCTTGCTGTGCTGCCTGTGCTTGCTGTGCTGCCTGTGCTTGCTGCCTGTGCTTGCTGTGCTGCCTGTGCTGCCTGTGCTTGCTGCCTGTGCTGCCTGTGCTGCCTGTGCTTGCTGCCTGTGCTTGCTGTGCTGCCTGTGCTTGCTGCCTGTGCTTGCTGTGCTACCTGTGCTTGCTGCCTGTGCTGCCTGTGCTTGCTGTGCTGCCTGTGCTTGCTGTGCTTGCTGCCTGTGCTTGCTGGCTGTGCTTGCTGTGCTGCCTGTGCTGCCTGTGCGTGCTATGCTGCCTGTGCTTGCTGCCTTTGCTTGCTGTGCTGCCTGTGCTTGCTGTGCTGCCTGTGCTTGCTGCCTGTGCTTGCTGTGCTGCCTGTGCTTGCTGCCTGTGCTGCCTGTGCTTGCTGTGCTGCCTGTGCTGCCTGAGCTTGCTGCCTGTGCTTGCTGTGCTGCCTGTGCTTGTTGGGCTGCCTGTGCTTGCTGTGCTTGCTGTCTGTGCTTGCTGTGCTGCCTATGCTTGCTGTTTGTGCTTGCTGTGCTGCCTGTGCTTGCTGTGCTTGCTATGCTGCCTGTGCTTGCTGCCTGTGCTTGCTGTGCTGCCTGTGCTTGCTGCCTGTGCTTGCTGTGCTGCCTGTGCTTGCTGCCTGTGCTTGCTGCCTGTGCTTGCTTCCTGTGCTTGCTGTGCTGCCTGTGCTTGCTGTGCTGCCTGTGCTCGCTGCCTGTGCTTGCTGTGCTGCCTGTGCTGCCTGTGCTGTGCTGCCTGTGCTTGCTGTGCTGCCTGTGTTTGCTGTGCTGCCTGTGCTTGCTGCCTGTGTTTGCTGTGCTGCCTGTGCTTGCTGCCTGTGCCTGCTGTGCTGTCTGTGCTTGCTGTGCTGCCTGTGCTTGCTCCCTGTGCTTGCTGTGCTGCCTGTGCTTGCTGCCTGTGCTTGCTGCCTGTGCTTGCTGTGCTGCCTGTGCTGCCTGTGCTTGCTGCCTGTGCTTGCTGTGCTGCTTGTGCTTGCTGTGCTGCCTGAGCTGCCTGTGCTTGCTGCCTGTGCTTGCTGTGTTGCTTGTGCTTGCTGCCTGTGCTTGCTGTGCTGCCTGTGCTTGCTGCCTGTGCTTGCTGTGCTGCCTGTGCTTGTTGCCTGTGCTGCCTGTGCTTGCTGCCTGTGCTTGCTGCGCTGCGTGTGCTTGCTGCCTGTGCTTGCTGTGCTGCCTGTGCCTGCTGCCTGTGCTTGCTGCCTGTGCTTGCTGCCCGTGCTTGCTGTGCTGCCGATGCTTGCTGCCCGTGCTTGCTGTGCTGCCTGTGCTTGCTGTGCTGCCTTTGCTTGCTGCGCTGCCTGTGCTTGCTGTGCTGCCTGTGCTTGCTGCCTGTGCTTGCTGCCTGTGCTTGCTGTGCTGCCTGTGCTGCCTGTGCTTGCTGCCTGTGCTTGCTGTGCTGCCTGTGCTTGATGTGCTGCCTGAGCTGCCTGTGCTTGCTGCCTGTGCTTGCTGTGCTGCTTGTGTTTGCTGCCTGTGCTTGCTGTGCTGCCTGTGCTTGCTGCGCTGCGTGTGCTTGCTGCGCTGCGTGTGCTTGCTGTGCTGCCTGTGCTTGCTGCCTGTGCTTGCTGCCTGTGCTTGCTGTGCCGCCTGTGCTTGTTGGGCTGCCTGTGCTTGCTGTGCTTGCTGCCTGTGCTTGCTATGCTGCCTATGCTTGCTGTTTGTGCTTGCTGTGCTGCCTGTGCTTGCTGTGCTACCTGTGCTTGCTGTGCTTGCTATGCTGCCTGTGCTTGCTGCCTGTGCTTGCTTTGCTGCCTGTGCTTGCTGCCTGTGCTTGCTGTGCTGCCTGTGCTTGCTGCCTGTGCTTGCTTCCTGTGCTTGCTGTGCTGCCTGTGCTTGCTGTGCTGCCTGTGCTTGCTGTGCTGCCTGTGCTTGCTGCCTGTGCTTGCTGTGCTGCCTGTCCTTGCTGCCTGTGCTTGCTGTGCTGCCTGTGCTTGCTGCCTGTGCTTGCTGCCTGTGCTTGCTGTGCTGCCTGTGCTTGCTGTGCCGCCTGTGCTTGTTGTGCTGCCTGTGCTTGCTGTGCTGCCTGTGCTTCCTGTGCTGCCTGTGCTTGCTGCCTGTGCTTGCTGTGCTGCCTGTGCTTGCTGCCTGTGCTTGCTGCCTGTGTTTGCTGTGCTGCCTGTGCTTGCTGCCTGTGCTTGCTGTGCTGCCTGTGCTTGCTGCCTGTGCTTGCTGTGCTGCCTGTGCTTGCTGCCTGTGCTTGCTGTACTTGCTGTGCTGCCTGTGCTTGCTGTGCTGCCTGTGCTTGCTGCCTGTGGTTGCTGTGCTGCCTGTGCTGCCTGTTAGCGATGCATTTGATTTCGCCCATAGCACGCGGTAATTCGACAGTGGCACACGACAGTGCGTTGCTGTGTCACCTGTTTTTGGAGGCGCCGAGAGTCGCGGATCATATGTTTACGTCGGCGGCCGGTGCATTGACCTGCGTCTCAGTAAGAGTAAGCATTGTAAACAAATGCGAGAGTGAATCCCGCCGAAGATCGGAGCAGGCTTTGCCTGTTGGAAAAAGGACGGAGCTTGACCCCTCTGCACTTCCCCCAGAATCGCTAAAACGAACACATATCGTCGAGCTATTTTGAGGGTTTCTAACATGCCTGTGCTTGCTGTGCTGCCTGTGCTTGCTGCGCTGCATGTGCTTGCTGCGCTGCATGTGCTTGCTGCCTGTGCTTGCTGTACTGCCTGTGCTTGCTGCCTGTGCTTGCTGTGCTGACTGTGCTCGCTGCCTGTGCTTGCTGTGCTGCCTGTGCTCGCTGCCTGTGCTTGCTGTACTTGCTGTGCTGCCTGTGCTTGCTTGCTGCCTGTGCTTGCTGTGCTGCCTGTGCTTGCTTGCTGCCTGTGCTTGCTGTGCTGCCTGTGCTCGCTGCCTGTGCTTGCTGTGCTGCCTGTGCTTGCTGCCTGTGCTTGCTGTGCTGCCTGTGCAAGCTGCCTGTGCTTGCTGTGCTGCCTGTGCTTGCTGCCTGTGCTTGCTGTGCTGACTGTGCTTGCTGCCTGTGCTTGCTGTACTGCCTGCGCTCGCTGCCTGTGCTTGCTGTACTTGCTGTGCTGCCTGTGCTTGCTGCCTGTGCTTGCTGTGCTGCCTGTGCTTGCTTGCTGCCTGTGCTTGCTGTGCTGCCTGTGCTTGCTGCCTGTGTTTGCTGTGCTGCCTGTGCTTGCTGCCTGTGCTTGCTGTGCTGCCTGTGCTTGCTGCCTGTGCTTGCTGTGCTGCCTGTGCTTGCTGCCTGTGCTTGCTGTGCTGCCTGTGCTTGCTGCCTGTGCTTGCTGTGCTGACTGTGCTTGCTGCCTGTGCTTGCTGCCTGTGCTTGCTGTGCTGCCTGTGCTCGCTGCCTGTGCTTGCTGTACTTGCTGTGCTGCCTGTGCTTGCTGCCTGTGCTTGCTGTGCTGCCTGTGCTTGCTGTGCTGCCTGTGCTTGCTGTGCTGCCTGTGCTCGCTGACTGTGCTTGCTATGCTGACTGTGCTTGCTGCCTGTGCTTGCTGTGCTGCCTGTGCTCGCTGCCTGTGCTTGCTGTACTTGCTGTGCTGCCTGTGCTTGCTGCCTGTGCTTGCTGCCTGTGCTTGCTGTGCTGACTGTGCTTGCTGCCTGTGCTTGCTGTGCTGCCTGCGCTCGCTGCCTGTGCTTGCTGTACTTGCTGTGCTGCCTGTGCTTGCTGTGCTGCCTGTGCTTGCTGTGCTGCCTGTGCTTGCTTGCTGCCTGTGCTTGCTGTGCTGCCTGTGCTTGCTGCCTGTGCTTGCTGTGCTGCCTGTGCTTGCTGCCTGTGCTTGCTGTGCTGCCTGTGCTTGCTGCCTGTGCTTGCTGTGCTGCCTGTGCAAGCTGCCTGTGCTTGCTGTGCTGCCTGTGCTTGCTGCCTGTACTTGCTGTGCTGCCTGTGCTTGTTGTTTGTGCTTGCTGTGCTGCCTGTGCTTGCTGCCTGTGCTTGCTGTGCTGCCTGTGCTTGTTGCCTCTGCTTGCTGTGCTGCCTGTGCTTGCTGTGCTGCCTGTGCTTGCTGTGCTGCCTGTTAGCGATGCATTTGATTTCGCCCATAACACGCGGTAATTCGACAGTGGCACACGACAGTGCGTTGCTGTGTCACCTGTTTTTGGAGGCGCCGAGAGTCGCGGATCATATGTTTACCTCGGCGGCCGGTGCATTGACCTGCGTCTCAGTAAGAGTAAGCATTGTAAACAAATGCGAGAGTGAATCTCGCCGAAGATCGGAGCAGGCTTTGCCTGTTGGAAAGAGGACGGAGCTTGACCCCTCTGCACTTCCCCCAGAATCGCTAAAACGAACACATCTCGTAGAGCTATTTTGCGGGTTTCTAACATGCCTGTGCTTGCTGCCTGTGCTTGCTGTGCTGCCTGTGCTTGCTGTCTGTGCTTGCTGTGCTGCCTGTGCTTGCTGCCTGTGCTTGCTGTACTTGCTGTGCTGCCTGTGCTTGCTGTGCTGCCTGTGCTTGCTGCCTGTGCTTGCTGTGCCGCCTGTGCTTGTTGTGCTGCCTGTGCTTCCTGTGCTGCCTGTGCTTGCTGTGCTGCCTGTGCTTGCTGCCTGTGCTTGCTGTGCTGCCTGTGCTTGCTGCCTGTGCTTGCTGTACTTGCTGTGCTTGCTGCCTGTGCTTGCTGTACTTGCTGTGCTGCCTGTGCTTGCTACCTGTGCTTGCTGTGCTGCCTGTGCTGTGCTGTCTGTGCTTGCTGTGCTGCCTGTGCTTGCTGCCTGTGCTTGCTGCCTGTGCTTGCTGTGCTGCCTGTGCCTGCTGCCTGTGCTTGCTGTGCCGCCTGTGCTTGTTGTGCTGCCTGTGCTTCCTGTGCTGCCTATGCTTGCTGCCTGTGCTTGCTGTGCTGCCTGTGCTTGCTGCCTGTGCTTGCTGTGCTGCCTGTGCTTGCTGCCTGTGCTTGCTGTGCTGCCTGTGCTTGCTGCCTGTGCTGCCTGTGCTTGCTGTGCTGCCTGTGCTGCCTGTACTTGCTGTGCTGCCTGTGCTTGCTGCCTGTGCTTGCTGTGCTTGCTATGCTGCCTGTGCAAGCTGCCTGTGCTTTCTGTGCTGTCTGTGCTTGCTGCCTGTGCTTGCTGTACTTGCTGTGCTGCCTGTGCTTGCTACCTGTGCTTGCTGTGCTTGCTGCCTGTGCTGCCTGTGCTTGCTGCCTGTGCTTGCTGTGCTGCCTGTGCTTGCTGCCTGTGCTTGCTGTGCTGCCTGTGCTGTGCTGCCTGTGCTTGCTGTGCTGCCTGTGCTGCCTGTGCTGTGCTATCTGTGCTTGCTGTGCTGCCTGTGCTTGCTGTGCTGAGTGTGCTTGCTGCCTGTGCTTGCTGTGCTGCCTGTGCTTGCTGCCTGTGCTTGCTGTGCTGCCTGTGCTTGCTGCCTGTGCTTGCTGTGCTGCCTGTGCTTGCTGCCTGTGCTTGCTGTGCTGCCTGTGCAAGCTGCCTGTGCTTGCTGTGCTGCCTGTGCTTGCTGCCTGTGCTTGCTGTGCTGCCTGTGCTTGCTGCCTGTGCTTGCTGCCTATGCTTGCTGTGCTGCCTGTGCTTGCTGCCTATGCTTGCTGTACTTGCTGTGCTGCCTGTGCTTGCTGCCTGTGCTTGCTGTGCTGCCTGTGCTTGCTGCCTGTGCTTGCTGTGCTGCCTGTGCTTGCTGCCTGTGCTTGCTCTGCTGCCTGTGCTTGCTGCCTGTGCTTGCTCTGCTGCCTGTGCCTGCTGTGCTGCCTGCGCTTGCTGCCTGTGCTTGCTGCCTGTGCTTGCTGTGCTGCCTGTGCTTGCTATGCTGCCTGTGCAAGCTGCCTGTGCTTGCTGTGCTGCCTGTGCTTGCTGCCTGTGCTTACTGTGTTGCCTGTGCTTGCTGCCTGTGCTTGCTGTGCTGCCTGTGCTTGCTGCCTGTGCTGCCTGTGCTTGCTGTGCTGCCTGTGCTGCCTGTGCTTGCTGCCTGTGCTTGCTGCCTGTGCTTGCTGTGCTGCCTGTGCTTGCTGTGCTGCCTGTGCTTGCTGCCTGTGCTTGCTGTGCTTGCTATGCTGCCTGTGCAAGCTGCCTGTGCTTGCTGTGCTGCCTGTGCTTGCTGTGCTGCCTGTGCTTGCTGCCTGTGCTTGCTGCCTGTGCTTGCTGTGCTGCCTGTGCTTGCTGCCTGTGCTTGCTGCCTGTGCTTGCTGTGCTGCCTGTGCTTGCTGTGCTGCCTGTGCTTGCTGTGCTGACTGTGCTTGCTGCCTGTGCTTGCTGTGCTGCCTGTGCTCGCTGCCTGTGCTTGCTGTACTTGCTGTGCTGCCTGTGCTTGCTGCCTGTGCTTGCTGTGCTGCCTGTGCTTGCTGTGCTGCCTGTGCATGCTTGCTGCCTGTGCTTGCTGTGCTGCCTGTGCTCGCTGCCTGTGCTTGCTGTGCTGACTGTGCTTGCTGCCTGTGCTTGCTGTGCTGCCTGTGCTCGCTGCCTGTGCTTGCTGTACTTGCTGTGCTGCCTGTGCTTGCTGCCTGTGCTTGCTGTGCTGACTGTGCTTGCTGCCTGTGCTTGCTGTGCTGCCTGCGCTCGCTGCCTGTGCTTGCTGTACTTGCTGTGCTGCCTGTGCTTGCTGCCTGTGCTTGCTGTGCTGCCTGTGCGTGCTTGCTGTCTGTGCTTGCTGTGCTGCCTGTGCTTGCTGTGCTGAGTGTGCTTGCTGCCTGTGCTTGGTGTGCTGCCTGTCCTTGCTGCCTGTGCTTGCTGTGCTGCCTGTGCTTGCTGCCTGTGCTTGCTGTGCTGCCTGTGCTTGCTGCCTGTGCTTGCTGCCTGTGCTTGCTGTGCTGCCTGTGCTTGCTGCCTGTGCTTGCTGTGCTGCCTGTGCTTGCTGCCTGTGCTTGCTGTGCTGCCTGAGCTTGCTGTTTGTGCTTGCTGTGCTGCCTGTGCTTGTTGCCTCTGCTTGCTGTGCTGTCTGTACCTGCTGTGCTGCCTGTTAGCGATGCATTTGATTTCGCCCATAACACGCGGTAATTCGACAGTGGCACACGAGAGTGCGTTGCTGTGTCACCTGTTTTTGGAGGCGCCGAGAGTCGCGGATCATATGTTTACCACGGCGGCCGGTGCATTGACCAGCGTCTCAGGAAGAGTAAGCATTGTAAACAAATACGAGAGTGAATCTCGCCGAAGATCGGAGCAGGCTTTGACTGTTGGAAAGAGGACGGAGCTTGACCCCTCTGCACTTCCCCCAGAATCGCTAAAACGAACACATCTCGTCGAGCTATTTTGCGGGTTTCTAGCATACCTGTGCTTGCTGCCTGTGCTGCCTGTGCTTGCTGCCTGTGCTTGCTGTGCTGCCTGTGCTTGCTGCCTGTGCTTGCTGTGCTGCCTGTGCTTGCTGCCTGTGCTTGCTATGCTGCCTGTGCTTGCTGTGCTGCCTGTTAGCGATGCATTTGATTTCGCCCATAACACGCGGTAATTCGACAGTGGCACACGACAGTGCGTTGCTGTGTCACCTGTTTTTGGAGGCGTCGAGAGTCGCGGATCATATGTTTAACTCGGCGGCCGGTGCATTGACCTGCGTCTCAGTAAGAGTAAGCATTGTAAACAAATGCGAGAGTGAATCTCGCCGAAGATCGGAGCAGGCTTTGCCTGTTGGAAAAAGGACGGAGCTTGACCCCTCTGCACTTCCCTCAGAATCGCTAAAACGAACACATCTCGTCGAGCTATTTTGCGGATTTCTAACATGCCTGTGCTAGCTGCCTCTGCTTGCTGTGATGCCTGTGCTTGCTGCCTGAGCTTGCTGCCTGTGCTTGCTGTGCTGCCTGTGCTAGCTGCCTGTGCTTGCTGTGCTGCCTGTGCTTGCTGTCTGTGCTTGCTGTGCTGCCTGTGCTTGCTGCCTGTGCTTGCTGTGCTGCCTGTGCTTGCTGTGCTGCCTGAGCTGCCTGTGCTTGCTGCCTGTGCTTGCTGTGCTGCTTGTGCTTGCTGCCTGTGCTTGCTGTGCTGCCTGTGCTTGCTGCGCTGCGTGTGCTTGCTGCGCTGCGTGTGCTTGCTGTGCTGCCTGTGCTTGCTGCCTGTGCTTGCTGCCTGTGCTTGCTGTGCCGCCTGTGCTTGTTGGGCTGCCTGTGCTTGCTGTGCTTGCTGCCTGTGCTTGCTGTGCTGCCTATGCTTGCTGTTTGTGCTTGCTGTGCTGCCTGTGCTTGCTGTGCTACCTGTGCTTGCTGTGCTTGCTATGCTGCCTGTGCTTGCTGCCTGTGCTTGCTTTGCTGCCTGTGCTTGCTGCCTGTGCTTGCTGTGCTGCCTGTGCTTGCTGCCTGTGCTTGCTTCCTGTGCTTGCTGTGCTGTCTGTGCTTGCTGTGCTGCCTGTGCTTGCTGCGCTGCGTGTGCTTGCTGTGCTGCCTGTGCTTGCTGCGCTGCGTGTGCTTGCTGTGCTGTCTGTGCTTGCTGCCTGTGCTTGCTGTGCCGCCTGTGCTTGTTGGGCTGCCTGTGCTTGCTGTGCTTGCTGCCTGTGCTTGCTGTGCTTGCTGCCTGTGCTTGCTGTGCTGCCTATGCTTGCTGCCCGTGCTTGCTGTGCTGCCTGTGCTTGCTGTGCTGCCGATGCTTGCTGCCCGTGCTTGCTGTGCTGCCTGTGCTGCCTTTGCTTGCTGCGCTGCCTGTGCTTGCTGTGCTGCCTGTGCTTGCTGCCTGTGCTTGCTGCCTGTGCTTGCTGTGCTGCCTGTGCTGCCTGTGCTTGCTGCCTGTGCTGCCTGTGCTGCCTGTGCTTGCTGCCTGTGCTTGCTGTGCTGCCTGTGCTTGCTGTGCTGCCTGAGCTGCCTGTGCTTGCTGCCTGTGCTTGCTGTGCTGCTTGTGCTTGCTGCCTGTGCTTGCTGTGCTGCCTGTGCTTGCTGCGCTGCGTGTGCTTGCTGTGCTTGCTGCCTGTGCTTGCTGTGCTTGCTGCCTGTGCTTGCTGTGCTGCCTATGCTTGCTGTTTGTGCTTGCTGTGCTGCCTGTGCTGCCTGTGCTTGTTATGCTGCCTGTGCTTGCTGCCTGTGCTTGCTTTGCTGCCTGTGCTTGCTGCCTGTGCTTGCTGCCTGTCCTTGCTGTGCTGCCTGTGCTTGCTGCCTGTGCTTGCTGTGCTGCCTGTGCTTGCTGTTTGTGCTTGCTGTGCTGCCTGTGCTTGCTGTGCCGCCTGTGCTTGTTGGGCTGCCTGTGCTTGCTGTGCTTGCTGCCCGTGCTTGCTGTGCTGCCTGTGCTTGCTGTGCTGCCTTTGCTTGCTGCGCTGCCTGTGCTTGCTGTGCTGCCTGTGCTTGCTGCCTGTGCTTGCTGCCCGTGCTTGCTGTGCTGCCTGTGCTTGCTGTGCTGCCTTTGCTTGCTGCGCTGCCTGTGCTTGCTGTGCTGCCTGTGCTTGCTGCCTGTGCTTGCTGCCTGTGCTTGCTGTGCTGCCTGTGCTTGCTGTGCTGCCTGTGCTTGCTGTGCTGCCTTTGCTTGCTGCGCTGCCTGTGCTTGCTGTGCTGCCTGTGCTTGCTGCCTGTGCTTGCTGCCTGTGCTTGCTGTGCTGCCTGTGCTGCCTGTGCTTGCTGCCTGTGCTTGCTGCCTGTGCTGCCTGTGCTGCCTGTGCTTGCTGCCTGTGCTTGCTGTGCTGCCTGTGCTTGCTGCCTGTGCTTGCTGCCTGTGCTTGCTGTGCTGCCTGTGCTGCCTGTGCTGTGCTTGCTGTGCTGCCTGTGCAAGCTGCCTGTGCTTGCTGTGCTGCCTGTGCTTGCTGCCTGTACTTGCTGTGCTGCCTGTGCTTGTTGTTTGTGCTTGCTGTGCTGCCTGTGCTTGCTGCCTGTGCTTGCTGTGCTGCCTGTGCTTGTTGCCTCTGCTTGCTGTGCTGCCTGTGCTTGCTGTGCTGCCTGTGCTTGCTGTGCTGCCTGTTAGCGATGCATTTGATTTCGCCCATAACACGCGGTAATTCGACAGTGGCACACGACAGTGCGTTGCTGTGTCACCTGTTTTTGGAGGCGCCGAGAGTCGCGGATCATATGTTTACCTCGGCGGCCGGTGCATTGACCTGCGTCTCAGTAAGAGTAAGCATTGTAAACAAATGCGAGAGTGAATCTCGCCGAAGATCGGAGCAGGCTTTGCCTGTTGGAAAGAGGACGGAGCTTGACCCCTCTGCACTTCCCCCAGAATCGCTAAAACGAACACATCTCGTAGAGCTATTTTGCGGGTTTCTAACATGCCTGTGCTTGCTGCCTGTGCTTGCTGTGCTGCCTGTGCTTGCTGTCTGTGCTTGCTGTGCTGCCTGTGCTTGCTGCCTGTGCTTGCTGTACTTGCTGTGCTGCCTGTGCTTGCTGTGCTGCCTGTGCTTGCTGCCTGTGCTTGCTGTGCCGCCTGTGCTTGTTGTGCTGCCTGTGCTTCCTGTGCTGCCTGTGCTTGCTGCCTGTGCTTGCTGTGCTGCCTGTGCTTGCTGCCTGTGCTTGCTGTGCTGCCTGTGCTTGCTGCCTGTGCTTGCTGTACTTGCTGTGCTGCCTGTGCTTGCTACCTGTGCTTGCTGTGCTGCCTGTGCTGTGCTGTCTGTGCTTGCTGTGCTGCCTGTGCTTGCTGCCTGTGCTTGCTGCCTGTGCTTGCTGTGCTGCCTGTGCCTGCTGCCTGTGCTTGCTGTGCCGCCTGTGCTTGTTGTGCTGCCTGTGCTTCCTGTGCTGCCTATGCTTGCTGTGCTGCCTGTGCTTGCTGCCTGTGCTTGCTGTGCTGCCTGTGCTTGCTGCCTGTGCTTGCTGTGCTGCCTGTGCTTGCTGCCTGTGCTGCCTGTGCTTGCTGTGCTGCCTGTGCTGCCTGTACTTGCTGTGCTGCCTGTGCTTGCTGCCTGTGCTTGCTGTGCTTGCTATGCTGCCTGTGCAAGCTGCCTGTGCTTTCTGTGCTGTCTGTGCTTGCTGCCTGTGCTTGCTGTACTTGCTGTGCTGCCTGTGCTTGCTACCTGTGCTTGCTGTGCTTGCTGCCTGTGCTGCCTGTGCTTGCTGCCTGTGCTTGCTGTGCTGCCTGTGCTTGCTGCCTGTGCTTGCTGTGCTGCCTGTGCTGTGCTGCCTGTGCTTGCTGTGCTGCCTGTGCTGCCTGTGCTGTGCTATCTGTGCTTGCTGTGCTGCCTGTGCTTGCTGTGCTGAGTGTGCTTGCTGCCTGTGCTTGCTGTGCTGCCTGTGCTTGCTGCCTGTGCTTGCTGTGCTGCCTGTGCTTGCTGCCTGTGCTTGCTGTGCTGCCTGTGCTTGCTGCCTGTGCTTGCTGTGCTGCCTGTGCAAGCTGCCTGTGCTTGCTGTGCTGCCTGTGCTTGCTGCCTGTGCTTGCTGTGCTGCCTGTGCTTGCTGCCTGTGCTTGCTGCCTATGCTTGCTGTGCTGCCTGTGCTTGCTGCCTATGCTTGCTGTACTTGCTGTGCTGCCTGTGCTTGCTGCCTGTGCTTGCTGTGCTGCCTGTGCTTGCTGCCTGTGCTTGCTGTGCTGCCTGTGCTTGCTGCCTGTGCTTGCTGCCTGTGCTTGCTGTGCTGCCTGTGCTTGCTGTGCCGCCTGTGCTTGTTGTGCTGCCTGTGCTTGCTGTGCTGCCTGTGCTTCCTGTGCTGCCTGTGCTTGCTGCCTGTGCTTGCTGTGCTGCCTGTGCTTGCTGCCTGTGCTTGCTGCCTGTGTTTGCTGTGCTGCCTGTGCTTGCTGCCTGTGCTTGCTGTGCTGCCTGTGCTTGCTGCCTGTGCTTGCTGTGCTGCCTGTGCTTGCTGCCTGTGCTTGCTGTACTTGCTGTGCTGCCTGTGCTTGCTGTGCTGCCTGTGCTTGCTGCCTGTGGTTGCTGTGCTGCCTGTGCTGCCTGTTAGCGATGCATTTGATTTCGCCCATAGCACGCGGTAATTCGACAGTGGCACACGACAGTGCGTTGCTGTGTCACCTGTTTTTGGAGGCGCCGAGAGTCGCGGATCATATGTTTACGTCGGCGGCCGGTGCATTGACCTGCGTCTCAGTAAGAGTAAGCATTGTAAACAAATGCGAGAGTGAATCCCGCCGAAGATCGGAGCAGGCTTTGCCTGTTGGAAAAAGGACGGAGCTTGACCCCTCTGCACTTCCCCCAGAATCGCTAAAACGAACACATATCGTCGAGCTATTTTGAGGGTTTCTAACATGCCTGTGCTTGCTGTGCTGCCTGTGCTTGCTGCGCTGCATGTGCTTGCTGCGCTGCATGTGCTTGCTGCCTGTGCTTGCTGTACTGCCTGTGCTTGCTGCCTGTGCTTGCTGTGCTGACTGTGCTCGCTGCCTGTGCTTGCTGTGCTGCCTGTGCTCGCTGCCTGTGCTTGCTGTACTTGCTGTGCTGCCTGTGCTTGCTTGCTGCCTGTGCTTGCTGTGCTGCCTGTGCTTGCTTGCTGCCTGTGCTTGCTGTGCTGCCTGTGCTCGCTGCCTGTGCTTGCTGTGCTGCCTGTGCTTGCTGCCTGTGCTTGCTGTGCTGCCTGTGCAAGCTGCCTGTGCTTGCTGTGCTGCCTGTGCTTGCTGCCTGTGCTTGCTGTGCTGACTGTGCTTGCTGCCTGTGCTTGCTGTACTGCCTGCGCTCGCTGCCTGTGCTTGCTGTACTTGCTGTGCTGCCTGTGCTTGCTGCCTGTGCTTGCTGTGCTGCCTGTGCTTGCTTGCTGCCTGTGCTTGCTGTGCTGCCTGTGCTTGCTGCCTGTGTTTGCTGTGCTGCCTGTGCTTGCTGCCTGTGCTTGCTGTGCTGCCTGTGCTTGCTGCCTGTGCTTGCTGTGCTGCCTGTGCTTGCTGCCTGTGCTTGCTGTGCTGCCTGTGCTTGCTGCCTGTGCTTGCTGTGCTGACTGTGCTTGCTGCCTGTGCTTGCTGTGCTGCCTGTGCTCGCTGCCTGTGCTTGCTGTACTTGCTGTGCTGCCTGTGCTTGCTGCCTGTGCTTGCTGTGCTGCCTGTGCTTGCTGTGCTGCCTGTGCTTGCTGTGCTGCCTGTGCTCGCTGACTGTGCTTGCTATGCTGACTGTGCTTGCTGCCTGTGCTTGCTGTGCTGCCTGTGCTCGCTGCCTGTGCTTGCTGTACTTGCTGTGCTGCCTGTGCTTGCTGCCTGTGCTTGCTGCCTGTGCTTGCTGTGCTGACTGTGCTTGCTGCCTGTGCTTGCTGTGCTGCCTGCGCTCGCTGCCTGTGCTTGCTGTACTTGCTGTGCTGCCTGTGCTTGCTGTGCTGCCTGTGCTTGCTGTGCTGCCTGTGCTTGCTTGCTGCCTGTGCTTGCTGTGCTGCCTGTGCTTGCTGCCTGTGCTTGCTGTGCTGCCTGTGCTTGCTGCCTGTGCTTGCTGTGCTGCCTGTGCTTGCTGCCTGTGCTTGCTGTGCTGCCTGTGCAAGCTGCCTGTGCTTGCTGTGCTGCCTGTGCTTGCTGCCTGTACTTGCTGTGCTGCCTGTGCTTGTTGTTTGTGCTTGCTGTGCTGCCTGTGCTTGCTGCCTGTGCTTGCTGTGCTGCCTGTGCTTGTTGCCTCTGCTTGCTGTGCTGCCTGTGCTTGCTGTGCTGCCTGTGCTTGCTGTGCTGCCTGTTAGCGATGCATTTGATTTCGCCCATAACACGCGGTAATTCGACAGTGGCACACGACAGTGCGTTGCTGTGTCACCTGTTTTTGGAGGCGCCGAGAGTCGCGGATCATATGTTTACCTCGGCGGCCGGTGCATTGACCTGCGTCTCAGTAAGAGTAAGCATTGTAAACAAATGCGAGAGTGAATCTCGCCGAAGATCGGAGCAGGCTTTGCCTGTTGGAAAGAGGACGGAGCTTGACCCCTCTGCACTTCCCCCAGAATCGCTAAAACGAACACATCTCGTAGAGCTATTTTGCGGGTTTCTAACATGCCTGTGCTTGCTGCCTGTGCTTGCTGTGCTGCCTGTGCTTGCTGTCTGTGCTTGCTGTGCTGCCTGTGCTTGCTGCCTGTGCTTGCTGTACTTGCTGTGCTGCCTGTGCTTGCTGTGCTGCCTGTGCTTGCTGCCTGTGCTTGCTGTGCCGCCTGTGCTTGTTGTGCTGCCTGTGCTTCCTGTGCTGCCTGTGCTTGCTGTGCTGCCTGTGCTTGCTGCCTGTGCTTGCTGTGCTGCCTGTGCTTGCTGCCTGTGCTTGCTGTACTTGCTGTGCTTGCTGCCTGTGCTTGCTGTACTTGCTGTGCTGCCTGTGCTTGCTACCTGTGCTTGCTGTGCTGCCTGTGCTGTGCTGTCTGTGCTTGCTGTGCTGCCTGTGCTTGCTGCCTGTGCTTGCTGCCTGTGCTTGCTGTGCTGCCTGTGCCTGCTGCCTGTGCTTGCTGTGCCGCCTGTGCTTGTTGTGCTGCCTGTGCTTCCTGTGCTGCCTATGCTTGCTGCCTGTGCTTGCTGTGCTGCCTGTGCTTGCTGCCTGTGCTTGCTGTGCTGCCTGTGCTTGCTGCCTGTGCTTGCTGTGCTGCCTGTGCTTGCTGCCTGTGCTGCCTGTGCTTGCTGTGCTGCCTGTGCTGCCTGTACTTGCTGTGCTGCCTGTGCTTGCTGCCTGTGCTTGCTGTGCTTGCTATGCTGCCTGTGCAAGCTGCCTGTGCTTTCTGTGCTGTCTGTGCTTGCTGCCTGTGCTTGCTGTACTTGCTGTGCTGCCTGTGCTTGCTACCTGTGCTTGCTGCCTGTGCTGCCTGTGCTTGCTGCCTGTGCTTGCTGTGCTGCCTGTGCTTGCTGCCTGTGCTTGCTGTGCTGCCTGTGCTGTGCTGCCTGTGCTTGCTGTGCTGCCTGTGCTGCCTGTGCTGTGCTATCTGTGCTTGCTGTGCTGCCTGTGCTTGCTGTGCTGAGTGTGCTTGCTGCCTGTGCTTGCTGTGCTGCCTGTGCTTGCTGCCTGTGCTTGCTGTGCTGCCTGTGCTTGCTGCCTGTGCTTGCTGTGCTGCCTGTGCTTGCTGCCTGTGCTTGCTGTGCTGCCTGTGCAAGCTGCCTGTGCTTGCTGTGCTGCCTGTGCTTGCTGCCTGTGCTTGCTGTGCTGCCTGTGCTTGCTGCCTGTGCTTGCTGCCTATGCTTGCTGTGCTGCCTGTGCTTGCTGCCTATGCTTGCTGTACTTGCTGTGCTGCCTGTGCTTGCTGCCTGTGCTTGCTGTGCTGCCTGTGCTTGCTGCCTGTGCTTGCTGTGCTGCCTGTGCTTGCTGCCTGTGCTTGCTCTGCTGCCTGTGCTTGCTGCCTGTGCTTGCTCTGCTGCCTGTGCCTGCTGTGCTGCCTGCGCTTGCTGCCTGTGCTTGCTGCCTGTGCTTGCTGTGCTGCCTGTGCTTGCTATGCTGCCTGTGCAAGCTGCCTGTGCTTGCTGTGCTGCCTGTGCTTGCTGCCTGTGCTTACTGTGTTGCCTGTGCTTGCTGCCTGTGCTTGCTGTGCTGCCTGTGCTTGCTGCCTGTGCTGCCTGTGCTTGCTGTGCTGCCTGTGCTGCCTGTGCTTGCTGCCTGTGCTTGCTGCCTGTGCTTGCTGTGCTGCCTGTGCTTGCTGTGCTGCCTGTGCTTGCTGCCTGTGCTTGCTGTGCTTGCTATGCTGCCTGTGCAAGCTGCCTGTGCTTGCTGTGCTGCCTGTGCTTGCTGTGCTGCCTGTGCTTGCTGCCTGTGCTTGCTGCCTGTGCTTGCTGTGCTGCCTGTGCTTGCTGCCTGTGCTTGCTGCCTGTGCTTGCTGTGCTGCCTGTGCTTGCTGTGCTGCCTGTGCTTGCTGTGCTGACTGTGCTTGCTGCCTGTGCTTGCTGTGCTGCCTGTGCTCGCTGCCTGTGCTTGCTGTACTTGCTGTGCTGCCTGTGCTTGCTGCCTGTGCTTGCTGTGCTGCCTGTGCTTGCTGTGCTGCCTGTGCATGCTTGCTGCCTGTGCTTGCTGTGCTGCCTGTGCTCGCTGCCTGTGCTTGCTGTGCTGACTGTGCTTGCTGCCTGTGCTTGCTGTGCTGCCTGTGCTCGCTGCCTGTGCTTGCTGTACTTGCTGTGCTGCCTGTGCTTGCTGCCTGTGCTTGCTGTGCTGACTGTGCTTGCTGCCTGTGCTTGCTGTGCTGCCTGCGCTCGCTGCCTGTGCTTGCTGTACTTGCTGTGCTGCCTGTGCTTGCTGCCTGTGCTTGCTGTGCTGCCTGTGCGTGCTTGCTGTCTGTGCTTGCTGTGCTGAGTGTGCTTGCTGCCTGTGCTTGGTGTGCTGCCTGTCCTTGCTGCCTGTGCTTGCTGTGCTGCCTGTGCTTGCTGCCTGTGCTTGCTGTGCTGCCTGTGCTTGCTGCCTGTGCTTGCTGCCTGTGCTTGCTGTGCTGCCTGTGCTTGCTGCCTGTGCTTGCTGTGCTGCCTGTGCTTGCTGCCTGTGCTTGCTGTGCTGCCTGAGCTTGCTGTTTGTGCTTGCTGTGCTGCCTGTGCTTGTTGCCTCTGCTTGCTGTGCTGTCTGTACCTGCTGTGCTGCCTGTTAGCGATGCATTTGATTTCGCCCATAACACGCGGTAATTCGACAGTGGCACACGAGAGTGCGTTGCTGTGTCACCTGTTTTTGGAGGCGCCGAGAGTCGCGGATCATATGTTTACCACGGCGGCCGGTGCATTGACCAGCGTCTCAGGAAGAGTAAGCATTGTAAACAAATACGAGAGTGAATCTCGCCGAAGATCGGAGCAGGCTTTGACTGTTGGAAAGAGGACGGAGCTTGACCCCTCTGCACTTCCCCCAGAATCGCTAAAACGAACACATCTCGTCGAGCTATTTTGCGGGTTTCTAGCATACCTGTGCTTGCTGCCTGTGCTGCCTGTGCTTGCTGCCTGTGCTTGCTGTGCTGCCTGTGCTTGCTGCCTGTGCTTGCTGTGCTGCCTGTGCTTGCTGCCTGTGCTTGCTATGCTGCCTGTGCTTGCTGTGCTGCCTGTTAGCGATGCATTTGATTTCGCCCATAACACGCGGTAATTCGACAGTGGCACACGACAGTGCGTTGCTGTGTCACCTGTTTTTGGAGGCGTCGAGAGTCGCGGATCATATGTTTAACTCGGCGGCCGGTGCATTGACCTGCGTCTCAGTAAGAGTAAGCATTGTAAACAAATGCGAGAGTGAATCTCGCCGAAGATCGGAGCAGGCTTTGCCTGTTGGAAAAAGGACGGAGCTTGACCCCTCTGCACTTCCCTCAGAATCGCTAAAACGAACACATCTCGTCGAGCTATTTTGCGGATTTCTAACATGCCTGTGCTAGCTGCCTCTGCTTGCTGTGATGCCTGTGCTTGCTGCCTGAGCTTGCTGCCTGTGCTTGCTGTGCTGCCTGTGCTAGCTGCCTGTGCTTGCTGTGCTGCCTGTGCTTGCTGTCTGTGCTTGCTGTGCTGCCTGTGCTTGCTGCCTGTGCTTGCTGTGCTGCCTGTGCTTGCTGTGCTGCCTGAGCTGCCTGTGCTTGCTGCCTGTGCTTGCTGTGCTGCTTGTGCTTGCTGCCTGTGCTTGCTGTGCTGCCTGTGCTTGCTGCGCTGCGTGTGCTTGCTGCGCTGCGTGTGCTTGCTGTGCTGCCTGTGCTTGCTGCCTGTGCTTGCTGCCTGTGCTTGCTGTGCCGCCTGTGCTTGTTGGGCTGCCTGTGCTTGCTGTGCTTGCTGCCTGTGCTTGCTGTGCTGCCTATGCTTGCTGTTTGTGCTTGCTGTGCTGCCTGTGCTTGCTGTGCTACCTGTGCTTGCTGTGCTTGCTATGCTGCCTGTGCTTGCTGCCTGTGCTTGCTTTGCTGCCTGTGCTTGCTGCCTGTGCTTGCTGTGCTGCCTGTGCTTGCTGCCTGTGCTTGCTTCCTGTGCTTGCTGTGCTGTCTGTGCTTGCTGTGCTGCCTGTGCTTGCTGCGCTGCGTGTGCTTGCTGTGCTGCCTGTGCTTGCTGCGCTGCGTGTGCTTGCTGTGCTGTCTGTGCTTGCTGCCTGTGCTTGCTGTGCCGCCTGTGCTTGTTGGGCTGCCTGTGCTTGCTGTGCTTGCTGCCTGTGCTTGCTGTGCTTGCTGCCTGTGCTTGCTGTGCTGCCTATGCTTGCTGCCCGTGCTTGCTGTGCTGCCTGTGCTTGCTGTGCTGCCGATGCTTGCTGCCCGTGCTTGCTGTGCTGCCTGTGCTGCCTTTGCTTGCTGCGCTGCCTGTGCTTGCTGTGCTGCCTGTGCTTGCTGCCTGTGCTTGCTGCCTGTGCTTGCTGTGCTGCCTGTGCTGCCTGTGCTTGCTGCCTGTGCTGCCTGTGCTGCCTGTGCTTGCTGCCTGTGCTTGCTGTGCTGCCTGTGCTTGCTGTGCTGCCTGAGCTGCCTGTGCTTGCTGCCTGTGCTTGCTGTGCTGCTTGTGCTTGCTGCCTGTGCTTGCTGTGCTGCCTGTGCTTGCTGCGCTGCGTGTGCTTGCTGTGCTTGCTGCCTGTGCTTGCTGTGCTTGCTGCCTGTGCTTGCTGTGCTGCCTATGCTTGCTGTTTGTGCTTGCTGTGCTGCCTGTGCTGCCTGTGCTTGTTATGCTGCCTGTGCTTGCTGCCTGTGCTTGCTTTGCTGCCTGTGCTTGCTGCCTGTGCTTGCTGCCTGTCCTTGCTGTGCTGCCTGTGCTTGCTGCCTGTGCTTGCTGTGCTGCCTGTGCTTGCTGTTTGTGCTTGCTGTGCTGCCTGTGCTTGCTGTGCCGCCTGTGCTTGTTGGGCTGCCTGTGCTTGCTGTGCTTGCTGCCCGTGCTTGCTGTGCTGCCTGTGCTTGCTGTGCTGCCTTTGCTTGCTGCGCTGCCTGTGCTTGCTGTGCTGCCTGTGCTTGCTGCCTGTGCTTGCTGCCCGTGCTTGCTGTGCTGCCTGTGCTTGCTGTGCTGCCTTTGCTTGCTGCGCTGCCTGTGCTTGCTGTGCTGCCTGTGCTTGCTGCCTGTGCTTGCTGCCTGTGCTTGCTGTGCTGCCTGTGCTTGCTGTGCTGCCTGTGCTTGCTGCGCTGCCTGTGCTTGCTGTGCTGCCTGTGCTTGCTGCCTGTGCTTGCTGCCTGTGCTTGCTGTGCTGCCTGTGCTGCCTGTGCTTGCTGCCTGTGCTTGCTGCCTGTGCTGCCTGTGCTGCCTGTGCTTGCTGCCTGTGCTTGCTGTGCTGCCTGTGCTTGCTGCCTGTGCTTGCTGCCTGTGCTTGCTGTGCTGCCTGTGCTGCCTGTGCTGTGCTGCCTGTGTTTGCTGTGCTGCCTGTGCTTGCTGCCTGTGCCTGCTGTGCTGTCTGTGCTTGCTGTGCTGCCTGTGCTTGCTCCCTGTGCTTGCTGTGCTGCCTGTGTTTGCTGTGCTGCCTGTGCTTGCTGCCTGTGCTTGCTGTGCTGCCTGTGCCTGCTGCCTGTGCTTGCTGCCTGTGCTTGCTGCCCGTGCTTGCTGTGCTGCCGATGCTTGCTGCCCGTGCTTGCTGTGCTGCCTGTGCTTGCTGTGCTGCCTGTGCTTGCTGCCTGTGCTTGCTGTGCTGCCTGTGCTGCCTGTGCTTGCTGCCTGTGCTGCCTGTGCTGCCTGTGCTTGCTGCCTGTGCTTGCTGTGCTGCCTGTGCTTGCTGCCTGTGCTTGCTGTGCTACCTGTGCTTGCTGCCTGTGCTGCCTGTGCTTGCTGTGCTGCCTGTGCTTGCTGTGCTTGCTGCCTGTGCTTGCTGGCTGTGCTTGCTGTGCTGCCTGTGCTGCCTGTGCGTGCTATGCTGCCTGTGCTTGCTGCCTTTGCTTGCTGTGCTGCCTGTGCTTGCTGTGCTGCCTGTGCTTGCTGCCTGTGCTTGCTGTGCTGCCTGTGCTTGCTGCCTGTGCTGCCTGTGCTTGCTGTGCTGCCTGTGCTGCCTGAGCTTGCTGCCTGTGCTTGCTGTGCTGCCTGTGCTTGTTGGGCTGCCTGTGCTTGCTGTGCTTGCTGTCTGTGCTTGCTGTGCTGCCTATGCTTGCTGTTTGTGCTTGCTGTGCTGCCTGTGCTTGCTGTGCTTGCTATGCTGCCTGTGCTTGCTGCCTGTGCTTGCTGTGCTGCCTGTGCTTGCTGCCTGTGCTTGCTGTGCTGCCTGTGCTTGCTGCCTGTGCTTGCTGCCTGTGCTTGCTTCCTGTGCTTGCTGTGCTGCCTGTGCTTGCTGTGCTGCCTGTGCTCGCTGCCTGTGCTTGCTGTGCTGCCTGTGCTGCCTGTGCTGTGCTGCCTGTGCTTGCTGTGCTGCCTGTGTTTGCTGTGCTGCCTGTGCTTGCTGCCTGTGTTTGCTGTGCTGCCTGTGCTTGCTGCCTGTGCCTGCTGTGCTGTCTGTGCTTGCTGTGCTGCCTGTGCTTGCTCCCTGTGCTTGCTGTGCTGCCTGTGCTTGCTGCCTGTGCTTGCTGCCTGTGCTTGCTGTGCTGCCTGTGCTGCCTGTGCTTGCTGCCTGTGCTTGCTGTGCTGCTTGTGCTTGCTGTGCTGCCTGAGCTGCCTGTGCTTGCTGCCTGTGCTTGCTGTGTTGCTTGTGCTTGCTGCCTGTGCTTGCTGTGCTGCCTGTGCTTGCTGCCTGTGCTTGCTGTGCTGCCTGTGCTTGTTGCCTGTGCTGCCTGTGCTTGCTGCCTGTGCTTGCTGCGCTGCGTGTGCTTGCTGCCTGTGCTTGCTGTGCTGCCTGTGCCTGCTGCCTGTGCTTGCTGCCTGTGCTTGCTGCCCGTGCTTGCTGTGCTGCCGATGCTTGCTGCCCGTGCTTGCTGTGCTGCCTGTGCTTGCTGTGCTGCCTTTGCTTGCTGCGCTGCCTGTGCTTGCTGTGCTGCCTGTGCTTGCTGCCTGTGCTTGCTGCCTGTGCTTGCTGTGCTGCCTGTGCTGCCTGTGCTTGCTGCCTGTGCTGCCTGTGCTGCCTGTGCTTGCTGCCTGTGCTTGCTGTGCTGCCTGTGCTTGATGTGCTGCCTGAGCTGCCTGTGCTTGCTGCCTGTGCTTGCTGTGCTGCTTGTGTTTGCTGCCTGTGCTTGCTGTGCTGCCTGTGCTTGCTGCGCTGCGTGTGCTTGCTGCGCTGCGTGTGCTTGCTGTGCTGCCTGTGCTTGCTGCCTGTGCTTGCTGCCTGTGCTTGCTGCCTGTGCTTGCTGTGCCGCCTGTGCTTGTTGGGCTGCCTGTGCTTGCTGTGCTTGCTGCCTGTGCTTGCTATGCTGCCTATGCTTGCTGTTTGTGCTTGCTGTGCTGCCTGTGCTTGCTGTGCTACCTGTGCTTGCTGTGCTTGCTATGCTGCCTGTGCTTGCTGCCTGTGCTTGCTTTGCTGCCTGTGCTTGCTGCCTGTGCTTGCTGTGCTGCCTGTGCTTGCTGCCTGTGCTTGCTTCCTGTGCTTGCTGTGCTGCCTGTGCTTGCTGTGCTGCCTGTGCTTGCTGTGCTGCCTGTGCTTGCTGCCTGTGCTTGCTGTGCTGCCTGTCCTTGCTGCCTGTGCTTGCTGTGCTGCCTGTGCTTGCTGCCTGTGCTTGCTGCCTGTGCTTGCTGTGCTGCCTGTGCTTGCTGTGCCGCCTGTGCTTGTTGTGCTGCCTGTGCTTGCTGTGCTGCCTGTGCTTCCTGTGCTGCCTGTGCTTGCTGCCTGTGCTTGCTGTGCTGCCTGTGCTTGCTGCCTGTGCTTGCTGCCTGTGTTTGCTGTGCTGCCTGTGCTTGCTGCCTGTGCTTGCTGTGCTGCCTGTGCTTGCTGCCTGTGCTTGCTGTGCTGCCTGTGCTTGCTGCCTGTGCTTGCTGTACTTGCTGTGCTGCCTGTGCTTGCTGTGCTGCCTGTGCTTGCTGCCTGTGGTTGCTGTGCTGCCTGTGCTGCCTGTTAGCGATGCATTTGATTTCGCCCATAGCACGCGGTAATTCGACAGTGGCACACGACAGTGCGTTGCTGTGTCACCTGTTTTTGGAGGCGCCGAGAGTCGCGGATCATATGTTTACGTCGGCGGCCGGTGCATTGACCTGCGTCTCAGTAAGAGTAAGCATTGTAAACAAATGCGAGAGTGAATCCCGCCGAAGATCGGAGCAGGCTTTGCCTGTTGGAAAAAGGACGGAGCTTGACCCCTCTGCACTTCCCCCAGAATCGCTAAAACGAACACATATCGTCGAGCTATTTTGAGGGTTTCTAACATGCCTGTGCTTGCTGTGCTGCCTGTGCTTGCTGCGCTGCATGTGCTTGCTGCGCTGCATGTGCTTGCTGCCTGTGCTTGCTGTACTGCCTGTGCTTGCTGCCTGTGCTTGCTGTGCTGACTGTGCTCGCTGCCTGTGCTTGCTGTGCTGCCTGTGCTCGCTGCCTGTGCTTGCTGTACTTGCTGTGCTGCCTGTGCTTGCTTGCTGCCTGTGCTTGCTGTGCTGCCTGTGCTTGCTTGCTGCCTGTGCTTGCTGTGCTGCCTGTGCTCGCTGCCTGTGCTTGCTGTGCTGCCTGTGCTTGCTGCCTGTGCTTGCTGTGCTGCCTGTGCAAGCTGCCTGTGCTTGCTGTGCTGCCTGTGCTTGCTGCCTGTGCTTGCTGTGCTGACTGTGCTTGCTGCCTGTGCTTGCTGTACTGCCTGCGCTCGCTGCCTGTGCTTGCTGTACTTGCTGTGCTGCCTGTGCTTGCTGCCTGTGCTTGCTGTGCTGCCTGTGCTTGCTTGCTGCCTGTGCTTGCTGTGCTGCCTGTGCTTGCTGCCTGTGCTTGCTGTGCTGCCTGTGCTTGCTGCCTGTGCTTGCTGTGCTGCCTGTGCTTGCTGCCTGTGCTTGCTGTGCTGCCTGTGCTCGCTGCCTGTGCTTGCTGTACTTGCTGTGCTGCCTGTGCTTGCTGCCTGTGCTTGCTGTGCTGCCTGTGCTTGCTGTGCTGCCTGTGCTTGCTGTGCTGCCTGTGCTCGCTGACTGTGCTTGCTATGCTGACTGTGCTTGCTGCCTGTGCTTGCTGTGCTGCCTGTGCTCGCTGCCTGTGCTTGCTGTACTTGCTGTGCTGCCTGTGCTTGCTGCCTGTGCTTGCTGCCTGTGCTTGCTGTGCTGACTGTGCTTGCTGCCTGTGCTTGCTGTGCTGCCTGCGCTCGCTGCCTGTGCTTGCTGTACTTGCTGTGCTGCCTGTGCTTGCTGTGCTGCCTGTGCTTGCTGTGCTGCCTGTGCTTGCTTGCTGCCTGTGCTTGCTGTGCTGCCTGTGCTTGCTGCCTGTGCTTGCTGTGCTGCCTGTGCTTGCTGCCTGTGCTTGCTGTGCTGCCTGTGCTTGCTGCCTGTGCTTGCTGTGCTGCCTGTGCAAGCTGCCTGTGCTTGCTGTGCTGCCTGTGCTTGCTGCCTGTACTTGCTGTGCTGCCTGTGCTTGTTGTTTGTGCTTGCTGTGCTGCCTGTGCTTGCTGCCTGTGCTTGCTGTGCTGCCTGTGCTTGTTGCCTCTGCTTGCTGTGCTGCCTGTGCTTGCTGTGCTGCCTGTGCTTGCTGTGCTGCCTGTTAGCGATGCATTTGATTTCGCCCATAACACGCGGTAATTCGACAGTGGCACACGACAGTGCGTTGCTGTGTCACCTGTTTTTGGAGGCGCCGAGAGTCGCGGATCATATGTTTACCTCGGCGGCCGGTGCATTGACCTGCGTCTCAGTAAGAGTAAGCATTGTAAACAAATGCGAGAGTGAATCTCGCCGAAGATCGGAGCAGGCTTTGCCTGTTGGAAAGAGGACGGAGCTTGACCCCTCTGCACTTCCCCCAGAATCGCTAAAACGAACACATCTCGTAGAGCTATTTTGCGGGTTTCTAACATGCCTGTGCTTGCTGCCTGTGCTTGCTGTGCTGCCTGTGCTTGCTGTCTGTGCTTGCTGTGCTGCCTGTGCTTGCTGCCTGTGCTTGCTGTACTTGCTGTGCTGCCTGTGCTTGCTGTGCTGCCTGTGCTTGCTGCCTGTGCTTGCTGTGCCGCCTGTGCTTGTTGTGCTGCCTGTGCTTCCTGTGCTGCCTGTGCTTGCTGCCTGTGCTTGCTGTGCTGCCTGTGCTTGCTGCCTGTGCTTGCTGTGCTGCCTGTGCTTGCTGCCTGTGCTTGCTGTACTTGCTGTGCTGCCTGTGCTGTGCTGTCTGTGCTTGCTGCCTGTGCTTGCTGCCTGTGCTTGCTGTGCTGCCTGTGCCTGCTGCCTGTGCTTGCTGTGCCGCCTGTGCTTGTTGTGCTGCCTGTGCTTCCTGTGCTGCCTATGCTTGCTGCCTGTGCTTGCTGTGCTGCCTGTGCTTGCTGCCTGTGCTGCCTGTGCTTGCTGTGCTGCCTGTGCTGCCTGTACTTGCTGTGCTGCCTGTGCTTGCTGCCTGTGCTTGCTGTGCTTGCTATGCTGCCTGTGCAAGCTGCCTGTGCTTTCTGTGCTGTCTGTGCTTGCTGCCTGTGCTTGCTGTACTTGCTGTGCTGCCTGTGCTTGCTACCTGTGCTTGCTGTGCTTGCTGCCTGTGCTGCCTGTGCTTGCTGCCTGTGCTTGCTGTGCTGCCTGTGCTTGCTGCCTGTGCTTGCTGTGCTGCCTGTGCTGTGCTGCCTGTGCTTGCTGTGCTGCCTGTGCTGCCTGTGCTGTGCTATCTGTGCTTGCTGTGCTGCCTGTGCTTGCTGTGCTGAGTGTGCTTGCTGCCTGTGCTTGCTGTGCTGCCTGTGCTTGCTGCCTGTGCTTGCTGTGCTGCCTGTGCTTGCTGCCTGTGCTTGCTGTGCTGCCTGTGCTTGCTGCCTGTGCTTGCTGTGCTGCCTGTGCAAGCTGCCTGTGCTTGCTGTGCTGCCTGTGCTTGCTGCCTGTGCTTGCTGTGCTGCCTGTGCTTGCTGCCTGTGCTTGCTGCCTATGCTTGCTGTGCTGCCTGTGCTTGCTGCCTATGCTTGCTGTACTTGCTGTGCTGCCTGTGCTTGCTGCCTGTGCTTGCTGTGCTGCCTGTGCTTGCTGCCTGTGCTTGCTGTGCTGCCTGTGCTTGCTGCCTGTGCTTGCTGCCTGTGCTTGCTGTGCTGCCTGTGCTTGCTGTGCCGCCTGTGCTTGTTGTGCTGCCTGTGCTTGCTGTGCTGCCTGTGCTTCCTGTGCTGCCTGTGCTTGCTGCCTGTGCTTGCTGTGCTGCCTGTGCTTGCTGCCTGTGCTTGCTGCCTGTGTTTGCTGTGCTGCCTGTGCTTGCTGCCTGTGCTTGCTGTGCTGCCTGTGCTTGCTGCCTGTGCTTGCTGTGCTGCCTGTGCTTGCTGCCTGTGCTTGCTGTACTTGCTGTGCTGCCTGTGCTTGCTGTGCTGCCTGTGCTTGCTGCCTGTGGTTGCTGTGCTGCCTGTGCTGCCTGTTAGCGATGCATTTGATTTCGCCCATAACACGCGGTAATTCGACAGTGGCACACGACAGTGCGTTGCTGTGTCACCTGTTTTTGGAGGCGTCGAGAGTCGCGGATCATATGTTTAACTCGGCGGCCGGTGCATTGACCTGCGTCTCAGTAAGAGTAAGCATTGTAAACAAATGCGAGAGTGAATCTCGCCGAAGATCGGAGCAGGCTTTGCCTGTTGGAAAAAGGACGGAGCTTGACCCCTCTGCACTTCCCTCAGAATCGCTAAAACGAACACATCTCGTCGAGCTATTTTGCGGATTTCTAACATGCCTGTGCTAGCTGCCTCTGCTTGCTGTGATGCCTGTGCTTGCTGCCTGAGCTTGCTGCCTGTGCTTGCTGTGCTGCCTGTGCTAGCTGCCTGTGCTTGCTGTGCTGCCTGTGCTTGCTGTCTGTGCTTGCTGTGCTGCCTGTGCTTGCTGCCTGTGCTTGCTGTGCTGCCTGTGCTTGCTGTGCTGCCTGAGCTGCCTGTGCTTGCTGCCTGTGCTTGCTGTGCTGCTTGTGCTTGCTGCCTGTGCTTGCTGTGCTGCCTGTGCTTGCTGCGCTGCGTGTGCTTGCTGCGCTGCGTGTGCTTGCTGTGCTGCCTGTGCTTGCTGCCTGTGCTTGCTGCCTGTGCTTGCTGTGCCGCCTGTGCTTGTTGGGCTGCCTGTGCTTGCTGTGCTTGCTGCCTGTGCTTGCTGTGCTGCCTATGCTTGCTGTTTGTGCTTGCTGTGCTGCCTGTGCTTGCTGTGCTACCTGTGCTTGCTGTGCTTGCTATGCTGCCTGTGCTTGCTGCCTGTGCTTGCTTTGCTGCCTGTGCTTGCTGCCTGTGCTTGCTGTGCTGCCTGTGCTTGCTGCCTGTGCTTGCTTCCTGTGCTTGCTGTGCTGTCTGTGCTTGCTGTGCTGCCTGTGCTTGCTGCGCTGCGTGTGCTTGCTGTGCTGCCTGTGCTTGCTGCGCTGCGTGTGCTTGCTGTGCTGTCTGTGCTTGCTGCCTGTGCTTGCTGTGCCGCCTGTGCTTGTTGGGCTGCCTGTGCTTGCTGTGCTTGCTGCCTGTGCTTGCTGTGCTTGCTGCCTGTGCTTGCTGTGCTGCCTATGCTTGCTGCCCGTGCTTGCTGTGCTGCCTGTGCTTGCTGTGCTGCCGATGCTTGCTGCCCGTGCTTGCTGTGCTGCCTGTGCTGCCTTTGCTTGCTGCGCTGCCTGTGCTTGCTGTGCTGCCTGTGCTTGCTGCCTGTGCTTGCTGCCTGTGCTTGCTGTGCTGCCTGTGCTGCCTGTGCTTGCTGCCTGTGCTGCCTGTGCTGCCTGTGCTTGCTGCCTGTGCTTGCTGTGCTGCCTGTGCTTGCTGTGCTGCCTGAGCTGCCTGTGCTTGCTGTGCTGCTTGTGCTTGCTGCCTGTGCTTGCTGTGCTGCCTGTGCTTGCTGCGCTGCGTGTGCTTGCTGTGCTTGCTGCCTGTGCTTGCTGTGCTGCCTATGCTTGCTGTTTGTGCTTGCTGTGCTGCCTGTGCTGCCTGTGCTTGTTATGCTGCCTGTGCTTGCTGCCTGTGCTTGCTTTGCTGCCTGTGCTTGCTGCCTGTGCTTGCTGTGCTGCCTGTGCTTGCTGCCTGTGCTTGCTGCCTGTCCTTGCTGTGCTGCCTGTGCTTGCTGCCTGTGCTTGCTGTGCTGCCTGTGCTTGCTGTTTGTGCTTGCTGTGCTGCCTGTGCTTGCTGCCTGTGCTTACTGTGTTGCATGTGCTTGCTGTGCTGCCTGTGCTTGCTGCCTGTGCTTGCTGTGCTGCCTGTGCTTGCTGTGCCGCCTGTGCTTGTTGGGCTGCCTGTGCTTGCTGTGCTTGCTGCCCGTGCTTGCTGTGCTGCCTGTGCTTGCTGTGCTGCCTTTGCTTGCTGCGCTGCCTGTGCTTGCTGTGCTGCCTGTGCTTGCTGCCTGTGCTTGCTGCCTGTGCTTGCTGTGCTGCCTGTGCTTGCTGTGCTGCCTGTGCTTGCTGTGCTGCCTTTGCTTGCTGCGCTGCCTGTGCTTGCTGTGCTGCCTGTGCTTGCTGCCTGTGCTTGCTGCCTGTGCTTGCTGTGCTGCCTGTGCTGCCTGTGCTTGCTGCCTGTGCTTGCTGCCTGTGCTGCCTGTGCTGCCTGTGCTTGCTGCCTGTGCTTGCTGTGCTGCCTGTGCTTGCTGTGCTGCCTGTGCTTGCTGCCTGTGCTTGCTGCCTGTGCTTGCTGTGCTGCCTGTGCTGCCTGTGCTGTGCTGCCTGTGTTTGCTGTGCTGCCTGTGCTTGCTGCCTGTGCCTGCTGTGCTGTCTGTGCTTGCTGTGCTGCCCGTGCTTCCTCCCTGTGCTTGCTGTGCTGCCTGTGTTTGCTGTGCTGCCTGTGCTTGCTGCCTGTGCTTGCTGTGCTGCCTGTGCCTGCTGCCTGTGCTTGCTGCCTGTGCTTGCTGCCCGTGCTTGCTGTGCTGCCGATGCTTGCTGCCCGTGCTTGCTGTGCTGCCTGTGCTTGCTGTGCTGCCTGTGCTTGCTGCCTGTGCTTGCTGTGCTGCCTGTGCTGCCTGTGCTTGCTGCCTGTGCTGCCTGTGCTGCCTGTGCTTGCTGCCTGTGCTTGCTGTGCTGCCTGTGCTTGCTGCCTGTGCTTGCTGTGCTACCTGTGCTTGCTGCCTGTGCTGCCTGTGCTTGCTGTGCTGCCTGTGCTTGCTGTGCTTGCTGCCTGTGCTTGCTGGCTGTGCTTGCTGTGCTGCCTGTGCTGCCTGTGCGTGCTATGCTGCCTGTGCTTGCTGCCTTTGCTTGCTGTGCTGCCTGTGCTTGCTGTGCTGCCTGTGCTTGCTGCCTGTGCTTGCTGTGCTGCCTGTGCTTGCTGTGCTGCCTGTGCTTGTTGGGCTGCCTGTGCTTGCTGTGCTTGCTGTCTGTGCTTGCTGTGCTGCCTATGCTTGCTGTTTGTGCTTGCTGTGCTGCCTGTGCTTGCTGTGCTTGCTATGCTGCCTGTGCTTGCTGCCTGTGCTTGCTGTGCTGCCTGTGCTTGCTGCCTGTGCTTGCTGTGCTGCCTGTGCTTGCTGCCTGTGCTTGCTGCCTGTGCTTGCTTCCTGTGCTTGCTGTGCTGCCTGTGCTTGCTGTGCTGCCTGTGCTCGCTGCCTGTGCTTGCTGTGCTGCCTGTGCTGCCTGTGCTGTGCTGCCTGTGCTTGCTGTGCTGCCTGTGTTTGCTGTGCTGCCTGTGCTTGCTGCCTGTGTTTGCTGTGCTGCCTGTGCTTGCTGCCTGTGCCTGCTGTGCTGTCTGTGCTTGCTGTGCTGCCTGTGCTTGCTCCCTGTGCTTGCTGTGCTGCCTGTGCTTGCTGCCTGTGCTTGCTGCCTGTGCTTGCTGTGCTGCCTGTGCTGCCTGTGCTTGCTGCCTGTGCTTGCTGTGCTGCTTGTGCTTGCTGTGCTGCCTGAGCTGCCTGTGCTTGCTGCCTGTGCTTGCTGTGTTGCTTGTGCTTGCTGCCTGTGCTTGCTGTGCTGCCTGTGCTTGCTGCCTGTGCTTGCTGTGCTGCCTGTGCTTGTTGCCTGTGCTGCCTGTGCTTGCTGCCTGTGCTTGCTGCGCTGCGTGTGCTTGCTGCCTGTGCTTGCTGTGCTGCCTGTGCCTGCTGCCTGTGCTTGCTGCCTGTGCTTGCTGCCCGTGCTTGCTGTGCTGCCGATGCTTGCTGCCCGTGCTTGCTGTGCTGCCTGTGCTTGCTGTGCTGCCTTTGCTTGCTGCGCTGCCTGTGCTTGCTGTGCTGCCTGTGCTTGCTGCCTGTGCTTGCTGCCTGTGCTTGCTGTGCTGCCTGTGCTGCCTGTGCTTGCTGCCTGTGCTGCCTGTGCTGCCTGTGCTTGCTGCCTGTGCTTGCTGTGCTGCCTGTGCTTGATGTGCTGCCTGAGCTGCCTGTGCTTGCTGCCTGTGCTTGCTGTGCTGCTTGTGTTTGCTGCCTGTGCTTGCTGTGCTGCCTGTGCTTGCTGCGCTGCGTGTGCTTGCTGCGCTGCGTGTGCTTGCTGTGCTGCCTGTGCTTGCTGCCTGTGCTTGCTGCCTGTGCTTGCTGTGCCGCCTGTGCTTGTTGGGCTGCCTGTGCTTGCTGTGCTTGCTGCCTGTGCTTGCTATGCTGCCTATGCTTGCTGTTTGTGCTTGCTGTGCTGCCTGTGCTTGCTGTGCTACCTGTGCTTGCTGTGCTTGCTATGCTGCCTGTGCTTGCTGCCTGTGCTTGCTTTGCTGCCTGTGCTTGCTGCCTGTGCTTGCTGTGCTGCCTGTGCTTGCTGCCTGTGCTTGCTTCCTGTGCTTGCTGTGCTGCCTGTGCTTGCTGTGCTGTCTGTGCTTGCTGTGCTGCCTGTGCTTGCTGCGCTGCGTGTGCTTGCTGTGCTGCCTGTGCTTGCTGCGCTGCGTGTGCTTGCTGTGCTGTCTGTGCTTGCTGCCTGTGCTTGCTGTGCCGCCTGTGCTTGTTGGGCTGCCTGTGCTTGCTGTGCTTGCTGCCTGTGCTTGCTGTGCTTGCTGCCTGTGCTTGCTGTGCTGCCTATGCTTGCTGTTTGTGCTTGCTGTGCTGCCTGTGCTGCCTGTGCTTGTTATGCTGCCTGTGCTTGCTTTGCTGCCTGTGCTTGCTGCCTGTGCTTGCTGTGCTGCCTGTACTTTCTGCCTGTGCTTGCTGCCTGTCCTTGCTGTGCTGCCTGTGCTTGCTGCCTGTGCTTGCTGCCCGTGCTTGCTGTGCTGCCGATGCTTGCTGCCCGTGCTTGCTGTGCTGCCTGTGCTTGCTGTGCTGCCTTTGCTTGCTGCGCTGCCTGTGCTTGCTGTGCTGCCTGTGCTTGCTGCCTGTGCTTGCTGCCTGTGCTTGCTGTGCTGCCTGTGCTGCCTGTGCTTGCTGCCTGTGCTGCCTGTGCTGCCTGTGCTTGCTGCCTGTGCTTGCTGTGCTGCCTGTGCTTGATGTGCTGCCTGAGCTGCCTGTGCTTGCTGCCTGTGCTTGCTGTGCTGCTTGTGCTTGCTGCCTGTGCTTGCTGTGCTGCCTGTGCTTGCTGCGCTGCGTGTGCTTGCTATGCTGCCTGTGCTTGCTGCCTGTGCTTGCTGCCTGTGCTTGCTGTGCCGCCTGTGCTTGTTGGGCTGCCTGTGCTTGCTGTGCTTGCTGCCTGTGCTTGCTATGCTGCCTATGCTTGCTGTTTGTGCTTGCTGTGCTGCCTGTGCTTGCTGTGCTACCTGTGCTTGCTATGCTGCCTGTGCTTGCTGCCTGTGCTTGCTTTGCTGCCTGTGCTTGCTGCCTGTGCTTGCTGTGCTGCCTGTGCTTGCTGCCTGTGCTTGCTTCCTGTGCTTGCTGTGCTGCCTGTGCTTGCTGTGCTGTCTGTGCTTGCTGCGCTGCGTGTGCTTGCTGCGCTGCGTGTGCTTGCTGTGCTGCCTGTGCTTGCTGCGCTGCGTGTGCTTGCTGTGCTGTCTGTGCTTGCTGCCTGTGTTTGCTGTGCCGCCTGTGCTTGTTGGGCTGCCTGTGCTTGCTGTGCTTGCTGCCTGTGCTTGCTGTGCTTGCTGCCTGTGCTTGCTGTGCTGCCTATGCTTGCTGTTTGTGCTTGCTGTGCTGCCTGTGCTGCCTGTGCTTGTTATGCTGCCTGTGCTTGCTTTGCTGCCTGTGCTTGCTGCCTGTGCTTGCTGTGCTGCCTGTACTTGCTGCCTGTGCTTGCTGCCTGTCCTTGCTGTGCTGCCTGTGCTTGCTGCCTGTGCTTGCTGCCCGTGCTTGCTGTGCTGCCGATGCTTGCTGCCCGTGCTTGCTGTGCTGCCTGTGCTGCCTGTGCTTGTTATGCTGCCTGTGCTTGCTTTGCTGCCTGTGCTTGCTGCCTGTGCTTGCTGCCTGTGCTTGCTGTGCTGCCTGTGCTTGCTGCCTGTGCTTGCTGTGCTGCCTGTACTTGCTGCCTGTGCTTGCTGCCTGTCCTTGCTGTGCTGCCTGTGCTTGCTGCCTGTGCTTGCTGCCCGTGCTTGCTGTGCTGCCGATGCTTGCTGCCCGTGCTTGCTGTGCTGCCTGTGCTTGCTGTGCTGCCTGTGCTTGCTTTGCTGCCTGTGCTTGCTGCCTGTGCTTGCTGTGCTGCCTGTACTTGCTGCCTGTGCTTGCTGCCTGTCCTTGCTGTGCTGCCTGTGCTTGCTGCCTGTGCTTGCTGCCCGTGCTTGCTGTGCTGCCGATGCTTGCTGCCCGTGCTTGCTGTGCTGCCTGTGCTTGCTGTGCTGCCTGTGCTTGCTGTGTTACCTGTGCTTGCTATGCTGCCTGTGCTTGCTGCCTGTGCTTGCTTTGCTGCCTGTGCTTGCTGCCTGTGCTTGCTGTGCTGCCTGTGCTTGCTGCCTGTGCTTGCTTCCTGTGCTTGCTGTGCTGCCTGTGCTTGTTATGCTGCCTGTGCTTGCTTTGCTGCCTGTGCTTGCTGCCTGTGCTTGCTGTGCTGCCTGTGCTTGCTGCCTGTGCTTGCTGTGCTCCCTGTGCTTGCTGCCTGTGCTTGCTGCCTGTGCTTGCTGTGCTGCCTGAACTTGCTGTTTGTGCTTGCTGTGCTGCCTGTGCTTGCTGCCTGTGCTTGCTGTGCTGCCTGTGCTTGTTGCCTCTGCTTGCTGTGCTGCCTGTGCTTGCTGCCTGTGCTTGCGGTGCTGTCTGTGCTTGCTGTGCTGCCTGTTAGCGATGCATTTGATTTCGCCCATAACACGCGGTAATTCGACAGTGGCACACGACAGTGCGTTGCTGTGTCACCTGTTTTTGGAGGCGCCGAGAGTCGCGGATCATATGTTTACCTCGGCGGCCGGCGCATTGACCTGCGTCTCAGTAAGAGTAAGCATTGTAAACAAATGCGAGAGTGAATCTCGCCGAAGATCGGATCAGGCTTTGCCTGTGGAAAGAGGACGGAGGTTGACCCCTCTGCACTTCCCCCAGAATCGCTAAAACGAACACATCTCGTCGAGCTATTTTGCGGGTTTCTAACATGCCTGTGCTTGCTGCCTGTGCTTGCTGTGCTGCCTGTGCTTACTGTGTTGCCTGTGCTTGCTGCCTGTGCTTGCTGTGCTGCCTGTGCTTGCTGCCTGTGCTTGCTGTGCTGCCTGTGCTTGCTGCCTGTGCTTGCTGTGCTGCCTGTGCTTGCTGCCTGTGCTTGCTGCCTGTGCTTGCTGCCTGTGCTTGCTGTGCTGCCTGTGCTTGCTGCCTGTGCTTGCTGTTTGTGCTTGTTGTGCTGCCTGTGCTTGCTGTGCTGCCTGTGCCTGCTGCCTCTGCTTGCTGTGCTGCCTGTGCTTGTTGCATCTGCTTGCTGTGCTGCCTGTGCTTGCTGTGCTGCCTGTGCTTGCTGCCTGTGCTTGCTGTGCTGCCTGTGCTTGCTGCCTGTGCTTGCTGTTTGTGCTTGCTGTGCTGCCTGTGCTTGCTGCCTGTGCTTGCTGTGCTGCCTGTGCTTGCTGTGCTGCCTGTGCTTGCTGTACTTGCTGTGCTGCCTGTGCTTGCTGTGCTGCCTGTGCTTGCTGCCTGTGCTTGCTGTGCTGCCTGTGCTTGCTGTTTGTGCTTGTTGTGCTGCCTGTGCTTGCTGTGCTGCCTGTGCCTGCTGCCTGTGCTTGCTGTGCTGCCTGTGCTTGTTGCCTCTGCTTGCTGTGCTGCCTGTGCTTGCTGCCTGTGCTTGCTGTGCTGTCTGTGCTTGCTGTGCTGCCTGTTAGCGATGCATTTGATTTCGCCCATAACACGCGGTAATTCGACAGTGGCACACGACAGTGCGTTGCTGTGTCACCTGTTTTTGGAGGCGCCGAGAGTCGCGGATCATATGTTTACCTCGGCGGCCGGCGCATTGACCTGCGTCTCAGTAAGAGTAAGCATTGTAAACAAATGCGAGAGTGAATCTCGCCGAAGATCGGATCAGGCTTTGCCTGTTGGAAAGAGGACGGAGCTTGACCCCTCTGCACTTCCCCCAGAATCGCTAAAACGAACACATCTCGTCGAGCTATTTTGCGGGTTTCTAACATGCCTGTGCTTGCTGCCTGTGCTTGCTGCCTGTGCTTGCTGTGCTGCCTGTGCTTACTGTGTTACCTGTGCTTGCTGCCTGTGCTGCCTGTGCTTGCTGCCTGTGCTTGCTGTGCTGCCTGTGCTTGCTGTGCTGCCTGTGCTTGCTGCCTGTGCTTGCTGCCTGTGCTTGCTGTGCTGCCTGTGCTTGCTGCCTGTGCTTGCTGTTTGTGCTTGTTGTGCTGCCTGTGCTTGCTGTGCTGCCTGTGCCTGCTGCCTGTGCTTGCTGTGCTGCTTGTGCTTGCTGCCTGTGCTTGCTGTGCTGCCTGTGCTTGCTGCGCTGCGTGTGCTTGCTGTGCTTGCTGCCTGTGCTTGCTGTGCTGCCTATGCTTGCTGTTTGTGCTTGCTGTGCTGCCTGTGCTGCCTGTGCTTGTTATGCTGCCTGTGCTTGCTGCCTGTGCTTGCTTTGCTGCCTGTGCTTGCTGCCTGTGCTTGCTGTGCTGCCTGTGCTTGCTGCCTGTGCTTGCTGTGCTTGCTGTGCTGCCTGTGCTTGCTGCCTGTGCTTGCTGTGCTGCCTGTGCTTGCTGTGCTGCCTGTGCTTGCTATGCTGCCTGGGCAAGCTGCCTGTGCTTGCTGCCTGTGCTTACTGTGTTGCCTGTGCTTGCTGCCTGTGCTTGCTGTGATGCCTGTGCTGTGCTGCCTGTTCTTGCTGTCCTGCCTGTGCTTGCTGCCTGTGCTTGCTGCCTGTGCTTGCTGCCTGTGCTTGCTGTGCTGCCTGTGCTTGCTGCCTGTGCTGTCTGTGCTTGCTGTGCTGCCTGTGCTGCCTGTGCTTGCTGTGCTGCCTGTGCTTGCTGCCTGTGCTTGCTGTGCTGCCTGTGCTTGCTGCCTGTGCTGCCTGTGCTTGCTGTGCTGCCTGTGCTGCCTGTGCTTGCTGCCTGTGCTTGCTGTGCTGCCTGTCCTTGCTGCCTGTGCTTGCTGTACTTGCTGTGCTGCCTGTGCTTGCTGCCTGTGCTTGCTGTGCTGCCTGTGCTTGCTGCCTGTGCTTGCTGCCTGTGCTTGCTGTGCTGCCTGTGCTTGCTGCCTGTGCTTGCTGTTTGTGCTTGTTGTGCTGCCTGTGCTTGCTGTGCTGCCTGTGCCTGCTGCCTGTGCTTGCTGTGCTGCTTGTGCTTGCTGCCTGTGCTTGCTGTGCTGCCTGTGCTTGCTGCGCTGCGTGTGCTTGCTGTGCTTGCTGCCTGTGCTTGCTGTGCTGCCTGTGCTTGCTGCCTGTGCTTGCTGTTTGTGCTTGTTGTGCTGCCTGTGCTTGCTGTGCTGCCTATGCTTGCTGCCCGTGCTTGCTGTGCTGCCTGTGCTTGCTGTGCTGCCGATGCTTGCTGCCCGTGCTTGCTGTGCTGCCTGTGCTGCCTTTGCTTGCTGCGCTGCCTGTGCTTGCTGTGCTGCCTGTGCTTGCTGCCTGTGCTTGCTGCCTGTGCTTGCTGTGCTGCCTGTGCTGCCTGTGCTTGCTGCCTGTGCTGCCTGTGCTGCCTGTGCTTGCTGCCTGTGCTTGCTGTGCTGCCTGTGCTTGCTGTGCTGCCTGAGCTGCCTGTGCTTGCTGCCTGTGCTTGCTGTGCTGCTTGTGCTTGCTGCCTGTGCTTGCTGTGCTGCCTGTGCTTGCTGCGCTGCGTGTGCTTGCTGTGCTTGCTGCCTGTGCTTGCTGTGCTTGCTGCCTGTGCTTGCTGTGCTGCCTATGCTTGCTGTTTGTGCTTGCTGTGCTGCCTGTGCTGCCTGTGCTTGTTATGCTGCCTGTGCTTGCTGCCTGTGCTTGCTTTGCTGCCTGTGCTTGCTGCCTGTGCTTGCTGTGCTGCCTGTGCTTGCTGCCTGTGCTTGCTGCCTGTCCTTGCTGTGCTGCCTGTGCTTGCTGCCTGTGCTTGCTGTGCTGCCTGTGCTTGCTGTTTGTGCTTGCTGTGCTGCCTGTGCTTGCTGCCTGTGCTTACTGTGTTGCATGTGCTTGCTGTGCTGCCTGTGCTTGCTGCCTGTGCTTGCTGTGCTGCCTGTGCTTGCTGTGCCGCCTGTGCTTGTTGGGCTGCCTGTGCTTGCTGTGCTTGCTGCCCGTGCTTGCTGTGCTGCCTGTGCTTGCTGTGCTGCCTTTGCTTGCTGCGCTGCCTGTGCTTGCTGTGCTGCCTGTGCTTGCTGCCTGTGCTTGCTGCCTGTGCTTGCTGTGCTGCCTGTGCTTGCTGTGCTGCCTGTGCTTGCTGTGCTGCCTTTGCTTGCTGCGCTGCCTGTGCTTGCTGTGCTGCCTGTGCTTGCTGCCTGTGCTTGCTCCCTGTGCTTGCTGTGCTGCCTGTGCTGCCTGTGCTTGCTGCCTGTGCTGCCTGTGCTGCCTGTGCTTGCTGCCTGTGCTTGCTGTGCTGCCTGTGCTTGCTGTGCTGCCTGTGCTTGCTGCCTGTGCTTGCTGCCTGTGCTTGCTGTGCTGCCTGTGCTGCCTGTGCTGTGCTGCCTGTGTTTGCTGTGCTGCCTGTGCTTGCTGCCTGTGCCTGCTGTGCTGTCTGTGCTTGCTGTGCTGCCTGTGCTTGCTCCCTGTGCTTGCTGTGCTGCCTGTGTTTGCTGTGCTGCCTGTGCTTGCTGCCTGTGCTTGCTGTGCTGCCTGTGCCTGCTGCCTGTGCTTGCTGCCTGTGCTTGCTGCCCGTGCTTGCTGTGCTGCCGATGCTTGCTGCCCGTGCTTGCTGTGCTGCCTGTGCTTGCTGTGCTGCCTGTGCTTGCTGCCTGTGCTTGCTGTGCTGCCTGTGCTGCCTGTGCTTGCTGCCTGTGCTGCCTGTGCTTGCTGTGCTGCCTGTGCTTGCTGCCTGTGCTTGCTGTGCTACCTGTGCTTGCTGCCTGTGCTGCCTGTGCTTGCTGTGCTGCCTGTGCTTGCTGTGCTTGCTGCCTGTGCTTGCTGGCTGTGCTTGCTGTGCTGCCTGTGCGTGCTATGCTGCCTGTGCTTGCTGCCTTTGCTTGCTGTGCTGCCTGTGCTTGCTGTGCTGCCTGTGCTTGCTGCCTGTGCCTGCTGTGCTGTCTGTGCTTGCTGTGCTGCCTGTGCTTGCTCCCTGTGCTTGCTGTGCTGCCTGTGTTTGCTGTGCTGCCTGTGCTTGCTGCCTGTGCTTGCTGTGCTGCCTGTGCCTGCTGCCTGTGCTTGCTGCCTGTGCTTGCTGCCCGTGCTTGCTGTGCTGCCGATGCTTGCTGCCCGTGCTTGCTGTGCTGCCTGTGCTTGCTGTGCTGCCTGTGCTTGCTGCCTGTGCTTGCTGTGCTGCCTGTGCTGCCTGTGCTTGCTGCCTGTGCTGCCTGTGCTTGCTGTGCTGCCTGTGCTTGCTGCCTGTGCTTGCTGTGCTACCTGTGCTTGCTGCCTGTGCTGCCTGTGCTTGCTGTGCTGCCTGTGCTTGCTGTGCTTGCTGCCTGTGCTTGCTGGCTGTGCTTGCTGTGCTGCCTGTGCGTGCTATGCTGCCTGTGCTTGCTGCCTTTGCTTGCTGTGCTGCCTGTGCTTGCTGTGCTGCCTGTGCTTGCTGCCTGTGCCTGCTGTGCTGTCTGTGCTTGCTGTGCTGCCTGTGCTTGCTCCCTGTGCTTGCTGTGCTGCCTGTGTTTGCTGTGCTGCCTGTGCTTGCTGCCTGTGCTTGCTGTGCTGCCTGTGCCTGCTGCCTGTGCTTGCTCCCTGTGCTTGCTGTGCTGCCTGTGCTGCCTGTGCTTGCTGCCTGTGCTGCCTGTGCTGCCTGTGCTTGCTGCCTGTGCTTGCTGTGCTGCCTGTGCGTGATATGCTGCCTGTGCTTGCTGCCTTTGCTTGCTCCCTGTGCTTGCTGTGCTGCCTGTGCTGCCTGTGCTTGCTGCCTGTGCTTGCTGTGCTGCCTGTGCGTGCTATGCTGCCTGTGCTTGCTGCCTTTGCTTGCTGTGCTGCCTGTGCTTGCTGTGCTGCCTGTGCTTGCTGCCTGTGCTTGCTGTGCTGCCTGTGCTTGCTGCCTGTGCTGCCTGTGCTTGCTGTGCTGCCTGTGCTGCCTGAGCTTGCTGCCTGTGCTTGCTGTGCTGCCTGTGCTTGTTGGGCTTGCTGTGCTTGCTGTGCTTGCTGTCTGTGCTTGCTGTGCTGCCTATGCTTGCTGTTTGTGCTTGCTGTGCTGCCTGTGCTTGCTGTGCTTGCTATGCTGCCTGTGCTTGCTGCCTGTGCTTGCTGTGCTGCCTGTGCTTGCTGCCTGTGCTTGCTGTGCTGCCTGTGCTTGCTGCCTGTGCTTGCTGCCTGTGCTTGCTTCCTGTGCTTGCTGTGCTGCCTGTGCTTGCTGTGCTGCCTGTGCTCGCTGCCTGTGCTTGCTGTGCTGCCTGTGCTGCCTGTGCTGTGCTGCCTGTGCTTGCTGTGCTGCCTGTGTTTGCTGTGCTGCCTGTGCTTGCTGCCTGTGTTTGCTGTGCTGCCTGTGCTTGCTGCCTGTGCCTGCTGTGCTGTCTGTGCTTGCTGTGCTGCCTGTGCTTGCTCCCTGTGCTTGCTGTGCTGCCTGTGCTTGCTGCCTGTGCTTGCTGCCTGTGCTTGCTGTGCTGCCTGTGCTGCCTGTGCTTGCTGCCTGTGCTTGCTGTGCTGCTTGTGCTTGCTGTGCTGCCTGAGCTGCCTGTGCTTGCTGCCTGTGCTTGCTGTGTTGCTTGTGCTTGCTGCCTGTGCTTGCTGTGCTGCCTGTGCTTGCTGCCTGTGCTTGCTGTGCTGCCTGTGCTTGTTGCCTGTGCTGCCTGTGCTTGCTGCCTGTGCTTGCTGCGCTGCGTGTGCTTGCTGCCTGTGCTTGCTGTGCTGCCTGTGCCTGCTGCCTGTGCTTGCTGCCTGTGCTTGCTGCCCGTGCTTGCTGTGCTGCCGATGCTTGCTGCCCGTGCTTGCTGTGCTGCCTGTGCTTGCTGTGCTGCCTTTGCTTGCTGCGCTGCCTGTGCTTGCTGTGCTGCCTGTGCTTGCTGCCTGTGCTTGCTGCCTGTGCTTGCTGTGCTGCCTGTGCTGCCTGTGCTTGCTGCCTGTGCTGCCTGTGCTGCCTGTGCTTGCTGCCTGTGCTTGCTGTGCTGCCTGTGCTTGATGTGCTGCCTGAGCTGCCTGTGCTTGCTGCCTGTGCTTGCTGTGCTGCTTGTGTTTGCTGCCTGTGCTTGCTGTGCTGCCTGTGCTTGCTGCGCTGCGTGTGCTTGCTGCGCTGCGTGTGCTTGCTGTGCTGCCTGTGCTTGCTGCCTGTGCTTGCTGCCTGTGCTTGCTGTGCCGCCTGTGCTTGTTGGGCTGCCTGTGCTTGCTGTGCTTGCTGCCTGTGCTTGCTATGCTGCCTATGCTTGCTGTTTGTGCTTGCTGTGCTGCCTGTGCTTGCTGTGCTACCTGTGCTTGCTGTGCTTGCTATGCTGCCTGTGCTTGCTGCCTGTGCTTGCTTTGCTGCCTGTGCTTGCTGCCTGTGCTTGCTGTGCTGCCTGTGCTTGCTGCCTGTGCTTGCTTCCTGTGCTTGCTGTGCTGCCTGTGCTTGCTGTGCTGTCTGTGCTTGCTGTGCTGCCTGTGCTTGCTGCGCTGCGTGTGCTTGCTGTGCTGCCTGTGCTTGCTGCGCTGCGTGTGCTTGCTGTGCTGTCTGTGCTTGCTGCCTGTGCTTGCTGTGCCGCCTGTGCTTGTTGGGCTGCCTGTGCTTGCTGTGCTTGCTGCCTGTGCTTGCTGTGCTTGCTGCCTGTGCTTGCTGTGCTGCCTATGCTTGCTGTTTGTGCTTGCTGTGCTGCCTGTGCTGCCTGTGCTTGTTATGCTGCCTGTGCTTGCTTTGCTGCCTGTGCTTGCTGCCTGTGCTTGCTGTGCTGCCTGTACTTTCTGCCTGTGCTTGCTGCCTGTCCTTGCTGTGCTGCCTGTGCTTGCTGCCTGTGCTTGCTGCCCGTGCTTGCTGTGCTGCCGATGCTTGCTGCCCGTGCTTGCTGTGCTGCCTGTGCTTGCTGTGCTGCCTTTGCTTGCTGCGCTGCCTGTGCTTGCTGTGCTGCCTGTGCTTGCTGCCTGTGCTTGCTGCCTGTGCTTGCTGTGCTGCCTGTGCTGCCTGTGCTTGCTGCCTGTGCTGCCTGTGCTGCCTGTGCTTGCTGCCTGTGCTTGCTGTGCTGCCTGTGCTTGATGTGCTGCCTGAGCTGCCTGTGCTTGCTGCCTGTGCTTGCTGTGCTGCTTGTGCTTGCTGCCTGTGCTTGCTGTGCTGCCTGTGCTTGCTGCGCTGCGTGTGCTTGCTGTGCTGCCTGTGCTTGCTGCCTGTGCTTGCTGCCTGTGCTTGCTGTGCCGCCTGTGCTTGTTGGGCTGCCTGTGCTTGCTGTGCTTGCTGCCTGTGCTTGCTATGCTGCCTATGCTTGCTGTTTGTGCTTGCTGTGCTGCCTGTGCTTGCTGTGCTACCTGTGCTTGCTATGCTGCCTGTGCTTGCTGCCTGTGCTTGCTTTGCTGCCTGTGCTTGCTGCCTGTGCTTGCTGTGCTGCCTGTGCTTGCTGCCTGTGCTTGCTTCCTGTGCTTGCTGTGCTGCCTGTGCTTGCTGTGCTGTCTGTGCTTGCTGCGCTGCGTGTGCTTGCTGCGCTGCGTGTGCTTGCTGTGCTGCCTGTGCTTGCTGCGCTGCGTGTGCTTGCTGTGCTGTCTGTGCTTGCTGCCTGTGTTTGCTGTGCCGCCTGTGCTTGTTGGGCTGCCTGTGCTTGCTGTGCTTGCTGCCTGTGCTTGCTGTGCTTGCTGCCTGTGCTTGCTGTGCTGCCTATGCTTGCTGTTTGTGCTTGCTGTGCTGCCTGTGCTGCCTGTGCTTGTTATGCTGCCTGTGCTTGCTTTGCTGCCTGTGCTTGCTGCCTGTGCTTGCTGTGCTGCCTGTACTTGCTGCCTGTGCTTGCTGCCTGTCCTTGCTGTGCTGCCTGTGCTTGCTGCCTGTGCTTGCTGCCCGTGCTTGCTGTGCTGCCGATGCTTGCTGCCCGTGCTTGCTGTGCTGCCTGTGCTGCCTGTGCTTGTTATGCTGCCTGTGCTTGCTTTGCTGCCTGTGCTTGCTGCCTGTGCTTGCTGTGCTGCCTGTGCTTGCTGCCTGTGCTTGCTGCCTGTGCTTGCTGTGCTGCCTGTACTTGCTGCCTGTGCTTGCTGCCTGTCCTTGCTGTGCTGCCTGTGCTTGCTGCCTGTGCTTGCTGCCCGTGCTTGCTGTGCTGCCGATGCTTGCTGCCCGTGCTTGCTGTGCTGCCTGTGCTTGCTGTGCTGCCTGTGCTTGCTTTGCTGCCTGTGCTTGCTGCCTGTGCTTGCTGTGCTGCCTGTACTTGCTGCCTGTGCTTGCTGCCTGTCCTTGCTGTGCTGCCTGTGCTTGCTGCCTGTGCTTGCTGCCCGTGCTTGCTGTGCTGCCGATGCTTGCTGCCCGTGCTTGCTGTGCTGCCTGTGCTTGCTGTGCTGCCTGTGCTTGCTGTGTTACCTGTGCTTGCTATGCTGCCTGTGCTTGCTGCCTGTGCTTGCTTTGCTGCCTGTGCTTGCTGCCTGTGCTTGCTGTGCTGCCTGTGCTTGCTGCCTGTGCTTGCTTCCTGTGCTTGCTGTGCTGCCTGTGCTTGTTATGCTGCCTGTGCTTGCTTTGCTGCCTGTGCTTGCTGCCTGTGCTTGCTGTGCTGCCTGTGCTTGCTGCCTGTGCTTGCTGTGCTCCCTGTGCTTGCTGCCTGTGCTTGCTGCCTGTGCTTGCTGTGCTGCCTGAGCTTGCTGTTTGTGCTTGCTGTGCTGCCTGTGCTTGCTGCCTGTGCTTGCTGTGCTGCCTGTGCTTGTTGCCTCTGCTTGCTGTGCTGCCTGTGCTTGCTGCCTGTGCTTGCGGTGCTGTCTGTGCTTGCTGTGCTGCCTGTTAGCGATGCATTTGATTTCGCCCATAACACGCGGTAATTCGACAGTGGCACACGACAGTGCGTTGCTGTGTCACCTGTTTTTGGAGGCGCCGAGAGTCGCGGATCATATGTTTACCTCGGCGGCCGGCGCATTGACCTGCGTCTCAGTAAGAGTAAGCATTGTAAACAAATGCGAGAGTGAATCTCGCCGAAGATCGGATCAGGCTTTGCCTGTTGGAAAGAGGACGGAGGTTGACCCCTCTGCACTTCCCCCAGAATCGCTAAAACGAACACATCTCGTCGAGCTATTTTGCGGGTTTCTAACATGCCTGTGCTTGCTGCCTGTGCTTGCTGTGCTGCCTGTGCTTACTGTGTTGCCTGTGCTTGCTGCCTGTGCTTGCTGTGCTGCCTGTGCTTGCTGCCTGTGCTTGCTGTGCTGCCTGTGCTTGCTGCCTGTGCTTGCTGTGCTGCCTGTGCTTGCTGCCTGTGCTTGCTGCCTGTGCTTGCTGCCTGTGCTTGCTGCCTGTGCTTGCTGTGCTGCCTGTGCTTGCTGCCTGTGCTTGCTGTTTGTGCTTGTTGTGCTGCCTGTGCTTGCTGTGCTGCCTGTGCCTGCTGCCTCTGCTTGCTGTGCTGCCTGTGCTTGTTGCATCTGCTTGCTGTGCTGCCTGTGCTTGCTGTGCTGCCTGTGCTTGCTGCCTGTGCTTGCTGTGCTGCCTGTGCTTGCTGCCTGTGCTTGCTGTTTGTGCTTGCTGTGCTGCCTGTGCTTGCTGCCTGTGCTTGCTGTGCTGCCTGTGCTTGTTGCCTCTGCTTGCTGTGCTGCCTGTGCTTGCTGTGCTGCCTGTGCTTGCTGTGCTGCCTGTTAGCGATGCATTTGATTTCGCCCATAACACGCGGTAATTCGACAGTGGCACACGACAGTGCGTTGCTGTGTCACCTGTTTTTGGAGGCGCCGAGAGTCGCGGATCATATGTTTACCTCGGCGGCCGGTGCATTGACCTGCGTCTCAGTAAGAGTAAGCATTGTAAACAAATGCGAGAGTGAATCTCGCCGAAGATCGGAGCAGGCTTTGCCTGTTGGAAAGAGGACGGAGCTTGACCCCTCTGCACTTCCCCCAGAATCGCTAAAACGAACACATCTCGTAGAGCTATTTTGCGGGTTTCTAACATGCCTGTGCTTGCTGCCTGTGCTTGCTGTGCTGCCTGTGCTTGCTGTCTGTGCTTGCTGTGCTGCCTGTGCTTGCTGCCTGTGCTTGCTGTACTTGCTGTGCTGCCTGTGCTTGCTGTGCTGCCTGTGCTTGCTGCCTGTGCTGCCTGTGCTTGCTGCCTGTGCTTGCTGTGCTGCCTGTGCTTGCTGCCTGTGTTTGCTGCGCTGCCTGTGCTTGCTGCCTGTACTTGGTGTGCTACCTGTGCTTGCTGCCTGTACTTGGTGTGCTACCTGTACTTGGTGTGCTACCTGTGCTTGCTGCCTGTGCTTGCTGCCTGTGCTTGCTGTTCTGCCTGTGCTTGCTGTGCTGCCTGTGCTTGCTGTACTTGCTGTGCTGCCTGTGCTTGCTGTGCTGCCTGTGCTTGCTGCCTGTGCTTGCTGTGCTGCCTGTGCTTGCTGTTTGTGCTTGTTGTGCTGCCTGTGCTTGCTGTGCTGCCTGTGCCTGTTGCCTGTGCTTGCTGTGCTGCCTGTGCTTGTTGCCTCTGCTTGCTGTGCTGCCTGTGCTTGCTGCCTGTGCTTGCTGTGCTGTCTGTGCTTGCTGTGCTGCCTGTTAGCGATGCATTTGATTTCGCCCATAACACGCGGTAATTCGACAGTGGCACACGACAGTGCGTTGCTGTGTCACCTGTTTTTGGAGGCGCCGAGAGTCGCGGATCATATGTTTACCTCGGCGGCCGGCGCATTGACCTGCGTCTCAGTAAGAGTAAGCATTGTAAACAAATGCGAGAGTGAATCTCGCCGAAGATCGGATCAGGCTTTGCCTGTTGGAAAGAGGACGGAGCTTGACCCCTCTGCACTTCCCCCAGAATCGCTAAAACGAACACATCTCGTCGAGCTATTTTGCGGGTTTCTAACATGCCTGTGCTTGCTGCCTGTGCTTGCTGCCTGTGCTTGCTGTGCTGCCTGTGCTTACTGTGTTACCTGTGCTTGCTGCCTGTGCTGCCTGTGCTTGCTGCCTGTGCTTGCTGTGCTGCCTGTGCTTGCTGCCTGTGCTTGCTGTGCTGCCTGTGCTTGCTGCCTGTGCTTGCTGCCTGTGCTTGCTGTGCTGCCTGTGCTTGCTGCCTGTGCTTGCTGTTTGTGCTTGTTGTGCTGCCTGTGCTTGCTGTGCTGCCTGTGCCTGCTGCCTGTGCTTGCTGTGCTGCCTGTGCTTGTTGCATCTGCTTGCTGTGCTGCCTGTGCTTGCTGTGCTGCCTGTGCTTGCTGCCTGTACTTGCTGTGCTGCCTGTGCTTGCTGTGCTGCCTGTGCTTGCTGCCTGTGCTTGCTGTGCTTGCTATGCTGCCTGTGCAAGCTGCCTGTGCTTTCTGTGCTGTCTGTGCTTGCTGCCTGTGCTCGCTGTACTTGCTGTGCTGCCTGTGCTTGCTGCCTGTGCTTGCTGCCTGTGCTTGCTGTGCTGCCTGTGCTTGCTGCCTGTGCTTGCTGTGCTTGCTGTGCTGCCTGTGCTTGCTGCCTGTGCTTGCTGTGCTGCCTGTGCTTGCTGTGCTGCCTGTGCTTGCTATGCTGCCTGGGCAAGCTGCCTGTGCTTGCTGCCTGTGCTTACTGTGTTGCCTGTGCTTGCTGCCTGTGCTTGCTGTGATGCCTGTGCTGTGCTGCCTGTGCTGCCTGTTCTTGCTGTCCTGCCTGTGCTTGCTGCCTGTGCTTGCTGCCTGTGCTTGCTGCCTGTGCTTGCTGTGCTGCCTGTGCTTGCTGCCTGTGCTGTCTGTGCTTGCTGTGCTGCCTGTGCTGCCTGTGCTTGCTGTGCTGCCTGTGCTTGCTGCCTGTGCTTGCTGTGCTGCCTGTGCTTGCTGCCTGTGCTGCCTGTGCTTGCTGTGCTGCCTGTGCTGCCTGTGCTTGCTGCCTGTGCTTGCTGTGCTGCCTGTCCTTGCTGCCTGTGCTTGCTGTACTTGCTGTGCTGCCTGTGCTTGCTGCCTGTGCTTGCTGTGCTGCCTGTGCTTGCTGCCTGTGCTTGCTGTGCTGCCTGTGCTTGCTGCCTGTGCTTGCTGTGCTGCCTGTGCTATCTGCCTGTGCTTGCTGTGCTGCCTGTGCTTACTGCCTGTGCTTGCTGCCTGTTCTTGCTGTGCTGCCTGTGCTTGCTGCCTGTGCTTGCTGCCTGTGCTTGCTGTGCTGCCTGTGCTTGCTGCCTGTGCAGCCTGTGCTTGCTGTGCTGCCTGTGCTGTGCTGTCTGTGCTTGCTGTGCTGCATGTGCTTGCTGCCTGTGCTTGCTGCCTGTGCTTGCTGTGCTGCCTGTGCTTGCTCTTTGTGCTTGCTGTGCTGCCTGTGCTTGCTGTGCTGAGTGTGCTTGCTGCCTGTGCTTGCTGTGCTGCCTGTGCTTGCTGCCTGTGCTTGCTGTGCTGCCTGTCCTTGCTGCCTGTGCTTGCTGTGCTGCCTGTGCTTGCTGCCTGTGCTTGCTGCCTGTGCTTGCTGTGCTGCCTGTGCTTGCTGTGCCGCCTGTGCTTGTTGTGCTGCCTGTGCTTGCTGTGCTGCCTGTGCTTCCTGTGCTGCCTGTGCTTGCTGCCTGTGCTTGCTGTGCTGCCTGTGCTTGCTGCCTGTGTTTGCTGTGCTGCCTGTGCTTGCTGCCTGTGCTTGCTGTGCTGCCTGTGCTTGCTGCCTGTACTTGCTGTGCTGCCTGTGCTTGCTGTGCTGCCTGTGCTTGCTGCCTGTGCTTGCTGTGCTGCCTGTGCTTGTTGCCTCTGCTTGCTGTGCTGCCTGTGCTTGCTGCCTGTGCTTGCTGTACTTGCTGTGCTGCCTGTGCTTGCTGCCTGTGCTTGCTGTGCTGCCTGTGCTTGCTGCCTGTGCTTGCTGTGCTTGCTGTGCTGCCTGTGCTTGCTGTGCTGCCTGTGCTTGCTGCCTGTGCAGCCTGTGCTTGCTGTGCTGCCTGTGCTGCCTGTGCTTGCTACCTGTGCTTGCTGTGCTGCCTGTGCTGTGCTGTCTGTGCTTGCTGTGCTGCATGTGCTTGCTGCCTGTGCTTGCTGCCTGTCCTTGCTGTGCTGCCTGTGCTTGCTGTGCTGCCTGTGCTTGCTGCCTGTGCTGCCTGTGCTTGCTGTGCTGCCTGTGCTGCCTGTGCTTGCTGTGCTGCCTGTGCTTGCTGCCTGTGCTTGCTGTGCTGCCTGTGCCTGCTGCCTGTGCTTGCTGTGCTGCCGATGCTTGCTGCCCGTGCTTGCTGTGCTGCCTGTGCTGCCTGTGCTTGTTATGCTGCCTGTGCTTGCTTTGCTGCCTGTGCTTGCTGCCTGTGCTTGCTGTGCTGCCTGTGCTTGCTGCCTGTGCTTGCTGCCTGTGCTTGCTGTGCTGCCTGTACTTGCTGCCTGTGCTTGCTGCCTGTCCTTGCTGTGCTGACTGTGCTTGCTGCCTGTGCTTGCTGCCCGTGCTTGCTGTGCTGCCGATGCTTGCTGCCCGTGCTTGCTGTGCTGCCTGTGCTTGCTGTGCTGCCTGTGCTTGCTTTGCTGCCTGTGCTTGCTGCCTGTGCTTGCTGTGCTGCCTGTACTTGCTGCCTGTGCTTGCTGCCTGTCCTTGCTGTGCTGCCTGTGCTTGCTGCCTGTGCTTGCTGCCCGTGCTTGCTGTGCTGCCGATGCTTGCTGCCCGTGCTTGCTGTGCTGCCTGTGCTTGCTGTGCTGCCTGTGCTTGCTGTGTTACTTGTGCTTGCTATGCTGCCTGTGCTTGCTGCCTGTGCTTGCTTTGCTGCCTGTGCTTGCTGCCTGTGCTTGCTGCCTGTGCTTGCTGTGCTGCCTGTGCTTGCTGCCTGTGCTGCCTGTGCTTGCTGTGCTGCCTGTGCTGCCTGTGCTTGCTGCCTGTGCTTGCTGCCTGTGCTTGCTGTGCTGCCTGTGCTTGCTGCCTGTGCTTGCTGTGCTGCCTGTGCTTGCTGCCTGTGCTTGCTGTGCTGCCTGTGCTATCTGCCTGTGCTTGCTGTGCTGCCTGTGCTTACTGCCTGTGCTTGCTGCCTGTTCTTGCTGTGCTGCCTGTGCTTGCTGCCTGTGCTTGCTGCCTGTGCTTGCTGTGCTGCCTGTGCTTGCTGCCTGTGCAGCCTGTGCTTGCTGTGCTGCCTGTGCTGTGCTGTCTGTGCTTGCTGTGCTGCATGTGCTTGCTGCCTGTGCTTGCTGCCTGTGCTTGCTGTGCTGCCTGTGCTTGCTCTTTGTGCTTGCTGTGCTGCCTGTGCTTGCTGTGCTGAGTGTGCTTGCTGTGCTGCCTGTGCTTGCTGCCTGTGCTTGCTGTGCTGCCTGTCCTTGCTGCCTGTGCTTGCTGTGCTGCCTGTGCTTGCTGCCTGTGCTTGCTGCCTGTGCTTGCTGTGCTGCCTGTGCTTGCTGTGCCGCCTGTGCTTGTTGTGCTGCCTGTGCTTGCTGTGCTGCCTGTGCTTCCTGTGCTGCCTGTGCTTGCTGCCTGTGCTTGCTGTGCTGCCTGTGCTTGCTGCCTGTGCTTGCTGCCTGTGTTTGCTGTGCTGCCTGTGCTTGCTGCCTGTGCTTGCTGTGCTGCCTGTGCTTGCTGCCTGTACTTGCTGTGCTGCCTGTGCTTGCTGTGCTGCCTGTGCTTGCTGCCTGTGCTTGCTGTGCTGCCTGTGCTTGTTGCCTCTGCTTGCTGTGCTGCCTGTGCTTGCTGCCTGTGCTTGCTGTACTTGCTGTGCTGCCTGTGCTTGCTGCCTGTGCTTGCTGTGCTGCCTGTGCTTGCTGCCTGTGCTTGCTGTGCTGCCTGTGCTTGCTGTGCTGCCTGTGCTTGCTGCCTGTGCTTGCTGTGCTGCCTGTGCTTACTGTGCTGCCTGTGCTTCCTGTGCTGCCTGTGCTTGCTACCTGTGCTTGCTGTCTGTGCTTGCTGTGCTTGCTATGCTGCCTGTGCAAGCTGCCTGTGCCTGCTGTGCTGTCTGTGCTGTCTGCCTGTGCTTGCTGCCTGTGCTTGCTGCCTGTGCTTGCTGCCTGTGCTTGCTGTGCTGCCTGTGCTTGCTGCCTGTGCTTGCTGCCTGTGCTTGCTGTGCTGCCTGTGCTTGCTGCCTGTGCAGCCTGTGCTTGCTGTGCTGCCTGTGCTGCCTGTGCTTGCTACCTGTGCTTGCTGTGCTGCCTGTGCTGTGCTGTCTGTGCTTGCTGTGCTGCATGTGCTTGCTGCCTGTGCTTGCTGCCTGTCCTTGCTGTGCTGCCTGTGCTTGCTGTGCTGCCTGTGCTTGCTGCCTGTGCTGCCTGTGCTTGCTGTGCTGCCTGTGCTGCCTGTGCTTGCTGTGCTGCCTGTGCTTGCTGCCTGTGCTTGCTGTGCTGCCTGTGCCTGCTGCCTGTGCTTGCTGTGCTGCCTGTGCTTGTTGCATCTGCTTGCTGTGCTGCCTGTGCTTGCTGTGCTGCCTGTGCTTGCTGCCTGTACTTGCTGTGCTGCCTGTGCTTGCTGTGCTGCCTGTGCTTGCTGCCTGTGCTTGCTGTGCTTGCTATGCTGCCTGTGCAAGCTGCCTGTGCTTTCTGTGCTGTCTGTGCTTGCTGCCTGTGCTCGCTGTACTTGCTGTGCTGCCTGTGCTTGCTGCCTGTGCTTGCTGCCTGTGCTTGCTGTGCTGCCTGTGCTTGCTGCCTGTGCTTGCTGTGCTTGCTGTGCTGCCTGTGCTTGCTGCCTGTGCTTGCTGTGCTGCCTGTGCTTGCTGCCTGTGCTTGCTGTGCTGCCTGTGCTTGCTGCCTGTGCTTGCTGTGATGCCTGTGCTTGCTGCCTGTGCCTGCTGTGCTGCCTGTGCTGCCTGTGCTTGCTGCCTGTGCTTGCTGTGCTGCTTGTGCTTGCTGTGCTGCCTGAGCTGCCTGTGCTTGCTGCCTGTGCTTGCTGTGTTGCTTGTGCTTGCTGCCTGTGCTTGCTGTGCTGCCTGTGCTTGCTGCCTGTGCTTGCTGTGCTGCCTGTGCTTGTTGCCTGTGCTGCCTGTGCTTGCTGCCTGTGCTTGCTGCGCTGCGTGTGCTTGCTGCCTGTGCTTGCTGTGCTGCCTGTGCCTGCTGCCTGTGCTTGCTGCCTGTGCTTGCTGCCCGTGCTTGCTGTGCTGCCGATGCTTGCTGCCCGTGCTTGCTGTGCTGCCTGTGCTTGCTGTGCTGCCTTTGCTTGCTGCGCTGCCTGTGCTTGCTGTGCTGCCTGTGCTTGCTGCCTGTGCTTGCTGCCTGTGCTTGCTGTGCTGCCTGTGCTGCCTGTGCTTGCTGCCTGTGCTGCCTGTGCTGCCTGTGCTTGCTGCCTGTGCTTGCTGTGCTGCCTGTGCTTGATGTGCTGCCTGAGCTGCCTGTGCTTGCTGCCTGTGCTTGCTGTGCTGCTTGTGTTTGCTGCCTGTGCTTGCTGTGCTGCCTGTGCTTGCTGCGCTGCGTGTGCTTGCTGCGCTGCGTGTGCTTGCTGTGCTGCCTGTGCTTGCTGCCTGTGCTTGCTGCCTGTGCTTGCTGTGCCGCCTGTGCTTGTTGGGCTGCCTGTGCTTGCTGTGCTTGCTGCCTGTGCTTGCTATGCTGCCTATGCTTGCTGTTTGTGCTTGCTGTGCTGCCTGTGCTTGCTGTGCTACCTGTGCTTGCTGTGCTTGCTATGCTGCCTGTGCTTGCTGCCTGTGCTTGCTTTGCTGCCTGTGCTTGCTGCCTGTGCTTGCTGTGCTGCCTGTGCTTGCTGCCTGTGCTTGCTTCCTGTGCTTGCTGTGCTGCCTGTGCTTGCTGTGCTGTCTGTGCTTGCTGTGCTGCCTGTGCTTGCTGCGCTGCGTGTGCTTGCTGTGCTGCCTGTGCTTGCTGCGCTGCGTGTGCTTGCTGTGCTGTCTGTGCTTGCTGCCTGTGCTTGCTGTGCCGCCTGTGCTTGTTGGGCTGCCTGTGCTTGCTGTGCTTGCTGCCTGTGCTTGCTGTGCTTGCTGCCTGTGCTTGCTGTGCTGCCTATGCTTGCTGTTTGTGCTTGCTGTGCTGCCTGTGCTGCCTGTGCTTGTTATGCTGCCTGTGCTTGCTTTGCTGCCTGTGCTTGCTGCCTGTGCTTGCTGTGCTGCCTGTACTTTCTGCCTGTGCTTGCTGCCTGTCCTTGCTGTGCTGCCTGTGCTTGCTGCCTGTGCTTGCTGCCCGTGCTTGCTGTGCTGCCGATGCTTGCTGCCCGTGCTTGCTGTGCTGCCTGTGCTTGCTGTGCTGCCTTTGCTTGCTGCGCTGCCTGTGCTTGCTGTGCTGCCTGTGCTTGCTGCCTGTGCTTGCTGCCTGTGCTTGCTGTGCTGCCTGTGCTGCCTGTGCTTGCTGCCTGTGCTGCCTGTGCTGCCTGTGCTTGCTGCCTGTGCTTGCTGTGCTGCCTGTGCTTGATGTGCTGCCTGAGCTGCCTGTGCTTGCTGCCTGTGCTTGCTGTGCTGCTTGTGCTTGCTGCCTGTGCTTGCTGTGCTGCCTGTGCTTGCTGCGCTGCGTGTGCTTGCTGTGCTGCCTGTGCTTGCTGCCTGTGCTTGCTGCCTGTGCTTGCTGTGCCGCCTGTGCTTGTTGGGCTGCCTGTGCTTGCTGTGCTTGCTGCCTGTGCTTGCTATGCTGCCTATGCTTGCTGTTTGTGCTTGCTGTGCTGCCTGTGCTTGCTGTGCTACCTGTGCTTGCTATGCTGCCTGTGCTTGCTGCCTGTGCTTGCTTTGCTGCCTGTGCTTGCTGCCTGTGCTTGCTGTGCTGCCTGTGCTTGCTGCCTGTGCTTGCTTCCTGTGCTTGCTGTGCTGCCTGTGCTTGCTGTGCTGTCTGTGCTTGCTGCGCTGCGTGTGCTTGCTGCGCTGCGTGTGCTTGCTGTGCTGCCTGTGCTTGCTGCGCTGCGTGTGCTTGCTGTGCTGTCTGTGCTTGCTGCCTGTGTTTGCTGTGCCGCCTGTGCTTGTTGGGCTGCCTGTGCTTGCTGTGCTTGCTGCCTGTGCTTGCTGTGCTTGCTGCCTGTGCTTGCTGTGCTGCCTATGCTTGCTGTTTGTGCTTGCTGTGCTGCCTGTGCTGCCTGTGCTTGTTATGCTGCCTGTGCTTGCTTTGCTGCCTGTGCTTGCTGCCTGTGCTTGCTGTGCTGCCTGTACTTGCTGCCTGTGCTTGCTGCCTGTCCTTGCTGTGCTGCCTGTGCTTGCTGCCTGTGCTTGCTGCCCGTGCTTGCTGTGCTGCCGATGCTTGCTGCCCGTGCTTGCTGTGCTGCCTGTGCTGCCTGTGCTTGTTATGCTGCCTGTGCTTGCTTTGCTGCCTGTGCTTGCTGCCTGTGCTTGCTGTGCTGCCTGTGCTTGCTGCCTGTGCTTGCTGCCTGTGCTTGCTGTGCTGCCTGTACTTGCTGCCTGTGCTTGCTGCCTGTCCTTGCTGTGCTGCCTGTGCTTGCTGCCTGTGCTTGCTGCCCGTGCTTGCTGTGCTGCCGATGCTTGCTGCCCGTGCTTGCTGTGCTGCCTGTGCTTGCTGTGCTGCCTGTGCTTGCTTTGCTGCCTGTGCTTGCTGCCTGTGCTTGCTGTGCTGCCTGTACTTGCTGCCTGTGCTTGCTGCCTGTCCTTGCTGTGCTGCCTGTGCTTGCTGCCTGTGCTTGCTGCCCGTGCTTGCTGTGCTGCCGATGCTTGCTGCCCGTGCTTGCTGTGCTGCCTGTGCTTGCTGTGCTGCCTGTGCTTGCTGTGTTACCTGTGCTTGCTATGCTGCCTGTGCTTGCTGCCTGTGCTTGCTTTGCTGCCTGTGCTTGCTGCCTGTGCTTGCTGTGCTGCCTGTGCTTGCTGCCTGTGCTTGCTTCCTGTGCTTGCTGTGCTGCCTGTGCTTGTTATGCTGCCTGTGCTTGCTTTGCTGCCTGTGCTTGCTGCCTGTGCTTGCTGTGCTGCCTGTGCTTGCTGCCTGTGCTTGCTGTGCTCCCTGTGCTTGCTGCCTGTGCTTGCTGCCTGTGCTTGCTGTGCTGCCTGAGCTTGCTGTTTGTGCTTGCTGTGCTGCCTGTGCTTGCTGCCTGTGCTTGCTGTGCTGCCTGTGCTTGTTGCCTCTGCTTGCTGTGCTGCCTGTGCTTGCTGCCTGTGCTTGCGGTGCTGTCTGTGCTTGCTGTGCTGCCTGTTAGCGATGCATTTGATTTCGCCCATAACACGCGGTAATTCGACAGTGGCACACGACAGTGCGTTGCTGTGTCACCTGTTTTTGGAGGCGCCGAGAGTCGCGGATCATATGTTTACCTCGGCGGCCGGCGCATTGACCTGCGTCTCAGTAAGAGTAAGCATTGTAAACAAATGCGAGAGTGAATCTCGCCGAAGATCGGATCAGGCTTTGCCTGTTGGAAAGAGGACGGAGGTTGACCCCTCTGCACTTCCCCCAGAATCGCTAAAACGAACACATCTCGTCGAGCTATTTTGCGGGTTTCTAACATGCCTGTGCTTGCTGCCTGTGCTTGCTGTGCTGCCTGTGCTTACTGTGTTGCCTGTGCTTGCTGCCTGTGCTTGCTGTGCTGCCTGTGCTTGCTGCCTGTGCTTGCTGTGCTGCCTGTGCTTGCTGCCTGTGCTTGCTGTGCTGCCTGTGCTTGCTGCCTGTGCTTGCTGCCTGTGCTTGCTGCCTGTGCTTGCTGCCTGTGCTTGCTGTGCTGCCTGTGCTTGCTGCCTGTGCTTGCTGTTTGTGCTTGTTGTGCTGCCTGTGCTTGCTGTGCTGCCTGTGCCTGCTGCCTCTGCTTGCTGTGCTGCCTGTGCTTGTTGCATCTGCTTGCTGTGCTGCCTGTGCTTGCTGTGCTGCCTGTGCTTGCTGCCTGTGCTTGCTGTGCTGCCTGTGCTTGCTGCCTGTGCTTGCTGTTTGTGCTTGCTGTGCTGCCTGTGCTTGCTGCCTGTGCTTGCTGTGCTGCCTGTGCTTGTTGCCTCTGCTTGCTGTGCTGCCTGTGCTTGCTGTGCTGCCTGTGCTTGCTGTGCTGCCTGTTAGCGATGCATTTGATTTCGCCCATAACACGCGGTAATTCGACAGTGGCACACGACAGTGCGTTGCTGTGTCACCTGTTTTTGGAGGCGCCGAGAGTCGCGGATCATATGTTTACCTCGGCGGCCGGTGCATTGACCTGCGTCTCAGTAAGAGTAAGCATTGTAAACAAATGCGAGAGTGAATCTCGCCGAAGATCGGAGCAGGCTTTGCCTGTTGGAAAGAGGACGGAGCTTGACCCCTCTGCACTTCCCCCAGAATCGCTAAAACGAACACATCTCGTAGAGCTATTTTGCGGGTTTCTAACATGCCTGTGCTTGCTGCCTGTGCTTGCTGTGCTGCCTGTGCTTGCTGTCTGTGCTTGCTGTGCTGCCTGTGCTTGCTGCCTGTGCTTGCTGTACTTGCTGTGCTGCCTGTGCTTGCTGTGCTGCCTGTGCTTGCTGCCTGTGCTGCCTGTGCTTGCTGCCTGTGCTTGCTGTGCTGCCTGTGCTTGCTGCCTGTGTTTGCTGCGCTGCCTGTGCTTGCTGCCTGTACTTGGTGTGCTACCTGTGCTTGCTGCCTGTACTTGGTGTGCTACCTGTACTTGGTGTGCTACCTGTGCTTGCTGCCTGTGCTTGCTGCCTGTGCTTGCTGTTCTGCCTGTGCTTGCTGTGCTGCCTGTGCTTGCTGTACTTGCTGTGCTGCCTGTGCTTGCTGTGCTGCCTGTGCTTGCTGCCTGTGCTTGCTGTGCTGCCTGTGCTTGCTGTTTGTGCTTGTTGTGCTGCCTGTGCTTGCTGTGCTGCCTGTGCCTGTTGCCTGTGCTTGCTGTGCTGCCTGTGCTTGTTGCCTCTGCTTGCTGTGCTGCCTGTGCTTGCTGCCTGTGCTTGCTGTGCTGTCTGTGCTTGCTGTGCTGCCTGTTAGCGATGCATTTGATTTCGCCCATAACACGCGGTAATTCGACAGTGGCACACGACAGTGCGTTGCTGTGTCACCTGTTTTTGGAGGCGCCGAGAGTCGCGGATCATATGTTTACCTCGGCGGCCGGCGCATTGACCTGCGTCTCAGTAAGAGTAAGCATTGTAAACAAATGCGAGAGTGAATCTCGCCGAAGATCGGATCAGGCTTTGCCTGTTGGAAAGAGGACGGAGCTTGACCCCTCTGCACTTCCCCCAGAATCGCTAAAACGAACACATCTCGTCGAGCTATTTTGCGGGTTTCTAACATGCCTGTGCTTGCTGCCTGTGCTTGCTGCCTGTGCTTGCTGTGCTGCCTGTGCTTACTGTGTTACCTGTGCTTGCTGCCTGTGCTGCCTGTGCTTGCTGCCTGTGCTTGCTGTGCTGCCTGTGCTTGCTGCCTGTGCTTGCTGTGCTGCCTGTGCTTGCTGCCTGTGCTTGCTGCCTGTGCTTGCTGTGCTGCCTGTGCTTGCTGCCTGTGCTTGCTGTTTGTGCTTGTTGTGCTGCCTGTGCTTGCTGTGCTGCCTGTGCCTGCTGCCTGTGCTTGCTGTGCTGCCTGTGCTTGTTGCATCTGCTTGCTGTGCTGCCTGTGCTTGCTGTGCTGCCTGTGCTTGCTGCCTGTACTTGCTGTGCTGCCTGTGCTTGCTGTGCTGCCTGTGCTTGCTGCCTGTGCTTGCTGTGCTTGCTATGCTGCCTGTGCAAGCTGCCTGTGCTTTCTGTGCTGTCTGTGCTTGCTGCCTGTGCTCGCTGTACTTGCTGTGCTGCCTGTGCTTGCTGCCTGTGCTTGCTGCCTGTGCTTGCTGTGCTGCCTGTGCTTGCTGCCTGTGCTTGCTGTGCTTGCTGTGCTGCCTGTGCTTGCTGCCTGTGCTTGCTGTGCTGCCTGTGCTTGCTGTGCTGCCTGTGCTTGCTATGCTGCCTGGGCAAGCTGCCTGTGCTTGCTGCCTGTGCTTACTGTGTTGCCTGTGCTTGCTGCCTGTGCTTGCTGTGATGCCTGTGCTGTGCTGCCTGTGCTGCCTGTTCTTGCTGTCCTGCCTGTGCTTGCTGCCTGTGCTTGCTGCCTGTGCTTGCTGCCTGTGCTTGCTGTGCTGCCTGTGCTTGCTGCCTGTGCTGTCTGTGCTTGCTGTGCTGCCTGTGCTGCCTGTGCTTGCTGTGCTGCCTGTGCTTGCTGCCTGTGCTTGCTGTGCTGCCTGTGCTTGCTGCCTGTGCTGCCTGTGCTTGCTGTGCTGCCTGTGCTGCCTGTGCTTGCTGCCTGTGCTTGCTGTGCTGCCTGTCCTTGCTGCCTGTGCTTGCTGTACTTGCTGTGCTGCCTGTGCTTGCTGCCTGTGCTTGCTGTGCTGCCTGTGCTTGCTGCCTGTGCTTGCTGTGCTGCCTGTGCTTGCTGCCTGTGCTTGCTGTGCTGCCTGTGCTATCTGCCTGTGCTTGCTGTGCTGCCTGTGCTTACTGCCTGTGCTTGCTGCCTGTTCTTGCTGTGCTGCCTGTGCTTGCTGCCTGTGCTTGCTGCCTGTGCTTGCTGTGCTGCCTGTGCTTGCTGCCTGTGCAGCCTGTGCTTGCTGTGCTGCCTGTGCTGTGCTGTCTGTGCTTGCTGTGCTGCATGTGCTTGCTGCCTGTGCTTGCTGCCTGTGCTTGCTGTGCTGCCTGTGCTTGCTCTTTGTGCTTGCTGTGCTGCCTGTGCTTGCTGTGCTGAGTGTGCTTGCTGCCTGTGCTTGCTGTGCTGCCTGTGCTTGCTGCCTGTGCTTGCTGTGCTGCCTGTCCTTGCTGCCTGTGCTTGCTGTGCTGCCTGTGCTTGCTGCCTGTGCTTGCTGCCTGTGCTTGCTGTGCTGCCTGTGCTTGCTGTGCCGCCTGTGCTTGTTGTGCTGCCTGTGCTTGCTGTGCTGCCTGTGCTTCCTGTGCTGCCTGTGCTTGCTGCCTGTGCTTGCTGTGCTGCCTGTGCTTGCTGCCTGTGTTTGCTGTGCTGCCTGTGCTTGCTGCCTGTGCTTGCTGTGCTGCCTGTGCTTGCTGCCTGTACTTGCTGTGCTGCCTGTGCTTGCTGTGCTGCCTGTGCTTGCTGCCTGTGCTTGCTGTGCTGCCTGTGCTTGTTGCCTCTGCTTGCTGTGCTGCCTGTGCTTGCTGCCTGTGCTTGCTGTACTTGCTGTGCTGCCTGTGCTTGCTGCCTGTGCTTGCTGTGCTGCCTGTGCTTGCTGCCTGTGCTTGCTGTGCTTGCTGTGCTGCCTGTGCTTGCTGTGCTGCCTGTGCTTGCTGCCTGTGCAGCCTGTGCTTGCTGTGCTGCCTGTGCTGCCTGTGCTTGCTACCTGTGCTTGCTGTGCTGCCTGTGCTGTGCTGTCTGTGCTTGCTGTGCTGCATGTGCTTGCTGCCTGTGCTTGCTGCCTGTCCTTGCTGTGCTGCCTGTGCTTGCTGTGCTGCCTGTGCTTGCTGCCTGTGCTGCCTGTGCTTGCTGTGCTGCCTGTGCTGCCTGTGCTTGCTGTGCTGCCTGTGCTTGCTGCCTGTGCTTGCTGTGCTGCCTGTGCCTGCTGCCTGTGCTTGCTGTGCTGCCGATGCTTGCTGCCCGTGCTTGCTGTGCTGCCTGTGCTGCCTGTGCTTGTTATGCTGCCTGTGCTTGCTTTGCTGCCTGTGCTTGCTGCCTGTGCTTGCTGTGCTGCCTGTGCTTGCTGCCTGTGCTTGCTGCCTGTGCTTGCTGTGCTGCCTGTACTTGCTGCCTGTGCTTGCTGCCTGTCCTTGCTGTGCTGACTGTGCTTGCTGCCTGTGCTTGCTGCCCGTGCTTGCTGTGCTGCCGATGCTTGCTGCCCGTGCTTGCTGTGCTGCCTGTGCTTGCTGTGCTGCCTGTGCTTGCTTTGCTGCCTGTGCTTGCTGCCTGTGCTTGCTGTGCTGCCTGTACTTGCTGCCTGTGCTTGCTGCCTGTCCTTGCTGTGCTGCCTGTGCTTGCTGCCTGTGCTTGCTGCCCGTGCTTGCTGTGCTGCCGATGCTTGCTGCCCGTGCTTGCTGTGCTGCCTGTGCTTGCTGTGCTGCCTGTGCTTGCTGTGTTACTTGTGCTTGCTATGCTGCCTGTGCTTGCTGCCTGTGCTTGCTTTGCTGCCTGTGCTTGCTGCCTGTGCTTGCTGCCTGTGCTTGCTGTGCTGCCTGTGCTTGCTGCCTGTGCTGCCTGTGCTTGCTGTGCTGCCTGTGCTGCCTGTGCTTGCTGCCTGTGCTTGCTGTGCTGCCTGTCCTTGCTGCCTGTGCTTGCTGTACTTGCTGTGCTGCCTGTGCTTGCTGCCTGTGCTTGCTGTGCTGCCTGTGCTTGCTGCCTGTGCTTGCTGTGCTGCCTGTGCTTGCTGCCTGTGCTTGCTGTGCTGCCTGTGCTATCTGCCTGTGCTTGCTGTGCTGCCTGTGCTTACTGCCTGTGCTTGCTGCCTGTTCTTGCTGTGCTGCCTGTGCTTGCTGCCTGTGCTTGCTGCCTGTGCTTGCTGTGCTGCCTGTGCTTGCTGCCTGTGCAGCCTGTGCTTGCTGTGCTGCCTGTGCTGTGCTGTCTGTGCTTGCTGTGCTGCATGTGCTTGCTGCCTGTGCTTGCTGCCTGTGCTTGCTGTGCTGCCTGTGCTTGCTCTTTGTGCTTGCTGTGCTGCCTGTGCTTGCTGTGCTGAGTGTGCTTGCTGTGCTGCCTGTGCTTGCTGCCTGTGCTTGCTGTGCTGCCTGTCCTTGCTGCCTGTGCTTGCTGTGCTGCCTGTGCTTGCTGCCTGTGCTTGCTGCCTGTGCTTGCTGTGCTGCCTGTGCTTGCTGTGCCGCCTGTGCTTGTTGTGCTGCCTGTGCTTGCTGTGCTGCCTGTGCTTCCTGTGCTGCCTGTGCTTGCTGCCTGTGCTTGCTGTGCTGCCTGTGCTTGCTGCCTGTGCTTGCTGCCTGTGTTTGCTGTGCTGCCTGTGCTTGCTGCCTGTGCTTGCTGTGCTGCCTGTGCTTGCTGCCTGTACTTGCTGTGCTGCCTGTGCTTGCTGTGCTGCCTGTGCTTGCTGCCTGTGCTTGCTGTGCTGCCTGTGCTTGTTGCCTCTGCTTGCTGTGCTGCCTGTGCTTGCTGCCTGTGCTTGCTGTACTTGCTGTGCTGCCTGTGCTTGCTGCCTGTGCTTGCTGTGCTGCCTGTGCTTGCTGCCTGTGCTTGCTGTGCTGCCTGTGCTTGCTGTGCTGCCTGTGCTTGCTGCCTGTGCTTGCTGTGCTGCCTGTGCTTACTGTGCTGCCTGTGCTTCCTGTGCTGCCTGTGCTTGCTACCTGTGCTTGCTGTCTGTGCTTGCTGTGCTTGCTATGCTGCCTGTGCAAGCTGCCTGTGCCTGCTGTGCTGTCTGTGCTGTCTGCCTGTGCTTGCTGCCTGTGCTTGCTGCCTGTGCTTGCTGCCTGTGCTTGCTGTGCTGCCTGTGCTTGCTGCCTGTGCTTGCTGCCTGTGCTTGCTGTGCTGCCTGTGCTTGCTGCCTGTGCAGCCTGTGCTTGCTGTGCTGCCTGTGCTGCCTGTGCTTGCTACCTGTGCTTGCTGTGCTGCCTGTGCTGTGCTGTCTGTGCTTGCTGTGCTGCATGTGCTTGCTGCCTGTGCTTGCTGCCTGTCCTTGCTGTGCTGCCTGTGCTTGCTGTGCTGCCTGTGCTTGCTGCCTGTGCTGCCTGTGCTTGCTGTGCTGCCTGTGCTGCCTGTGCTTGCTGTGCTGCCTGTGCTTGCTGCCTGTGCTTGCTGTGCTGCCTGTGCCTGCTGCCTGTGCTTGCTGTGCTGCCTGTGCTTGTTGCATCTGCTTGCTGTGCTGCCTGTGCTTGCTGTGCTGCCTGTGCTTGCTGCCTGTACTTGCTGTGCTGCCTGTGCTTGCTGTGCTGCCTGTGCTTGCTGCCTGTGCTTGCTGTGCTTGCTATGCTGCCTGTGCAAGCTGCCTGTGCTTTCTGTGCTGTCTGTGCTTGCTGCCTGTGCTCGCTGTACTTGCTGTGCTGCCTGTGCTTGCTGCCTGTGCTTGCTGCCTGTGCTTGCTGTGCTGCCTGTGCTTGCTGCCTGTGCTTGCTGTGCTTGCTGTGCTGCCTGTGCTTGCTGCCTGTGCTTGCTGTGCTGCCTGTGCTTGCTGCCTGTGCTTGCTGTGCTGCCTGTGCTTGCTGCCTGTGCTTGCTGTGATGCCTGTGCTTGCTGCCTGTGCCTGCTGTGCTGCCTGCGCTTGCTGCCTGTGCTTGCTGCCTGTGCTTGCTGTGCTGCCTGTGCTTGCTATGCTGCCTGGGCAAGCTGCCTGTGCTTGCTGCCTGTGCTTACTGTGTTGCCTGTGCTTGCTGCCTGTGCTTGCTGTGATGCCTGTGCTGTGCTGCCTGTGCTGCCTGTTCTTGCTGTCCTGCCTGTGCTTGCTGCCTGTGCTTGCTGCCTGTGCTTGCTGCCTGTGCTTGCTGTGCTGCCTGTGCTTGCTGCCTGTGCTGTCTGTGCTTGCTGTGCTGCCTGTGCTGCCTGTGCTTGCTGTGCTGCCTGTGCTTGCTGCCTGTGCTTGCTGTGCTGCCTGTGCTTGCTGCCTGTGCTGCCTGTGCTTGCTGTGCTGCCTGTGCTGCCTGTGCTTGCTGCCTGTGCTTGCTGTGCTGCCTGTCCTTGCTGCCTGTGCTTGCTGTACTTGCTGTGCTGCCTGTGCTTGCTGCCTGTGCTTGCTGTGCTGCCTGTGCTTGCTGCCTGTGCTTGCTGTGCTGCCTGTGCTTGCTCTTTGTGCTTGCTGTGCTGCCTGTGCTTGCTGTGCTGAGTGTGCTTGCTGCCTGTGCTTGCTGTGCTGCCTGTGCTTGCTGCCTGTGCTTGCTGTGCTGCCTGTCCTTGCTGCCTGTGCTTGCTGTGCTGCCTGTGCTTGCTGCCTGTGCTTGCTGCCTGTGCTTGCTGTGCTGCCTGTGCTTGCTGTGCCGCCTGTGCTTGTTGTGCTGCCTGTGCTTGCTGTGCTGCCTGTGCTTCCTGTGCTGCCTGTGCTTGCTGCCTGTGCTTGCTGTGCTGCCTGTGCTTGCTGCCTGTGCTTGCTGCCTGTGTTTGCTGTGCTGCCTGTGCTTGCTGCCTGTGCTTGCTGTGCTGCCTGTGCTTGCTGCCTGTACTTGCTGTGCTGCCTGTGCTTGCTGTGCTGCCTGTGCTTGCTGCCTGTGCTTGCTGTGCTGCCTGTGCTTGTTGCCTCTGCTTGCTGTGCTGCCTGTGCTTGCTGCCTGTGCTTGCTGTACTTGCTGTGCTGCCTGTGCTTGCTGCCTGTGCTTGCTGTGCTGCCTGTGCTTGCTGCCTGTGCTTGCTGTGCTTGCTGTGCTGCCTGTGCTTGCTGTGCTGCCTGTGCTTGCTGCCTGTGCTTGCTGTGCTGCCTGTGCTTACTGTGCTGCCTGTGCTTCCTGTGCTGCCTGTGCTTGCTACCTGTGCTTGCTGTCTGTGCTTGCTGTGCTTGCTATGCTGCCTGTGCAAGCTGCCTGTGCCTGCTGTGCTGTCTGTGCTATCTGCCTGTGCTTGCTGCCTGTGCTTGCTGCCTGTGCTTGCTGCCTGTGCTTGCTGTGCTGCCTGTGCTTGCTGCCTGTGCTTGCTGCCTGTGCTTGCTGCCTGTGCTTGCTGTGCTGCCTGTGCTTGCTGCCTGTGCAGCCTGTGCTTGCTGTGCTGCCTGTGCTGCCTGTGCTTGCTACCTGTGCTTGCTGTGCTGCCTGTGCTGTGCTGTCTGTGCTTGCTGTGCTGCATGTGCTTGCTGCCTGTGCTTGCTGCCTGTCCTTGCTGTGCTGCCTGTGCTTGCTGTGCTGCCTGTGCTTGCTGCCTGTGCTGCCTGTGCTTGCTGTGCTGCCTGTGCTGCCTGTGCTTGCTGTGCTGCCTGTGCTTGCTGCCTGTGCTTGCTGTGCTGCCTGTGCTTGCTCTTTGTGCTTGCTGTGCTGCCTGTGCTTGCTGTGCTGCCTGTGCTTGCTGTGCTGCCTGTGCTTGCTGCCTGTGCTTGCTGTGCTGCCTGTGCTTGCTCTTTGTGCTTGCTGTGCTGCCTGTGCTTGCTGTGCTGCCTGTGCTTGCTGTGCTGCCTGTGCTTGCTGCCTGTGCAGCCTGTGCTTGCTGTGCTGCCTGTGCTGCCTGTGCTTGCTGCCTGTGCTTGCTGTGCTTGCTATGCTGCCTGTGCAAGCTGCCTGTGCTTTCTGTGCTGTCTGTGCTTGCTGCCTGTGCTTGCTGTACTTGCTGTGCTGCCTGTGCTTGCTACCTGTGCTTGCTGTGCTTGCTGCCTGTGCTGCCTGTGCTTGCTGCCTGTACTTGCTGTGCTGCCTGTGCTTGCTGCCTGTGCTTGCTGTGCTGCCTGTGCTGTGCTGCCTGTGCTTGCTGTGCTGCCTGTGCTGCCTGTGCTGTGCTGTCTGTGCTTGCTGTGCTGCCTGTGCTTGCTGTGCTGAGTGTGCTTGCTGCCTGTGCTTGCTGTGCTGCCTGTGCTTGCTGCCTGTGCTTGCTGCCTGTGCTTGCTTTGCCGCCTGTGCTTGCTGCCTGTGCTTGCTGTGCTGCCTGTGCTTGCTGCCTGTGCTGCCTGTGCTTGCTGTGCTGCCTGTGCTGCCTGTGCTTGCTGCCTGTGCTTGCTGTGCTGCCTGTGCTGTGCTGTCTGTGCTGCCTGTGCTTGCTGCCTGTGCTTGCTGCCTGTGCTTGCTGCCTGTGCTTGCTTTGCTGCCTGTGCTGTGCTGTCTGTGCTTGCTGTGCTGCCTGTGCTTGCTGTGCTGAGTGTGCTTGCTGCCTGTGCTTGCTGTGCTGCCTGTCCTTGCTGCCTGTGCTTGCTGTGCTGCCTGTGCTTGCTGCCTGTGCTTGCTGTGCTGCCTGTGCTTGCTGCCTGTGCTTGCTGTGCTGCCTGAGCTTGCTGTTTGTGCTTGCTGTGCTGCCTGTGCTTGCTGCCTGTGCTTGCTGTGCTGCCTGTGCTTGTTGCCTCTGCTTGCTGTGCTGCCTGTGCTTGCTGCCTGTGCTTGCTGTGCTGTCTGTACCTGCTGTGCTGCCTGTTAGCGATGCATTTGATTTCGCCCATAACACGCGGTAATTCGACAGTGGCACACGACAGTGCGTTGCTGTGTCACCTGTTTTTGGAGGCGCCGAGAGTCGCGGATCATATGTTTACCTCGGCGGCCGGTGCATTGACCTGCGTCTCAGGAAGAGTAAGCATTGTAAACAAATGCGAGAGTGAATTTCGCAGAAGATCGGATCAGGCTTTGCCTGTTGGAAAGAGGACGGAGCTTGACCCCTTTGCACTTCCCCCAGAATCGCTAAAACGAACACATCTCGTCGAGCTATTTTGCGGGTTTCTAACATTCCTGTGCTTGCTACCTGTGCTTACTGTGTTGCCTATGCTTGCTGCCTGTGCTTGCTGTGCTGCCTGTGCTTGCTGCCTGTGCTTGCTGTGCTGCCTGTGCTTGCTGCCTGTGCTTGCTGTACTTGCTGTGCTGCCTGTGCTTGCTGTGCTGCCTGTGCTTGCTGCCTGTGCTTGCTGTGCTGCCTGTGCTGCCTGTTAGCGATGCATTTGATTTCGCCCATGGCACGCGGTAATTCGACAGTGGCACACGACAGTGCGTTGCTGTGTCACCTGTTTTTGGAGGCGCCGAGAGTCGCGGATCATATGTTTACGTCGGCGGCCGGTGCATTGACCTGCGACTCAGTAAGAGTAAGCATTGTAAACAAATGCGAGAGTGAATCCCGCCGAAGATCGGAGCAGGCTTTGCCTGTTGGAAAAAGGACGGAGCTTGACCCCTCTGCACTTCCCCCAGAATCGCTAAAACGAACACATATCGTCGAGCTATTTTGAGGGTTTCTAACATGCCTGTGCTTGCTGTGCTGCCTGTGCTTGCTGCGCTGCATGTGCTTGCTGCGCTGCATGTGCTTGCTGCCTGTGCTTGCTGTACTGCCTGTGCTTGCTGCCTGTGCTTGCTGTGCTGACTGTGCTTGCTGCCTGTGCTTGCTGTGCTGCCTGTGCTCGCTGCCTGTGCTTGCTGTACTTGCTGTGCTGCCTGTGCTGTGCTGCCTGTGCTTGCTGTGCTGCCTGTGCTTGCTTGCTGCCTGTGCTTGCTGTGCTGCCTGTGCTCGCTGCCTGTGCTTGCTGTGCTGCCTGTGCTTGCTGCCTGTGCTTGGTGTGCTGCCTGTGCTTGTTGTTTGTGCTTGCTGTGCTGCCTGTGCTTGCTGCCTGTGCTTGCTGTGCTGCCTGTGCTTGTTGCCTCTGCTTGCTGTGCTGCCTGTGCTTGCTGTGCTGCCTGTGCTTGCTGTGCTGCCTGTTAGCGATGCATTTGATTTCGCCCATAACACGCGGTAATTCGACAGTGGCACACGACAGTGCGTTGCTGTGTCACCTGTTTTTGGAGGCGCCGAGAGTCGCGGATCATATGTTTACCTCGGCGGCCGGTGCATTGACCTGCGTCTCAGTAAGAGTAAGCATTGTAAACAAATGCGAGAGTGAATCTCGCCGAAGATCGGAGCAGGCTTTGCCTGTTGGAAAGAGGACGGAGCTTGACCCCTCTGCACTTCCCCCAGAATCGCTAAAACGAACACATCTCGTAGAGCTATTTTGCGGGTTTCTAACATGCCTGTGCTTGCTGCCTGTGCTTGCTGTGCTGCCTGTGCTTGCTGCCTGTGCTTGCTGTGCTGCCTGTGCTTGCTGCCTGTGCTTGCTGTGCTGCCTGTGCTTGCTGCCTGTGCTTGCTGTGCTGCCTGTGCTTGCTGCCTGTGCTTGCTGTGCTGCCTGTGCTTGCTGCCTGTGCTTGCTGTGCTGACTGTGCTTGCTGCCTGTGCTTGCTGCCTGTGCTTGCTGTGCTGCCTGTGCTCGCTGCCTGTGCTTGCTGTACTTGCTGTGCTGCCTGTGCTTGCTGCCTGTGCTTGCTGTGCTGCCTGTGCTTGCTGTGCTGCCTGTGCATGCTTGCTGCCTGTGCTTGCTGTGCTGCCTGTGCTCGCTGCCTGTGCTTGCTGTGCTGACTGTGCTTGCTGCCTGTGCTTGCTGTGCTGCCTGTGCTCGCTGCCTGTGCTTGCTGTACTTGCTGTGCTGCCTGTGCTTGCTGCCTGTGCTTGCTGTGCTGACTGTGCTTGCTGCCTGTGCTTGCTGTGCTGCCTGCGCTCGCTGCCTGTGCTTGCTGTACTTGCTGTGCTGCCTGTGCTTGCTGCCTGTGCTTGCTGTGCTGCCTGTGCGTGCTTGCTGCCTGTGCTTGCTGTGCTGCCTGTGCTTGCTGTGCTGAGTGTGCTTGCTGCCTGTGCTTGGTGTGCTGCCTGTCCTTGCTGCCTGTGCTTGCTGTGCTGCCTGTGCTTGCTGCCTGTGCTTGCTGTGCTGCCTGTGCTTGCTGCCTGTGCTTGCTGCCTGTGCTTGCTGTGCTGCCTGTGCTTGCTGCCTGTGCTTGCTGTGCTGCCTGAGCTTGCTGTTTGTGCTTGCTGTGCTGCCTGTGCTTGCTGCCTGTGCTTGCTGTGCTGCCTGTGCTTGCAGCCTGTGCTTGCTGTGCTGCCTGTGCTTGCTGCCTGTGCTTGCTATGCTGCCTGTGCTTGCTGTGCTGCCTGTTAGCGATGCATTTGATTTCGCCCATAACACGCAGTAATTCGACAGTGGCACACGACAGTGCCTTGCTGTGTCACCTGTTTTTGGAGGCGTCGAGAGTCGCGGATCATATGTTTACCTCGGCGGCCGGTGCATTGACCTGCGTCTCAGGAAGAGTAAGCATTGTAAACAAATGCGAGAGTGAATCTCGCCGAAGAACGGAGCAGGCTTTGCCTGTTGGAAAGAGGACGGAGCTTGACCCCTCTGCACTTCCCTCAGAATCGCTAAAACGAACACATCTCGTCGAGCTATTTTGCGGATTTCTAACATGCCTGTGCTAGCTGCCTCTGATGCTGTGATGCCTGTGCTTGCTGCCTGTGCTTGCTGCCTGTGCTTGCTGCCTGTGCTTGCTGTGCTTGCTGTGCTGCCTGTGCTGCCTGTGCTGCCTGTGCTTGCTGCCTGTGCTTGCTGTGCTGCCTGTGCAAGCTGCCTGTGCTTGCTGTGCTGCCTGTGCTTGCTGCCTGTACTTGCTGTGCTGCCTGTGCTTGTTGTTTGTGCTTGCTGTGCTGCCTGTGCTTGCTGCCTGTGCTTGCTGTGCTGCCTGTGCTTGTTGCCTCTGCTTGCTGTGCTGCCTGTGCTTGCTGTGCTGCCTGTGCTTGCTGTGCTGCCTGTTAGCGATGCATTTGATTTCGCCCATAACACGCGGTAATTCGACAGTGGCACACGACAGTGCGTTGCTGTGTCACCTGTTTTTGGAGGCGCCGAGAGTCGCGGATCATATGTTTACCTCGGCGGCCGGTGCATTGACCTGCGTCTCAGTAAGAGTAAGCATTGTAAACAAATGCGAGAGTGAATCTCGCCGAAGATCGGAGCAGGCTTTGCCTGTTGGAAAGAGGACGGAGCTTGACCCCTCTGCACTTCCCCCAGAATCGCTAAAACGAACACATCTCGTAGAGCTATTTTGCGGGTTTCTAACATGCCTGTGCTTGCTGCCTGTGCTGCCTGTGCTTGCTGTCTGTGCTTGCTGTGCTGCCTGTGCTTGCTGCCTGTGCTTGCTGTACTTGCTGTGCTGCCTGTGCTTGCTGTGCTGCCTGTGCTTGCTGCCTGTGCTTGCTGTGCCGCCTGTGCTTGTTGTGCTGCCTGTGCTTCCTGTGCTGCCTGTGCTTGCTGCCTGTGCTTGCTGTGCTGCCTGTGCTTGCTGCCTGTGCTTGCTGTGCTGCCTGTGCTTGCTGCCTGTGCTTGCTGTACTTGCTGTGCTGCCTGTGCTTGCTACCTGTGCTTGCTGTGCTGCCTGTGCTGTGCTGTCTGTGCTTGCTGTGCTGCCTGTGCTTGCTGCCTGTGCTTGCTGCCTGTGCTTGCTGTGCTGCCTGTGCTTGCTGCCTGTGCTTGCTGTGCCGCCTGTGCTTGTTGTGCTGCCTGTGCTGTCTGTGCTGCCTATGCTTGCTGCCTGTGCTTGCTGTGCTGCCTGTGCTTGCTGCCTGTGCTTGCTGTGCTGCCTGTGCTTGCTGCCTGTGCTTGCTGTGCTGCCTGTGCTTGCTGCCTGTGCTGCCTGTGCTTGCTGTGCTGCCTGTGCTGCCTGTACTTGCTGAGCTGCCTGTGCTTGCTGCCTGTGCTTGCTGTGCTTGCTATGCTGCCTGTGCAAGCTGCCTGTGCTTTCTGTGCTATCTGTGCTTGCTGCCTGTGCTTGCTGTACTTGCTGTGCTGCCTGTGCTTGCTACCTGTGCTTGCTGTGCTTGCTGCCTGTGCTGCCTGTGCTTGCTGCCTGTGCTTGCTGTGCTGCCTGTGCTTGCTGCCTGTGCTTGCTGTGCTGCCTGTGCTGTGCTGCCTGTGCTTGCTGTGCTGCCTGTGCTGCCTGTGCTGTGCTATCTGTGCTTGCTGTGCTGCCTGTGCTTGCTGTGCTGAGTGTGCTTGCTGCCTGTGCTTGCTGTGCTGCCTGTGCTTGCTGCCTGTGCTTGCTGTGCTGCCTGTGCTTGCTGCCTGTGCTTGCTGTGCTGCCTGTGCTTGCTGCCTGTGCTTGCTGTGCTGCCTGTGCAAGCTGCCTGTGCTTGCTGTGCTGCCTGTGCTTGCTGCCTGTGCTTGCTGTGCTGCCTGTGCTTGCTGCCTGTGCTTGCTGCCTATGCTTGCTGTGCTGCCTGTGCTTGCTGCCTATGCTTGCTGTACTTGCTGTGCTGCCTGTGCTTGCTGCCTGTGCTTGCTGTGCTGCCTGTGCTTGCTGCCTGTGCTTGCTGTGCTGCCTGTGCTTGCTGCCTGTGCTTGCTCTGCTGCCTGAGCTTGCTGCCTGTGCTTGCTGTGCTGCCTGTGCCTGCTGTGCTGCCTGCGCTTGCTGCCTGTGCTTGCTGCCTGTGCTTGCTGTGCTGCCTGTGCTTGCTATGCTGCCTGTGCAAGCTGCCTGTGCTTGCTGTGCTGCCTGTGCTTGCTGCCTGTGCTTGCTGCCTGTGCTTGCTGTGCTGCCTGTGCTTGCTGCCTGTGCTTGCTGCCTGTGCTTGCTGTGCTGCCTGTGCTTGCTGTGCTGCCTGTGCTTGCTGCCTGTGCTTACTGTGTTGCCTGTGCTTGCTGCCTGTGCTTGCTGTGCTGCCTGTGCTTGCTGCCTGTGCTTGCTGCCTGTGCTGCCTGTGCTTGCTGTGCTGCCTGTGCTGCCTGTGCTTGCTGCCTGTGCTTGCTGCCTGTGCTTGCTGCCTGTGCTTGCTGTGCTGCCTGTGCTTGCTGTGCTGCCTGTGCTTGCTGTGCTTGCTATGCTGCCTGTGCAAGCTGCCTGTGCTTGCTGTGCTGCCTGTGCTTGCTGTGCTGCCTGTGCTTGCTGCCTGTGCTTGCTGCCTGTGCTTGCTGTGCTGCCTGTGCTTGCTGCCTGTGCTTGCTGCCTGTGCTTGCTGTGCTGCCTGTGCTTGCTGTGCTGCCTGTGCTTGCTGTGCTGACTGTGCTTGCTGCCTGTGCTTGCTGTGCTGCCTGTGCTTGCTGCCTGTGCTTGCTGCCTGTGCTTGCTGTGCTGCCTGTGCTTGCTGCCTGTGCTTGCTGTGCTGCCTGAGCTTGCTGTTTGTGCTTGCTGTGCTGCCTGTGCTTGCTGCCTGTGCTTGCTGTGCTGCCTGTGCTTGCAGCCTGTGCTTGCTGTGCTGCCTGTGCTTGCTGCCTGTGCTTGCTATGCTGCCTGTGCTTGCTGTGCTGCCTGTTAGCGATGCATTTGATTTCGCCCATAACACGCAGTAATTCGACAGTGGCACACGACAGTGCCTTGCTGTGTCACCTGTTTTTGGAGGCGTCGAGAGTCGCGGATCATATGTTTACCTCGGCGGCCGGTGCATTGACCTGCGTCTCAGGAAGAGTAAGCATTGTAAACAAATGCGAGAGTGAATCTCGCCGAAGAACGGAGCAGGCTTTGCCTGTTGGAAAGAGGACGGAGCTTGACCCCTCTGCACTTCCCTCAGAATCGCTAAAACGAACACATCTCGTCGAGCTATTTTGCGGATTTCTAACATGCCTGTGCTAGCTGCCTCTGATGCTGTGATGCCTGTGCTTGCTGCCTGTGCTTGCTGCCTGTGCTTGCTGCCTGTGCTTGCTGTGCTTGCTGTGCTGCCTGTGCTGCCTGTGCTGCCTGTGCTTGCTGCCTGTGCTTGCTGTGCTGCCTGTGCAAGCTGCCTGTGCTTGCTGTGCTGCCTGTGCTTGCTGCCTGTACTTGCTGTGCTGCCTGTGCTTGTTGTTTGTGCTTGCTGTGCTGCCTGTGCTTGCTGCCTGTGCTTGCTGTGCTGCCTGTGCTTGTTGCCTCTGCTTGCTGTGCTGCCTGTGCTTGCTGTGCTGCCTGTGCTTGCTGTGCTGCCTGTTAGCGATGCATTTGATTTCGCCCATAACACGCGGTAATTCGACAGTGGCACACGACAGTGCGTTGCTGTGTCACCTGTTTTTGGAGGCGCCGAGAGTCGCGGATCATATGTTTACCTCGGCGGCCGGTGCATTGACCTGCGTCTCAGTAAGAGTAAGCATTGTAAACAAATGCGAGAGTGAATCTCGCCGAAGATCGGAGCAGGCTTTGCCTGTTGGAAAGAGGACGGAGCTTGACCCCTCTGCACTTCCCCCAGAATCGCTAAAACGAACACATCTCGTAGAGCTATTTTGCGGGTTTCTAACATGCCTGTGCTTGCTGCCTGTGCTTGCTGTGCTGCCTGTGCTTGCTGTCTGTGCTTGCTGTGCTGCCTGTGCTTGCTGCCTGTGCTTGCTGTACTTGCTGTGCTGCCTGTGCTTGCTGTGCTGCCTGTGCTTGCTGCCTGTGCTTGCTGTGCCGCCTGTGCTTGTTGTGCTGCCTGTGCTTCCTGTGCTGCCTGTGCTTGCTGCCTGTGCTTGCTGTGCTGCCTGTGCTTGCTGCCTGTGCTTGCTGTGTTGCCTGTGCTTGCTGCCTGTGCTTGCTGTACTTGCTGTGCTGCCTGTGCTTGCTACCTGTGCTTGCTGTGCTGCCTGTGCTGTGCTGTCTGTGCTTGCTGTGCTGCCTGTGCTTGCTGCCTGTGCTTGCTGCCTGTGCTTGCTGTGCTGCCTGTGCTTGCTGCCTGTGCTTGCTGTGCCGCCTGTGCTTGTTGTGCTGCCTGTGCTGTCTGTGCTGCCTATGCTTGCTGCCTGTGCTTGCTGTGCTGCCTGTGCTTGCTGCCTGTGCTTGCTGTGCTGCCTGTGCTTGCTGCCTGTGCTTGCTGTGCTGCCTGTGCTTGCTGCCTGTGCTGCCTGTGCTTGCTGTGCTGCCTGTGCTGCCTGTACTTGCTGAGCTGCCTGTGCTTGCTGCCTGTGCTTGCTGTGCTTGCTATGCTGCCTGTGCAAGCTGCCTGTGCTTTCTGTGCTGTCTGTGCTTGCTGCCTGTGCTTGCTGTACTTGCTGTGCTGCCTGTGCTTGCTACCTGTGCTTGCTGTGCTTGCTGCCTGTGCTGCCTGTGCTTGCTGCCTGTGCTTGCTGTGCTGCCTGTGCTTGCTGCCTGTGCTTGCTGTGCTGCCTGTGCTGTGCTGCCTGTGCTTGCTGTGCTGCCTGTGCTGCCTGTGCTGTGCTATCTGTGCTTGCTGTGCTGCCTGTGCTTGCTGTGCTGAGTGTGCTTGCTGCCTGTGCTTGCTGTGCTGCCTGTGCTTGCTGCCTGTGCTTGCTGTGCTGCCTGTGCTTGCTGCCTGTGCTTGCTGTGCTGCCTGTGCTTGCTGCCTGTGCTTGCTGTGCTGCCTGTGCAAGCTGCCTGTGCTTGCTGTGCTGCCTGTGCTTGCTGCCTGTGCTTGCTGTGCTGCCTGTGCTTGCTGCCTGTGCTTGCTGCCTATGCTTGCTGTGCTGCCTGTGCTTGCTGCCTATGCTTGCTGTACTTGCTGTGCTGCCTGTGCTTGCTGCCTGTGCTTGCTGTGCTGCCTGTGCTTGCTGCCTGTGCTTGCTGTGCTGCCTGTGCTTGCTGCCTGTGCTTGCTCTGCTGCCTGTGCTTGCTGCCTGTGCTTGCTGTGCTGCCTGTGCCTGCTGTGCTGCCTGCGCTTGCTGCCTGTGCTTGCTGCCTGTGCTTGCTGTGCTGCCTGTGCTTGCTATGCTGCCTGTGCAAGCTGCCTGTGCTTGCTGTGCTGCCTGTGCTTGCTGCCTGTGCTTGCTGCCTGTGCTTGCTGTGCTGCCTGTGCTTGCTGCCTGTGCTTGCTGCCTGTGCTTGCTGTGCTGCCTGTGCTTGCTGTGCTGCCTGTGCTTGCTGCCTGTGCTTACTGTGTTGCCTGTGCTTGCTGCCTGTGCTTGCTGTGCTGCCTGTGCTTGCTGCCTGTGCTTGCTGCCTGTGCTGCCTGTGCTTGCTGTGCTGCCTGTACTGCCTGTGCTTGCTGCCTGTGCTTGCTGCCTGTGCTTGCTGCCTGTGCTTGCTGTGCTGCCTGTGCTTGCTGTGCTGCCTGTGCTTGCTGTGCTTGCTATGCTGCCTGTGCAAGCTGCCTGTGCTTGCTGTGCTGCCTGTGCTTGCTGTGCTGCCTGTGCTTGCTGCCTGTGCTTGTTGCCTGTGCTTGCTGTGCTGCCTGTGCTTGCTGCCTGTGCTTGCTGCCTGTGCTTGCTGTGCTGCCTGTGCTTGCTGTGCTGCCTGTGCTTGCTGTGCTGACTGTGCTTGCTGCCTGTGCTTGCTGTGCTGCCTGTGCTCGCTGCCTGTGCTTGCTGTACTTGCTGTGCTGCCTGTGCTTGCTGCCTGTGCTTGCTGTGCTGCCTGTGCTTGCTGTGCTGCCTGTGCATGCTTGCTGCCTGTGCTTGCTGTGCTGCCTGTGCTCGCTGCCTGTGCTTGCTGTGCTGACTGTGCTTGCTGCCTGTGCTTGCTGTGCTGCCTGTGCTCGCTGCCTGTGCTTGCTGTACTTGCTGTGCTGCCTGTGCTTGCTGCCTGTGCTTGCTGTGCTGACTGTGCTTGCTGCCTGTGCTTGCTGTGCTGCCTGCGCTCGCTGCCTGTGCTTGCTGTACTTGCTGTGCTGCCTGTGCTTGCTGTGCTGCCTGTGCGTGCTTGCTGCCTGTGCTTGCTGTGCTGCCTGTGCTTGCTGTGCTGAGTGTACTTGCTGCCTGTGCTTGGTGTGCTGCCTGTCCTTGCTGCCTGTGCTTGCTGTGCTGCCTGTGCTTGCTGCCTGTGCTTGCTGTGCTGCCTGTGCTTGCTGCCTGTGCTTGCTGCCTGTGCTTGCTGTGCTGCCTGTGCTTGCTGCCTGTGCTTGCTGTGCTGCCTGAGCTTGCTGTTTGTGCTTGCTGTGCTGCCTGTGCTTGCTGCCTGTGCTTGCTGTGCTGCCTGTGCTTGCAGCCTGTGCTTGCTGTGCTGCCTGTGCTTGCTGCCTGTGCTTGCTATGCTGCCTGTGCTTGCTGTGCTGCCTGTTAGCGATGCATTTGATTTCGCCCATAACACGCAGTAATTCGACAGTGGCACACGACAGTGCCTTGCTGTGTCACCTGTTTTTGGAGGCGTCGAGAGTCGCGGATCATATGTTTACCTCGGCGGCCGGTGCATTGACCTGCGTCTCAGGAAGAGTAAGCATTGTAAACAAATGCGAGAGTGAATCTCGCCGAAGAACGGAGCAGGCTTTGCCTGTTGGAAAGAGGACGGAGCTTGACCCCTCTGCACTTCCCTCAGAATCGCTAAAACGAACACATCTCGTCGAGCTATTTTGCGGATTTCTAACATGCCTGTGCTAGCTGCCTCTGATGCTGTGATGCCTGTGCTTGCTGCCTGTGCTTGCTGCCTGTGCTTGCTGCCTGTGCTTGCTGTGCTGCCTGTGCTGCCTGTGCTGCCTGTGCTTGCTGCCTGTGCTTGCTGTGCTGCCTGTGCTTGCTGCCTGTGGTTGCTGTGCTGCCTGTGCTAGCTGCCTGTGCTTGCTGTGCTGCCTGTACTTGCTGCCTGTGCTTGCTGTGCTGCCTGTGCTTGCTGCCTGTAATTGCTGTGCTGCCTGTGCTTGCTGCCTGTGCTTGCTGCCTGTGCTGCCTGTGCTTGCTGTGCTGCCTGTGCTGCCTGTGCTTGCTGCCTGTGCTTGCTGCAAGTGCTTGCTGTGCTGCCTGTGCTCGCTGCCTGTGCTTGCTGTGCTGCCTGTGCTTGCTGCCTGTGCTTGCTGTGCTGCCTGTGCTTGCTGCCTGTGCTTGCTGTGCTGCCTGTGCAAGCTGCCTGTGCTTGCTGTGCTGACTGTGCTTGCTGCCTGTGCTTGCTGTGCTGCCTGCGCTCGCTGCCTGTGCTTGCTGTACTTGCTGTGCTGCCTGTGCTTGCTGCCTGTGCTTGCTGCCTGTGCTTGCTGTGCTGCCTGTGCTTGCAGCCTGTGCTTGCTGTGCTGCCTGTGCTTGCTGCCTGTGCTTGCTATGCTGCCTGTGCTTGCTGTGCTGCCTGTTAGCGATGCATTTGATTTCGCCCATAACACGCAGTAATTCGACAGTGGCACACGACAGTGCGTTGCTGTGTCACCTGTTTTTGGAGGCGTCGAGAGTCGCGGATCATATGTTTAACTCGGCGGCCGGTGCATTGACCTGCGTCTCAGTAAGAGTAAGCATTGTAAACAAATGCGAGAGTGAATCTCGCCGAAGATCGGAGCAGGCTTTGCCTGTTGGAAAAAGGACGGAGCTTGACCCCTCTGCACTTCCCTCAGAATCGCTAAAACGAACACATCTCGTCGAGCTATTTTGCGGATTTCTAACATGCCTGTGCTAGCTGCCTCTGCTTGCTGTGATGCCTGTGCTTGCTGCCTGAGCTTGCTGCCTGTGCTTGCTGTGCTGCCTGTGCTAGCTGCCTGTGCTTGCTGTGCTGCCTGTGCTTGCTGTCTGTGCTTGCTGTGCTGCCTGTGCTTGCTGCCTGTGCTTGCTGTGCTGCCTGTGCTTGCTGTGCTGCCTGAGCTGCCTGTGCTTGCTGCCTGTGCTTGCTGTGCTGCTTGTGCTTGCTGCCTGTGCTTGCTGTGCTGCCTGTGCTTGCTGCGCTGCGTGTGCTTGCTGCGCTGCGTGTGCTTGCTGTGCTGCCTGTGCTTGCTGCCTGTGCTTGCTGCCTGTGCTTGCTGTGCCGCCTGTGCTTGTTGGGCTGCCTGTGCTTGCTGTGCTTGCTGCCTGTGCTTGCTGTGCTGCCTATGCTTGCTGTTTGTGCTTGCTGTGCTGCCTGTGCTTGCTGTGCTACCTGTGCTTGCTGTGCTTGCTATGCTGCCTGTGCTTGCTGCCTGTGCTTGCTTTGCTGCCTGTGCTTGCTGCCTGTGCTTGCTGTGCTGCCTGTGCTTGCTGCCTGTGCTTGCTTCCTGTGCTTGCTGTGCTGTCTGTGCTTGCTGTGCTGCCTGTGCTTGCTGCGCTGCGTGTGCTTGCTGTGCTGCCTGTGCTTGCTGCGCTGCGTGTGCTTGCTGTGCTGTCTGTGCTTGCTGCCTGTGCTTGCTGTGCCGCCTGTGCTTGTTGGGCTGCCTGTGCTTGCTGTGCTTGCTGTGCTTGCTGCCTGTGCTTGCTGTGCTGCCTATGCTTGCTGCCCGTGCTTGCTGTGCTGCCTGTGCTTGCTGTGCTGCCGATGCTTGCTGCCCGTGCTTGCTGTGCTGCCTGTGCTTGCTGTGCTGCCTTTGCTTGCTGCGCTGCCTGTGCTTGCTGTGCTGCCTGTGCTTGCTGCCTGTGCTTGCTGCCTGTGCTTGCTGTGCTGCCTGTGCTGCCTGTGCTTGCTGCCTGTGCTGCCTGTGCTGCCTGTGCTTGCTGCCTGTGCTTGCTGTGCTGCCTGTGCTTGCTGTGCTGCCTGAGCTGCCTGTGCTTGCTGCCTGTGCTTGCTATGCTGCTTGTGCTTGCTGCCTGTGCTTGCTGTGCTGCCTGTGCTTGCTGCGCTGCGTGTGCTTGCTGTGCTTGCTGCCTGTGCTTGCTGTGCTTGCTGTGCTTGCTGCCTGTGCTTGCTGTGCTGCCTATGCTTGCTGTTTGTGCTTGCTGTGCTGCCTGTGCTGCCTGTGCTTGTTATGCTGCCTGTGCTTGCTGCCTGTGCTTGCTTTGCTGCCTGTGCTTGCTGCCTGTGCTTGCTGTGCTGCCTGTGCTTGCTGCCTGTGCTTGCTGCCTGTCCTTGCTGTGCTGCCTGTGCTTGCTGCCTGTGCTTGCTGTGCTGCCTGTGCTTGCTGTTTGTGCTTGCTGTGCTGCCTGTGCTTGCTGCCTGTGCTTACTGTGTTGCATGTGCTTGCTGTGCTGCCTGTGCTTGCTGCCTGTGCTTGCTGTGCTGCCTGTGCTTGCTGTGCCGCCTGTGCTTGTTGGGCTGCCTGTGCTTGCTGCCTGTGCTGCCTGTGCTGCCTGTGCTTGCTGCCTGTGCTTGCTGTGCTGCCTGTGCTTGCTGTGCTGCCTGTGCTTGCTGCCTGTGCTTGCTGCCTGTGCTTGCTGTGCTGCCTGTGCTGCCTGTGCTGTGCTGCCTGTGTTTGCTGTGCTGCCTGTGCTTGCTGCCTGTGCCTGCTGTGCTGTCTGTGCTTGCTGTGCTGCCTGTGCTTGCTCCCTGTGCTTGCTGTGCTGCCTGTGTTTGCTGTGCTGCCTGTGCTTGCTGCCTGTGCTTGCTGTGCTGCCTGTGCCTGCTGCCTGTGCTTGCTGCCTGTGCTTGCTGCCCGTGCTTGCTGTGCTGCCGATGCTTGCTGCCCGTGCTTGCTGTGCTGCCTGTGCTTGCTGTGCTGCCTGTGCTTGCTGCCTGTGCTTGCTGCCTGTGCTTGCTGTGCTGCCTGTGCTGCCTGTGCTTGCTGCCTGTGCTGCCTGTGCTGCCTGTGCTTGCTGCCTGTGCTTGCTGTGCTGCCTGTGCTTGCTGCCTGTGCTTGCTGTGCTACCTGTGCTTGCTGCCTGTGCTGCCTGTGCTTGCTGTGCTGCCTGTGCTTGCTGTGCTTGCTGCCTGTGCTTGCTGGCTGTGCTTGCTGTGCTGCCTGTGCTGCCTGTGCGTGCTATGCTGCCTGTGCTTGCTGCCTTTGCTTGCTGTGCTGCCTGTGCTTGCTGCCTGTGCTTGCTGTGCTGCCTGTGCTTGCTGCCTGTGCTTGCTGTGCTGCCTGTGCTTGCTGCCTGTGCTGCCTGTGCTTGCTGTGCTGCCTGTGCTGCCTGAGCTTGCTGCCTGTGCTTGCTGTGCTGCCTGTGCTTGTTGGGCTGCCTGTGCTTGCTGTGCTTGCTGTCTGTGCTTGCTGTGCTGCCTATGCTTGCTGTTTGTGCTTGCTGTGCTGCCTGTGCTTGCTGTGCTTGCTATGCTGCCTGTGCTTGCTGCCTGTGCTTGCTGTGCTGCCTGTGCTTGCTGCCTGTGCTTGCTGTGCTGCCTGTGCTTGCTGCCTGTGCTTGCTGCCTGTGCTTGCTTCCTGTGCTTGCTGTGCTGCCTGTGCTTGCTGTGCTGCCTGTGCTCGCTGCCTGTGCTTGCTGTGCTGCCTGTGCTGCCTGTGCTGTGCTGCCTGTGCTTGCTGTGCTGCCTGTGTTTGCTGTGCTGCCTGTGCTTGCTGCCTGTGTTTGCTGTGCTGCCTGTGCTTGCTGCCTGTGCCTGCTGTGCTGTCTGTGCTTGCTGTGCTGCCTGTGCTTGCTCCCTGTGCTTGCTGTGCTGCCTGTGCTTGCTGCCTGTGCTTGCTGCCTGTGCTTGCTGTGCTGCCTGTGCTGCCTGTGCTTGCTGCCTGTGCTTGCTGTGCTGCCTGTGCTTGCTGTGCTGCCTGAGCTGCCTGTGCTTGCTGCCTGTGCTTGCTGTGTTGCTTGTGCTTGCTGCCTGTGCTTGCTGTGCTGCCTGTGCTTGCTGCCTGTGCTTGCTGTGCTGCCTGTGCTTGTTGCCTGTGCTGCCTGTGCTTGCTGCCTGTGCTTGCTGCGCTGCGTGTGCTTGCTGCCTGTGCTTGCTGTGCTGCCTGTGCCTGCTGCCTGTGCTTGCTGCCTGTGCTTGCTGCCCGTGCTTGCTGTGCTGCCGATGCTTGCTGCCCGTGCTTGCTGTGCTGCCTGTGCTTGCTGTGCTGCCTTTGCTTGCTGCGCTGCCTGTGCTTGCTGTGCTGCCTGTGCTTGCTGCCTGTGCTTGCTGCCTGTGCTTGCTGTGCTGCCTGTGCTGCCTGTGCTTGCTGCCTGTGCTGCCTGTGCTGCCTGTGCTTGCTGCCTGTGCTTGCTGTGCTGCCTGTGCTTGATGTGCTGCCTGAGCTGCCTGTGCTTGCTGCCTGTGCTTGCTGTGCTGCTTGTGTTTGCTGCCTGTGCTTGCTGTGCTGCCTGTGCTTGCTGCGCTGCGTGTGCTTGCTGTGCTGCCTGTGCTTGCTGCCTGTGCTTGCTGCCTGTGCTTGCTGTGCCGCCTGTGCTTGTTGGGCTGCCTGTGCTTGCTGTGCTTGCTGCCTGTGCTTGCTATGCTGCCTATGCTTGCTGTTTGTGCTTGCTGTGCTGCCTGTGCTTGCTGTGCTACCTGTGCTTGCTGTGCTTGCTATGCTGCCTGTGCTTGCTGCCTGTGCTTGCTTTGCTGCCTGTGCTTGCTGCCTGTGCTTGCTGTGCTGCCTGTGCTTGCTGCCTGTGCTTGCTTCCTGTGCTTGCTGTGCTGCCTGTGCTTGCTGTGCTGTCTGTGCTTGCTGTGCTGCCTGTGCTTGCTGCGCTGCGTGTGCTTGCTGTGCTGCCTGTGCTTGCTGCGCTGCGTGTGCTTGCTGTGCTGTCTGTGCTTGCTGCCTGTGCTTGCTGTGCCGCCTGTGCTTGTTGGGCTGCCTGTGCTTGCTGTGCTTGCTGCCTGTGCTTGCTGTGCTGCCTATGCTTGCTGTTTGTGCTTGCTGTGCTGCCTGTGCTGCCTGTGCTTGTTATGCTGCCTGTGCTTGCTTTGCTGCCTGTGCTTGCTGCCTGTGCTTGCTGTGCTGCCTGTACTTGCTGCCTGTGCTTGCTGCCTGTCCTTGCTGTGCTGCCTGTGCTTGCTGCCTGTGCTTGCTGCCCGTGCTTGCTGTGCTGCCGATGCTTGCTGCCCGTGCTTGCTGTGCTGCCTGTGCTTGCTGTGCTGCCTTTGCTTGCTGCGCTGCCTGTGCTTGCTGTGCTGCCTGTGCTTGCTGCCTGTGCTTGCTGCCTGTGCTTGCTGTGCTGCCTGTGCTGCCTGTGCTTGCTGCCTGTGCTGCCTGTGCTGCCTGTGCTTGCTGCCTGTGCTTGCTGTGCTGCCTGTGCTTGATGTGCTGCCTGAGCTGCCTGTGCTTGCTGCCTGTGCTTGCTGTGCTGCTTGTGCTTGCTGCCTGTGCTTGCTGCGCTGCGTGTGCTTGCTGCGCTGCGTGTGCTTGCTGTGCTGCCTGTGCTTGCTGCCTGTGCTTGCTGCCTGTGCTTGCTGTGCCGCCTGTGCTTGTTGGGCTGCCTGTGCTTGCTGTGCTTGCTGCCTGTGCTTGCTATGCTGCCTATGCTTGCTGTTTGTGCTTGCTGTGCTGCCTGTGCTTGCTGTGCTACCTGTGCTTGCTATGCTGCCTGTGCTTGCTGCCTGTGCTTGCTTTGCTGCCTGTGCTTGCTGCCTGTGCTTGCTGCCTGTGCTTGCTTCCTGTGCTTGCTGTGCTGCCTGTGCTGTCTGTGCTTGCTGTGCTGCCTGTGCTTGCTGCGCTGCGTGTGCTTGCTGTGCTGCCTGTGCTTGCTGCGCTGCGTGTGCTTGCTGTGCTGTCTGTGCTTGCTGCCTGTGTTTGCTGTGCCGCCTGTGCTTGTTGGGCTGCCTGTGCTTGCTGTGCTTGCTGCCTGTGCTTGCTGTGCTTGCTGCCTGTGCTTGCTGTGCTGCCTATGCTTGCTGTTTGTGCTTGCTGTGCTGCCTGTGCTGCCTGTGCTTGTTATGCTGCCTGTGCTTGCTTTGCTGCCTGTGCTTGCTGCCTGTGCTTGCTGTGCTGCCTGTACTTGCTGCCTGTGCTTGCTGCCTGTCCTTGCTGTGCTGCCTGTGCTTGCTGCCTGTGCTTGCTGCCCGTGCTTGCTGTGCTGCCGATGCTTGCTGCCCGTGCTTGCTGTGCTGCCTGTGCTGCCTGTGCTTGTTATGCTGCCTGTGCTTGCTTTGCTGCCTGTGCTTGCTGCCTGTGCTTGCTGTGCTGCCTGTGCTTGCTGCCTGTGCTTGCTGCCTGTGCTTGCTGTGCTGCCTGTACTTGCTGCCTGTGCTTGCTGCCTGTCCTTGCTGTGCTGCCTGTGCTTGCTGCCTGTGCTTGCTGCCCGTGCTTGCTGTGCTGCCGATGCTTGCTGCCCGTGCTTGCTGTGCTGCCTGTGCTTGCTGTGCTGCCTGTGCTTGCTTTGCTGCCTGTGCTTGCTGCCTGTGCTTGCTGTGCTGCCTGTACTTGCTGCCTGTGCTTGCTGCCTGTCCTTGCTGTGCTGCCTGTGCTTGCTGCCTGTGCTTGCTGCCCGTGCTTGCTGTGCTGCCGATGCTTGCTGCCCGTGCTTGCTGTGCTGCCTGTGCTTGCTGTGCTGCCTGTGCTTGCTGTGTTACCTGTGCTTGCTATGCTGCCTGTGCTTGCTGCCTGTGCTTGCTTTGCTGCCTGTGCTTGCTGCCTGTGCTTGCTGTGCTGCCTGTGCTTGCTTCCTGTGCTTGCTGTGCTGCCTGTGCTTGTTATGCTGCCTGTGCTTGCTTTGCTGCCTGTGCTTGCTGCCTGTGCTTGCTGTGCTGCCTGTACTTGCTGCCTGTGCTTGCTGCCTGTCCTTGCTGTGCTGCCTGTGCTTGCTGCCTGTGCTTGCTGCCCGTGCTTGCTGTGCTGCCGATGCTTGCTGCCCGTGCTTGCTGTGCTGCCTGTGCTTGCTGTGCTGCCTTTGCTTGCTGCGCTGCCTGTGCTTGCTGTGCTGCCTGTGCTTGCTGCCTGTGCTTGCTGCCTGTGCTTGCTGTGCTGCCTGTGCTGCCTGTGCTTGCTGCCTGTGCTGCCTGTGCTGCCTGTGCTTGCTGCCTGTGCTTGCTGTGCTGCCTGTGCTTGATGTGCTGCCTGAGCTGCCTGTGCTTGCTGCCTGTGCTTGCTGTGCTGCTTGTGCTTGCTGCCTGTGCTTGCTGTGCTGCCTGTGCTTGCTGCGCTGCGTGTGCTTGCTGTGCTGCCTGTGCTTGCTGCCTGTGCTTGCTGCCTGTGCTTGCTGTGCCGCCTGTGCTTGTTGGGCTGCCTGTGCTTGCTGTGCTTGCTGCCTGTGCTTGCTATGCTGCCTATGCTTGCTGTTTGTGCTTGCTGTGCTGCCTGTGCTTGCTGTGCTACCTGTGCTTGCTATGCTGCCTGTGCTTGCTGCCTGTGCTTGCTTTGCTGCCTGTGCTTGCTGCCTGTGCTTGCTGTGCTGCCTGTGCTTGCTGCCTGTGCTTGCTTCCTGTGCTTGCTGTGCTGCCTGTGCTTGCTGTGCTGTCTGTGCTTGCTGTGCTGCCTGTGCTTGCTGCGCTGCGTGTGCTTGCTGTGCTGCCTGTGCTTGCTGCGCTGCGTGTGCTTGCTGTGCTGTCTGTGCTTGCTGCCTGTGTTTGCTGTGCCGCCTGTGCTTGTTGGGCTGCCTGTGCTTGCTGTGCTTGCTGCCTGTGCTTGCTGTGCTTGCTGCCTGTGCTTGCTGTGCTGCCTATGCTTGCTGTTTGTGCTTGCTGTGCTGCCTGTGCTGCCTGTGCTTGTTATGCTGCCTGTGCTTGCTTTGCTGCCTGTGCTTGCTGCCTGTGCTTGCTGTGCTGCCTGTACTTGCTGCCTGTGCTTGCTGCCTGTCCTTGCTGTGCTGCCTGTGCTTGCTGCCTGTGCTTGCTGCCCGTGCTTGCTGTGCTGCCGATGCTTGCTGCCCGTGCTTGCTGTGCTGCCTGTGCTTGCTGTGCTGCCTTTGCTTGCTGCGCTGCCTGTGCTTGCTGTGCTGCCTGTGCTTGCTGCCTGTGCTTGCTGCCTGTGCTTGCTGTGCTGCCTGTGCTGCCTGTGCTTGCTGCCTGTGCTGCCTGTGCTGCCTGTGCTTGCTGCCTGTGCTTGCTGTGCTGCCTGTGCTTGATGTGCTGCCTGAGCTGCCTGTGCTTGCTGCCTGTGCTTGCTGTGCTGCTTGTGCTTGCTGCCTGTGCTTGCTGTGCTGCCTGTGCTTGCTGCGCTGCGTGTGCTTGCTGCGCTGCGTGTGCTTGCTGTGCTGCCTGTGCTTGCTGCCTGTGCTTGCTGCCTGTGCTTGCTGTGCCGCCTGTGCTTGTTGGGCTGCCTGTGCTTGCTGTGCTTGCTGCCTGTGCTTGCTATGCTGCCTATGCTTGCTGTTTGTGCTTGCTGTGCTGCCTGTGCTTGCTGTGCTACCTGTGCTTGCTGTGCTTGCTATGCTGCCTGTGCTTGCTGCCTGTGCTTGCTTTGCTGCCTGTGCTTGCTGCCTGTGCTTGCTGTGCTGCCTGTGCTTGCTGCCTGTGCTTGCTTCCTGTGCTTGCTGTGCTGCCTGTGCTGTCTGTGCTTGCTGTGCTGCCTGTGCTTGCTGCGCTGCGTGTGCTTGCTGTGCTGCCTGTGCTTGCTGCGCTGCGTGTGCTTGCTGTGCTGTCTGTGCTTGCTGCCTGTGCTTGCTGTGCCGCCTGTGCTTGTTGGGCTGCCTGTGCTTGCTGTGCTTGCTGCCTGTGCTTGCTGTGCTTGCTGCCTGTGCTTGCTGTGCTGCCTATGCTTGCTGTTTGTGCTTGCTGTGCTGCCTGTGCTGCCTGTGCTTGTTATGCTGCCTGTGCTTGCTGCCTGTGCTTGCTTTGCTGCCTGTGCTTGCTGCCTGTGCTTGCTGTGCTGCCTGTGCTTCCTGCCTGTGCTTGCTGTGCTGCCTGTGCTTGCTGCCTGTGCTTGCTGTGCTGCCTGTGCTTGCTGCCTGTGCTTGCTTTGCTGCCTGTGCTTGCTGCCTGTGCTTGCTGCCTGTGCTTGCTGTGCTGCCTGTGCTTGCTGCCTGTGCTTGGTGTGATGCCTGTGTTTGCTGTGCTGAGTGTGCTTGCTGCCTGTGCTTGCTGTGCTGAGTGTGCTTGCTGCCTGTGCTTGCTGCCTGTACTTGCTGCCTGTACTTGCTGTGCTGTCTGTGCTTGCTGTGCTGCCTGAGCTTGCTGCCTGTGCTTGCTGTGCTGCCTGTGCTTGCTGTGCTGCCTGTGCTTGCTGTGCTGCCTGTGCTTGCTGTGCTGCCTGTGCTTGCTGTGCTGCCTGTGCTTGCTGCCTGTGCTTGCTGTGCTGCCTGTGCTGTGCTGCCTGTGCTTGCTGTGCTGCCTGTGCTTGCTGCACTTGCTGTGCTGCCTGTGCTTGCTGCACTTGCTGTGCTGCCTGTGCTTGCTGCCCGTGCTTGCTGTGCTGCCTGTGCTTGCTGCCTGTGCTTGCTGTGCTGCCTGTGCTTGCTGCCTGTGCTTGCTGCTTGTGCTTGCTGTGCCGCCTTTGCTTGTTGGGCTGCCTGTGCTTGCTGTGCTGCCTGTGCTTGCTGCCTGTGCTTGCTGTGCTGCCTGTCCTTGCTGCCTGTGCTTGCTGTGCTGCCTCTGCTGTGCTGCCTGTGCTTGCTGCGTGCCTGTGCTTGCTGCCTGTGCTTGCTGTGCTGCCTGTGCTTGCTGCCTGTGCTTGCTGCGCTGCCTGTGCTTGCTGCCTGTGCTTGCTGTGCTGCCTGTGCTTGCTGCCTGTGCTTGGTGTGCTGCCTGTGCTTGGTGTGCTGCCTGTGCTTGCTGCCTGTGCTTGCTGTGCTGCCTGTGCTTGCTGCCCGTGCTTGCTGTGCTGCCTGTGCTTGCTGCCTGTGCTTGCTGTGCTGCCTGTGCTTGCTGCCTGTGCTTGGTGTGCTGCCTGTGCTTGGTGTGCTGCCTGTCGTTGCTGCCTGTGCTTGCTGCCCGTGCTTGCTGTGCTGCCTGTGCTTGCTGCGCTGCGTGTGCTTGCTGTGCTGCCTGTGCTTGCTGCCTGTGCTTGCTGCCTGTGCTTGCTGTGCCGCCTGTGCTTGTTGGGCTGCCTGTGCTTGCTGTGCTTGCTGCCTGTGCTTGCTATGCTGCCTATGCTTGCTGTTTGTGCTTGCTGTGCTGCCTGTGCTTGCTGTGCTACCTGTGCTTGCTGTGCTTGCTATGCTGCCTGTGCTTGCTGCCTGTGCTTGCTTTGCTGCCTGTGCTTGCTGCCTGTGCTTGCTGTGCTGCCTGTTCTTGCTGCCTGTGCTTGCTTCCTGTGCTTGCTGTGCTGCCTGTGCTTGCTGTGCTGTCTGTGCTTGCTGTGCTGCCTGTGCTTGCTGCGCTGCGTGTGCTTGCTGTGCTGCCTGTGCTTGCTGCGCTGCGTGTGCTTGCTGTGCTGTCTGTGCTTGCTGCCTGTGCTTGCTGTGCCGCCTGTGCTTGTTGGGCTGCCTGTGCTTGCTGTGCTTGCTGCCTGTGCTTGCTGTGCTTGCTGCCTGTGCTTGCTGTGCTGCCTATGCTTGCTGTTTGTGCTTGCTGTGCTGCCTGTGCTGCCTGTGCTTGTTATGCTGCCTGTGCTTGCTGCCTGTGCTTGCTTTGCTGCCTGTGCTTGCTGCCTGTGCTTGCTGCCTGTGCTTGCTGTGCTGCCTGTGCTTGCTGCCTGTGCTTGCTGTGCTGCCTGTGCTTGCTGCCTGTGCTTGCTGTGCTGCCTGTGCTTGCTGCCTGTGCTTGCTGTGCTGCCTGAGCTTGCTGCCTGTGCTTGCTGTGCTGCCTGTGCTTGCTGTGCTGCCTGTGCTTGCTGCCTGTGCTTGCTGTGCTGCCTGTGCTGTGCTGCCTGTGCTTGCTGTGCTGCCTGTGCTTGCTGCCTGTGCTTGCTGTGCTGCCTGTGCTGTGCTGCCTGTGCTTGCTGTGCTGCCTGTGCTTGCTGCACTTGCTGTGCTGCCTGTGCTTGCTGCCTGTGCTTGCTGTGCTGCCTTTGCTTGCTGCCTGTGCTTGCTGCTTGTGCTTGCTGTGCCGCCTTTGCTTGTTGGGCTGCCTGTGCTTGCTGTGCTGCCTGTGCTTGCTGCCTGTGCTTGCTGTGCTGCCTGTCCTTGCTGCCTGTGCTTGCTGTGCTGCCTGTGCTTGCTGCGTGTGCTTGCTGTGCTGCCTGTGCTGCCTCTGCTGTGCTGCCTGTGCTTGCTGCGCTGCCTGTGCTTGCTGCCTGTGCTTGCTGTGCTGCCTGTGCTTGCTGCCTGTGCTTGGTGTGCTGCCTGTGCTTGGTGTGCTGCCTGTGCTTGCTGCCTGTGCTTGCTGTGCTGCCTGTGCTTGCTGCCCGTGCTTGCTGTGCTGCCTGTGCTTGCTGCCTGTGCTTGCTGTGCTGCCTGTGCTTGCTGCCTGTGCTTGGTGTGCTGCCTGTGCTTGGTGTGCTGCCTGTGCTTGCTGCCTGTGCTTGCTGTGCTGCCTGTGCTTGCTGCCCGTGCTTGCTGTGCTGCCTGTGCTTGCTGCCTGTGCTTGCTGTGCTGCCTGTGCTTGCTGCCTCTGCTTGCTGTGCTGCCTGTGCTTGCTGCCCGTGCTTGCTGTGCTGCCTGTGCTTGCTGCCTGTGCTTGCTGCCCGTGCTTGCTGTGCTGCCGATGCTTGCTGCCCGTGCTTGCTGTGCTGCCTGTGCTTGCTGTGCTGCCTTTGCTTGCTGCGCTGCCTGTGCTTGCTGTGCTGCCTGTGCTTGCTGCCTGTGCTTGCTGCCTGTGCTTGCTGTGCTGCCTGTGCTGCCTGTGCTTGCTGCCTGTGCTGCCTGTGCTGCCTGTGCTTGCTGCCTGTGCTTGCTGTGCTGCCTGTGCTTGCTGTGCTGCCTGTGCTTGCTGCCTGTGCTTGCTGCCTGTGCTTGCTGTGCTGCCTGTGCTGCCTGTGCTGTGCTGCCTGTGCTGCCTGTGTTTGCTGTGCTGCCTGTGCTTGCTGCCTGTGCCTGCTGTGCTGTCTGTGCTTGCTGTGCTGCCTGTGCTTGCTCCCTGTGCTTGCTGTGCTGCCTGTGTTTGCTGTGCTGCCTGTGCTTGCTGCCTGTGCTTGCTGTGCTGCCTGTGCCTGCTGCCTGTGCTTGCTGCCTGTGCTTGCTGCCCGTGCTTGCTGTGCTGCCGATGCTTGCTGCCCGTGCTTGCTGTGCTGCCTGTGCTTGCTGTGCTGCCTGTGCTTGCTGCCTGTGCTTGCTGCCTGTGCTTGCTGTGCTGCCTGTGCTGCCTGTGCTTGCTGCCTGTGCTGCCTGTGCTGCCTGTGCTTGCTGCCTGTGCTTGCTGTGCTGCCTGTGCTTGCTGCCTGTGCTTGCTGTGCTACCTGTGCTTGCTGCCTGTGCTGCCTGTGCTTGCTGTGCTGCCTGTGCTTGCTGTGCTTGCTGCCTGTGCTTGCTGGCTGTGCTTGCTGTGCTGCCTGTGCTGCCTGTGCGTGCTATGCTGCCTGTGCTTGCTGCCTTTGCTTGCTGTGCTGCCTGTGCTTGCTGCCTGTGCTTGCTGTGCTGCCTGTGCTTGCTGCCTGTGCTTGCTGTGCTGCCTGTGCTTGCTGCCTGTGCTGCCTGTGCTTGCTGTGCTGCCTGTGCTGCCTGAGCTTGCTGCCTGTGCTTGCTGTGCTGCCTGTGCTTGTTGGGCTGCCTGTGCTTGCTGCCTGTGCTTGCTGTGCTGCCTATGCTTGCTGTTTGTGCTTGCTGTGCTGCCTGTGCTTGCTGTGCTTGCTATGCTGCCTGTGCTTGCTGCCTGTGCTTGCTGTGCTGCCTGTGCTTGCTGCCTGTGCTTGCTGTGCTGCCTGTGCTTGCTGCCTGTGTTTGCTGCCTGTGCTTGCTGCCTGTGCTTGCTTCCTGTGCTTGCTGTGCTGCCTGTGCTTGCTGTGCTGCCTGTGCTCGCTGCCTGTGCTTGCTGTGCTGCCTGTGCTGCCTGTGCTGTGCTGCCTGTGCTTGCTGTGCTGCCTGTGTTTGCTGTGCTGCCTGTGCTTGCTGCCTGTGTTTGCTGTGCTGCCTGTGCTTGCTGCCTGTGCCTGCTGTGCTGTCTGTGCTTGCTGTGCTGCCTGTGCTTGCTCCCTGTGCTTGCTGTGCTGCCTGTGCTTGCTGCCTGTGCTTGCTGCCTGTGCTTGCTGTGCTGCCTGTGCTGCCTGTGCTTGCTGTCTGTGCTTGCTGTGCTGCCTGTGCTTGCTGTGCTGCCTGAGCTGCCTGTGCTTGCTGCCTGTGCTTGCTGTGTTGCTTGTGCTTGCTGCCTGTGCTTGCTGTGCTGCCTGTGCTTGCTGCCTGTGCTTGCTGTGCTGCCTGTGCTTGCTGTCTGTGCTTGCTGTGCTGCCTGTGCTTGCTGCCTGTGCTTGCTGTACTTGCTGTGCTGCCTGTGCTTGCTGTGCTGCCTGTGCTTGCTGCCTGTGCTTGCTGTGCCGCCTGTGCTTGTTGTGCTGCCTGTGCTTCCTGTGCTGCCTGTGCTTGCTGCCTGTGCTTGCTGTGCTGCCTGTGCTTGCTGCCTGTGCTTGCTGTGCTGCCTGTGCTTGCTGCCTGTGCTTGCTGTACTTGCTGTGCTGCCTGTGCTTGCTACCTGTGCTTGCTGTGCTGCCTGTGCTGTGCTGTCTGTGCTTGCTGTGCTGCCTGTGCTTGCTGCCTGTGCTTGCTGCCTGTGCTTGCTGTGCTGCCTGTGCTTGCTGCCTGTGCTTGCTGTGCCGCCTGTGCTTGTTGTGCTGCCTGTGCTGTCTGTGCTGCCTATGCTTGCTGCCTGTGCTTGCTGTGCTGCCTGTGCTTGCTGCCTGTGCTTGCTGTGCTGCCTGTGCTTGCTGCCTGTGCTTGCTGTGCTGCCTGTGCTTGCTGCCTGTGCTGCCTGTGCTTGCTGTGCTGCCTGTGCTGCCTGTACTTGCTGAGCTGCCTGTGCTTGCTGCCTGTGCTTGCTGTGCTTGCTATGCTGCCTGTGCAAGCTGCCTGTGCTTTCTGTGCTGTCTGTGCTTGCTGCCTGTGCTTGCTGTACTTGCTGTGCTGCCTGTGCTTGCTACCTGTGCTTGCTGTGCTTGCTGCCTGTGCTGCCTGTGCTTGCTGCCTGTGCTTGCTGTGCTGCCTGTGCTTGCTGCCTGTGCTTGCTGTGCTGCCTGTGCTGTGCTGCCTGTGCTTGCTGTGCTGCCTGTGCTGCCTGTGCTGTGCTATCTGTGCTTGCTGTGCTGCCTGTGCTTGCTGTGCTGAGTGTGCTTGCTGCCTGTGCTTGCTGTGCTGCCTGTGCTTGCTGCCTGTGCTTGCTGTGCTGCCTGTGCTTGCTGCCTGTGCTTGCTGTGCTGCCTGTGCTTGCTGCCTGTGCTTGCTGTGCTGCCTGTGCAAGCTGCCTGTGCTTGCTGTGCTGCCTGTGCTTGCTGCCTGTGCTTGCTGTGCTGCCTGTGCTTGCTGCCTGTGCTTGCTGCCTATGCTTGCTGTGCTGCCTGTGCTTGCTGCCTATGCTTGCTGTACTTGCTGTGCTGCCTGTGCTTGCTGCCTGTGCTTGCTGTGCTGCCTGTGCTTGCTGCCTGTGCTTGCTGTGCTGCCTGTGCTTGCTGCCTGTGCTTGCTCTGCTGCCTGTGCTTGCTGCCTGTGCTTGCTGTGCTGCCTGTGCCTGCTGTGCTGCCTGCGCTTGCTGCCTGTGCTTGCTGCCTGTGCTTGCTGTGCTGCCTGTGCTTGCTATGCTGCCTGTGCAAGCTGCCTGTGCTTGCTGTGCTGCCTGTGCTTGCTGCCTGTGCTTGCTGCCTGTGCTTGCTGTGCTGCCTGTGCTTGCTGCCTGTGCTTGCTGCCTGTGCTTGCTGTGCTGCCTGTGCTTGCTGTGCTGCCTGTGCTTGCTGCCTGTGCTTACTGTGTTGCCTGTGCTTGCTGCCTGTGCTTGCTGTGCTGCCTGTGCTTGCTGCCTGTGCTTGCTGCCTGTGCTGCCTGTGCTTGCTGTGCTGCCTGTGCTGCCTGTGCTTGCTGCCTGTGCTTGCTGCCTGTGCTTGCTGCCTGTGCTTGCTGTGCTGCCTGTGCTTGCTGTGCTGCCTGTGCTTGCTGTGCTTGCTATGCTGCCTGTGCAAGCTGCCTGTGCTTGCTGTGCTGCCTGTGCTTGCTGTGCTGCCTGTGCTTGCTGCCTGTGCTTGTTGCCTGTGCTTGCTGTGCTGCCTGTGCTTGCTGCCTGTGCTTGCTGCCTGTGCTTGCTGTGCTGCCTGTGCTTGCTGTGCTGCCTGTGCTTGCTGTGCTGACTGTGCTTGCTGCCTGTGCTTGCTGTGCTGCCTGTGCTCGCTGCCTGTGCTTGCTGTACTTGCTGTGCTGCCTGTGCTTGCTGCCTGTGCTTGCTGTGCTGCCTGTGCTTGCTGTGCTGCCTGTGCATGCTTGCTGCCTGTGCTTGCTGTGCTGCCTGTGCTCGCTGCCTGTGCTTGCTGTGCTGACTGTGCTTGCTGCCTGTGCTTGCTGTGCTGCCTGTGCTCGCTGCCTGTGCTTGCTGTACTTGCTGTGCTGCCTGTGCTTGCTGCCTGTGCTTGCTGTGCTGACTGTGCTTGCTGCCTGTGCTTGCTGTGCTGCCTGCGCTCGCTGCCTGTGCTTGCTGTACTTGCTGTGCTGCCTGTGCTTGCTGTGCTGCCTGTGCGTGCTTGCTGCCTGTGCTTGCTGTGCTGCCTGTGCTTGCTGTGCTGAGTGTACTTGCTGCCTGTGCTTGGTGTGCTGCCTGTCCTTGCTGCCTGTGCTTGCTGTGCTGCCTGTGCTTGCTGCCTGTGCTTGCTGTGCTGCCTGTGCTTGCTGCCTGTGCTTGCTGCCTGTGCTTGCTGTGCTGCCTGTGCTTGCTGCCTGTGCTTGCTGTGCTGCCTGAGCTTGCTGTTTGTGCTTGCTGTGCTGCCTGTGCTTGCTGCCTGTGCTTGCTGTGCTGCCTGTGCTTGCAGCCTGTGCTTGCTGTGCTGCCTGTGCTTGCTGCCTGTGCTTGCTATGCTGCCTGTGCTTGCTGTGCTGCCTGTTAGCGATGCATTTGATTTCGCCCATAACACGCAGTAATTCGACAGTGGCACACGACAGTGCCTTGCTGTGTCACCTGTTTTTGGAGGCGTCGAGAGTCGCGGATCATATGTTTACCTCGGCGGCCGGTGCATTGACCTGCGTCTCAGGAAGAGTAAGCATTGTAAACAAATGCGAGAGTGAATCTCGCCGAAGAACGGAGCAGGCTTTGCCTGTTGGAAAGAGGACGGAGCTTGACCCCTCTGCACTTCCCTCAGAATCGCTAAAACGAACACATCTCGTCGAGCTATTTTGCGGATTTCTAACATGCCTGTGCTAGCTGCCTCTGATGCTGTGATGCCTGTGCTTGCTGCCTGTGCTTGCTGCCTGTGCTTGCTGCCTGTGCTTGCTGTGCTGCCTGTGCTGCCTGTGCTGCCTGTGCTTGCTGCCTGTGCTTGCTGTGCTGCCTGTGCTTGCTGCCTGTGGTTGCTGTGCTGCCTGTGCTAGCTGCCTGTGCTTGCTGTGCTGCCTGTACTTGCTGCCTGTGCTTGCTGTGCTGCCTGTGCTTGCTGCCTGTAATTGCTGTGCTGCCTGTGCTTGCTGCCTGTGCTTGCTGCCTGTGCTGCCTGTGCTTGCTGTGCTGCCTGTGCTGCCTGTGCTTGCTGCCTGTGCTTGCTGCAAGTGCTTGCTGTGCTGCCTGTGCTCGCTGCCTGTGCTTGCTGTGCTGCCTGTGCTTGCTGTGCTGCCTGTGCTTGCTGCCTGTGCTTGCTGTGCTGCCTGTGCAAGCTGCCTGTGCTTGCTGTGCTGACTGTGCTTGCTGCCTGTGCTTGCTGTGCTGCCTGCGCTCGCTGCCTGTGCTTGCTGTACTTGCTGTGCTGCCTGTGCTTGCTGCCTGTGCTTGCTGCCTGTGCTTGCTGTGCTGCCTGTGCTTGCAGCCTGTGCTTGCTGTGCTGCCTGTGCTTGCTGCCTGTGCTTGCTATGCTGCCTGTGCTTGCTGTGCTGCCTGTTAGCGATGCATTTGATTTCGCCCATAACACGCAGTAATTCGACAGTGGCACACGACAGTGCGTTGCTGTGTCACCTGTTTTTGGAGGCGTCGAGAGTCGCGGATCATATGTTTAACTCGGCGGCCGGTGCATTGACCTGCGTCTCAGTAAGAGTAAGCATTGTAAACAAATGCGAGAGTGAATCTCGCCGAAGATCGGAGCAGGCTTTGCCTGTTGGAAAAAGGACGGAGCTTGACCCCTCTGCACTTCCCTCAGAATCGCTAAAACGAACACATCTCGTCGAGCTATTTTGCGGATTTCTAACATGCCTGTGCTAGCTGCCTCTGCTTGCTGTGATGCCTGTGCTTGCTGCCTGAGCTTGCTGCCTGTGCTTGCTGTGCTGCCTGTGCTAGCTGCCTGTGCTTGCTGTGCTGCCTGTGCTTGCTGTCTGTGCTTGCTGTGCTGCCTGTGCTTGCTGCCTGTGCTTGCTGTGCTGCCTGTGCTTGCTGTGCTGCCTGAGCTGCCTGTGCTTGCTGCCTGTGCTTGCTGTGCTGCTTGTGCTTGCTGCCTGTGCTTGCTGTGCTGCCTGTGCTTGCTGCGCTGCGTGTGCTTGCTGCGCTGCGTGTGCTTGCTGTGCTGCCTGTGCTTGCTGCCTGTGCTTGCTGCCTGTGCTTGCTGTGCCGCCTGTGCTTGTTGGGCTGCCTGTGCTTGCTGTGCTTGCTGCCTGTGCTTGCTGTGCTGCCTATGCTTGCTGTTTGTGCTTGCTGTGCTGCCTGTGCTTGCTGTGCTACCTGTGCTTGCTGTGCTTGCTATGCTGCCTGTGCTTGCTGCCTGTGCTTGCTTTGCTGCCTGTGCTTGCTGCCTGTGCTTGCTGTGCTGCCTGTGCTTGCTGCCTGTGCTTGCTTCCTGTGCTTGCTGTGCTGTCTGTGCTTGCTGTGCTGCCTGTGCTTGCTGCGCTGCGTGTGCTTGCTGTGCTGCCTGTGCTTGCTGCGCTGCGTGTGCTTGCTGTGCTGTCTGTGCTTGCTGCCTGTGCTTGCTGTGCCGCCTGTGCTTGTTGGGCTGCCTGTGCTTGCTGTGCTTGCTGCCTGTGCTTGCTGTGCTGCCTATGCTTGCTGCCCGTGCTTGCTGTGCTGCCTGTGCTTGCTGTGCTGCCGATGCTTGCTGCCCGTGCTTGCTGTGCTGCCTGTGCTTGCTGTGCTGCCTTTGCTTGCTGCGCTGCCTGTGCTTGCTGTGCTGCCTGTGCTTGCTGCCTGTGCTTGCTGCCTGTGCTTGCTGTGCTGCCTGTGCTGCCTGTGCTTGCTGCCTGTGCTGCCTGTGCTGCCTGTGCTTGCTGCCTGTGCTTGCTGTGCTGCCTGTGCTTGCTGTGCTGCCTGAGCTGCCTGTGCTTGCTGCCTGTGCTTGCTATGCTGCTTGTGCTTGCTGCCTGTGCTTGCTGTGCTGCCTGTGCTTGCTGCGCTGCGTGTGCTTGCTGTGCTTGCTGCCTGTGCTTGCTGTGCTTGCTGTGCTTGCTGCCTGTGCTTGCTGTGCTGCCTATGCTTGCTGTTTGTGCTTGCTGTGCTGCCTGTGCTGCCTGTGCTTGTTATGCTGCCTGTGCTTGCTGCCTGTGCTTGCTTTGCTGCCTGTGCTTGCTGCCTGTGCTTGCTGTGCTGCCTGTGCTTGCTGCCTGTGCTTGCTGCCTGTCCTTGCTGTGCTGCCTGTGCTTGCTGCCTGTGCTTGCTGTGCTGCCTGTGCTTGCTGTTTGTGCTTGCTGTGCTGCCTGTGCTTGCTGCCTGTGCTTACTGTGTTGCATGTGCTTGCTGTGCTGCCTGTGCTTGCTACCTGTGCTTGCTGTGCTGCCTGTGCTTGCTGTGCCGCCTGTGCTTGTTGGGCTGCCTGTGCTTGCTGTGCTTGCTGCCCGTGCTTGCTGTGCTGCCTGTGCTTGCTGTGCTGCCTTTGCTTGCTGCGCTGCCTGTGCTTGCTGTGCTGCCTGTGCTTGCTGCCTGTGCTTGCTGCCTGTGCTTGCTGTGCTGCCTGTGCTTGCTGTGCTGCCTGTGCTTGCTGTGCTGCCTGTGCTTGCTGCCTGTGCTTGCTGCCTGTGCTTGCTGTGCTGCCTGTGCTGCCTGTGCTTGCTGCCTGTGCTGCCTGTGCTGCCTGTGCTTGCTGCCTGTGCTTGCTGTGCTGCCTGTGCTTGCTGTGCTGCCTGTGCTTGCTGCCTGTGCTTGCTGCCTGTGCTTGCTGTGCTGCCTGTGCTGCCTGTGCTGTGCTGCCTGTGTTTGCTGTGCTGCCTGTGCTTGCTGCCTGTGCCTGCTGTGCTGTCTGTGCTTGCTGTGCTGCCTGTGCTTGCTCCCTGTGCTTGCTGTGCTGCCTGTGCTGCCTGTGCTTGCTGCCTGTGCTTGCTGTGCTGCCTGTGCCTGCTGCCTGTGCTTGCTGCCTGTGCTTGCTGCCCGTGCTTGCTGTGCTGCCGATGCTTGCTGCCCGTGCTTGCTGTGCTGCCTGTGCTTGCTGTGCTGCCTGTGCTTGCTGCCTGTGCTTGCTGCCTGTGCTTGCTGTGCTGCCTGTGCTGCCTGTGCTTGCTGCCTGTGCTGCCTGTGCTGCCTGTGCTTGCTGCCTGTGCTTGCTGTGCTGCCTGTGCCTGCTGCCTGTGCTTGCTGTGCTACCTGTGCTTGCTGCCTGTGCTGCCTGTGCTTGCTGTGCTGCCTGTGCTTGCTGTGCTTGCTGCCTGTGCTTGCTGGCTGTGCTTGCTGTGCTGCCTGTGCTGCCTGTGCGTGCTATGCTGCCTGTGCTTGCTGCCTTTGCTTGCTGTGCTGCCTGTGCTTGCTGCCTGTGCTTGCTGTGCTGCCTGTGCTTGCTGCCTGTGCTTGCTGTGCTGCCTGTGCTTGCTGCCTGTGCTGCCTGTGCTTGCTGTGCTGCCTGTGCTGCCTGAGCTTGCTGCCTGTGCTTGCTGTGCTGCCTGTGCTTGTTGGGCTGCCTGTGCTTGCTGTGCTTGCCGTCTGTGCTTGCTGTGCTGCCTATGCTTGCTGTTTGTGCTTGCTGTGCTGCCTGTGCTTGCTGTGCTTGCTATGCTGCCTGTGCTTGCTGCCTGTGCTTGCTGTGCTGCCTGTGCTTGCTGCCTGTGCTTGCTGTGCTGCCTGTGCTTGCTGCCTGTGCTTGCTGCCTGTGCTTGCTTCCTGTGCTTGCTGTGCTGCCTGTGCTTGCTGTGCTGCCTGTGCTCGCTGCCTGTGCTTGCTGTGCTGCCTGTGCTGCCTGTGCTGTGCTGCCTGTGCTTGCTGTGCTGCCTGTGTTTGCTGTGCTGCCTGTGCTTGCTGCCTGTGTTTGCTGTGCTGCCTGTGCTTGCTGCCTGTGCCTGCTGTGCTGTCTGTGCTTGCTGTGCTGCCTGTGCTTGCTCCCTGTGCTTGCTGTGCTGCCTGTGCTTGCTGCCTGTGCTTGCTGCCTGTGCTTGCTGTGCTGCCTGTGCTGCCTGTGCTTGCTGCCTGTGCTTGCTGTGCTGCCTGTGCTTGCTGTGCTGCCTGAGCTGCCTGTGCTTGCTGCCTGTGCTTGCTGTGTTGCTTGTGCTTGCTGCCTGTGCTTGCTGTGCTGCCTGTGCTTGCTGCCTGTGCTTGCTGTGCTGCCTGTGCTTGTTGCCTGTGCTGCCTGTGCTTGCTGCCTGTGCTTGCTGCGCTGCGTGTGCTTGCTGCCTGTGCTTGCTGTGCTGCCTGTGCCTGCTGCCTGTGCTTGCTGCCTGTGCTTGCTGCCCGTGCTTGCTGTGCTGCCGATGCTTGCTGCCCGTGCTTGCTGTGCTGCCTGTGCTTGCTGTGCTGCCTTTGCTTGCTGCGCTGCCTGTGCTTGCTGTGCTGCCTGTGCTTGCTGCCTGTGCTTGCTGCCTGTGCTTGCTGTGCTGCCTGTGCTGCCTGTGCTTGCTGCCTGTGCTGCCTGTGCTGCCTGTGCTTGCTGCCTGTGCTTGCTGTGCTGCCTGTGCTTGCTGCCTGTGCTTGCTGTGCTGCCTGTGCTTGCTGTGCTGCCTGTGCTTGCTGCGCTGCGTGTGCTTGCTGTGCTGCCTGTGCTTGCTGCCTGTGCTTGCTGCCTGTGCTTGCTGTGCCGCCTGTGCTTGTTGGGCTGCCTGTGCTTGCTGTGCTTGCTGCCTGTGCTTGCTATGCTGCCTATGCTTGCTGTTTGTGCTTGCTGTGCTGCCTGTGCTTGCTGTGCTACCTGTGCTTGCTGTGCTTGCTATGCTGCCTGTGCTTGCTGCCTGTGCTTGCTTTGCTGCCTGTGCTTGCTGCCTGTGCTTGCTGTGCTGCCTGTGCTTGCTGCCTGTGCTTGCTTCCTGTGCTTGCTGTGCTGCCTGTGCTTGCTGTGCTGTCTGTGCTTGCTGTGCTGCCTGTGCTTGCTGCGCTGCGTGTGCTTGCTGTGCTGCCTGTGCTTGCTGCGCTGCGTGTGCTTGCTGTGCTGTCTGTGCTTGCTGCCTGTGCTTGCTGTGCCGCCTGTGCTTGTTGGGCTGCCTGTGCTTGCTGTGCTTGCTGCCTGTGCTTGCTGTGCTGCCTATGCTTGCTGTTTGTGCTTGCTGTGCTGCCTGTGCTGCCTGTGCTTGTTATGCTGCCTGTGCTTGCTTTGCTGCCTGTGCTTGCTGCCTGTGCTTGCTGTGCTGCCTGTACTTGCTGCCTGTGCTTGCTGCCTGTCCTTGCTGTGCTGCCTGTGCTTGCTGCCTGTGCTTGCTGCCCGTGCTTGCTGTGCTGCCGATGCTTGCTGCCCGTGCTTGCTGTGCTGCCTGTGCTTGCTGTGCTGCCTTTGCTTGCTGCGCTGCCTGTGCTTGCTGTGCTGCCTGTGCTTGCTGCCTGTGCTTGCTGCCTGTGCTTGCTGTGCTGCCTGTGCTGCCTGTGCTTGCTGCCTGTGCTGCCTGTGCTGCCTGTGCTTGCTGCCTGTGCTTGCTGTGCTGCCTGTGCTTGATGTGCTGCCTGAGCTGCCTGTGCTTGCTGCCTGTGCTTGCTGTGCTGCTTGTGCTTGCTGCCTGTGCTTGCTGCGCTGCGTGTGCTTGCTGCGCTGCGTGTGCTTGCTGTGCTGCCTGTGCTTGCTGCCTGTGCTTGCTGCCTGTGCTTGCTGTGCCGCCTGTGCTTGTTGGGCTGCCTGTGCTTGCTGTGCTTGCTGCCTGTGCTTGCTATGCTGCCTATGCTTGCTGTTTGTGCTTGCTGTGCTGCCTGTGCTTGCTGTGCTACCTGTGCTTGCTATGCTGCCTGTGCTTGCTGCCTGTGCTTGCTTTGCTGCCTGTGCTTGCTGCCTGTGCTTGCTGCCTGTGCTTGCTTCCTGTGCTTGCTGTGCTGCCTGTGCTGTCTGTGCTTGCTGTGCTGCCTGTGCTTGCTGCGCTGCGTGTGCTTGCTGTGCTGCCTGTGCTTGCTGCGCTGCGTGTGCTTGCTGTGCTGTCTGTGCTTGCTGCCTGTGTTTGCTGTGCCGCCTGTGCTTGTTGGGCTGCCTGTGCTTGCTGTGCTTGCTGCCTGTGCTTGCTGTGCTTGCTGCCTGTGCTTGCTGTGCTGCCTATGCTTGCTGTTTGTGCTTGCTGTGCTGCCTGTGCTGCTTGTGCTTGTTATGCTGCCTGTGCTTGCTTTGCTGCCTGTGCTTGCTGCCTGTGCTTGCTGTGCTGCCTGTACTTGCTGCCTGTGCTTGCTGCCTGTCCTTGCTGTGCTGCCTGTGCTTGCTGCCTGTGCTTGCTGCCCGTGCTTGCTGTGCTGCCGATGCTTGCTGCCCGTGCTTGCTGTGCTGCCTGTGCTGCCTGTGCTTGTTATGCTGCCTGTGCTTGCTTTGCTGCCTGTGCTTGCTGCCTGTGCTTGCTGTGCTGCCTGTGCTTGCTGCCTGTGCTTGCTGCCTGTGCTTGCTGTGCTGCCTGTACTTGCTGCCTGTGCTTGCTGCCTGTCCTTGCTGTGCTGCCTGTGCTTGCTGCCTGTGCTTGCTGCCCGTGCTTGCTGTGCTGCCGATGCTTGCTGCCCGTGCTTGCTGTGCTGCCTGTGCTTGCTGTGCTGCCTGTGCTTGCTTTGCTGCCTGTGCTTGCTGCCTGTGCTTGCTGTGCTGCCTGTACTTGCTGCCTGTGCTTGCTGCCTGTCCTTGCTGTGCTGCCTGTGCTTGCTGCCTGTGCTTGCTGCCCGTGCTTGCTGTGCTGCCGATGCTTGCTGCCCGTGCTTGCTGTGCTGCCTGTGCTTGCTGTGCTGCCTGTGCTTGCTGTGTTACCTGTGCTTGCTATGCTGCCTGTGCTTGCTGCCTGTGCTTGCTTTGCTGCCTGTGCTTGCTGCCTGTGCTTGCTGTGCTGCCTGTGCTTGCTTCCTGTGCTTGCTGTGCTGCCTGTGCTTGTTATGCTGCCTGTGCTTGCTTTGCTGCCTGTGCTTGCTGCCTGTGCTTGCTGTGCTGCCTGTACTTGCTGCCTGTGCTTGCTGCCTGTCCTTGCTGTGCTGCCTGTGCTTGCTGCCTGTGCTTGCTGCCCGTGCTTGCTGTGCTGCCGATGCTTGCTGCCCGTGCTTGCTGTGCTGCCTGTGCTTGCTGTGCTGCCTTTGCTTGCTGCGCTGCCTGTGCTTGCTGTGCTGCCTGTGCTTGCTGCCTGTGCTTGCTGCCTGTGCTTGCTGTGCTGCCTGTGCTGCCTGTGCTTGCTGCCTGTGCTGCCTGTGCTGCCTGTGCTTGCTGCCTGTGCTTGCTGTGCTGCCTGTGCTTGATGTGCTGCCTGAGCTGCCTGTGCTTGCTGCCTGTGCTTGCTGTGCTGCTTGTGCTTGCTGCCTGTGCTTGCTGTGCTGCCTGTGCTTGCTGCGCTGCGTGTGCTTGCTGTGCTGCCTGTGCTTGCTGCCTGTGCTTGCTGCCTGTGCTTGCTGTGCCGCCTGTGCTTGTTGGGCTGCCTGTGCTTGCTGTGCTTGCTGCCTGTGCTTGCTATGCTGCCTATGCTTGCTGTTTGTGCTTGCTGTGCTGCCTGTGCTTGCTGTGCTACCTGTGCTTGCTATGCTGCCTGTGCTTGCTGCCTGTGCTTGCTTTGCTGCCTGTGCTTGCTGCCTGTGCTTGCTGTGCTGCCTGTGCTTGCTGCCTGTGCTTGCTTCCTGTGCTTGCTGTGCTGCCTGTGCTTGCTGTGCTGTCTGTGCTTGCTGTGCTGCCTGTGCTTGCTGCGCTGCGTGTGCTTGCTGTGCTGCCTGTGCTTGCTGCGCTGCGTGTGCTTGCTGTGCTGTCTGTGCTTGCTGCCTGTGTTTGCTGTGCCGCCTGTGCTTGTTGGGCTGCCTGTGCTTGCTGTGCTTGCTGCCTGTGCTTGCTGCCTGTGCTTGCTGTGCTGCCTATGCTTGCTGTTTGTGCTTGCTGTGCTGCCTGTGCTGCCTGTGCTTGTTATGCTGCCTGTGCTTGCTTTGCTGCCTGTGCTTGCTGCCTGTGCTTGCTGTGCTGCCTGTACTTGCTGCCTGTGCTTGCTGCCTGTCCTTGCTGTGCTGCCTGTGCTTGCTGCCTGTGCTTGCTGCCCGTGCTTGCTGTGCTGCCAATGCTTGCTGCCCGTGCTTGCTGTGCTGCCTGTGCTTGCTGTGCTGCCTTTGCTTGCTGCGCTGCCTGTGCTTGCTGTGCTGCCTGTGCTTGCTGCCTGTGCTTGCTGCCTGTGCTTGCTGTGCTGCCTGTGCTGCCTGTGCTTGCTGCCTGTGCTGCCTGTGCTGCCTGTGCTTGCTGCCTGTGCTTGCTGTGCTGCCTGTGCTTGATGTGCTGCCTGAGCTGCCTGTGCTTGCTGCCTGTGCTTGCTGTGCTGCTTGTGCTTGCTGCCTGTGCTTGCTGTGCTGCCTGTGCTTGCTGCGCTGCGTGTGCTTGCTGCGCTGCGTGTGCTTGCTGTGCTGCCTGTGCTTGCTGCCTGTGCTTGCTGCCTGTGCTTGCTGTGCCGCCTGTGCTTGTTGGGCTGCCTGTGCTTGCTGTGCTTGCTGCCTGTGCTTGCTATGCTGCCTATGCTTGCTGTTTGTGCTTGCTGTGCTGCCTGTGCTTGCTGTGCTACCTGTGCTTGCTGTGCTTGCTATGCTGCCTGTGCTTGCTGCCTGTGCTTGCTTTGCTGCCTGTGCTTGCTGCCTGTGCTTGCTGTGCTGCCTGTGCTTGCTGCCTGTGCTTGCTTCCTGTGCTTGCTGTGCTGCCTGTGCTGTCTGTGCTTGCTGTGCTGCCTGTGCTTGCTGTGCTGCCTGTGCTTGCTGCGCTGCGTGTGCTTGCTGTGCTGTCTGTGCTTGCTGCCTGTGCTTGCTGTGCCGCCTGTGCTTGTTGGGCTGCCTGTGCTTGCTGTGCTTGCTGCCTGTGCTTGCTGTGCTTGCTGCCTGTGCTTGCTGTGCTGCCTATGCTTGCTGTTTGTGCTTGCTGTGCTGCCTGTGCTGCCTGTGCTTGTTATGCTGCCTGTGCTTGCTGCCTGTGCTTGCTTTGCTGCCTGTGCTTGCTGCCTGTGCTTGCTGTGCTGCCTGTGCTTCCTGCCTGTGCTTGCTGTGCTGCCTGTGCTTGCTGCCTGTGCTTGCTGTGCTGCCTGTGCTTGCTGCCTGTGCTTGCTTTGCTGCCTGTGCTTGCTGCCTGTGCTTGCTGCCTGTGCTTGCTGTGCTGCCTGTGCTTGCTGCCTGTGCTTGGTGTGATGCCTGTGTTTGCTGTGCTGAGTGTGCTTGCTGCCTGTGCTTGCTGTGCTGAGTGTGCTTGCTGCCTGTGCTTGCTGCCTGTACTTGCTGCCTGTACTTGCTGTGCTGTCTGTGCTTGCTGTGCTGCCTGAGCTTGCTGCCTGTGCTTGCTGTGCTGCCTGTGCTTGCTGTGCTGCCTGTGCTTGCTGTGCTGCCTGTGCTTGCTGTGCTGCCTGTGCTTGCTGTGCTGCCTGTGCTTGCTGCCTGTGCTTGCTGTGCTGCCTGTGCTGTGCTGCCTGTGCTTGCTGTGCTGCCTGTGCTTGCTGCACTTGCTGTGCTGCCTGTGCTTGCTGCACTTGCTGTGCTGCCTGTGCTTGCTGCCCGTGCTTGCTGTGCTGCCTGTGCTTGCTGCCTGTGCTTGCTGTGCTGCCTTTGCTTGCTGCCTGTGCTTGCTGCTTGTGCTTGCTGTGCCGCCTTTGCTTGTTGGGCTGCCTGTGCTTGCTGTGCTGCCTGTGCTTGCTGCCTGTGCTTGCTGTGCTGCCTGTCCTTGCTGCCTGTGCTTGCTGTGCTGCCTCTGCTGTGCTGCCTGTGCTTGCTGCGTGCCTGTGCTTGCTGCCTGTGCTTGCTGTGCTGCCTGTGCTTGCTGCCTGTGCTTGCTGCGCTGCCTGTGCTTGCTGCCTGTGCTTGCTGTGCTGCCTGTGCTTGCTGCCTGTGCTTGGTGTGCTGCCTGTGCTTGGTGTGCTGCCTGTGCTTGCTGCCTGTGCTTGCTGTGCTGCCTGTGCTTGCTGCCCGTGCTTGCTGTGCTGCCTGTGCTTGCTGCCTGTGCTTGCTGTGCTGCCTGTGCTTGCTGCCTGTGCTTGGTGTGCTGCCTGTGCTTGGTGTGCTGCCTGTGCTTGCTGCCTGTGCTTGCTGCCCGTGCTTGCTGTGCTGCCTGTGCTTGCTGCGCTGCGTGTGCTTGCTGTGCTGCCTGTGCTTGCTGCCTGTGCTTGCTGCCTGTGCTTGCTGTGCCGCCTGTGCTTGTTGGGCTGCCTGTGCTTGCTGTGCTTGCTGCCTGTGCTTGCTATGCTGCCTATGCTTGCTGTTTGTGCTTGCTGTGCTGCCTGTGCTTGCTGTGCTACCTGTGCTTGCTGTGCTTGCTATGCTGCCTGTGCTTGCTGCCTGTGCTTGCTTTGCTGCCTGTGCTTGCTGCCTGTGCTTGCTGTGCTGCCTGTTCTTGCTGCCTGTGCTTGCTTCCTGTGCTTGCTGTGCTGCCTGTGCTTGCTGTGCTGTCTGTGCTTGCTGTGCTGCCTGTGCTTGCTGCGCTGCGTGTGCTTGCTGTGCTGCCTGTGCTTGCTGCGCTGCGTGTGCTTGCTGTGCTGTCTGTGCTTGCTGCCTGTGCTTGCTGTGCCGCCTGTGCTTGTTGGGCTGCCTGTGCTTGCTGTGCTTGCTGCCTGTGCTTGCTGTGCTTGCTGCCTGTGCTTGCTGTGCTGCCTATGCTTGCTGTTTGTGCTTGCTGTGCTGCCTGTGCTGCCTGTGCTTGTTATGCTGCCTGTGCTTGCTGCCTGTGCTTGCTTTGCTGCCTGTGCTTGCTGCCTGTGCTTGCTGTGCTGCCTGTGCTTCCTGCCTGTGCTTGCTGTGCTGCCTGTGCTTGCTGCCTGTGCTTGCTGTGCTGCCTGTGCTTGCTGCCTGTGCTTGCTGTGCTGCCTGTGCTTGCTGCCTGTGCTTGCTGTGCTGCCTGTGCTTGCTGCCTGTGCTTGCTGTGCTGCCTGAGCTTGCTGCCTGTGCTTGCTGTGCTGCCTGTGCTTGCTGTGCTGCCTGTGCTTGCTGTGCTGCCTGTGCTTGCTGCCTGTGCTTGCTGTGCTGCCTGTGCTGTGCTGCCTGTGCTTGCTGTGCTGCCTGTGCTTGCTGCCTGTGCTTGCTGTGCTGCCTGTGCTGTGCTGCCTGTGCTTGCTGTGCTGCCTGTGCTTGCTGCACTTGCTGTGCTGCCTTTGCTTGCTGCCTGTGCTTGCTGCTTGTGCTTGCTGTGCCGCCTTTGCTTGTTGGGCTGCCTGTGCTTGCTGTGCTGCCTGTGCTTGCTGCCTGTGCTTGCTGTGCTGCCTGTCCTTGCTGCCTGTGCTTGCTGTGCTGCCTGTGCTTGCTGCGTGTGCTTGCTGTGCTGCCTGTGCTGCCTCTGCTGTGCTGCCTGTGCTTGCTGCGCTGCCTGTGCTTGCTGCCTGTGCTTGCTGTGCTGCCTGTGCTTGCTGCCTGTGCTTGGTGTGCTGCCTGTGCTTGGTGTGCTGCCTGTGCTTGCTGCCTGTGCTTGCTGTGCTGCCTGTGCTTGCTGCCCGTGCTTGCTGTGCTGCCTGTGCTTGCTGCCTGTGCTTGCTGTGCTGCCTGTGCTTGCTGCCTGTGCTTGGTGTGCTGCCTGTGCTTGGTGTGCTGCCTGTGCTTGCTGCCTGTGCTTGCTGTGCTGCCTGTGCTTGCTGCCCGTGCTTGCTGTGCTGCCTGTGCTTGCTGCCTGTGCTTGCTGTGCTGCCTGTGCTTGCTGCCTCTGCTTGCTGTGCTGCCTGTGCTTGCTGCCCGTGCTTGCTGTGCTGCCTGTGCTTGCTGCCTGTGCTTGCTGCCCGTGCTTGCTGTGCTGCCGATGCTTGCTGCCCGTGCTTGCTGTGCTGCCTGTGCTTGCTGTGCTGCCTTTGCTTGCTGCGCTGCCTGTGCTTGCTGTGCTGCCTGTGCTTGCTGCCTGTGCTTGCTGCCTGTGCTTGCTGTGCTGCCTGTGCTGCCTGTGCTTGCTGCCTGTGCTGCCTGTGCTGCCTGTGCTTGCTGCCTGTGCTTGCTGTGCTGCCTGTGCTTGCTGTGCTGCCTGTGCTTGCTGCCTGTGCTTGCTGCCTGTGCTTGCTGTGCTGCCTGTGCTGCCTGTGCTGTGCTGCCTGTGCTGCCTGTGTTTGCTGTGCTGCCTGTGCTTGCTGCCTGTGCCTGCTGTGCTGTCTGTGCTTGCTGTGCTGCCTGTGCTTGCTCCCTGTGCTTGCTGTGCTGCCTGTGTTTGCTGTGCTGCCTGTGCTTGCTGCCTGTGCTTGCTGTGCTGCCTGTGCCTGCTGCCTGTGCTTGCTGCCTGTGCTTGCTGCCCGTGCTTGCTGTGCTGCCGATGCTTGCTGCCCGTGCTTGCTGTGCTGCCTGTGCTTGCTGTGCTGCCTGTGCTTGCTGCCTGTGCTTGCTGCCTGTGCTTGCTGTGCTGCCTGTGCTGCCTGTGCTTGCTGCCTGTGCTGCCTGTGCTGCCTGTGCTTGCTGCCTGTGCTTGCTGTGCTGCCTGTGCTTGCTGCCTGTGCTTGCTGTGCTACCTGTGCTTGCTGCCTGTGCTGCCTGTGCTTGCTGTGCTGCCTGTGCTTGCTGTGCTTGCTGCCTGTGCTTGCTGGCTGTGCTTGCTGTGCTGCCTGTGCTGCCTGTGCGTGCTATGCTGCCTGTGCTTGCTGCCTTTGCTTGCTGTGCTGCCTGTGCTTGCTGCCTGTGCTTGCTGTGCTGCCTGTGCTTGCTGCCTGTGCTTGCTGTGCTGCCTGTGCTTGCTGCCTGTGCTGCCTGTGCTTGCTGTGCTGCCTGTGCTGCCTGAGCTTGCTGCCTGTGCTTGCTGTGCTGCCTGTGCTTGTTGGGCTGCCTGTGCTTGCTGCCTGTGCTTGCTGTGCTGCCTATGCTTGCTGTTTGTGCTTGCTGTGCTGCCTGTGCTTGCTGTGCTTGCTATGCTGCCTGTGCTTGCTGCCTGTGCTTGCTGTGCTGCCTGTGCTTGCTGCCTGTGCTTGCTGTGCTGCCTGTGCTTGCTGCCTGTGTTTGCTGCCTGTGCTTGCTGCCTGTGCTTGCTTCCTGTGCTTGCTGTGCTGCCTGTGCTCGCTGCCTGTGCTTGCTGTGCTGCCTGTGCTGCCTGTGCTGTGCTGCCTGTGCTTGCTGTGCTGCCTGTGTTTGCTGTGCTGCCTGTGCTTGCTGCCTGTGTTTGCTGTGCTGCCTGTGCTTGCTGCCTGTGCCTGCTGTGCTGTCTGTGCTTGCTGTGCTGCCTGTGCTTGCTCCCTGTGCTTGCTGTGCTGCCTGTGCTTGCTGCCTGTGCTTGCTGCCTGTGCTTGCTGTGCTGCCTGTGCTGCCTGTGCTTGCTGTCTGTGCTTGCTGTGCTGCCTGTGCTTGCTGTGCTGCCTGAGCTGCCTGTGCTTGCTGCCTGTGCTTGCTGTGTTGCTTGTGCTTGCTGCCTGTGCTTGCTGTGCTGCCTGTGCTTGCTGCCTGTGCTTGCTGTGCTGCCTGTGCTTGTTGCCTGTGCTGCCTGTGCTTGCTGCCTGTGCTTGCTGCGCTGCGTGTGCTTGCTGCCTGTGCTTGCTGTGCTGCCTGTGCCTGCTGCCTGTGCTTGCTGCCTGTGCTTGCTGCCCGTGCTTGCTGTGCTGCCGATGCTTGCTGCCCGTGCTTGCTGTGCTGCCTGTGCTTGCTGTGCTGCCTTTGCTTGCTGCGCTGCCTGTGCTTGCTGTGCTGCCTGTGCTTGCTGTGCTGCCTGTGCTGCCTGTGCTTGCTGCCTGTGCTGCCTGTGCTGCCTGTGCTTGCTGCCTGTGCTTGCTGTGCTGCCTGTGCTTGATGTGCTGCCTGAGCTGCCTGTGCTTGCTGCCTGTGCTTGCTGTGCTGCTTGTGCTTGCTGCCTGTGCTTGCTGTGCTGCCTGTGCTTGCTGCGCTGCGTGTGCTTGCTGCGCTGCGTGTGCTTGCTGTGCTGCCTGTGCTTGCTGCCTGTGCTTGCTGCCTGTGCTTGCTGTGCCGCCTGTGCTTGTTGGGCTGCCTGTGCTTGCTGTGCTTGCTGCCTGTGCTTGCTATGCTGCCTATGCTTGCTGTTTGTGCTTGCTGTGCTGCCTGTGCTTGCTGTGCTACCTGTGCTTGCTGTGCTTGCTATGCTGCCTGTGCTTGCTGCCTGTGCTTGCTTTGCTGCCTGTGCTTGCTGCCTGTGCTTGCTGTGCTGCCTGTGCTTGCTGCCTGTGCTTGCTTCCTGTGCTTGCTGTGCCGCCTGTGCTTGCTGTGCTGTCTGTGCTTGCTGTGCTGCCTGTGCTTGCTGCGCTGCGTGTGCTTGCTGTGCTGCCTGTGCTTGCTGCGCTGCGTGTGCTTGCTGTGCTGTCTGTGCTTGCTGCCTGTGCTTGCTGTGCCGCCTGTGCTTGTTGGGCTGCCTGTGCTTGCTGTGCTTGCTGCCTGTGCTTGCTGTGCTTGCTGCCTGTGCTTGCTGTGCTGCCTATGCTTGCTGTTTGTGCTTGCTGTGCTGCCTGTGCTGCCTGTGCTTGTTATGCTGCCTGTGCTTGCTTTGCTGCCTGTGCTTGCTGCCTGTGCTTGCTGTGCTGCCTGTACTTGCTGCCTGTGCTTGCTGCCTGTCCTTGCTGTGCTGCCTGTGCTTGCTGCCTGTGCTTGCTGCCCGTGCTTGCTGTGCTGCCTGTGCTTGCTGTGCTGCCTTTGCTTGCTGCGCTGCCTGTGCTTGCTGTGCTGCCTGTGCTTGCTGCCTGTGCTTGCTGCCTGTGCTTGCTGTGCTGCCTGTGCTGCCTGTGCTTGCTGCCTGTGCTGCCTGTGCTGCCTGTGCTTGCTGCCTGTGCTTGCTGTGCTGCCTGTGCTTGATGTGCTGCCTGAGCTGCCTGTGCTTGCTGCCTGTGCTTGCTGTGCTGCTTGTGCTTGCTGCCTGTGCTTGCTGTGCTGCCTGTGCTTGCTGCGCTGCGTGTGCTTGCTGTGCTGCCTGTGCTTGCTGCCTGTGCTTGCTGTGCCGCCTGTGCTTGTTGGGCTGCCTGTGCTTGCTGTGCTTGCTGCCTGTGCTTGCTATGCTGCCTATGCTTGCTGTTTGTGCTTGCTGTGCTGCCTGTGCTTGCTGTGCTACCTGTGCTTGCTATGCTGCCTGTGCTTGCTGCCTGTGCTTGCTTTGCTGCCTGTTCTTGCTGCCCGTGCTTGCTGTGCTGCCTGTGCTTGCTGTGCTGCCTGTGCTTGCTGCCTGTGCTTGCTGTGCTGCCTGTACTTGCTGTGCTGCCTGTGCTTGCTGCCTGTGCTTGCTTTGCTGTCTGTGCTTGCTGCCTGTGCTGTGCTGCCTGTGCTTGCTGCCTGTGCTTGCTGTGCTGCCTGTGCTTGCTGCCTGTGCTTGCTGTGCTGCCTGTGCTTGCTGCCTGTGCTTGTTGTGCTGCCTGTGCTTTCTGCCTGTGCTGCCTGTGCTTGCTGCCTGTGCTTGCTGTGCTGCCTGTGCTTCCTGCCTGTGCTTGCTGTGCTGCCTGTGCTTGCTGCCTGTGCTTGCTGTGCTGCCTGTGCTTGCTGCCTGTGCTTGCTGTGCTGCCTGTGCTTGCTGCCTGTGCTGCCTGTGCTTGCTGCCTGTGTTTGCTGCCTGTGCTTGCTGCCCGTGCTTGCTGTGCTGCCGATGCTTGCTGCCCGTGCTTGCTGTGCTGCCTGTGCTTGCTGTGCTGCCTGTGCTTGCTGCCTGTGCTGCCTGTGCTTGCTGCCTGTGTTTGCTGCCTGTGCTTGCTGCCCGTGCTTGCTGTGCTGCCGATGCTTGCTGCCCGTGCTTGCTGTGCTGCCTGTGCTTGCTGTGCTGCCTGTACTTGCTGCCTGTGCTTGCTGCCTGTCCTTGCTGTGCTGCCTGTGCTTGCTGCCTTTGCTTGCTGCCCGTGCTTGCTGTGCTGCCGATGCTTGCTGCCCGTGCTTGCTGTGCTGCCTGTGCTTGCTGTGCTGCCTTTGCTTGCTGCGCTGCCTGTGCTTGCTGTGCTGCCTGTGCTTGCTGCCTGTGCTGCCTGTGCTGCCTGTGCTTGCTGCCTGTGCTTGCTCCCTGTGCTTGCTGTGCTGCCTGTGTTTGCTGTGCTGCCTGTGCTTGCTGCCTGTGCTTGCTGTGCTGCCTGTGCTTGCTGCCTGTGCTGCCTGTGCTTACTGCCTGTGTTTGCTGCCTGTGCTTGCTGCCCGTGCTTGCTGTGCTGCCTGTGCTTGCTGCCTGTGCTTGCTGTGCTGCCTGTGCTGCCTGTGCTTGCTGCCTGTGCTGCCTGTGCTGCCTGTGCTTGCTGCCTGTGCTTGCTGTGCTGCCTGTGCTTGATGTGCTGCCTGAGCTGCCTGTGCTTGCTGCCTGTGCTTGCTGTGCTGCTTGTGCTTGCTGCCTGTGCTTGCTGTGCTGCCTGTGCTTGCTGCGCTGCGTGTGCTTGCTGTGCTGCCTGTGCTTGCTGCCTGTGCTTGCTGTGCCGCCTGTGCTTGTTGGGCTGCCTGTGCTTGCTGTGCTTGCTGCCTGTGCTTGCTATGCTGCCTATGCTTGCTGTTTGTGCTTGCTGTGCTGCCTGTGCTTGCTGTGCTACCTGTGCTTGCTATGCTGCCTGTGCTTGCTGCCTGTGCTTGCTTTGCTGCCTGTTCTTGCTGCCCGTGCTTGCTGTGCTGCCTGTGCTTGCTGTGCTGCCTGTGCTTGCTGCCTGTGCTTGCTGTGCTGCCTGTACTTGCTGTGCTGCCTGTGCTTGCTGCCTGTGCTTGCTTTGCTGTCTGTGCTTGCTGCCTGTGCTGTGCTGCCTGTGCTTGCTGCCTGTGCTTGCTGTGCTGCCTGTGCTTGCTGCCTGTGCTTGCTGTGCTGCCTGTGCTTGCTGCCTGTGCTTGTTGTGCTGCCTGTGCTTTCTGCCTGTGCTGCCTGTGCTTGCTGCCTGTGCTTGCTGTGCTGCCTGTGCTTCCTGCCTGTGCTTGCTGTGCTGCCTGTGCTTGCTGCCTGTGCTTGCTGTGCTGCCTGTGCTTGCTGCCTGTGCTTGCTGTGCTGCCTGTGCTTGCTGCCTGTGCTGCCTGTGCTTGCTGCCTGTGTTTGCTGCCTGTGCTTGCTGCCCGTGCTTGCTGTGCTGCCGATGCTTGCTGCCCGTGCTTGCTGTGCTGCCTGTGCTTGCTGTGCTGCCTTTGCTTGCTGCGCTGCCTGTGCTTGCTGTGCTGCCTGTGCTTGCTACCTGTGCTTGCTGTGCTGCCTGTGCTTGCTGCCTGTGCTTGCTGCCTGTGCTTGCTGCCCGTGCTTGCTGTGCTGCCGATGCTTGCTGCCCGTGCTTGCTGTGCTGCCTGTGCTTGCTGTGCTGCCTTTGCTTGCTGCGCTGCCTGTGCTTGCTGTGCTGCCTGTGCTTGCTGCCTGTGCTTGCTGCCTGTGCTTGCTGTGCTGCCTGTGCTGCCTGTGCTTGCTGCCTGTGCTGCCTGTGCTGCCTGTGCTTGCTGCCTGTGCTTGCTGTGCTGCCTGTGCTTGCTGTGCTGCCTGTGCTTGCTGCCTGTGCTTGCTGTGCTGCCTGTACTTGCTGCCTGTGCTTGCTGCCTGTCCTTGCTGTGCTGCCTGTGCTTGCTGCCTTTGCTTGCTGCCCGTGCTTGCTGTGCTGCCGATGCTTGCTGCCCGTGCTTGCTGTGCTGCCTGTGCTTGCTGTGCTGCCTTTGCTTGCTGCGCTGCCTGTGCTTGCTGTGCTGCCTGTGCTTGCTGCCTGTGCTGCCTGTGCTGCCTGTGCTTGCTGCCTGTGCTTGCTCCCTGTGCTTGCTGTGCTGCCTGTGTTTGCTGTGCTGCCTGTGCTTGCTGCCTGTGCTTGCTGTGCTGCCTGTGCTTGCTGCCTGTGCTGCCTGTGCTTACTGCCTGTGTTTGCTGCCTGTGCTTGCTGCCCGTGCTTGCTGTGCTGCCGATTCTTGCTGCCCGTGCTTGCTGTGCTGCCTGTGCTTGCTGTGCTGCCTGTGCTTGCTGCCTGTGCTTGCTGTGCTGCCTGTACTTGCTGTGCTGCCTGTGCTTGCTGCCTGTGCTTGCTTTGCTGTCTGTGCTTGCTGCCTGTGCTGTGCTGCCTGTGCTTGCTGCCTGTGCTTGCTGTGCTGCCTGTGCTTGCTGCCTGTGCTTGCTGTGCTGCCTGTGCTTGCTGCCTGTGCTTGTTGTGCTGCCTGTGCTTTCTGCCTGTGCTGCCTGTGCTTGCTGCCTGTGCTTGCTGTGCTGCCTGTGCTTCCTGCCTGTGCTTGCTGTGCTGCCTGTGCTTGCTGCCTGTGCTTGCTGTGCTGCCTGTGCTTGCTGCCTGTGCTTGCTGTGCTGCCTGTGCTTGCTGCCTGTGCTGCCTGTGCTTGCTGCCTGTGTTTGCTGCCTGTGCTTGCTGCCCGTGCTTGCTGTGCTGCCGATGCTTGCTGCCCGTGCTTGCTGTGCTGCCTGTGCTTGCTGTGCTGCCTTTGCTTGCTGCGCTGCCTGTGCTTGCTGTGCTGCCTGTGCTTGCTACCTGTGCTTGCTGTGCTGCCTGTGCTTGCTGCCTGTGCTTGCTGCCTGTGCTTGCTGCCCGTGCTTGCTGTGCTGCCGATGCTTGCTGCCCGTGCTTGCTGTGCTGCCTTTGCTTGCTGCGCTGCCTGTGCTTGCTGTGCTGCCTGTGCTTGCTGCCTGTGCTTGCTGCCTGTGCTTGCTGTGCTGCCTGTGCTGCCTGTGCTTGCTGCCTGTGCTGCCTGTGCTGCCTGTGCTTGCTGCCTGTGCTTGCTGTGCTGCCTGTGCTTGCTGTGCTGCCTGTGCTTGCTGCCTGTGCTTGCTGCCTGTGCTTGCTGCCTGTGCTTGCTGTGCTGCCTGTGCTTGCTGTGCTGCCTGTGCTTGCTGCCTGTGCTTGCTGTGCTGCCTGTGCTTGCTGCCTGTGCTTGCTGCCTGTGCTTGCTGCCCGTGCTTGCTGTGCTGCCGATGCTTGCTGCCCGTGCTTGCTGTGCTGCCTGTGCTTGCTGTGCTGCCTGTGCTTGCTGTGCTGCTTGTGCTTGCTGCCTGTGCTTGCTGTGCTGCCTGTGCTGTGCTGCCTGTGCTTGCTGTGCTGCCTGTGCTTGCTGCACTTGCTGTGCTGCCTGTGCTTGCTGCCCGTGCTTGCTGTGCTGCCTGTGCTTGCTGCCTGTGCTTGCTGTGCTGCCTTTGCTTGCTGCCTGTGCTTGCTGCTTGTGCTTGCTGTGCCGCCTTTGCTTGTTGGGCTGCCTGTGCTTGCTGTGCTGCCTGTGCTTGCTGCCTGTGCTTGCTGTGCTGCCTGTCCTTGCTGCCTGTGCTTGCTGTGCTGCCTGTGCTTGCTGCGTGTGCTTGCTGTGCTGCCTGTGCTGCCTCTGCTGTGCTGCCTGTGCTTGCTGCGCTGCCTGTGCTTGCTGCCTGTGCTTGCTGTGCTGCCTGTGCTTGCTGCCTGTGCTTGGTGTGCTGCCTGTGCTTGCTGCCTGTGCTTGCTGTGCTGCCTGTGCTTGCTGCCCGTGCTTGCTGTGCTGCCTGTGCTTGCTGCCTGTGCTTGCTGTGCTGCCTGTGCTTGCTGCCTGTGCTTGCTGTGCTGCCTGTGCTTGCTGCCTGTGCTTGCTATGCTGCCTGTGCTTGCTGCCTGTGCTTGCTGCCTGTGCTTGCTGTGCTGCCTGTGCTGCCTGTGCTTGCTGCCTGTGCTGCCTGTGCTGCCTGTGCTTGCTGCCTGTGCTTGCTGTGCTGCCTGTGCTTGCTGTGCTGCCTGTGCTTGCTGCCTGTGCTTGCTGCCTGTGCTTGCGGTGCTGCCTGTGCTGCCTGTGCTGTGCTGCCTGTGCTGCCTGTGTTTGCTGTGCTGCCTGTGCTTGCTGCCTGTGCCTGCTGTGCTGTCTGTGCTTGCTGTGCTGCCTGTGCTTGCTCCCTGTGCTTGCTGTGCTGCCTGTGTTTGCTGTGCTGCCTGTGCTTGCTGCCTGTGCTTGCTGTGCTGCCTGTGCCTGCTGCCTGTGCTTGCTGCCTGTGCTTGCTGCCCGTGCTTGCTGTGCTGCCGATGCTTGCTGCCCGTGCTTGCTGTGCTGCCTGTGCTTGCTGTGCTGCCTGTGCTTGCTGCCTGTGCTTGCTGTGCTGCCTGTGCTGCCTGTGCTTGCTGCCTGTGCTGCCTGTGCTGCCTGTGCTTGCTGCCTGTGCTTGCTGTGCTGCCTGTGCTTGCTGCCTGTGCTTGCTGTGCTGCCTGTGCTTGCTGCCTGTGCTTGCTGTGCTACCTGTGCTTGCTGCCTGTGCTGCCTGTGCTTGCTGTGCTGCCTGTGCTTGCTGTGCTTGCTGCCTGTGCTTGCTGGCTGTGCTTGCTGTGCTGCCTGTGCTGCCTGTGCGTGCTATGCTGCCTGTGCTTGCTGCCTTTGCTTGCTGTGCTGCCTGTGCTTGCTGCCTGTGCTTGCTGTGCTGCCTGTGCTTGCTGCCTGTGCTTGCTGTGCTGCCTGTGCTTGCTGCCTGTGCTGCCTGTGCTTGCTGTGCTGCCTGTGCTGCCTGTGCTTGCTGTGCTGCCTGTGCTGCCTGAGCTTGCTGCCTGTGCTTGCTGTGCTGCCTGTGCTTGTTGGGCTGCCTGTGCTTGCTGTGCTTGCTGCCTGTGCTTGCTGTGCTGCCTATGCTTGCTGTTTGTGCTTGCTGTGCTGCCTGTGCTTGCTGTGCTTGCTATGCTGCCTGTGCTTGCTGCCTGTGCTTGCTGTGCTGCCTGTGCTTGCTGCCTGTGCTTGCTGTGCTGCCTGTGCTTGCTGCCTGTGCTTGCTGCCTGTGCTTGCTTCCTGTGCTTGCTGTGCTGCCTGTGCTCGCTGCCTGTGCTTGCTGTGCTGCCTGTGCTGCCTGTGCTGTGCTGCCTGTGCTTGCTGTGCTGCCTGTGTTTGCTGTGCTGCCTGTGCTTGCTGCCTGTGTTTGCTGTGCTGCCTGTGCTTGCTGCCTGTGCCTGCTGTGCTGTCTGTGCTTGCTGTGCTGCCTGTGCTTGCTCCCTGTGCTTGCTGTGCTGCCTGTGCTTGCTGCCTGTGCTTGCTGCCTGTGCTTGCTGTGCTGCCTGTGCTGCCTGTGCTTGCTGCCTGTGCTTGCTGTGCTGCCTGTGCTTGCTGTGCTGCCTGAGCTGCCTGTGCTTGCTGCCTGTGCTTGCTGTGTTGCTTGTGCTTGCTGCCTGTGCTTGCTGTGCTGCCTGTGCTTGCTGCCTGTGCTTGCTGTGCTGCCTGTGCTTGTTGCCTGTGCTGCCTGTGCTTGCTGCCTGTGCTTGCTGCGCTGCGTGTGCTTGCTGCCTGTGCTTGCTGTGCTGCCTGTGCCTGCTGCCTGTGCTTGCTGCCTGTGCTTGCTGCCCGTGCTTGCTGTGCTGCCGATGCTTGCTGCCCGTGCTTGCTGTGCTGCCTGTGCTTGCTGTGCTGCCTGTGCTTGCTGCCCGTGCTTGCTGTGCTGCCTGTGCTTGCTGCCTGTGCTTGCTGTGCTGCCTGTGCTTGCTGCCTGTGCTTGCTGCCTGTCCTTGCTGTGCTGCCTGTGCTTGCTGCCTGTGCTTGCTGCCCGTGCTTGCTGTGCTGCCGATGCTTGCTGCCCGTGCTTGCTGTGCTGCCTGTGCTTGCTGTGCTGCCTTTGCTTGCTGCGCTGCCTGTGCTTGCTGTGCTGCCTGTGCTTGCTGCCTGTGCTTGCTGTGCTGCCTGTGCTGCCTGTGCTTGCTGCCTGTGCTGCCTGTGCTGCCTGTGCTTGCTGCCTGTGCTTGCTGTGCTGCCTGTGCTTGATGTGCTGCCTGAGCTGCCTGTGCTTGCTGCCTGTGCTTGCTGTGCTGCTTGTGCTTGCTGCCTGTGCTTGCTGTGCTGCCTGTGCTTGCTGCGCTGCGTGTGCTTGCTGCGCTGCGTGTGCTTGCTGTGCTGCCTGTGCTTGCTGCCTGTGCTTGCTGCCTGTGCTTGCTGTGCCGCCTGTGCTTGTTGGGCTGCCTGTGCTTGCTGTGCTTGCTGCCTGTGCTTGCTATGCTGCCTATGCTTGCTGTTTGTGCTTGCTGTGCTGCCTGTGCCTGCTGCCTGTGCTTGCTGCCTGTGCTTGCTGCCCGTGCTTGCTGTGCTGCCGATGCTTGCTGCCCGTGCTTGCTGTGCTGCCTGTGCTTGCTGTGCTGCCTGTGCTTGCTGTGCTGCCTGTGCTTGCTGCCTGTGCTGCCTGTGCTTGCTGTGCTGCCTGTGCTGCCTGTGCTTGCTGTGCTGCCTGTGCTGCCTGAGCTTGCTGCCTGTGCTTGCTGTGCTGCCTGTGCTTGTTGGGCTGCCTGTGCTTGCTGTGCTTGCTGCCTGTGCTTGCTGTGCTGCCTATGCTTGCTGTTTGTGCTTGCTGTGCTGCCTGTGCTTGCTGTGCTTGCTATGCTGCCTGTGCTTGCTGCCTGTGCTTGCTGTGCTGCCTGTGCTTGCTGCCTGTGCTTGCTGTGCTGCCTGTGCTTGCTGCCTGTGCTTGCTGCCTGTGCTTGCTTCCTGTGCTTGCTGTGCTGCCTGTGCTCGCTGCCTGTGCTTGCTGTGCTGCCTGTGCTGCCTGTGCTGTGCTGCCTGTGCTTGCTGTGCTGCCTGTGTTTGCTGTGCTGCCTGTGCTTGCTGCCTGTGTTTGCTGTGCTGCCTGTGCTTGCTGCCTGTGCCTGCTGTGCTGTCTGTGCTTGCTGTGCTGCCTGTGCTTGCTCCCTGTGCTTGCTGTGCTGCCTGTGCTTGCTGTGCTGCCTGTGCTGCCTGTGCTTGCTGCCTGTGCTGCCTGTGCTGCCTGTGCTTGCTGCCTGTGCTTGCTGTGCTGCCTGTGCTTGCTGTGCTGCCTGAGCTGCCTGTGCTTGCTGCCTGTGCTTGCTGTGTTGCTTGTGCTTGCTGCCTGTGCTTGCTGTGCTGCCTGTGCTTGCTGCGCTGCGTGTGCTTGCTGTGCTGCCTGTGCTTGCTGCCTGTGCTTGCTGCCTGTGCTTGCTGTGCCGCCTGTGCTTGTTGGGCTGCCTGTGCTTGCTGTGCTTGCTGCCTGTGCTTGCTATGCTGCCTATGCTTGCTGTTTGTGCTTGCTGTGCTGCCTGTGCTTGCTGTGCTACCTGTGCTTGCTGTGCTACCTGTGCTTGCTGTGCTTGCTATGCTGCCTGTGCTTGCTGCCTGTGCTTGCTTTGCTGCCTGTGCTTGCTGCCTGTGCTTGCTGTGCTGCCTGTTCTTGCTGCCTGTGCTTGCTTCCTGTGCTGCCTGTGCTTGCTGTGCTGTCTGTGCTTGCTGTGCTGCCTGTGCTTGCTGCGCTGCGTGTGCTTGCTGTGCTGCCTGTGCTTGCTGCGCTGCGTGTGCTTGCTGTGCTGTCTGTGCTTGCTGCCTGTGCTTGCTGTGCCGCCTGTGCTTGTTGGGCTGCCTGTGCTTGCTGTGCTTGCTGCCTGTGCTTGCTGTGCTTGCTGCCTGTGCTTGCTGTGCTGCCTATGCTTGCTGTTTGTGCTTGCTGTGCTGCCTGTGCTGCCTGTGCTTGTTATGCTGCCTGTGCTTGCTGCCTGTGCTTGCTTTGCTGCCTGTGCTTGCTGCCTGTGCTTGCTGTGCTGCCTGTGCTTCCTGCCTGTGCTTGCTGTGCTGCCTGTGCTTGCTGTGCTGCCTGTGCTTGCTGTGCTGCCTGTGCTTGCTGTGCTGCCTGTGCTTGCTGCCTGTGCTTGCTGTGCTGCCTGTGCTGTGCTGCCTGTGCTTGCTGTGCTGCCTGTGCTTGCTGCCTGTGCTTGCTGCCTGTCCTTGCTGTGCTGCCTGTGCTTGCTGCCTGTGCTTGCTGCCCGTGCTTGCTGTGCTGCCGATGCTTGCTGCCCGTGCTTGCTGTGCTGCCTGTGCTTGCTGTGCTGCCTTTGCTTGCTGCGCTGCCTGTGCTTGCTGTGCTGCCTGTGCTTGCTGCCTGTGCTTGCTGTGCTGCCTGTGCTGCCTGTGCTTGCTGCCTGTGCTGCCTGTGCTGCCTGTGCTTGCTGCCTGTGCTTGCTGTGCTGCCTGTGCTTGATGTGCTGCCTGAGCTGCCTGTGCTTGCTGCCTGTGCTTGCTGTGCTGCTTGTGCTTGCTGCCTGTGCTTGCTGTGCTGCCTGTGCTTGCTGCGCTGCGTGTGCTTGCTGCGCTGCGTGTGCTTGCTGTGCTGCCTGTGCTTGCTGCCTGTGCTTGCTGCCTGTGCTTGCTGTGCCGCCTGTGCTTGTTGGGCTGCCTGTGCTTGCTGTGCTTGCTGCCTGTGCTTGCTATGCTGCCTATGCTTGCTGTTTGTGCTTGCTGTGCTGCCTGTGCCTGCTGCCTGTGCTTGCTGCCTGTGCTTGCTGCCCGTGCTTGCTGTGCTGCCGATGCTTGCTGCCCGTGCTTGCTGTGCTGCCTGTGCTTGCTGTGCTGCCTGTGCTTGCTGTGCTGCCTGTGCTTGCTGCCTGTGCTGCCTGTGCTTGCTGTGCTGCCTGTGCTGCCTGTGCTTGCTGTGCTGCCTGTGCTGCCTGAGCTTGCTGCCTGTGCTTGCTGTGCTGCCTGTGCTTGTTGGGCTGCCTGTGCTTGCTGTGCTTGCTGCCTGTGCTTGCTGTGCTGCCTATGCTTGCTGTTTGTGCTTGCTGTGCTGCCTGTGCTTGCTGTGCTTGCTATGCTGCCTGTGCTTGCTGCCTGTGCTTGCTGTGCTGCCTGTGCTTGCTGCCTGTGCTTGCTGTGCTGCCTGTGCTTGCTGCCTGTGCTTGCTGCCTGTGCTTGCTTCCTGTGCTTGCTGTGCTGCCTGTGCTCGCTGCCTGTGCTTGCTGTGCTGCCTGTGCTGCCTGTGCTGTGCTGCCTGTGCTTGCTGTGCTGCCTGTGTTTGCTGTGCTGCCTGTGCTTGCTGCCTGTGTTTGCTGTGCTGCCTGTGCTTGCTGCCTGTGCCTGCTGTGCTGTCTGTGCTTGCTGTGCTGCCTGTGCTTGCTCCCTGTGCTTGCTGTGCTGCCTGTGCTTGCTGTGCTGCCTGTGCTGCCTGTGCTTGCTGCCTGTGCTGCCTGTGCTGCCTGTGCTTGCTGCCTGTGCTTGCTGTGCTGCCTGTGCTTGCTGTGCTGCCTGAGCTGCCTGTGCTTGCTGCCTGTGCTTGCTGTGTTGCTTGTGCTTGCTGCCTGTGCTTGCTGTGCTGCCTGTGCTTGCTGCGCTGCGTGTGCTTGCTGCGCTGCGTGTGCTTGCTGTGCTGCCTGTGCTTGCTGCCTGTGCTTGCTGCCTGTGCTTGCTGTGCCGCCTGTGCTTGTTGGGCTGCCTGTGCTTGCTGTGCTTGCTGCCTGTGCTTGCTATGCTGCCTATGCTTGCTGTTTGTGCTTGCTGTGCTGCCTGTGCTTGCTGTGCTACCTGTGCTTGCTGTGCTACCTGTGCTTGCTGTGCTTGCTATGCTGCCTGTGCTTGCTGCCTGTGCTTGCTTTGCTGCCTGTGCTTGCTGCCTGTGCTTGCTGTGCTGCCTGTTCTTGCTGCCTGTGCTTGCTTCCTGTGCTGCCTGTGCTTGCTGTGCTGTCTGTGCTTGCTGTGCTGCCTGTGCTTGCTGCGCTGCGTGTGCTTGCTGTGCTGCCTGTGCTTGCTGCGCTGCGTGTGCTTGCTGTGCTGTCTGTGCTTGCTGCCTGTGCTTGCTGTGCCGCCTGTGCTTGTTGGGCTGCCTGTGCTTGCTGTGCTTGCTGCCTGTGCTTGCTGTGCTTGCTGCCTGTGCTTGCTGTGCTGCCTATGCTTGCTGTTTGTGCTTGCTGTGCTGCCTGTGCTGCCTGTGCTTGTTATGCTGCCTGTGCTTGCTGCCTGTGCTTGCTTTGCTGCCTGTGCTTGCTGCCTGTGCTTGCTGTGCTGCCTGTGCTTCCTGCCTGTGCTTGCTGTGCTGCCTGTGCTTGCTGTGCTGCCTGTGCTTGCTGTGCTGCCTGTGCTTGCTGTGCTGCCTGTGCTTGCTGCCTGTGCTTGCTGTGCTGCCTGTGCTGTGCTGCCTGTGCTTGCTGTGCTGCCTGTGCTTGCTGCACTTGCTGTGCTGCCTGTGCTTGCTGCACTTGCCGTGCTGCCTGTGCTTGCTGCCCGTGCTTGCTGTGCTGCCTGTGCTTGCTGCCTGTGCTTGCTGTGCTGCCTTTGCTTGCTGCCTGTGCTTGCTGCTTGTGCTTGCTGTGCCGCCTTTGCTTGTTGGGCTGCCTGTGCTTGCTGTGCTGCCTGTGCTTGCTGCCTGTGCTTGCTGTGCTGCCTGTCCTTGCTGCCTGTGCTTGCTGTGCTGCCTGTGCTTGCTGCGTGTGCTTGCTGTGCTGCCTGTGCTGCCTCTGCTGTGCTGCCTGTGCTTGCTGCGCTGCCTGTGCTTGCTGCCTGTGCTTGCTGTGCTGCCTGTGCTTGCTGCCTGTGCTTGGTGTGCTGCCTGTGCTTGGTGTGCTGCCTGTGCTTGCTGCCTGTGCTTGCTGTGCTGCCTGTGCTTGCTGCCCGTGCTTGCTGTGCTGCCTGTGCTTGCTGTGCTGCCTGTGCTTGCTGCCTGTGCTTGGTGTGCTGCCTGTGCTTGGTGTGCTGCCTGTGCTTGGTGTGCTGCCTGTGCTTGCTGTGCTGCCTGTGCTTGCTGCCCGTGCTTGCTGTGCTGCCTGTGCTTGCTGCCTGTGCTTGCTGTGCTGCCTGTGCTTGCTGCCTCTGCTTGCTGTGCTGCCTGTGCTTGCTGCCCGTGCTTGCTGTGCTGCCTGTGCTTGCTGCCTGTGCTTGCTGCCCGTGCTTGCTGTGCTGCCGATGCTTGCTGCCCGTGCTTGCTGTGCTGCCTGTGCTTGCTGTGCTGCCTTTGCTTGCTGCGCTGCCTGTGCTTGCTATGCTGCCTGTGCTTGCTGCCTGTGCTTGCTGCCTGTGCTTGCTGTGCTGCCTGTGCTGCCTGTGCTTGCTGCCTGTGCTGCCTGTGCTGCCTGTGCTTGCTGCCTGTGCTTGCTGTGCTGCCTGTGCTTGCTGTGCTGCCTGTGCTTGCTGCCTGTGCTTGCTGCCTGTGCTGCCTGTGCTGTGCTGCCTGTGCTGCCTGTGTTTGCTGTGCTGCCTGTGCTTGCTGCCTGTGCCTGCTGTGCTGTCTGTGCTTGCTGTGCTGCCTGTGCTTGCTCCCTGTGCTTGCTGTGCTGCCTGTGTTTGCTGTGCTGCCTGTGCTTGCTGCCTGTGCTTGCTGTGCTGCCTGTGCCTGCTGCCTGTGCTTGCTGCCTGTGCTTGCTGCCCGTGCTTGCTGTGCTGCCGATGCTTGCTGCCCGTGCTTGCTGTGCTGCCTGTGCTTGCTGTGCTGCCTGTGCTTGCTGTGCTGCCTGTGCTTGCTGCCTGTGCTTGCTGCCTGTGCTTGCTGTGCTGCCTGTGCTGCCTGTGCTTGCTGCCTGTGCTATCTGTGCTGCCTGTGCTTGCTGCCTGTGCTTGCTGTGCTGCCTGTGCTTGCTGCCTGTGCTTGCTGTGCTGCCTGTGCTTGCTGCCTGTGCTTGCTGTGCTACCTGTGCTTGCTGCCTGTGCTTGCTGTGCTGCCTGTGCTTGCTGTGCTTGCTGCCTGTGCTTGCTGGCTGTGCTTGCTGTGCTGCCTGTGCTGCCTGTGCGTGCTATGCTGCCTGTGCTTGCTACCTTTGCTTGCTGTGCTGCCTGTGCTTGCTGCCTGTGCTTGCTGTGCTGCCTGTGCTTGCTGCCTGTGCTTGCTGTGCTGCCTGTGCTTGCTGCCTGTGCTGCCTGTGCTTGCTGTGCTGCCTGTGCTGCCTGTGCTTGCTGTGCTGCCTGTGCTGCCTGAGCTTGCTGCCTGTGCTTGCTGTGCTGCCTGTGCTTGTTGGGCTGCCCGTGCTTGCTGTGCTTGCTGCCTGTGCTTGCTGTGCTGCCTATGCTTGCTGTTTGTGCTTGCTGTGCTGCCTGTGCTTGCTGTGCTTGCTATGCTGCCTGTGCTTGCTGCCTGTGCTTGCTGTGCTGCCTGTGCTTGCTGCCTGTGCTTGCTGTGCTGCCTGTGCTTGCTGCCTGTGCTTGCTTCCTGTGCTTGCTGTGCTGCCTGTGCTTGCTGTGCTGCCTGTGCTCGCTGCCTGTGCTTGCTGTGCTGCCTGTGCTGCCTGTGCTGTGCTGCCTGTGCTTGCTGTGCTGCCTGTGTTTGCTGTGCTGCCTGTGCTTGCTGCCTGTGTTTGCTGTGCTGCCTGTGCTTGCTGTGCTGCCTGTGCTTGCTGTGCTTGCTGCCTGTGCTTGCTGGCTGTGCTTGCTGTGCTGCCTGTGCTGCCTGTGCGTGCTATGCTGCCTGTGCTTGCTACCTTTGCTTGCTGTGCTGCCTGTGCTTGCTGCCTGTGCTTGCTGTGCTGCCTGTGCTTGCTGCCTGTGCTTGCTGTGCTGCCTGTGCTTGCTGCCTGTGCTGCCTGTGCTTGCTGTGCTGCCTGTGCTGCCTGTGCTTGCTGTGCTGCCTGTGCTGCCTGAGCTTGCTGCCTGTGCTTGCTGTGCTGCCTGTGCTTGTTGGGCTGCCCGTGCTTGCTGTGCTTGCTGCCTGTGCTTGCTGTGCTGCCTATGCTTGCTGTTTGTGCTTGCTGTGCTGCCTGTGCTTGCTGTGCTTGCTATGCTGCCTGTGCTTGCTGCCTGTGCTTGCTGTGCTGCCTGTGCTTGCTGCCTGTGCTTGCTGTGCTGCCTGTGCTTGCTGCCTGTGCTTGCTTCCTGTGCTTGCTGTGCTGCCTGTGCTTGCTGTGCTGCCTGTGCTCGCTGCCTGTGCTTGCTGTGCTGCCTGTGCTGCCTGTGCTGTGCTGCCTGTGCTTGCTGTGCTGCCTGTGTTTGCTGTGCTGCCTGTGCTTGCTGCCTGTGTTTGCTGTGCTGCCTGTGCTTGCTGCCTGTGCCTGCTGTGCTGTCTGTGCTTGCTGTGCTGCCTGTGCTTGCTCCCTGTGCTTGCTGTGCTGCCTGTGCTTGCTGCCTGTGCTTGCTGCCTGTGCTTGCTGTGCTGCCTGTGCTGCCTGTGCTTGCTGCCTGTGCTTGCTGTGCTGCCTGTGCTTGCTGTGCTGCCTGAGCTGCCTGTGCTTGCTGCCTGTGCTTGCTGTGTTGCTTGTGCTTGCTGCCTGTGCTTGCTGTGCTGCCTGTGCTTGCTGCCTGTGCTTGCTGTGCTGCCTGTGCTTGTTGCCTGTGCTGCCTGTGCTTGCTGCCTGTGCTTGCTGCGCTGCGTGTGCTTGCTGCCTGTGCTTGCTGTGCTGCCTGTGCCTGCTGCCTGTGCTTGCTGCCTGTGCTTGCTGCCCGTGCTTGCTGTGCTGCCGATGCTTGCTGCCCGTGCTTGCTGTGCTGCCTGTGCTTGCTGTGCTGCCTTTGCTTGCTGCGCTGCCTGTGCTTGCTGTGCTGCCTGTGCTTGCTGCCTGTGCTTGCTGCCTGTGCTTGCTGTGCTGCCTGTGCTGCCTGTGCTTGCTGCCTGTGCTGCCTGTGCTGCCTGTGCTTGCTGCCTGTGCTTGCTGTGCTGCCTGTGCTTGATGTGCTGCCTGAGCTGCCTGTGCTTGCTGCCTGTGCTTGCTGTGCTGCTTGTGCTTGCTGCCTGTGCTTGCTGTGCTGCCTGTGCTTGCTGCGCTGCGTGTGCTTGCTGCGCTGCGTGTGCTTGCTGTGCTGCCTGTGCTTGCTGCCTGTGCTTGCTGCCTGTGCTTGCTGTGCCGCCTGTGCTTGTTGGGCTGCCTGTGCTTGCTGTGCTTGCTGCCTGTGCTTGCTATGCTGCCTATGCTTGCTGTTTGTGCTTGCTGTGCTGCCTGTGCTTGCTGTGCTACCTGTGCTTGCTGTGCTTGCTATGCTGCCTGTGCTTGCTGCCTGTGCTTGCTTTGCTGCCTGTGCTTGCTGCCTGTGCTTGCTGTGCTGCCTGTGCTTGCTGCCTGTGCTTGCTTCCTGTGCTTGCTGTGCTGCCTGTGCTTGCTGTGCTGTCTGTGCTTGCTGTGCTGCCTGTGCTTGCTGCGCTGCGTGCGCTTGCTGTGCTGCCTGTGCTTGCTGCGCTGCGTGTGCTTGCTGTGCTGTCTGTGCTTGCTGCCTGTGCTTGCTGTGCCGCCTGTGCTTGTTGGGCTGCCTGTGCTTGCTGTGCTTGCTGCCTGTGCTTGCTGTGCTTGCTGCCTGTGCTTGCTGTGCTGCCTATGCTTGCTGTTTGTGCTTGCTGTGCTGCCTGTGCTGCCTGTGCTTGTTATGCTGCCTGTGCTTGCTTTGCTGCCTGTGCTTGCTGCCTGTCCTTGCTGTGCTGCCTGTGCTTGCTGCCTGTGCTTGCTGCCCGTGCTTGCTGTGCTGCCGATGCTTGCTGCCCGTGCTTGCTGTGCTGCCTGTGCTTGCTGTGCTGCCTTTGCTAGCTGCGCTGCCTGTGCTTGCTGTGCTGCCTGTGCTTGCTGCCTGTGCTTGCTGCCTGTGCTTGCTGTGCTGCCTGTGCTTGCTGCCTGTGCTTGCTTCCTGTGCTTGCTGTGCTGCCTGTGCTTGCTGTGCTGTCTGTGCTTGCTGTGCTGTCTGTGCTTGCTGCCTGTGCTTGCTGTGCCGCCTGTGCTTGTTGGGCTGCCTGTGCTTGCTGTGCTTGCTGCCTGTGCTTGCTGTGCTGCCTGTGCTTGCTGTGCTGCATGAGCTGCCTGTGCTTGCTGCCTGTGCTTGCTGTGCTTCTTGTGCTTGCTGCCTGTGCTTGCTGTGCTGCCTGTGCTTGCTGCGCTGCGTGTGCTTGCTGCGCTGCGTGTGCTTGCTGTGCTGCCTGTGCTTGCTGCCTGTGCTTGCTGCCTGTGCTTGCTGTGCCGCCTGTGCATGTTGGGCTGCCTGTGCTTGCTGTGCTTGCTGCCTGTGCTTGCTATGCTGCCTATGCTTGCTGTTTGTGCTTGCTGTGCTGCCTGTGCTTGCTGTGCTACCTGTGCTTGCTGTGCTTGCTATGCTGCCTGTGCTTGCTGCCTGTGCTTGCTTTGCTGCCTGTGCAAGCTGCCTGTGCTTGCTGTGCTGCCTGTGCTTGCTGCCTGTGCTTGCTGTGCTGCCTGTGCTTGCTGCCTGTGCTTGCTGCCTGTGCTTGCTGTGCTGCCTGTGCTTGCTGTGCTGCCTGTGCTTGCTGCCTGTGCTTACTGTGTTGCCTGTGCTTGCTGCCTGTGCTTGCTGTGCTGCCTGTGCTTGCTGCCTGTGCTTGCTGCCTGTGCTGCCTGTGCTTGCTGTGCTGCCTGTGCTGCCTGTGCTTGCTGCCTGTGCTTGCTGCCTGTGCTTGCTGCCTGTGCTTGCTGTGCTGCCTGTGCTTGCTGTGCTGCCTGTGCTTGCTGTGCTTGCTATGCTGCCTGTGCAAGCTGCCTGTGCTTGCTGTGCTGCCTGTGCTTGCTGTGCTGCCTGTGCTTGCTGCCTGTGCTTGCTGCCTGTGCTTGCTGTGCTGCCTGTGCTTGCTGCCTGTGCTTGCTGCCTGTGCTTGCTGTGCTGCCTGTGCTTGCTGTGCTGCCTGTGCTTGCTGTGCTGACTGTGCTTGCTGCCTGTGCTTGCTGTGCTGCCTGTGCTCGCTGCCTGTGCTTGCTGTACTTGCTGTGCTGCCTGTGCTTGCTGCCTGTGCTTGCTGTGCTGCCTGTGCATGCTTGCTGCCTGTGCTTGCTGTGCTGCCTGTGCTCGCTGCCTGTGCTTGCTGTGCTGACTGTGCTTGCTGCCTGTGCTTGCTGTGCTGCCTGTGCTCGCTGCCTGTGCTTGCTGTACTTGCTGTGCTGCCTGTGCTTGCTGCCTGTGCTTGCTGTGCTGACTGTGCTTGCTGCCTGTGCTTGCTGTGCTGCCTGCGCTCGCTGCCTGTGCTTGCTGTACTTGCTGTGCTGCCTGTGCTTGCTGTGCTGCCTGTGCGTGCTTGCTGCCTGTGCTTGCTGTGCTGCCTGTGCTTGCTGTGCTGAGTGTGCTTGCTGCCTGTGCTTGGTGTGCTGCCTGTCCTTGCTGCCTGTGCTTGCTGTGCTGCCTGTGCTTGCTGCCTGTGCTTGCTGTGCTGCCTGTGCTTGCTGCCTGTGCTTGCTGCCTGTGCTTGCTGTGCTGCCTGTGCTTGCTGCCTGTGCTTGCTGTGCTGCCTGAGCTTGCTGTTTGTGCTTGCTGTGCTGCCTGTGCTTGCTGCCTGTGCTTGCTGTGCTGCCTGTGCTTGCAGCCTGTGCTTGCTGTGCTGCCTGTGCTTGCTGCCTGTGCTTGCTATGCTGCCTGTGCTTGCTGTGCTGCCTGTTAGCGATGCATTTGATTTCGCCCATAACACGCAGTAATTCGACAGTGGCACACGACAGTGCCTTGCTGTGTCACCTGTTTTTGGAGGCGTCGAGAGTCGCGGATCATATGTTTACCTCGGCGGCCGGTGCATTGACCTGCGTCTCAGGAAGAGTAAGCATTGTAAACAAATGCGAGAGTGAATCTCGCCGAAGAACGGAGCAGGCTTTGCCTGTTGGAAAGAGGACGGAGCTTGACCCCTCTGCACTTCCCTCAGAATCGCTAAAACGAACACATCTCGTCGAGCTATTTTGCGGATTTCTAACATGCCTGTGCTAGCTGCCTCTGATGCTGTGATGCCTGTGCTTGCTGCCTGTGCTTGCTGCCTGTGCTTGCTGCCTGTGCTTGCTGTGCTTGCTGTGCTGCCTGTGCTGCCTGTGCTGCCTGTGCTTGCTGCCTGTAATTGCTGTGCTGCCTGTGCTTGCTGCCTGTGCTTGCTGCCTGTGCTGCCTGTGCTTGCTGTGCTGCCTGTGCTGCCTGTGCTTGCTGCCTGTGCTTGCTGCAAGTGCTTGCTGTGCTGCCTGTGCTCGCTGCCTGTGCTTGCTGTGCTGCCTGTGCTTGCTGCCTGTGCTTGCTGTGCTGCCTGTGCTTGCTGCCTGTGCTTGCTGTGCTGCCTGTGCAAGCTGCCTGTGCTTGCTGTGCTGACTGTGCTTGCTGCCTGTGCTTGCTGTGCTGCCTGCGCTCGCTGCCTGTGCTTGCTGTACTTGCTGTGCTGCCTGTGCTTGCTGCCTGTGCTTGCTGCCTGTGCTTGCTGTGCTGCCTGTGCTTGCAGCCTGTGCTTGCTGTGCTGCCTGTGCTTGCTGCCTGTGCTTGCTATGCTGCCTGTGCTTGCTGTGCTGCCTGTTAGCGATGCATTTGATTTCGCCCATAACACGCAGTAATTCGACAGTGGCACACGACAGTGCGTTGCTGTGTCACCTGTTTTTGGAGGCGTCGAGAGTCGCGGATCATATGTTTAACTCGGCGGCCGGTGCATTGACCTGCGTCTCAGTAAGAGTAAGCATTGTAAACAAATGCGAGAGTGAATCTCGCCGAAGATCGGAGCAGGCTTTGCCTGTTGGAAAAAGGACGGAGCTTGACCCCTCTGCACTTCCCTCAGAATCGCTAAAACGAACACATCTCGTCGAGCTATTTTGCGGATTTCTAACATGCCTGTGCTAGCTGCCTCTGCTTGCTGTGATGCCTGTGCTTGCTGCCTGAGCTTGCTGCCTGTGCTTGCTGTGCTGCCTGTGCTAGCTGCCTGTGCTTGCTGTGCTGCCTGTGCTTGCTGTCTGTGCTTGCTGTGCTGCCTGTGCTTGCTGCCTGTGCTTGCTGTGCTGCCTGTGCTTGCTGTGCTGCCTGAGCTGCCTGTGCTTGCTGCCTGTGCTTGCTGTGCTAGTTGTGCTTGCTGCCTGTGCTTGCTGTGCTGCCTGTGCTTGCTGCGCTGCGTGTGCTTGCTGCGCTGCGTGTGCTTGCTGTGCTGCCTGTGCTTGCTGCCTGTGCTTGCTGCCTGTGCTTGCTGTGCCGCCTGTGCTTGTTGGGCTGCCTGTGCTTGCTGTGCTTGCTGCCTGTGCTTGCTGTGCTGCCTATGCTTGCTGTTTGTGCTTGCTGTGCTGCCTGTGCTTGCTGTGCTACCTGTGCTTGCTGTGCTTGCTATGCTGCCTGTGCTTGCTGCCTGTGCTTGCTTTGCTGCCTGTGCTTGCTGCCTGTGCTTGCTGTGCTGCCTGTGCTTGCTGCCTGTGCTTGCTTCCTGTGCTTGCTGTGCTGTCTGTGCTTGCTGTGCTGCCTGTGCTTGCTGCGCTGCGTGTGCTTGCTGTGCTGCCTGTGCTTGCTGCGCTGCGTGTGCTTGCTGTGCTGTCTGTGCTTGCTGCCTGTGCTTGCTGTGCCGCCTGTGCTTGTTGGGCTGCCTGTGCTTGCTGTGCTTGCTGCCTGTGCTTGCTGTGCTTGCTGCCTGTGCTTGCTGTGCTGCCTATGCTTGCTGCCCGTGCTTGCTGTGCTGCCTGTGCTTGCTGTGCTGCCGATGCTTGCTGCCCGTGCTTGCTGTGCTGCCTGTGCTTGCTGTGCTGCCTTTGCTTGCTGCGCTGCCTGTGCTTGCTGTGCTGCCTGTGCTTGCTGCCTGTGCTTGCTGCCTGTGCTTGCTGTGCTGCCTGTGCTGCCTGTGCTTGCTGCCTGTGCTGCCTGTGCTGCCTGTGCTTGCTGCCTGTGCTTGCTGTGCTGCCTGTGCTTGCTGTGCTGCCTGAGCTGCCTGTGCTTGCTGCCTGTGCTTGCTGTGCTGCTTGTGCTTGCTGCCTGTGCTTGCTGTGCTGCCTGTGCTTGCTGCGCTGCGTGTGCTTGCTGTGCTTGCTGCCTGTGCTTGCTGTGCTTGCTGCCTGTGCTTGCTGTGCTGCCTATGCTTGCTGTTTGTGCTTGCTGTGCTGCCTGTGCTGCCTGTGCTTGTTATGCTGCCTGTGCTTGCTGCCTGTGCTTGCTTTGCTGCCTGTGCTTGCTGCCTGTGCTTGCTGTGCTGCCTGTGCTTGCTGCCTGTGCTTGCTGCCTGTCCTTGCTGTGCTGCCTGTGCTTGCTGCCTGTGCTTGCTGTGCTGCCTGTGCTTGCTGTTTGTGCTTGCTGTGCTGCCTGTGCTTGCTGCCTGTGCTTACTGTGTTGCATGTGCTTGCTGTGCTGCCTGTGCTTGCTGCCTGTGCTTGCTGTGCTGCCTGTGCTTGCTGTGCCGCCTGTGCTTGTTGGGCTGCCTGTGCTTGCTGTGCTTGCTGCCCGTGCTTGCTGTGCTGCCTGTGCTTGCTGTGCTGCCTTTGCTTGCTGCGCTGCCTGTGCTTGCTGTGCTGCCTGTGCTTGCTGCCTGTGCTTGCTGCCTGTGCTTGCTGTGCTGCCTGTGCTTGCTGCCTGTGCTTGCTGTGCTGCCTGTGCTTGCTGTGCTGCCTGTGCTTGCTGCCTGTGCTTGCTGCCTGTGCTTGCTGTGCTGCCTGTGCTGCCTGTGCTGTGCTGCCTGTGTTTGCTGTGCTGCCTGTGCTTGCTGCCTGTGCCTGCTGTGCTGTCTGTGCTTGCTGTGCTGCCTGTGCTTGCTCCCTGTGCTTGCTGTGCTGCCTGTGTTTGCTGTGCTGCCTGTGCTTGCTGCCTGTGCTTGCTGTGCTGCCTGTGCCTGCTGCCTGTGCTTGCTGCCTGTGCTTGCTGCCCGTGCTTGCTGTGCTGCCGATGCTTGCTGCCCGTGCTTGCTGTGCTGCCTGTGCTTGCTGTGCTGCCTGTGCTTGCTGCCTGTGCTTGCTGCCTGTGCTTGCTGTGCTGCCTGTGCTGCCTGTGCTTGCTGCCTGTGCTGCCTGTGCTGCCTGTGCTTGCTGCCTGTGCTTGCTGTGCTGCCTGTGCTTGCTGCCTGTGCTTGCTGTGCTACCTGTGCTTGCTGCCTGTGCTGCCTGTGCTTGCTGTGCTGCCTGTGCTTGCTGTGCTTGCTGCCTGTGCTTGCTGGCTGTGCTTGCTGTGCTGCCTGTGCTGCCTGTGCGTGCTATGCTGCCTGTGCTTGCTGCCTTTGCTTGCTGTGCTGCCTGTGCTTGCTGCCTGTGCTTGCTGTGCTGCCTGTGCTTGCTGCCTGTGCTTGCTGTGCTGCCTGTGCTTGCTGCCTGTGCTGCCTGTGCTTGCTGTGCTGCCTGTGCTGCCTGAGCTTGCTGCCTGTGCTTGCTGTGCTGCCTGTGCTTGTTGGGCTGCCTGTGCTTGCTGTGCTTGCTGTCTGTGCTTGCTGTGCTGCCTATGCTTGCTGTTTGTGCTTGCTGTGCTGCCTGTGCTTGCTGTGCTTGCTATGCTGCCTGTGCTTGCTGCCTGTGCTTGCTGTGCTGCCTGTGCTTGCTGCCTGTGCTTGCTGTGCTGCCTGTGCTTGCTGCCTGTGCTTGCTGCCTGTGCTTGCTTCCTGTGCTTGCTGTGCTGCCTGTGCTTGCTGTGCTGCCTGTGCTCGCTGCCTGTGCTTGCTGTGCTGCCTGTGCTGCCTGTGCTGTGCTGCCTGTGCTTGCTGTGCTGCCTGTGTTTGCTGTGCTGCCTGTGCTTGCTGCCTGTGTTTGCTGTGCTGCCTGTGCTTGCTGCCTGTGCCTGCTGTGCTGTCTGTGCTTGCTGTGCTGCCTGTGCTTGCTCCCTGTGCTTGCTGTGCTGCCTGTGCTTGCTGCCTGTGCTTGCTGCCTGTGCTTGCTGTGCTGCCTGTGCTGCCTGTGCTTGCTGCCTGTGCTTGCTGTGCTGCCTGTGCTTGCTGTGCTGCCTGAGCTGCCTGTGCTTGCTGCCTGTGCTTGCTGTGTTGCTTGTGCTTGCTGCCTGTGCTTGCTGTGCTGCCTGTGCTTGCTGCCTGTGCTTGCTGTGCTGCCTGTGCTTGTTGCCTGTGCTGCCTGTGCTTGCTGCCTGTGCTTGCTGCGCTGCGTGTGCTTGCTGCCTGTGCTTGCTGTGCTGCCTGTGCCTGCTGCCTGTGCTTGCTGCCTGTGCTTGCTGCCCGTGCTTGCTGTGCTGCCGATGCTTGCTGCCCGTGCTTGCTGTGCTGCCTGTGCTTGCTGTGCTGCCTTTGCTTGCTGCGCTGCCTGTGCTTGCTGTGCTGCCTGTGCTTGCTGCCTGTGCTTGCTGCCTGTGCTTGCTGTGCTGCCTGTGCTGCCTGTGCTTGCTGCCTGTGCTGCCTGTGCTGCCTGTGCTTGCTGCCTGTGCTTGCTGTGCTGCCTGTGCTTGATGTGCTGCCTGAGCTGCCTGTGCTTGCTGCCTGTGCTTGCTGTGCTGCTTGTGTTTGCTGCCTGTGCTTGCTGTGCTGCCTGTGCTTGCTGCGCTGCGTGTGCTTGCTGTGCTGCCTGTGCTTGCTGCCTGTGCTTGCTGCCTGTGCTTGCTGTGCCGCCTGTGCTTGTTGGGCTGCCTGTGCTTGCTGTGCTTGCTGCCTGTGCTTGCTATGCTGCCTATGCTTGCTGTTTGTGCTTGCTGTGCTGCCTGTGCTTGCTGTGCTACCTGTGCTTGCTGTGCTTGCTATGCTGCCTGTGCTTGCTGCCTGTGCTTGCTTTGCTGCCTGTGCTTGCTGCCTGTGCTTGCTGTGCTGCCTGTGCTTGCTGCCTGTGCTTGCTTCCTGTGCTTGCTGTGCTGTCTGTGCTTGCTGTGCTGCCTGTGCTTGCTGCGCTGCGTGTGCTTGCTGTGCTGCCTGTGCTTGCTGCGCTGCGTGTGCTTGCTGTGCTGTCTGTGCTTGCTGCCTGTGCTTGCTGTGCCGCCTGTGCTTGTTGGGCTGCCTGTGCTTGCTGTGCTTGCTGCCTGTGCTTGCTGCCTGTGCTTGCTGTGCTGCCTATGCTTGCTGTTTGTGCTTGCTGTGTTGCCTGTGCTGCCTGTGCTTGTTATGCTGCCTGTGCTTGCTTTGCTGCCTGTGCTTGCTGCCTGTGCTTGCTGTGCTGCCTGTACTTGCTGCCTGTGCTTGCTGCCTGTCCTTGCTGTGCTGCCTGTGCTTGCTGCCTGTGCTTGCTGCCCGTGCTTGCTGTGCTGCCGATGCTTGCTGCCCGTGCTTGCTGTGCTGCCTGTGCTTGCTGTGCTGCCTTTGCTTGCTGCGCTGCCTGTGCTTGCTGTGCTGCCTGTGCTTGCTGCCTGTGCTTGCTGCCTGTGCTTGCTGTGCTGCCTGTGCTGCCTGTGCTTGCTGCCTGTGCTGCCTGTGCTGCCTGTGCTTGCTGCCTGTGCTTGCTGTGCTGCCTGTGCTTGATGTGCTGCCTGAGCTGCCTGTGCTTGCTGCCTGTGCTTGCTGTGCTGCTTGTGCTTGCTGCCTGTGCTTGCTGTGCTACCTGTGCTTGCTGCCTGTGCTGCCTGTGCTTGCTGTGCTGCCTGTGCTTGCTGTGCTTGCTGCCTGTGCTTGCTGGCTGTGCTTGCTGTGCTGCCTGTGCTGCCTGTGCGTGCTATGCTGCCTGTGCTTGCTGCCTTTGCTTGCTGTGCTGCCTGTGCTTGCTGCCTGTGCTTGCTGTGCTGCCTGTGCTTGCTGCCTGTGCTTGCTGTGCTGCCTGTGCTTGCTGCCTGTGCTGCCTGTGCTTGCTGTGCTGCCTGTGCTGCCTGAGCTTGCTGCCTGTGCTTGCTGTGCTGCCTGTGCTTGTTGGGCTGCCTGTGCTTGCTGTGCTTGCTGTCTGTGCTTGCTGTGCTGCCTATGCTTGCTGTTTGTGCTTGCTGTGCTGCCTGTGCTTGCTGTGCTTGCTATGCTGCCTGTGCTTGCTGCCTGTGCTTGCTGTGCTGCCTGTGCTTGCTGCCTGTGCTTGCTGTGCTGCCTGTGCTTGCTGCCTGTGCTTGCTGCCTGTGCTTGCTTCCTGTGCTTGCTGTGCTGCCTGTGCTTGCTGTGCTGCCTGTGCTCGCTGCCTGTGCTTGCTGTGCTGCCTGTGCTGCCTGTGCTGTGCTGCCTGTGCTTGCTGTGCTGCCTGTGTTTGCTGTGCTGCCTGTGCTTGCTGCCTGTGTTTGCTGTGCTGCCTGTGCTTGCTGCCTGTGCCTGCTGTGCTGTCTGTGCTTGCTGTGCTGCCTGTGCTTGCTCCCTGTGCTTGCTGTGCTGCCTGTGCTTGCTGCCTGTGCTTGCTGCCTGTGCTTGCTGTGCTGCCTGTGCTGCCTGTGCTTGCTGCCTGTGCTTGCTGTGCTGCCTGTGCTTGCTGTGCTGCCTGAGCTGCCTGTGCTTGCTGCCTGTGCTTGCTGTGTTGCTTGTGCTTGCTGCCTGTGCTTGCTGTGCTGCCTGTGCTTGCTGCCTGTGCTTGCTGTGCTGCCTGTGCTTGTTGCCTGTGCTGCCTGTGCTTGCTGCCTGTGCTTGCTGCGCTGCGTGTGCTTGCTGCCTGTGCTTGCTGTGCTGCCTGTGCCTGCTGCCTGTGCTTGCTGCCTGTGCTTGCTGCCCGTGCTTGCTGTGCTGCCGATGCTTGCTGCCCGTGCTTGCTGTGCTGCCTGTGCTTGCTGTGCTGCCTTTGCTTGCTGCGCTGCCTGTGCTTGCTGTGCTGCCTGTGCTTGCTGCCTGTGCTTGCTGCCTGTGCTTGCTGTGCTGCCTGTGCTGCCTGTGCTTGCTGCCTGTGCTGCCTGTGCTGCCTGTGCTTGCTGCCTGTGCTTGCTGTGCTGCCTGTGCTTGATGTGCTGCCTGAGCTGCCTGTGCTTGCTGCCTGTGCTTGCTGTGCTGCTTGTGTTTGCTGCCTGTGCTTGCTGTGCTGCCTGTGCTTGCTGCGCTGCGTGTGCTTGCTGTGCTGCCTGTGCTTGCTGCCTGTGCTTGCTGCCTGTGCTTGCTGTGCCGCCTGTGCTTGTTGGGCTGCCTGTGCTTGCTGTGCTTGCTGCCTGTGCTTGCTATGCTGCCTATGCTTGCTGTTTGTGCTTGCTGTGCTGCCTGTGCTTGCTGTGCTACCTGTGCTTGCTGTGCTTGCTATGCTGCCTGTGCTTGCTGCCTGTGCTTGCTTTGCTGCCTGTGCTTGCTGCCTGTGCTTGCTGTGCTGCCTGTGCTTGCTGCCTGTGCTTGCTTCCTGTGCTTGCTGTGCTGTCTGTGCTTGCTGTGCTGCCTGTGCTTGCTGCGCTGCGTGTGCTTGCTGTGCTGCCTGTGCTTGCTGCGCTGCGTGTGCTTGCTGTGCTGTCTGTGCTTGCTGCCTGTGCTTGCTGTGCCGCCTGTGCTTGTTGGGCTGCCTGTGCTTGCTGTGCTTGCTGCCTGTGCTTGCTGCCTGTGCTTGCTGTGCTGCCTATGCTTGCTGTTTGTGCTTGCTGTGTTGCCTGTGCTGCCTGTGCTTGTTATGCTGCCTGTGCTTGCTTTGCTGCCTGTGCTTGCTGCCTGTGCTTGCTGTGCTGCCTGTACTTGCTGCCTGTGCTTGCTGCCTGTCCTTGCTGTGCTGCCTGTGCTTGCTGCCTGTGCTTGCTGCCCGTGCTTGCTGTGCTGCCGATGCTTGCTGCCCGTGCTTGCTGTGCTGCCTGTGCTTGCTGTGCTGCCTTTGCTTGCTGCGCTGCCTGTGCTTGCTGTGCTGCCTGTGCTTGCTGCCTGTGCTTGCTGCCTGTGCTTGCTGTGCTGCCTGTGCTGCCTGTGCTTGCTGCCTGTGCTGCCTGTGCTGCCTGTGCTTGCTGCCTGTGCTTGCTGTGCTGCCTGTGCTTGATGTGCTGCCTGAGCTGCCTGTGCTTGCTGCCTGTGCTTGCTGTGCTGCTTGTGCTTGCTGCCTGTGCTTGCTGTGCTGCCTGTGCTTGCTGCGCTGCGTGTGCTTGCTGTGCTGCCTGTGCTTGCTGCCTGTGCTTGCTGCCTGTGCTTGCTGTGCCGCCTGTGCTTGTTGGGCTGCCTGTGCTTGCTGTGCTTGCTGCCTGTGCTTGCTATGCTGCCTATGCTTGCTGTTTGTGCTTGCTGTGCTGCCTGTGCTTGCTGTGCTACCTGTGCTTGCTATGCTGCCTGTGCTTGCTGCCTGTGCTTGCTTTGCTGCCTGTGCTTGCTGCCTGTGCTTGCTGCCTGTGCTTGCTTCCTGTGCTTGCTGTGCTGCCTGTGCTTGCTGTGCTGTCTGTGCTTGCTGTGCTGCCTGTGCTTGCTGCGCTGCGTGTGCTTGCTGTGCTGCCTGTGCTTGCTGCGCTGCGTGTGCTTGCTGTGCTGTCTGTGCTTGCTGCCTGTGTTTGCTGTGCCGCCTGTGCTTGTTGGGCTGCCTGTGCTTGCTGTGCTTGCTGCCTGTGCTTGCTGTGCTTGCTGCCTGTGCTTGCTGTGCTGCCTGTGCTTGCTGCGCTGCGTGTGCTTGCTGTGCTGCCTGTGCTTGCTGCCTGTGCTTGCTGCCTGTGCTTGCTGTGCCGCCTGTGCTTGTTGGGCTGCCTGTGCTTGCTGTGCTTGCTGCCTGTGCTTGCTATGCTGCCTATGCTTGCTGTTTGTGCTTGCTGTGCTGCCTGTGCTTGCTGTGCTACCTGTGCTTGCTATGCTGCCTGTGCTTGCTGCCTGTGCTTGCTTTGCTGCCTGTGCTTGCTGTGCTGCCTGTGCTTGCTGCCTGTGCTTGCTTCCTGTGCTTGCTGTGCTGCCTGTGCTTGCTGTGCTGTCTGTGCTTGCTGTGCTGCCTGTGCTTGCTGCGCTGCGTGTGCTTGCTGTGCTGCCTGTGCTTGCTGCGCTGCGTGTGCTTGCTGTGCTGTCTGTGCTTGCTGCCTGTGTTTGCTGTGCCGCCTGTGCTTGTTGGGCTGCCTGTGCTTGCTGTGCTTGCTGCCTGTGCTTGCTGTGCTTGCTGCCTGTGCTTGCTGTGCTGCCTATGCTTGCTGTTTGTGCTTGCTGTGCTGCCTGTGCTGCCTGTGCTTGTTATGCTGCCTGTGCTTGCTTTGCTGCCTGTGCTTGCTGCCTGTGCTTGCTGTGCTGCCTGTACTTGCTGCCTGTGCTTGCTGCCTGTCCTTGCTGTGCTGCCTGTGCTTGCTGCCTGTGCTTGCTGCCCGTGCTTGCTGTGCTGCCGATGCTTGCTGCCCGTGCTTGCTGTGCTGCCTGTGCTTGCTGTGCTGCCTTTGCTTGCTGCGCTGCCTGTGCTTGCTGTGCTGCCTGTGCTTGCTGCCTGTGCTTGCTGCCTGTGCTTGCTGTGCTGCCTGTGCTGCCTGTGCTTGCTGCCTGTGCTGCCTGTGCTGCCTGTGCTTGCTGCCTGTGCTTGCTGTGCTGCCTGTGCTTGATGTGCTGCCTGAGCTGCCTGTGCTTGCTGCCTGTGCTTGCTGTGCTGCTTGTGCTTGCTGCCTGTGCTTGCTGTGCTGCCTGTGCTTGCTGCGCTGCGTGTGCTTGCTGCGCTGCGTGTGCTTGCTGTGCTGCCTGTGCTTGCTGCCTGTGCTTGCTGCCTGTGCTTGCTGTGCCGCCTGTGCTTGTTGGGCTGCCTGTGCTTGCTGTGCTTGCTGCCTGTGCTTGCTATGCTGCCTATGCTTGCTGTTTGTGCTTGCTGTGCTGCCTGTGCTTGCTGTGCTACCTGTGCTTGCTGTGCTTGCTATGCTGCCTGTGCTTGCTGCCTGTGCTTGCTTTGCTGCCTGTGCTTGCTGCCTGTGCTTGCTGTGCTGCCTGTGCTTGCTGCCTGTGCTTGCTTCCTGTGCTTGCTGTGCTGCCTGTGCTGTCTGTGCTTGCTGTGCTGCCTGTGCTTGCTGCGCTGCGTGTGCTTGCTGTGCTGCCTGTGCTTGCTGCGCTGCGTGTGCTTGCTGTGCTGTCTGTGCTTGCTGCCTGTGCTTGCTGTGCCGCCTGTGCTTGTTGGGCTGCCTGTGCTTGCTGTGCTTGCTGCCTGTGCTTGCTGTGCTTGCTGCCTGTGCTTGCTGTGCTGCCTATGCTTGCTGTTTGTGCTTGCTGTGCTGCCTGTGCTGCCTGTGCTTGTTATGCTGCCTGTGCTTGCTGCCTGTGCTTGCTTTGCTGCCTGTGCTTGCTGCCTGTGCTTGCTGTGCTGCCTGTGCTTCCTGCCTGTGCTTGCTGTGCTGCCTGTGCTTGCTGCCTGTGCTTGCTGTGCTGCCTGTGCTTGCTGCCTGTGCTTGCTTTGCTGCCTGTGCTTGCTGCCTGTGCTTGCTGCCTGTGCTTGCTGTGCTGCCTGTGCTTGCTGCCTGTGCTTGGTGTGATGCCTGTGTTTGCTGTGCTGAGTGTGCTTGCTGCCTGTGCTTGCTGTGCTGAGTGTGCTTGCTGCCTGTGCTTGCTGCCTGTACTTGCTGCCTGTACTTGCTGTGCTGTCTGTGCTTGCTGTGCTGCCTGAGCTTGCTGCCTGTGCTTGCTGTGCTGCCTGTGCTTGCTGTGCTGCCTGTGCTTGCTGTGCTGCCTGTGCTTGCTGTGCTGCCTGTGCTTGCTGCCTGTGCTTGCTGTGCTGCCTGTGCTGTGCTGCCTGTGCTTGCTGTGCTGCCTGTGCTTGCTGCACTTGCTGTGCTGCCTGTGCTTGCTGCACTTGCTGTGCTGCCTGTGCTTGCTGCCCGTGCTTGCTGTGCTGCCTGTGCTTGCTGCCTGTGCTTGCTGTGCTGCCTTTGCTTGCTGCCTGTGCTTGCTGCTTGTGCTTGCTGTGCCGCCTTTGCTTGTTGGGCTGCCTGTGCTTGCTGTGCTGCCTGTGCTTGCTGCCTGTGCTTGCTGTGCTGCCTGTCCTTGCTGCCTGTGCTTGCTGTGCTGCCTCTGCTGTGCTGCCTGTGCTTGCTGCGCTGCCTGTGCTTGCTGCCTGTGCTTGCTGTGCTGCCTGTGCTTGCTGCCTGTGCTTGCTGCGCTGCCTGTGCTTGCTGCCTGTGCTTGCTGTGCTGCCTGTGCTTGCTGCCTGTGCTTGGTGTGCTGCCTGTGCTTGGTGTGCTGCCTGTGCTTGCTGCCTGTGCTTGCTGTGCTGCCTGTGCTTGCTGCCCGTGCTTGCTGTGCTGCCTGTGCTTGCTGCCTGTGCTTGCTGTGCTGCCTGTGCTTGCTGCCTGTGCTTGGTGTGCTGCCTGTGCTTGGTGTGCTGCCTGTGCTTGCTGCCTGTGCTTGCTGCCCGTGCTTGCTGTGCTGCCTGTGCTTGCTGCGCTGCGTGTGCTTGCTGTGCTGCCTGTGCTTGCTGCCTGTGCTTGCTGCCTGTGCTTGCTGTGCCGCCTGTGCTTGTTGGGCTGCCTGTGCTTGCTGTGCTTGCTGCCTGTGCTTGCTATGCTGCCTATGCTTGCTGTTTGTGCTTGCTGTGCTGCCTGTGCTTGCTGTGCTACCTGTGCTTGCTGTGCTTGCTATGCTGCCTGTGCTTGCTGCCTGTGCTTGCTTTGCTGCCTGTGCTTGCTGCCTGTGCTTGCTGTGCTGCCTGTTCTTGCTGCCTGTGCTTGCTTCCTGTGCTTGCTGTGCTGCCTGTGCTTGCTGTGCTGTCTGTGCTTGCTGTGCTGCCTGTGCTTGCTGCGCTGCGTGTGCTTGCTGTGCTGCCTGTGCTTGCTGCGCTGCGTGTGCTTGCTGTGCTGTCTGTGCTTGCTGCCTGTGCTTGCTGTGCCGCCTGTGCTTGTTGGGCTGCCTGTGCTTGCTGTGCTTGCTGCCTGTGCTTGCTGTGCTTGCTGCCTGTGCTTGCTGTGCTGCCTATGCTTGCTGTTTGTGCTTGCTGTGCTGCCTGTGCTGCCTGTGCTTGTTATGCTGCCTGTGCTTGCTGCCTGTGCTTGCTTTGCTGCCTGTGCTTGCTGCCTGTGCTTGCTGTGCTGCCTGTGCTTCCTGCCTGTGCTTGCTGTGCTGCCTGTGCTTGCTGCCTGTGCTTGCTGTGCTGCCTGTGCTTGCTGCCTGTGCTTGCTGTGCTGCCTGTGCTTGCTGCCTGTGCTTGCTGCGCTGCCTGAGCTTGCTGCCTGTGCTTGCTGTGCTGCCTGTGCTTGCTGTGCTGCCTGTGCTTGCTGCCTGTGCTTGCTGTGCTGCCTGTGCTGTGCTGCCTGTGCTTGCTGTGCTGCCTGTGCTTGCTGCCTGTGCTTGCTGTGCTGCCTGTGCTGTGCTGCCTGTGCTTGCTGTGCTGCCTGTGCTTGCTGCACTTGCTGTGCTGCCTGTGCTTGCTGCCTGTGCTTGCTGTGCTGCCTTTGCTTGCTGCCTGTGCTTGCTGCTTGTGCTTGCTGTGCCGCCTTTGCTTGTTGGGCTGCCTGTGCTTGCTGTGCTGCCTGTGCTTGCTGCCTGTGCTTGCTGTGCTGCCTGTCCTTGCTGCCTGTGCTTGCTGTGCTGCCTGTGCTTGCTGCGTGTGCTTGCTGTGCTGCCTGTGCTGCCTCTGCTGTGCTGCCTGTGCTTGCTGCGCTGCCTGTGCTTGCTGCCTGTGCTTGCTGTGCTGCCTGTGCTTGCTGCCTGTGCTTGGTGTGCTGCCTGTGCTTGGTGTGCTGCCTGTGCTTGCTGCCTGTGCTTGCTGTGCTGCCTGTGCTTGCTGCCCGTGCTTGCTGTGCTGCCTGTGCTTGCTGCCTGTGCTTGCTGTGCTGCCTGTGCTTGCTGCCTGTGCTTGGTGTGCTGCCTGTGCTTGCTGCCTGTGCTTGCTGTGCTGCCTGTGCTTGCTGCCCGTGCTTGCTGTGCTGCCTGTGCTTGCTGCCTGTGCTTGCTGTGCTGCCTGTGCTTGCTGCCTCTGCTTGCTGTGCTGCCTGTGCTTGCTGCCCGTGCTTGCTGTGCTGCCTGTGCTTGCTGCCTGTGCTTGCTGCCCGTGCTTGCTGTGCTGCCGATGCTTGCTGCCCGTGCTTGCTGTGCTGCCTGTGCTTGCTGTGCTGCCTTTGCTTGCTGCGCTGCCTGTGCTTGCTGTGCTGCCTGTGCTTGCTGCCTGTGCTTGCTGCCTGTGCTTGCTGTGCTGCCTGTGCTGCCTGTGCTTGCTGGCTGTGCTGCCTGTGCTGCCTGTGCTTGCTGCCTGTGCTTGCTGTGCTGCCAGTGCTTGCTGTGCTGCCTGTGCTTGCTGCCTGTGCTTGCTGCCTGTGCTTGCTGTGCTGCCTGTGCTGCCTGTGCTGTGCTGCCTGTGCTGCCTGTGTTTGCTGTGCTGCCTGTGCTTGCTGCCTGTGCCTGCTGTGCTGTCTGTGCTTGCTGTGCTGCCTGTGCTTGCTCCCTGTGCTTGCTGTGCTGCCTGTGTTTGCTGTGCTGCCTGTGCTTGCTGCCTGTGCTTGCTGTGCTGCCTGTGCCTGCTGCCTGTGCTTGCTGCCTGTGCTTGCTGCCCGTGCTTGCTGTGCTGCCGATGCTTGCTGCCCGTGCTTGCTGTGCTGCCTGTGCTTGCTGTGCTGCCTGTGCTTGCTGCCTGTGCTTGCTGCCTGTGCTTGCTGTGCTGCCTGTGCTGCCTGTGCTTGCTGCCTGTGCTGCCTGTGCTGCCTGTGCTTGCTGCCTGTGCTTGCTGTGCTGCCTGTGCTTGCTGCTTGTGCTTGCTGTGCTACCTGTGCTTGCTGCCTGTGCTGCCTGTGCTTGCTGTGCTGCCTGTGCTTGCTGTGCTTGCTGCCTGTGCTTGCTGGCTGTGCTTGCTGTGCTGCCTGTGCTGCCTGTGCGTGCTATGCTGCCTGTGCTTGCTGCCTTTGCTTGCTGTGCTGCCTGTGCTTGCTGCCTGTGCTTGCTGTGCTGCCTGTGCTTGCTGCCTGTGCTTGCTGTGCTGCCTGTGCTTGCTGCCTGTGCTGCCTGTGCTTGCTGTGCTGCCTGTGCTGCCTGAGCTTGCTGCCTGTGCTTGCTGTGCTGCCTGTGCTTGTTGGGCTGCCTGTGCTTGCTGTGCTTGCTGCCTGTGCTTGCTGTGCTGCCTATGCTTGCTGTTTGTGCTTGCTGTGCTGCCTGTGCTTGCTGTGCTTGCTATGCTGCCTGTGCTTGCTGCCTGTGCTTGCTGTGCTGCCTGTGCTTGCTGCCTGTGCTTGCTGTGCTGCCTGTGCTTGCTGCCTGTGTTTGCTGCCTGTGCTTGCTGCCTGTGCTTGCTTCCTGTGCTTGCTGTGCTGCCTGTGCTTGCTGTGCTGCCTGTGCTCGCTGCCTGTGCTTGCTGTGCTGCCTGTGCTGCCTGTGCTGTGCTGCCTGTGCTTGCTGTGCTGCCTGTGTTTGCTGTGCTGCCTGTGCTTGCTGCCTGTGTTTGCTGTGCTGCCTGTGCTTGCTGCCTGTGCCTGCTGTGCTGTCTGTGCTTGCTGTGCTGCCTGTGCTTGCTCCCTGTGCTTGCTGTGCTGCCTGTGCTTGCTGCCTGTGCTTGCTGCCTGTGCTTGCTGTGCTGCCTGTGCTGCCTGTGCTTGCTGCCTGTGCTTGCTGTGCTGCCTGTGCTTGCTGTGCTGCCTGAGCTGCCTGTGCTTGCTGTGCTGCCTGAGCTGCCTGTGCTTGCTGCCTGTGCTTGCTGTGTTGCTTGTGCTTGCTGCCTGTGCTTGCTGTGCTGCCTGTGCTTGCTGCCTGTGCTTGCTGTGCTGCCTGTGCTTGTTGCCTGTGCTGCCTGTGCTTGCTGCCTGTGCTTGCTGCGCTGCGTGTGCTTGCTGCCTGTGCTTGCTGTGCTGCCTGTGCCTGCTGCCTGTGCTTGCTGCCTGTGCTTGCTGCCCGTGCTTGCTGTGCTGCCGATGCTTGCTGCCCGTGCTTGCTGTGCTGCCTGTGCTTGCTGTGCTGCCTTTGCTTGCTGCGCTGCCTGTGCTTGCTGTGCTGCCTGTGCTTGCTGCCTGTGCTTGCTGCCTGTGCTTGCTGTGCTGCCTGTGCTGCCTGTGCTTGCTGCCTGTGCTGCCTGTGCTGCCTGTGCTTGCTGCCTGTGCTTGCTGTGCTGCCTGTGCTTGATGTGCTGCCTGAGCTGCCTGTGCTTGCTGCCTGTGCTTGCTGTGCTGCTTGTGCTTGCTGCCTGTGCTTGCTGTGCTGCCTGTGCTTGCTGCGCTGCGTGTGCTTGCTGCGCTGCGTGTGCTTGCTGTGCTGCCTGTGCTTGCTGCCTGTGCTTGCTGCCTGTGCTTGCTGTGCCGCCTGTGCTTGTTGGGCTGCCTGTGCTTGCTGTGCTTGCTGCCTGTGCTTGCTATGCTGCCTATGCTTGCTGTTTGTGCTTGCTGTGCTGCCTGTGCTTGCTGTGCTACCTGTGCTTGCTGTGCTTGCTATGCTGCCTGTGCTTGCTGCCTGTGCTTGCTTTGCTGCCTGTGCTTGCTGCCTGTGCTTGCTGTGCTGCCTGTGCTTGCTGCCTGTGCTTGCTTCCTGTGCTTGCTGTGCCGCCTGTGCTTGCTGTGCTGTCTGTGCTTGCTGTGCTGCCTGTGCTTGCTGCGCTGCGTGTGCTTGCTGTGCTGCCTGTGCTTGCTGCGCTGCGTGTGCTTGCTGTGCTGTCTGTGCTTGCTGCCTGTGCTTGCTGTGCCGCCTGTGCTTGTTGGGCTGCCTGTGCTTGCTGTGCTTGCTGCCTGTGCTTGCTGTGCTTGCTGCCTGTGCTTGCTGTGCTGCCTATGCTTGCTGTTTGTGCTTGCTGTGCTGCCTGTGCTGCCTGTGCTTGTTATGCTGCCTGTGCTTGCTTTGCTGCCTGTGCTTGCTGCCTGTGCTTGCTGTGCTGCCTGTACTTGCTGCCTGTGCTTGCTGCCTGTCCTTGCTGTGCTGCCTGTGCTTGCTGCCTGTGCTTGCTGCCCGTGCTTGCTGTGCTGCCTGTGCTTGCTGTGCTGCCTTTGCTTGCTGCGCTGCCTGTGCTTGCTGTGCTGCCTGTGCTTGCTGCCTGTGCTTGCTTTGCTGTCTGTGCTTGCTGCCTGTGCTGTGCTGCCTGTGCTTGCTGCCTGTGCTTGCTGTGCTGCCTGTGCTTGCTGCCTGTGCTTGCTGTGCTGCCTGTGCTTGCTGCCTGTGCTTGTTGTGCTGCCTGTGCTTTCTGCCTGTGCTGCCTGTGCTTGCTGCCTGTGCTTGCTGTGCTGCCTGTGCTTCCTGCCTGTGCTTGCTGTGCTGCCTGTGCTTGCTGCCTGTGCTTGCTGTGCTGCCTGTGCTTGCTGCCTGTGCTTGCTGTGCTGCCTGTGCTTGCTGCCTGTGCTGCCTGTGCTTGCTGCCTGTGTTTGCTGCCTGTGCTTGCTGCCCGTGCTTGCTGTGCTGCCGATGCTTGCTGCCCGTGCTTGCTGTGCTGCCTGTGCTTGCTGTGCTGCCTTTGCTTGCTGCGCTGCCTGTGCTTGCTGTGCTGCCTGTGCTTGCTACCTGTGCTTGCTGTGCTGCCTGTGCTTGCTGCCTGTGCTTGCTGCCTGTGCTTGCTGCCCGTGCTTGCTGTGCTGCCGATGCTTGCTGCCCGTGCTTGCTGTGCTGCCTGTGCTTGCTGTGCTGCCTTTGCTTGCTGCGCTGCCTGTGCTTGCTGTGCTGCCTGTGCTTGCTGCCTGTGCTTGCTGCCTGTGCTTGCTGTGCTGCCTGTGCTGCCTGTGCTTGCTGCCTGTGCTGCCTGTGCTGCCTGTGCTTGCTGCCTGTGCTTGCTGTGCTGCCTGTGCTTGCTGTGCTGCCTGTGCTTGCTGCCTGTGCTTGCTGTGCTGCCTGTACTTGCTGCCTGTGCTTGCTGCCTGTCCTTGCTGTGCTGCCTGTGCTTGCTGCCTTTGCTTGCTGCCCGTGCTTGCTGTGCTGCCGATGCTTGCTGCCCGTGCTTGCTGTGCTGCCTGTGCTTGCTGTGCTGCCTTTGCTTGCTGCGCTGCCTGTGCTTGCTGTGCTGCCTGTGCTTGCTACCTGTGCTTGCTGTGCTGCCTGTGCTTGCTGCCTGTGCTTGCTGCCTGTGCTTGCTGCCCGTGCTTGCTGTGCTGCCGATGCTTGCTGCCCGTGCTTGCTGTGCTGCCTTTGCTTGCTGCGCTGCCTGTGCTTGCTGTGCTGCCTGTGCTTGCTGCCTGTGCTTGCTGCCTGTGCTTGCTGTGCTGCCTGTGCTGCCTGTGCTTGCTGCCTGTGCTGCCTGTGCTGCCTGTGCTTGCTGCCTGTGCTTGCTGTGCTGCCTGTGCTTGCTGTGCTGCCTGTGCTTGCTGCCTGTGCTTGCTGCCTGTGCTTGCTGTGCTGCCTGTGCTTGCTGTGCTGCCTGTGCTTGCTGCCTGTGCTTGCTGCCTGTGCTTGCTGCCTGTGCTTGCTGTGCTGCCTGTGCTGCCTGTGCTGTGCTGCCTGTGCTGCCTGTGTTTGCTGTGCTGCCTGTGCTTGCTGCCTGTGCCTGCTGTGCTGCCTGTGCTTGCTGTGCTGCCTGTGCTTGCTGTGCTGCCTGTGCTTGCTGCCTGTGCTTGCTGCCTGTGCTTGCTGCCTGTGCTTGCTGTGCTGCCTGTGCTGCCTGTGCTGTGCTGCCTGTGCTGCCTGTGTTTGCTGTGCTGCCTGTGCTTGCTGCCTGTGCTTGCTGTGCTGCCTGTGCTTGCTGCCTGTGCTTGCTGCCTGTGCTTGCTGTGCTTCCTGTGCTTGCTGTGCTGCCTGTGCTGCCTGTGCTTGCTGTGCTGCCTGTGCTTGCTGCCTGTGCCTGCTGTGCTGTCTGTGCTTGCTGTGCTGCCTGTGCTTGCTCCCTGTGCTTGCTGTGCTGCCTGTGTTTGCTGTGCTGCCTGTGCTTGCTGCCTGTGCTTGCTGTGCTGCCTGTGCTTGCTGCCTGTGCTTGCTGTGCTGCCTGTGCTTGCTGCCTGTGCTTGCTGCCTGTGCTTGCTGCCCGTGCTTGCTGTGCTGCCGATGCTTGCTGCCCGTGCTTGCTGTGCTGCCTGTGCTTGCTGTGCTGCCTGTGCTTGCTGTGCTGCTTGTGCTTGCTGCCTGTGCTTGCTGTGCTGCCTGTGCTGTGCTGCCTGTGCTTGCTGTGCTGCCTGTGCTTGCTGCACTTGCTGTGCTGCCTGTGCTTGCTGCCCGTGCTTGCTGTGCTGCCTGTGCTTGCTGCCTGTGCTTGCTGTGCTGCCTTTGCTTGCTGCCTGTGCTTGCTGCTTGTGCTTGCTGTGCCGCCTTTGCTTGTTGGGCTGCCTGTGCTTGCTGTGCTGCCTGTGCTTGCTGCCTGTGCTTGCTGTGCTGCCTGTCCTTGCTGCCTGTGCTTGCTGTGCTGCCTGTGCTTGCTGCGTGTGCTTGCTGTGCTGCCTGTGCTGCCTCTGCTGTGCTGCCTGTGCTTGCTGCGCTGCCTGTGCTTGCTGCCTGTGCTTGCTGTGCTGCCTGTGCTTGCTGCCTGTGCTTGGTGTGCTGCCTGTGCTTGGTGTGCTGCCTGTGCTTGCTGCCTGTGCTTGCTGTGCTGCCTGTGCTTGCTGCCCGTGCTTGCTGTGCTGCCTGTGCTTGCTGCCTGTGCTTGCTGTGCTGCCTGTGCTTGCTGCCTGTGCTTGCTGTGCTGCCTGTGCTTGCTGCCTGTGCTTGCTATGCTGCCTGTGCTTGCTGCCTGTGCTTGCTGCCTGTGCTTGCTGTGCTGCCTGTGCTGCCTGTGCTTGCTGCCTGTGCTGCCTGTGCTGCCTGTGCTTGCTGCCTGTGCTTGCTGTGCTGCCTGTGCTTGCTGTGCTGCCTGTGCTTGCTGTGCTGCCTGTGCTTGCTGCCTGTGCTTGCTGCCTGTGCTTGCTGTGCTGCCTGTGCTGCCTGTGCTGTGCTGCCTGTGCTGCCTGTGTTTGCTGTGCTGCCTGTGCTTGCTGCCTGTGCCTGCTGTGCTGTCTGTGCTTGCTGTGCTGCCTGTGCTTGCTCCCTGTGCTTGCTGTGCTGCCTGTGTTTGCTGTGCTGCCTGTGCTTGCTGCCTGTGCTTGCTGTGCTGCCTGTGCCTGCTGCCTGTGCTTGCTGCCTGTGCTTGCTGCCCGTGCTTGCTGTGCTGCCGATGCTTGCTGCCCGTGCTTGCTGTGCTGCCTGTGCTTGCTGTGCTGCCTGTGCTTGCTGTGCTGCCTGTGCTTGCTGCCTGTGCTTGCTGCCTGTGCTTGCTGTGCTGCCTGTGCTGCCTGTGCTTGCTGCCTGTGCTGCCTGTGCTGCCTGTGCTTGCTGCCTGTGCTTGCTGTGCTGCCTGTGCTTGCTGCCTGTGCTTGCTGTGCTGCCTGTGCTTGCTGCCTGTGCTTGCTGTGCTACCTGTGCTTGCTGCCTGTGCTGCCTGTGCTTGCTGTGCTGCCTGTGCTTGCTGTGCTTGCTGCCTGTGCTTGCTGGCTGTGCTTGCTGTGCTGCCTGTGCTGCCTGTGCGTGCTATGCTGCCTGTGCTTGCTGCCTTTGCTTGCTGTGCTGCCTGTGCTTGCTGCCTGTGCTTGCTGTGCTGCCTGTGCTTGCTGCCTGTGCTTGCTGTGCTGCCTGTGCTTGCTGCCTGTGCTGGCTGTGCTTGCTGTGCTGCCTGTGCTGCCTGTGCTTGCTGTGCTGCCTGTGCTGCCTGAGCTTGCTGCCTGTGCTTGCTGTGCTGCCTGTGCTTGTTGGGCTGCCTGTGCTTGCTGTGCTTGCTGCCTGTGCTTGCTGTGCTGCCTATGCTTGCTGTTTGTGCTTGCTGTGCTGCCTGTGCTTGCTGTGCTTGCTATGCTGCCTGTGCTTGCTGCCTGTGCTTGCTGTGCTGCCTGTGCTTGCTGCCTGTGCTTGCTGTGCTGCCTGTGCTTGCTGCCTGTGCTTGCTGCCTGTGCTTGCTTCCTGTGCTTGCTGTGCTGCCTGTGCTCGCTGCCTGTGCTTGCTGTGCTGCCTGTGCTGCCTGTGCTGTGCTGCCTGTGCTTGCTGTGCTGCCTGTGTTTGCTGTGCTGCCTGTGCTTGCTGCCTGTGTTTGCTGTGCTGCCTGTGCTTGCTGCCTGTGCCTGCTGTGCTGTCTGTGCTTGCTGTGCTGCCTGTGCTTGCTCCCTGTGCTTGCTGTGCTGCCTGTGCTTGCTGCCTGTGCTTGCTGCCTGTGCTTGCTGTGCTGCCTGTGCTGCCTGTGCTTGCTGCCTGTGCTTGCTGTGCTGCCTGTGCTTGCTGTGCTGCCTGAGCTGCCTGTGCTTGCTGCCTGTGCTTGCTGTGTTGCTTGTGCTTGCTGCCTGTGCTTGCTGTGCTGCCTGTGCTTGCTGCCTGTGCTTGCTGTGCTGCCTGTGCTTGTTGCCTGTGCTGCCTGTGCTTGCTGCCTGTGCTTGCTGCGCTGCGTGTGCTTGCTGCCTGTGCTTGCTGTGCTGCCTGTGCCTGCTGCCTGTGCTTGCTGCCTGTGCTTGCTGCCCGTGCTTGCTGTGCTGCCGATGCTTGCTGCCCGTGCTTGCTGTGCTGCCTGTGCTTGCTGTGCTGCCTGTGCTTGCTGCCCGTGCTTGCTGTGCTGCCTGTGCTTGCTGCCTGTGCTTGCTGTGCTGCCTGTGCTTGCTGCCTGTGCTTGCTGCCTGTCCTTGCTGTGCTGCCTGTGCTTGCTGCCTGTGCTTGCTGCCCGTGCTTGCTGTGCTGCCGATGCTTGCTGCCCGTGCTTGCTGTGCTGCCTGTGCTTGCTGTGCTGCCTTTGCTTGCTGCGCTGCCTGTGCTTGCTGTGCTGCCTGTGCTTGCTGCCTGTGCTTGCTGTGCTGCCTGTGCTGCCTGTGCTTGCTGCCTGTGCTGCCTGTGCTGCCTGTGCTTGCTGCCTGTGCTTGCTGTGCTGCCTGTGCTTGATGTGCTGCCTGAGCTGCCTGTGCTTGCTGCCTGTGCTTGCTGTGCTGCTTGTGCTTGCTGCCTGTGCTTGCTGTGCTGCCTGTGCTTGCTGCGCTGCGTGTGCTTGCTGCGCTGCGTGTGCTTGCTGTGCTGCCTGTGCTTGCTGCCTGTGCTTGCTGCCTGTGCTTGCTGTGCCGCCTGTGCTTGTTGGGCTGCCTGTGCTTGCTGTGCTTGCTGCCTGTGCTTGCTATGCTGCCTATGCTTGCTGTTTGTGCTTGCTGTGCTGCCTGTGCTTGCTGTGCTACCTGTGCTTGCTGTGCTACCTGTGCTTGCTGTGCTTGCTATGCTGCCTGTGCTTGCTGCCTGTGCTTGCTTTGCTGCCTGTGCTTGCTGCCTGTGCTTGCTGTGCTGCCTGTTCTTGCTGCCTGTGCTTGCTTCCTGTGCTGCCTGTGCTTGCTGTGCTGTCTGTGCTTGCTGTGCTGCCTGTGCTTGCTGCGCTGCGTGTGCTTGCTGTGCTGCCTGTGCTTGCTGCGCTGCGTGTGCTTGCTGTGCTGTCTGTGCTTGCTGCCTGTGCTTGCTGTGCCGCCTGTGCTTGTTGGGCTGCCTGTGCTTGCTGTGCTTGCTGCCTGTGCTTGCTGTGCTGCCTATGCTTGCTGTTTGTGCTTGCTGTGCTGCCTGTGCTGCCTGTGCTTGTTATGCTGCCTGTGCTTGCTGCCTGTGCTTGCTTTGCTGCCTGTGCTTGCTGCCTGTGCTTGCTGTGCTGCCTGTGCTTCCTGCCTGTGCTTGCTGTGCTGCCTGTGCTTGCTGCCTGTGCTTGCTGTGCTGCCTGTGCTTGCTGCCTGTGCTTGCTGCCTGTGCTTGCTGTGCTGCCTGAGCTTGCTGCCTGTGCTTGCTGTGCTGCCTGTGCTTGCTGTGCTGCCTGTGCTTGCTGCCTGTGCTTGCTGTGCTGCCTGTGCTGTGCTGCCTGTGCTTGCTGTGCTGCCTGTGCTTGCTGCACTTGCTGTGCTGCCTGTGCTTGCTGCACTTGCCGTGCTGCCTGTGCTTGCTGCCCGTGCTTGCTGTGCTGCCTGTGCTTGCTGCCTGTGCTTGCTGTGCTGCCTTTGCTTGCTGCCTGTGCTTGCTGCTTGTGCTTGCTGTGCCGCCTTTGCTTGTTGGGCTGCCTGTGCTTGCTGTGCTGCCTGTGCTTGCTGCCTGTGCTTGCTGTGCTGCCTGTCCTTGCTGCCTGTGCTTGCTGTGCTGCCTGTGCTTGCTGCGTGTGCTTGCTGTGCTGCCTGTGCTGCCTCTGCTGTGCTGCCTGTGCTTGCTGCGCTGCCTGTGCTTGCTGCCTGTGCTTGCTGTGCTGCCTGTGCTTGCTGCCTGTGCTTGGTGTGCTGCCTGTGCTTGGTGTGCTGCCTGTGCTTGCTGCCTGTGCTTGCTGTGCTGCCTGTGCTTGCTGCCCGTGCTTGCTGTGCTGCCTGTGCTTGCTGTGCTGCCTGTGCTTGCTGCCTGTGCTTGGTGTGCTGCCTGTGCTTGGTGTGCTGCCTGTGCTTGCTGTGCTGCCTGTGCTTGCTGCCCGTGCTTGCTGTGCTGCCTGTGCTTGCTGCCTGTGCTTGCTGTGCTGCCTGTGCTTGCTGCCTCTGCTTGCTGTGCTGCCTGTGCTTGCTGCCCGTGCTTGCTGTGCTGCCTGTGCTTGCTGCCTGTGCTTGCTGCCCGTGCTTGCTGTGCTGCCGATGCTTGCTGCCCGTGCTTGCTGTGCTGCCTGTGCTTGCTGTGCTGCCTTTGCTTGCTGCGCTGCCTGTGCTTGCTATGCTGCCTGTGCTTGCTGCCTGTGCTTGCTGCCTGTGCTTGCTGTGCTGCCTGTGCTGCCTGTGCTTGCTGCCTGTGCTGCCTGTGCTGCCTGTGCTTGCTGCCTGTGCTTGCTGTGCTGCCTGTGCTTGCTGTGCTGCCTGTGCTTGCTGCCTGTGCTTGCTGCCTGTGCTTGCTGTGCTGCCTGTGCTGCCTGTGCTGTGCTGCCTGTGCTGCCTGTGTTTGCTGTGCTGCCTGTGCTTGCTGCCTGTGCCTGCTGTGCTGTCTGTGCTTGCTGTGCTGCCTGTGCTTGCTCCCTGTGCTTGCTGTGCTGCCTGTGTTTGCTGTGCTGCCTGTGCTTGCTGCCTGTGCTTGCTGTGCTGCCTGTGCCTGCTGCCTGTGCTTGCTGCCTGTGCTTGCTGCCCGTGCTTGCTGTGCTGCCGATGCTTGCTGCCCGTGCTTGCTGTGCTGCCTGTGCTTGCTGTGCTGCCTGTGCTTGCTGTGCTGCCTGTGCTTGCTGCCTGTGCTTGCTGCCTGTGCTTGCTGTGCTGCCTGTGCTGCCTGTGCTTGCTGCCTGTGCTGCCTGTGCTGCCTGTGCTTGCTGCCTGTGCTTGCTGTGCTGCCTGTGCTTGCTGCCTGTGCTTGCTGTGCTGCCTGTGCTTGCTGCCTGTGCTTGCTGTGCTACCTGTGCTTGCTGCCTGTGCTTGCTGTGCTGCCTGTGCTTGCTGTGCTTGCTGCCTGTGCTTGCTGGCTGTGCTTGCTGTGCTGCCTGTGCTGCCTGTGCGTGCTATGCTGCCTGTGCTTGCTGCCTTTGCTTGCTGTGCTGCCTGTGCTTGCTGCCTGTGCTTGCTGTGCTGCCTGTGCTTGCTGCCTGTGCTTGCTGTGCTGCCTGTGCTTGCTGCCTGTGCTGCCTGTGCTTGCTGTGCTGCCTGTGCTGCCTGTGCTTGCTGTGCTGCCTGTGCTGCCTGAGCTTGCTGCCTGTGCTTGCTGTGCTGCCTGTGCTTGTTGGGCTGCCTGTGCTTGCTGTGCTTGCTGCCTGTGCTTGCTGTGCTGCCTATGCTTGCTGTTTGTGCTTGCTGTGCTGCCTGTGCTTGCTGTGCTTGCTATGCTGCCTGTGCTTGCTGCCTGTGCTTGCTGTGCTGCCTGTGCTTGCTGCCTGTGCTTGCTGTGCTGCCTGTGCTTGCTGCCTGTGCTTGCTGCCTGTGCTTGCTTCCTGTGCTTGCTGTGCTGCCTGTGCTTGCTGTGCTGCCTGTGCTCGCTGCCTGTGCTTGCTGTGCTGCCTGTGCTGCCTGTGCTGTGCTGCCTGTGCTTGCTGTGCTGCCTGTGTTTGCTGTGCTGCCTGTGCTTGCTGCCTGTGTTTGCTGTGCTGCCTGTGCTTGCTGCCTGTGCCTGCTGTGCTGTCTGTGCTTGCTGTGCTGCCTGTGCTTGCTCCCTGTGCTTGCTGTGCTGCCTGTGCTTGCTGCCTGTGCTTGCTGCCTGTGCTTGCTGTGCTGCCTGTGCTGCCTGTGCTTGCTGCCTGTGCTTGCTGTGCTGCCTGTGCTTGCTGTGCTGCCTGAGCTGCCTGTGCTTGCTGCCTGTGCTTGCTGTGTTGCTTGTGCTTGCTGCCTGTGCTTGCTGTGCTGCCTGTGCTTGCTGTGCTGCCTGTGCTTGCTGCCTGTGCTTGCTGTGCTGCCTGTGCTTGTTGCCTGTGCTGCCTGTGCTTGCTGCCTGTGCTTGCTGCGCTGCGTGTGCTTGCTGCCTGTGCTTGCTGTGCTGCCTGTGCCTGCTGCCTGTGCTTGCTGCCTGTGCTTGCTGCCCGTGCTTGCTGTGCTGCCGATGCTTGCTGCCCGTGCTTGCTGTGCTGCCTGTGCTTGCTGTGCTGCCTTTGCTTGCTGCGCTGCCTGTGCTTGCTGTGCTGCCTGTGCTTGCTGCCTGTGCTTGCTGCCTGTGCTTGCTGTGCTGCCTGTGCTGCCTGTGCTTGCTGCCTGTGCTGCCTGTGCTGCCTGTGCTTGCTGCCTGTGCTTGCTGTGCTGCCTGTGCTTGATGTGCTGCCTGAGCTGCCTGTGCTTGCTGCCTGTGCTTGCTGTGCTGCTTGTGCTTGCTGCCTGTCCTTGCTGTGCTGCCTGTGCTTGCTGCCTGTGCTTGCTGCCCGTGCTTGCTGTGCTGCCGATGCTTGCTGCCCGTGCTTGCTGTGCTGCCTGTGCTTGCTGTGCTGCCTTTGCTTGCTGCGCTGCCTGTGCTTGCTGTGCTGCCTGTGCTTGCTGCCTGTGCTTGCTGTGCTGCCTGTGCTGCCTGTGCTTGCTGCCTGTGCTGCCTGTGCTGCCTGTGCTTGCTGCCTGTGCTTGCTGTACTGCCTGTGCTTGCTGTGCTGCCTGTGCTTGCTGTGCTGCCTGTGCTTGCTGCCTGTGCTTGCTGCCTGTGCTTGCTGTGCTGCCTGTGCTGCCTGTGCTGTGCTGCCTGTGCTGCCTGTGTTTGCTGTGCTGCCTGTGCTTGCTGCCTGTGCCTGCTGTGCTGTCTGTGCTTGCTGTGCTGCCTGTGCTTGCTCCCTGTGCTTGCTGTGCTGCCTGTGTTTGCTGTGCTGCCTGTGCTTGCTGCCTGTGCTTGCTGTGCTGCCTGTGCTTGCTGCCTGTGCTTGCTGTGCTGCCTGTGCCTGCTGCCTGTGCTTGCTGCCTGTGCTTGCTGCCCGTGCTTGCTGTGCTGCCGATTCTTGCTGCCCGTGCTTGCTGTGCTGCCTGTGCTTGCTGTGCTGCCTTTGCTTGCTGCGCTGCCTGTGCTTGCTGTGCTGCCTGTGCTTGCTGCCTGTGCTTGCTGCCTGTGCTTGCTGTGCTGCCTGTGCTGCCTGTGCTTGCTGCCTGTGCTGCCTGTGCTTGCTGCCTGTGCTTGCTGTGCTGCCTGTGCTTGCTGTGCTGCCTGAGCTGCCTGTGCTTGCTGCCTGTGCTTGCTGTGCTGCTTGTGCTTGCTGCCTGTGCTTGCTGTGCTGCCTGTGCTTGCTGCGCTGCGTGTGCTTGCTGTGCTGCCTGTGCTTGCTGCCTGTGCTTGCTGCCTGTGCTTGCTATGCCGCCTGTGCTTGTTGGGCTGCCTGTGCTTGCTGTGCTTGCTGCCTGTGCTTGCTATGCTGCCTATGCTTGCTGTTTGTGCTTGCTGTGCTGCCTGTGCTTGCTGTGCTACCTGTGCTTGCTGTGCTTGCTATGCTGCCTGTGCTTGCTGCCTGTGCTTGCTTTGCTGCCTGTGCTTGCTGCCTGTGCTTGCTGTGCTGCCTGTGCTTGCTGCCTGTGCTTGCTTCCTGTGCTTGCTGTGCTGCCTGTGCTTGCTGTGCTGTCTGTGCTTGCTGTGCTGCCTGTGCTTGCTGCGCTGCGTGTGCTTGCTGTGCTGCCTGTGCTTGCTGCGCTGCGTGTGCTTGCTGTGCTGTCTGTGCTTGCTGCCTGTGCTTGCTGTGCCGCCTGTGCTTGTTGGGCTGCCTGTGCTTGCTGTGCTTGCTGCCTGTGCTTGCTGCCTGTGCTTGCTGTGCTGCCTATGCTTGCTGTTTGTGCTTGCTGTGCTGCCTGTGCTGCCTGTGCTTGTTATGCTGCCTGTGCTTGCTGCCTGTGCTTGCTGCCTGTGCTTGGTGTGATGCCTGTGTTTGCTGTGCTGAGTGTGCTTGCTGCCTGTGCTTGCTGTGCTGAGTGTGCTTGCTGCCTGTGCTTGCTGCCTGTACTTGCTGCCTGTACTTGCTGTGCTGTCTGTGCTTGCTGTGCTGCCTGAGCTTGCTGCCTGTGCTTGCTGTGCTGCCTGTGCTTGCTGTGCTGCCTGTGCTTGCTGCCTGTGCTTGCTGTGCTGCCTGTGCTGTGCTGCCTGTGCTTGCTGTGCTGCCTGTGCTTGCTGCACTTGCTGTGCTGCCTGTGCTTGCTGCCCGTGCTTGCTGTGCTGCCTGTGCTTGCTGCCTGTGCTTGCTGTGCTGCCTTTGCTTGCTGCCTGTGCTTGCTGTGCTGCCTGTGCTGCCTGTGCTTTCTGCCTGTGCTTGCTGTGCTGCCTGTGCTTGCTGTGCTGCCTGAGCTGCCTGTGCTTGCTGCCTGTGCTTGCTGTGTTGCTTGTGCTTGCTGCCTGTGCTTGCTGTGCTGCCTGTGCTTGCTGCCTGTGCTTGCTGTGCTGCCTGTGCTTGTTGCCTGTGCTGCCTGTGCTTGCTGCCTGTGCTTGCTGCGCTGCGTGTGCTTGCTGTGCTGCCTGTGCTTGCTGCCTGTGCTTGCTGTGCCGCCTGTGCTTGTTGTGCTGCCTGTGCTTGCTGTGCTTGCTATGCTGGCTGTGCTTGCTGCCTGTGCTTGCTGTGCTGCCTGTGCTTGCTGCCGATGCTTGCTGCCCGTGCTTGCTGTGCTGCCTGTGCTAGCTGTGCTGCCTTTGCTTGCTGCGCTGCCTGTGCTTGCTGTGCTGGCTGTGCTTGCTGCCTGTGCTTGCTGCCTGTGCTTGCTGGGCTGCCTGTGCTGCCTGTGCTTGCTGCCTGTGCTGCCTGTGCTGCCTGTGCTTGCTGCCTGTGCTTGCTGTGCTGCCTGTGCTTGCTGTGCTGCCTGAGCTGCCTGTGCTTGCTGCCTGTGCTTGCTGTGCTGCTTTTGCTTGCTGCCTGTGCTTGCTGTGCTGCCTGTGCTTGCTGCGCTGCGTGTGCTTGCTGCGCTGCGTGTGCTTGCTGTGCTGCCTGTGCTTGCTGCCTGTGCTTGCTGTGCCGCCTGTGCTTGTTGGGCTGCCTGTGCTTGCTGTGCTTGCTGCCTGTGCTTGCTGTGCTTGCTGCCTGTGCTTGCTGTTTGTGCTTGCTGTGCTGCCTGTGCTTGCTGCCTGTGCTTACTGTGTTGCCTGTGCTTGCTGTGCTGCCTGTGCTTGCTGCCTGTGCTTGCTGTGCTGCCTGTGCTTGCTGTGCCGCCTGTGCTTGTTGGGCTGCCTGTGCTTGCTGTGCTTGCTGCCCGTGCTTGCTGTGCTGCCTGTGCTTGCTGTGCTGCCTTTGCTTGCTGCGCTGCCTGTGCTTGCTGTGCTGCCTGTGCTTGCTGCCTGTGCTTGCTGTGCTGCCTGTGCTTGCTGTGCTGCCTGTGCTTGCTGCCTGTGCTGCCTGTGCTGCCTGTGCTTGCTGCCTGTGCTTGCTCCCTGTGCTTGCTGTGCTGCCAGTGTTTGCTGTGCTACCTGTGCTTGCTGCCTGTGCTTGCTGTGCTGCCTGTGCTTGCTGCCTGTGCTTGCTGCCTGTGTTTGCTGCCTGTGCTTGCTGCCTGTGTTTGCTGCCTGTGCTTGCTGCCCGTGCTTGCTGTGCTGCCGATGCTTGCTGCCCGTGCTTGCTGTGCTGCCTGTGCTTGCTGTGCTGCCTTTGCTTGCTGCGCTGCCTGTGCTTGCTGTGCTGCCTGTGCTTGCTGCCTGTGCTTGCTTTGCTGCCTGTGCTTGCTGCCTGTGCTGTGCTGCCTGTGCTTGCTGCCTGTGCTTGCTGTGCTGCCTGTGCTTGCTGCCTGTGCTTGCTGCCTGTGCTTGCTGTGCTGCCTGTGCTTGCTGGCTGTGCTTGCTGTGCTGCCTGTACTGTGCTGTCTGTGCTTGCTACCTGTGCTTGCTTTGCTGCCTGTGCTTGCTGCCTGTGCTTTCTGCCTGTGCTGCCTGTGCTTGCTGCCTGTGCTTGCTGTGCTGCCTGTGCTTCCTGCCTGTGCTTGCTGTGCTGCCTGTGCTTGCTGCCTTTGCTTGCTGTGCTGCCTGTGCTTGCTGCCTGTGCTTGCTGTGCTGCCTGTGCTTGCTGCCTGTGCTTGCTGCCTGTGCTTGCTGTGCTGCCTGTGCTTGCTGCCTGTGCTTGGTGTGATGCCTGTGTTTGCTGTGCTGAGTGTGCTTGCTGCCTGTGCTTGCTGTGCTGAGTGTGCTTGCTGCCTGTGCTTGCTGCCTGTACTTGCTGCCTGTACTTGCTGTGCTGTCTGTGCTTGCTGTGCTGCCTGAGCTTGCTGCCTGTGCTTGCTGTGCTGCCTGTGCTTGCTGTGCTGCCTGTGCTTGCTGTGCTGCCTGTGCTTGCTGCCTGTGCTTGCTGTGCTGCCTGTCCTTGCTGCCTGTGCTTGCTGTGCTGCCTGTGCTTGCTGCGTGTGCTTGGTGTGCTGCCTGTGCTTGCTGCCTGTGCTTGCTGCCTGTACTTGCTGCCTGTACTTGCTGTGCTGTCTGTGCTTGCTGTGCTGCCTGTGCTTGCTGCCTGTGCTTGCTGTGCTGCCTGTGCTTGTTGCCTGTGCTTGCTGCCCGTGCTTGCTGTGCTGCCTGTGCTTGCTGTGCCGCCTGTGCTTGTTGGGCTGCCTGTGCTTGCTGTGCTTGCTGCCTGTGCTTGCTGTGCTGCCTATGCTTGCTGTTTGTGCTTGCTGTGCTGCCTGTGCTGCCTGTGCTTGTTATGCTGCCTGTGCTTGCTTTGCTGCCTGTGCTTGCTGCCTGTGCTTGCTGTGCTGCCTGTACTTGCTGCCTGTGCTTGCTGCCTGTCCTTGCTGTGCTGCCTGTGCTTGCTGCCTGTGCTTGCTGCCCGTGCTTGCTGTGCTGCCGATGCTTGCTGTGCTGCCTGTGCTTGCTGTGCTGCCTTTGCTTGCTGCGCTGCCTGTGCTTGCTGTGCTGCCTGTGCTTGCTGCCTGTGCTTGCTGCCTGTGCTTGCTGTGCTGCCTGTGCTGCCTGTGCTTGCTGCCTGTGCTGCCTGTGCTGCCTGTGCTTGCTGCCTGTGCTTGCTGTGCTGCCTGTGCTTGCTGCCTGTGCTTGCTGCCTGTGCTTGCTGTGCTGCCTGTGCTGCCTGTGCTGTGCTGCCTGTGCTGCCTGTGTTTGCTGTGCTGCCTGTGCTTGCTGCCTGTGCCTGCTGTGCTGTCTGTGCTTGCTGTGCTGCCTGTGCTTGCTCCCTGTGCTTGCTGTGCTGCCTGTGTTTGCTGTGCTGCCTGTGCTTGCTGCCTGTGCTTGCTGTGCTGCCTGTGCTTGCTGCCTGTGCTTGCTGTGCTGCCTGTGCCTGCTGCCTGTGCTTGCTGCCTGTGCTTGCTGCCCGTGCTTGCTGTGCTGCCGATTCTTGCTGCCCGTGCTTGCTGTGCTGCCTGTGCTTGCTGTGCTGCCTTTGCTTGCTGCGCTGCCTGTGCTTGCTGTGCTGCCTGTGCTTGCTGCCTGTGCTTGCTGCCTGTGCTTGCTGTGCTGCCTGTGCTGCCTGTGCTTGCTGCCTGTGCTGCCTGTGCTTGCTACCTGTGCTTGCTGTGCTGCCTGTGCTTGCTGTGCTGCCTGAGCTGCCTGTGCTTGCTGCCTGTGCTTGCTGTGCTGCTTGTGCTTGCTGCCTGTGCTTGCTGTGCTGCCTGTGCTTGCTGCGCTGCGTGTGCTTGCTGTGCTGCCTGTGCTTGCTGCCTGTGCTTGCTGCCTGTGCTTGCTGTGCCGCCTGTGCTTGTTGGGCTGCCTGTGCTTGCTGTGCTTGCTGCCTGTGCTTGCTATGCTGCCTATGCTTGCTGTTTGTGCTTGCTGTGCTGCCTGTGCTTGCTGTGCTACCTGTGCTTGCTGTGCTTGCTATGCTGCCTGTGCTTGCTGCCTGTGCTTGCTTTGCTGCCTGTGCTTGCTGCCTGTGCTTGCTGTGCTGCCTGTGCTTGCTGCCTGTGCTTGCTTCCTGTGCTTGCTGTGCTGCCTGTGCTTGCTGTGCTGTCTGTGCTTGCTGTGCTGCCTGTGCTTGCTGCGCTGCGTGTGCTTGCTGTGCTGCCTGTGCTTGCTGCGCTGCGTGTGCTTGCTGTGCTGTCTGTGCTTGCTGCCTGTGCTTGCTGTGCCGCCTGTGCTTGTTGGGCTGCCTGTGCTTGCTGTGCTTGCTGCCTGTGCTTGCTGCCTGTGCTTGCTGTGCTGCCTATGCTTGCTGTTTGTGCTTGCTGTGCTGCCTGTGCTGCCTGTGCTTGTTATGCTGCCTGTGCTTGCTGCCTGTGCTTGCTTTGCTGCCTGTGCTTGCTGCCTGTGCTTGCTGTGCTGCCTGTGCTTCCTGCCTGTGCTTGCTGTGCTGCCTGTGCTTGCTGCCTGTGCTTGCTGTGCTGCCTGTGCTTGCTGCCTGTGCTTGCTGTGCTGCCTGTGCTTGCTGCCTGTGCTTGCTGCCTGTGCTTGCTGTGCTGCCTGTGCTTGCTGCCTGTGCTTGGTGTGATGCCTGTGTTTGCTGTGCTGAGTGTGCTTGCTGCCTGTGCTTGCTGTGCTGAGTGTGCTTGCTGCCTGTGCTTGCTGCCTGTACTTGCTGCCTGTACTTGCTGTGCTGTCTGTGCTTGCTGTGCTGCCTGAGCTTGCTGCCTGTGCTTGCTGTGCTGCCTGTGCTTGCTGTGCTGCCTGTGCTTGCTGCCTGTGCTTGCTGTGCTGCCTGTGCTGTGCTGCCTGTGCTTGCTGTGCTGCCTGTGCTTGCTGCACTTGCTGTGCTGCCTGTGCTTGCTGCCCGTGCTTGCTGTGCTGCCTGTGCTTGCTGCCTGTGCTTGCTGTGCTGCCTTTGCTTGCTGCCTGTGCTTGCTGCTTGTGCTTGCTGTGCCGCCTTTGCTTGTTGGGCTGCCTGTGCTTGCTGTGCTGCCTGTGCTTGCTGCCTGTGCTTGCTGTGCTGCCTGTCCTTGCTGCCTGTGCTTGCTGTGCTGCCTGTGCTTGCTGCGTGTGCTTGCTGTGCTGCCTGTGCTGCCTCTGCTGTGCTGCCTGTGCTTGCTGCCTGTGCTTGCTGTGCTGCCTGTGCTTGCTGCCTGTGCTTGGTGTGCTGCCTGTGCTTGCTGTGCTGCCTGTGCTTGCTGCCTGTGCTTGGTGTGCTGCCTGTGCTTGGTGTGCTGCCTGTGCTTGCTGTGCTGCCTGTGCTTGCTGCCCGTGCTTGCTGTGCTGCCTGTGCTTGCTGCCTGTGCTTGCTGTGCTGCCTGTGCTTGCTGCCTCTGCTTGCTGTGCTGCCTGTGCTTGCTGCACTTGCTGTGCTGCCTGTGCTTGCTGCCCGTGCTTGCTGTGCTGCCTGTGCTTGCTGCCTGTGCTTGCTGTGCTGCCTGTCCTTGCTGCCTGTGCTTGCTGAGCTGCCTGTGCTTGCTGTGCTGCCTTTGCTTGCTGCCTGTGCTTGCTGTGCCGCCTGTGCTTGCTGTGCTGCCTGTGCTGCCTGTGCTTGCTATGCTGCCTGTGCTTGCTGCCTGTGCTTGCTGCCTGTGCTTGCTGTGCTGCCTGTGCTTGCTGTGCTGCCTGTGCTTGCTGCCTGTGCTTGCTGTGCTGCCTGTGATTGCTGTGTTTGCTGTGCTGCCTGTGCTTGCTGCCTGTACTTACTGTGCTGACTGTGCTTGCTGCCTGTGCTTGCTGTGCTGCCCGTGCTTGCTGTGCTGCCTGTGCTTGCTGCCTGTGCTTGCTGCCTGTGCTTGCTGTGCTGCCTGTGCTTGCTGCCTGTGCTTGCTGTGCTGCCTGTGCTTGCTGCCTGTGTTTGCTGTGCTGCCTGTGCTTGCTGTGCTGCCTGTTAGCGATGCATTTGAATTCGCCCATAACACGCGGTAATTCGACAGTGGCACACGACAGTGCGGTGCTGTGTCACCTGCTTTTGGAGGCGCCGAGAGTTGCGGATCATATGTTTACCTCGGCGGCCGGTGCATTGACCTGCGTCTCAGTAAGAGTAAGCATTGTAAACAAATGCGAGAGTGAATCTCGCCGATGATCGGAGCAGCCTTTGCCTGTTGGAAAGAGGACCGAGCTTGACCCCTCTGCACTTCCCCAAGAATCCCTAAAAAACGAACACATCTCGTCGAGCTATTTTGCGGGTTTCTAACATGCCTGTGCTTGCTGTGCTGCCTGTGCTTGATGTGCTGCCTGTGCTTGCTGTGCTGCCTGTGCTTGCTGTGCTTGCAGCCTGTGCTTGCTGGCTGTGCTTGCTGTGCTGCCTGTGCTGCCTGTGCGTGCTATGCTGCCTGTGCTTGCTGCCTTTGCTTGCTGTGCTGCCTGTGCTTGCTGCCTGTGCTTGCTGTGCTGCCTGTGCTTGCTGCCTGTGCTTGCTGTGCTGCCTGTGCTTGCTGCCTGTGCTGCCTGTGCTTGCTGTGCTGCCTGTGCTGCCTGAGCTTGCTGCCTGTGCTTGTTGGGCTGCCTGTGCTTGCTGTGCTTGCTGCCTGTGCTTGCTGTGCTGCCTATGCTTGCTGTTTGTGCTTGCTGTGCTGCCTGTGCTTGCTGCGCTGCGTGTGCTTGCTGTGCTGCCTGTGCTTGCTGCCTGTGCTTGCTGCCTGTGCTTGCTATGCCGCCTGTGCTTGTTGGGCTGCCTGTGCTTGCTGTGCTTGCTGCCTGTGCTTGCTATGCTGCCTATGCTTGCTGTTTGTGCTTGCTGTGCTGCCTGTGCTTGCTGTGCTACCTGTGCTTGCTGTGCTTGCTATGCTGCCTGTGCTTGCTGCCTGTGCTTGCTTTGCTGGCTGTGCTTGCTGCCTGTGCTTGCTGTGCTGCCTGTGCTTGCTGCCTGTGCTTGCTTCCTGTGCTTGCTGTGCTGCCTGTGCTTGCTGTGCTGTCTGTGCTTGCTGTGCTGCCTGTGCTTGCTGCGCTGCGTGTGCTTGCTGTGCTGCCTGTGCTTGCTGCGCTGCGTGTGCTTGCTGTGCTGTCTGTGCTTGCTGCCTGTGCTTGCTGTGCCGCCTGTGCTTGTTGGGCTGCCTGTGCTTGCTGTGCTTGCTGCCTGTGCTTGCTGCCTGTGCTTGCTGTGCTGCCTATGCTTGCTGTTTGTGCTTGCTGTGCTGCCTGTGCTGCCTGTGCTTGTTATGCTGCCTGTGCTTGCTGCCTGTGCTTGCTTTGCTGCCTGTGCTTGCTGCCTGTGCTTGCTGTGCTGCCTGTGCTTCCTGCCTGTGCTTGCTGTGCTGCCTGTGCTTGCTGCCTGTGCTTGCTGTGCTGCCTGTGCTTGCTGCCTGTGCTTGCTGTGCTGCCTGTGCTTGCTGCCTGTGCTTGCTGCCTGTGCTTGCTGTGCTGCCTGTGCTTGCTGCCTGTGCTTGGTGTGATGCCTGTGTTTGCTGTGCTGAGTGTGCTTGCTGCCTGTGCTTGCTGTGCTGAGTGTGCTTGCTGCCTGTGCTTGCTGCCTGTACTTGCTGCCTGTACTTGCTGTGCTGTCTGTGCTTGCTGTGCTGCCTGAGCTTGCTGCCTGTGCTTGCTGTGCTGCCTGTGCTTGCTGTGCTGCCTGTGCTTGCTGCCTGTGCTTGCTGTGCTGCCTGTGCTGTGCTGCCTGTGCTTGCTGTGCTGCCTGTGCTTGCTGCACTTGCTGTGCTGCCTGTGCTTGCTGCCCGTGCTTGCTGTGCTGCCTGTGCTTGCTGCCTGTGCTTGCTGTGCTGCCTTTGCTTGCTGCCTGTGCTTGTGCTTGCTGTGCCGCCTTTGCTTGTTGGGCTGCCTGTGCTTGCTGTGCTGCCTGTGCTTGCTGCCTGTGCTTGCTGCGTGTGCTTGCTGTGCTGCCTGTGCTGCCTCTGCTGTGCTGCCTGTGCTTGCTGCGCTGCCTGTGCTTGCTGCCTGTGCTTGCTGTGCTGCCTGTGCTTGCTGCCTGTGCTTGGTGTGCTGCCTGTGCTTGGTGTGCTGCCTGTGCTTGCTGTGCTGCCTGTGCTTGCTGCCTGTGCTTGGTGTGCTGCCTGTGCTTGCTGTGCTGCCTGTGCTTGCTGCCTGTGCTTGCTGTGCTGCCTGTGCTTGCTGCCTGTGCTTGCTGCCTGTGCTTGCTTCCTGTGCTTGCTGTGCTGCCTGTGCTGCCTGTGCTCGCTGCCTGTGCTTGCTGTGCTGCCTGTGCTGCCTGTGCTGTGCTGCCTGTGCTTGCTGTGCTGCCTGTGTTTGCTGTGCTGCCTGTGCTTGCTGCCTGTGTTTGCTGTGCTGCCTGTGCTTGCTGCCTGTGCCTGCTGTGCTGTCTGTGCTTGCTGTGCTGCCTGTGCTGTCTGTGCTTGCTGTGCTGCCTGTGCTTGCTGCCTGTGCTTGCTGCCTGTGCTTGCTGCCTGTGCTTGCTGTGCTGCCTGTGCTGCCTGTGCTTTCTGCCTGTGCTTGCTGTGCTGCCTGTGCTTGCTGTGCTGCCTGAGCTGCCTGTGCTTGCTGCCTGTGCTTGCTGTGTTGCTTGTGCTTGCTGCCTGTGCTTGCTGTGCTGCCTGTGCTTGCTGCCTGTGCTTGCTGTGCTGCCTGTGCTTGTTGCCTGTGCTGCCTGTGCTTGCTGCCTGTGCTTGCTGCGCTGCGTGTGCTTGCTGTGCTGCCTGTGCTTGCTGCCTGTGCTTGCTGTGCCGCCTGTGCTTGTTGTGCTGCCTGTGCTTGCTGTGCTTGCTATGCTGGCTGTGCTTGCTGCCTGTGCTTGCTGTGCTGCCTGTGCTTGCTGCCGATGCTTGCTGCCCGTGCTTGCTGTGCTGCCTGTGCTAGCTGTGCTGCCTTTGCTTGCTGCGCTGCCTGTGCTTGCTGTGCTGGCTGTGCTTGCTGCCTGTGCTTGCTGCCTGTGCTTGCTGGGCTGCCTGTGCTGCCTGTGCTTGCTGCCTGTGCTGCCTGTGCTGCCTGTGCTTGCTGCCTGTGCTTGCTGTGCTGCCTGTGCTTGCTGTGCTGCCTGAGCTGCCTGTGCTTGCTGCCTGTGCTTGCTGTGCTGCTTTTGCTTGCTGCCTGTGCTTGCTGCGCTGCGTGTGCTTGCTGCCTGTGCTTGCTGCCTGTGCTTGCTGCCTGTGCTTGCTGTGCTGCCTGTGCTGCCTGTGCTTTCTGCCTGTGCTTGCTGTGCTGCCTGTGCTTGCTGTGCCGCCTGTGCTTGTTGGGCTGCCTGTGCTTGCTGTGCTTGCTGCCCGTGCTTGCTGTGCTGCCTGTGCTTGCTGTGCTGCCTTTGCTTGCTGCGCTGCCTGTGCTTGCTGTGCTGCCTGTGCTTGCTGCCTGTGCTTGCTGTGCTGCCTGTGCTTGCTGTGCTGCCTGTGCTTGCTGCCTGTGCTGCCTGTGCTGCCTGTGCTTGCTGCCTGTGCTTGCTCCCTGTGCTTGCTGTGCTGCCAGTGTTTGCTGTGCTACCTGTGCTTGCTGCCTGTGCTTGCTGTGCTGCCTGTGCTTGCTGCCTGTGCTTGCTGCCTGTGTTTGCTGCCTGTGCTTGCTGCCCGTGCTTGCTGTGCTGCCGATGCTTGCTGCCCGTGCTTGCTGTGCTGCCTGTGCTTGCTGTGCTGCCTTTGCTTGCTGCGCTGCCTGTGCTTGCTGTGCTGCCTGTGCTTGCTGCCTGTGCTTGCTTTGCTGCCTGTGCTTGCTGCCTGTGCTGTGCTGCCTGTGCTTGCTGCCTGTGCTTGCTGTGCTGCCTGTGCTTGCTGCCTGTGCTTGCTGCCTGTGCTTGCTGTGCTGCCTGTGCTTGCTGGCTGTGCTTGCTGTGCTGCCTGTACTGTGCTGTCTGTGCTTGCTACCTGTGCTTGCTTTGCTGCCTGTGCTTGCTGCCTGTGCTTTCTGCCTGTGCTGCCTGTGCTTGCTGCCTGTGCTTGCTGTGCTGCCTGTGCTTCCTGCCTGTGCTTGCTGTGCTGCCTGTGCTTGCTGCCTTTGCTTGCTGTGCTGCCTGTGCTTGCTGCCTGTGCTTGCTGTGCTGCCTGTGCTTGCTGCCTGTGCTTGCTGCCTGTGCTTGCTGCCTGTGCTTGCTGTGCTGCCTGTGCTTGCTGCCTGTGCTTGGTGTGATGCCTGTGTTTGCTGTGCTGAGTGTGCTTGCTGCCTGTGCTTGCTGTGCTGAGTGTGCTTGCTGCCTGTGCTTGCTGCCTGTACTTGCTGCCTGTACTTGCTGTGCTGTCTGTGCTTGCTGTGCTGCCTGAGCTTGCTGCCTGTGCTTGCTGTGCTGCCTGTGCTTGCTGTGCTGCCTGTGCTTGCTGTGCTGCCTGTGCTTGCTGCCTGTGCTTGCTGTGCTGCCTGTCCTTGCTGCCTGTGCTTGCTGTGCTGCCTGTGCTTGCTGCGTGTGCTTGGTGTGCTGCCTGTTCTTGCTGCCTGTGCTTGCTGCCTGTACTTGCTGCCTGTACTTGCTGTGCTGTCTGTGCTTGCTGTGCTGCCTGTGCTTGCTGCCTGTGCTTGCTGTGCTGCCTGTGCTTGTTGCCTGTGCTTGCTGCCCGTGCTTGCTGTGCTGCCTGTGCTTGCTGTGCCGCCTGTGCTTGTTGGGCTGCCTGTGCTTGCTGTGCTTGCTGCCTGTGCTTGCTGTGCTGCCTATGCTTGCTGTTTGTGCTTGCTGTGCTGCCTGTGCTGCCTGTGCTTGTTATGCTGCCTGTGCTTGCTTTGCTGCCTGTGCTTGCTGCCTGTGCTTGCTGTGCTGCCTGTTCTTGCTGCCTGTGCTTGCTGCCTGTCCTTGCTGTGCTGCCTGTGCTTGCTGCCTGTGCTTGCTGCCCGTGCTTGCTGTGCTGCCGATGCTTGCTGTGCTGCCTGTGCTTGCTGTGCTGCCTTTGCTTGCTGCGCTGCCTGTGCTTGCTGTGCTGCCTGTGCTTGCTGCCTGTGCTTGCTGCCTGTGCTTGCTGTGCTGCCTGTGCTGCCTGTGCTTGCTGCCTGTGCTGCCTGTGCTGCCTGTGCTTGCTGCCTGTGCTTGCTGTGCTGCCTGTGCTTGCTGCCTGTGCTTGCTGCCTGTGCTTGCTGTGCTGCCTGTGCTGCCTGTGCTGTGCTGCCTGTGCTGCCTGTGTTTGCTGTGCTGCCTGTGCTTGCTGCCTGTGCCTGCTGTGCTGTCTGTGCTTGCTGTGCTGCCTGTGCTTGCTCCCTGTGCTTGCTGTGCTGCCTGTGTTTGCTGTGCTGCCTGTGCTTGCTGCCTGTGCTTGCTGTGCTGCCTGTGCTTGCTGCCTGTGCTTGCTGTGCTGCCTGTGCCTGCTGCCTGTGCTTGCTGCCTGTGCTTGCTGCCCGTGCTTGCTGTGCTGCCGATTCTTGCTGCCCGTGCTTGCTGTGCTGCCTGTGCTTGCTGTGCTGCCTTTGCTTGCTGCGCTGCCTGTGCTTGCTGTGCTGCCTGTGCTTGCTGCCTGTGCTTGCTGCCTGTGCTTGCTGTGCTGCCTGTGCTGCCTGTGCTTGCTGCCTGTGCTGCCTGTGCTTGCTGCCTGTGCTTGCTGTGCTGCCTGAGCTGCCTGTGCTTGCTGCCTGTGCTTGCTGTGCTGCTTGTGCTTGCTGCCTGTGCTTGCTGTGCTGCCTGTGCTTGCTGCCTGTGCTTGCTGTGCTGCCTGTGCTTGCTGCCTGTGCTTGCTGCCTGTGCTTGCTGTGCCGCCTGTGCTTGTTGGGCTGCCTGTGCTTGCTGTGCTTGCTGCCTGTGCTTGCTATGCTGCCTATGCTTGCTGTTTGTGCTTGCTGTGCTGCCTGTGCTTGCTGTGCTACCTGTGCTTGCTGTGCTTGCTATGCTGCCTGTGCTTGCTGCCTGTGCTTGCTTTGCTGCCTGTGCTTGCTGCCTGTGCTTGCTGTGCTGCCTGTGCTTGCTGCCTGTGCTTGCTTCCTGTGCTTGCTGTGCTGCCTGTGCTTGCTGTGCTGTCTGTGCTTGCTGTGCTGCCTGTGCTTGCTGCGCTGCGTGTGCTTGCTGTGCTGCCTGTGCTTGCTGCGCTGCGTGTGCTTGCTGTGCTGTCTGTGCTTGCTGCCTGTGCTTGCTGTGCCGCCTGTGCTTGTTGGGCTGCCTGTGCTTGCTGCCTGTGCTTGCTGCCTGTGCTTGCTGTGCTGCCTATGCTTGCTGTTTGTGCTTGCTGTGCTGCCTGTGCTGCCTGTGCTTGTTATGCTGCCTGTGCTTGCTGCCTGTGCTTGCTTTGCTGCCTGTGCTTGCTGCCTGTGCTTGCTGTGCTGCCTGTGCTTCCTGCCTGTGCTTGCTGTGCTGCCTGTGCTTGCTGCCTGTGCTTGCTGTGCTGCCTGTGCTTGCTGTGCCGCCTGTGCTTGTTGGGCTGCCTGTGCTTGCTGTGCTTGCTGCCCGTGCTTGCTGTGCTGCCTGTGCTTGCTGTGCTGCCTTTGCTTGCTGCGCTGCCTGTGCTTGCTGTGCTGCCTGTGCTTGCTGCCTGTGCTTGCTGTGCTGCCTGTGCTTGCTGTGCTGCCTGTGCTTGCTGCCTGTGCTGCCTGTGCTGCCTGTGCTTGCTGCCTGTGCTTGCTCCCTGTGCTTGCTGTGCTGCCAGTGTTTGCTGTGCTGCCTGTGCTTGCTGCCTGTGCTTGCTGTGCTGCCTGTGCTTGCTGCCTGTGCTTGCTGCCTGTGTTTGCTGCCTGTGCTTGCTGCCCGTGCTTGCTGTGCTGCCGATGCTTGCTGCCCGTGCTTGCTGTGCTGCCTGTGCTTGCTGTGCTGCCTTTGCTTGCTGCGCTGCCTGTGCTTGCTGTGCTGCCTGTGCTTGCTGCCTGTGCTTGCTTTGCTGCCTGTGCTTGCTGCCTGTGCTGTGCTGCCTGTGCTTGCTGTGCTGCCTTTGCTTGCTGCGCTGCCTGTGCTTGCTGCCTGTGCTTGCTGCCTGTGCTTGCTGTGCTGCCTGTGCTTGCTGGCTGTGCTTGCTGTGCTGCCTGTACTGTGCTGTCTGTGCTTGCTACCTGTGCTTGCTTTGCTGCCTGTGCTTGCTGCCTGTGCTTTCTGCCTGTGCTGCCTGTGCTTGCTGCCTGTGCTTGCTGTGCTGCCTGTGCTTGCTGCCTTTGCTTGCTGTGCTGCCTGTGCTTGCTGCCTGTGCTTGCTGTGCTGCCTGTGCTTGCTGCCTGTGCTTGCTGTGCTGCCTGTGCTTGCTGCCTGTGCTTGGTGTGATGCCTGTGTTTGCTGTGCTGAGTGTGCTTGCTGCCTGTGCTTGCTGTGCTGAGTGTGCTTGCTGCCTGTGCTTGCTGCCTGTACTTGCTGCCTGTACTTGCTGTGCTGTCTGTGCTTGCTGTGCTGCCTGAGCTTGCTGCCTGTGCTTGCTGTGCTGCCTGTGCTTGCTGTGCTGCCTGTGCTTGCTGTGCTGCGCTTGCTGTGCTGCCTGTCCTTGCTGCCTGTGCTTGCTGTGCTGCCTGTGCTTGCTGCGTGTGCTTGGTGTGCTGCCTGTGCTTGCTGCCTGTGCTTGCTGCCTGTACTTGCTGCCTGTACTTGCTGTGCTGTCTGTGCTTGCTGTGCTGCCTGAGCTTGCTGCCTGTGCTTGCTGTGCTGCCTGAGCTTGCTGCCTGTGCTTGCTGTGCTGCCTGTGCTTGCTGTGCTGAGTGTGCTTGCTGCCTGTGCTTGCTGTGCTGCCTGTGCTTGCTGCCTGTGCTTGCTGTGCTGCCTGTCCTTGCTGCCTGTGCTTGCTGTGCTGCCTGTGCTTGCTGCGTGTGCTTGCTGTGCTGCCTCTGCTGTGCTGCCTGTGCTTGCTGCGCTGCCTGTGCTTGCTGCCTGTGCTTGCTGTGCTGCCTGTGCTTGCTGCCTGTGCTTGGTGTGCTGCCTGTGCTTGGTGTGCTGCCTGTGCTTGCTGCCTGTGCTTGCTGCCCGTGCTTGCTGTGCTGCCTGTGCTTGCTGCCTGTGCTTGCTGTGCTGCCTGTGCTTGCTGCCTGTGCTTGCTGTGCTGCCTGTGCTTGCTGCCTGTGCTTGCTGTGCCGCCTGTGCTTGTTGGGCTGCCTGTGCTTGCTGTGCTTGCTGCCTGTGCTTGCTGTGCTTGCTGCCTGTGCTTGCTGTGCTGCCTATGCTTGCTGTTTGTGCTTGCTGTGCTGCCTATGCTTGCTGTTTGTGCTTGCTGTGCTGCCTGTGCTGCCTGTGCTTGTTATGCTGCCTGTGCTTGCTGCCTGTGCTTGCTTTGCTGCCTGTGCTTGCTGCCTGTGCTTGCTGTGCTGCCTGTACTTGCTGCCTGTGCTTGCTGCCTGTCCTTGCTGTGCTGCCTGTGCTTGCTGCCTGTGCTTGCTGTGCTGCCTGTGCTTGCTGTTTGTGCTTGCTGTGCTGCCTGTGCTTGCTGCCTGTGCTTACTGTGTTGCCTGTGCTTGCTGTGCTGCCTGTGCTTGCTGCCTGTGCTTGCTGTGCTGCCTGTGCTTGCTGTGCCGCCTGTGCTTGTTGGGCTGCCTGTGCTTGCTGTGCTTGCTGCCCGTGCTTGCTGTGCTGCCTGTGCTTGCTGTGCTGCCTTTGCTTGCTGCGCTGCCTGTGCTTGCTGTGCTGCCTGTGCTTGCTGCCTGTGCTTGCTGTGCTGCCTGTGCTTGCTGTGCTGCCTGTGCTTGCTGCCTGTGCTGCCTGTGCTGCCTGTGCTTGCTGCCTGTGCTTGCTCCCTGTGCTTGCTGTGCTGCCTGTGTTTGCTGTGCTGCCTGTGCTTGCTGCCTGTGCTTGCTGTGCTGCCTGTGCTTGCTGCCTGTGCTGCCTGTGCTTGCTGCCTGTGTTTGCTGCCTGTGCTTGCTGCCCGTGCTTGCTGTGCTGCCGATGCTTGCTGCCCGTGCTTGCTGTGCTGCCTGTGCTTGCTGTGCTGCCTTTGCTTGCTGCGCTGCCTGTGCTTGCTGTGCTGCCTGTGCTTGCTGCCTGTGCTTGCTTTGCTGCCTGTGCTTGCTGCCTGTGCTGTGCTGCCTGTGCTTGCTGCCTATGCTTGCTGTGCTGCCTGTGCTTGCTGCCTGTGCTTGCTGCCTGTGCTTGCTGTGCTGCCTGTACTTGCTGTGCTGCCTGTGCTTGCTGTGCTGCCTGTGCTTGGTGTGCTGCCTGTGCTTGCTGCCTGTGCTTTCTTCCTGTGCTGCCTGTGCTTGCTGCCTGTGCTTGCTGTGCTGCCTGTGCTTCCTGCCTGTGCTTGCTGTGCTGCCTGTGCTTGCTGCCTGTGCTTGCTGTGCTGCCTGTGCTTGCTGCGTGTGCTTGCTGTGCTGCCTGTGCTGCCTCTGCTGTGCTGCCTGTGCTTGCTGCGCTGCCTGTGCTTGCTGCCTGTGCTTGCTGTGCTGCCTGTGCTTGCTGCCTGTGCTTGGTGTGCTGCCTGTGCTTGGTGTGCTGCCTGTGCTTGCTGCCTGTGCTTGCTGCCCGTGCTTGCTGTGCTGCCTGTGCTTGCTGCCTGTGCTTGCTGTGCTGCCTGTGCTTGCTGCCTCTGCTTGCTGTGCTGCCTGTGCTTGCTGCACTTGCTGTGCTGCCTGTGCTTGCTGCCCGTGCTTGCTGTGCTGCCTGTGCTTGCTGCCTGTGCTTGCTGTGCTGCCTGTGCTTGCTGCCTGTGCTTGCTGTGCTGCCTGTGCTTGCTGTGCTGCCTTTGCTTGTTGGGCTGCCTGTGCTTGCTGTGCTGCCTGTGCTTGCTGCCTGTGCTTGCTGTGCTGCCTGTCCTTGCTGCCTGTGCTTGCTGTGCTGCCTGTGCTTGCTGCGTGTGCTTGCTGTGCTGCCTGTGCTTGCTGCCTGTGCTTGCTGCCTGTGCTTGCTGTGCTGCCTGTGCTGCCTGTGCTTGCTGCCTGTGCTTGCTGTGCTGCCTGTGCTTGCTGTGCTGCCTGAGCTGCCTGTGCTTGCTGCCTGTGCTTGCTGTGTTGCTTGTGCTTGCTGCCTGTGCTTGCTGTGCTGCCTGTGCTTGCTGCCTGTGCTTGCTGTGCTGCCTGTGCTTGTTGCCTGTGCTGCCTGTGCTTGCTGCCTGTGCTTGCTGCGCTGCGTGTGCTTGTTGGGCTGCCTGTGCTTGCTGTGCTGCCTGTGCTTGCTGCCTGTGCTTGCTGTGCTGCCTGTCCTTGCTGCCTGTGCTTGCTGTGCTGCCTGTGCTTGCTGCGTGTGCTTGCTGTGCTGCCTGTGCTTGCTGCCTGTGCTTGCTGCCTGTGCTTGCTGTGCTGCCTGTGCTGCCTGTGCTTGCTGCCTGTGCTTGCTGTGCTGCCTGTGCTTGCTGTGCTGCCTGAGCTGCCTGTGCTTGCTGCCTGTGCTTGCTGTGTTGCTTGTGCTTGCTGCCTGTGCTTGCTGTGCTGCCTGTGCTTGCTGCCTGTGCTTGCTGTGCTGCCTGTGCTTGTTGCCTGTGCTGCCTGTGCTTGCTGCCTGTGCTTGCTGCGCTGCGTGTGCTTGCTGTGCTGCCTGTGCTTGCTGCCTGTGCTTGCTGTGCCGCCTGTGCTTGTTGTGCTGCCTGTGCTTGCTGTGCTTGCTATGCTGGCTGTGCTTGCTGCCTGTGCTTGCTGTGCTGCCTGTGCTTGCTGCCTGTGCTTGCTGCCTGTGCTTGCTGTGCTGCCTGTGCTTGCTGCGTGTGCTTGGTGTGCTGCCTGTGCTTGCTGCCTGTGCTTGCTGCCTGTACTTGCTGCCTGTACTTGCTGTGCTGTCTGTGCTTGCTGTGCTGCCTGAGCTTGCTGCCTGTGCTTGCTGTGCTGCCTGAGCTTGCTGCCTGTGCTTGCTGTGCTGCCTGTGCTTGCTGTGCTGAGTGTGCTTGCTGCCTGTGCTTGCTGTGCTGCCTGTGCTTGCTGCCTGTGCTTGCTGTGCTGCCTGTCCTTGCTGCCTGTGCTTGCTGTGCTGCCTGTGCTTGCTGCGTGTGCTTGCTGTGCTGCCTGTGCTGCCTCTGCTGTGCTGCCTGTGCTTGCTGCGCTGCCTGTGCTTGCTGCCTGTGCTTGCTGTGCTGCCTGTGCTTGCTGCCTGTGCTTGGTGTGCTGCCTGTGCTTGGTGTGCTGCCTGTGCTTGCTGCCTGTGCTTGCTGCCCGTGCTTGCTGTGCTGCATGTGCTTGCTGCCTGTGCTTGCTGTGCTGCCTGTGCTTGCTGCCTCTGCTTGCTGTGCTGCCTGTGCTTGCTGCACTTGCTGTGCTGCCTGTGCTTGCTGCCCGTGCTTGCTGTGCTGCCTGTGCTTGCTGCCTGTGCTTGCTGTGCTGCCTGTGCTTGCTGTGCTGCCTTTGCTTGTTGGGCTGCCTGTGCTTGCTGTGCTGCCTGTGCTTGCTGCCTGTGCTTGCTGTGCTGCCTGTGCTTGCTGCCTGTGCTTGCTGGGCTGCCTGTGCTGCCTGTGCTTGCTGCCTGTGCTGCCTGTGCTGCCTGTGCTTGCTGCCTGTGCTTGCTGTGCTGCCTGTGCTTGCTGTGCTGCCTGAGCTGCCTGTGCTTGCTGCCTGTGCTTGCTGTGCTGCTTGTGCTTGCTGCCTGTGCTTGCTGTGCTGCCTGTGCTTGCTGCGCTGCGTGTGCTTGCTGCGCTGCGTGTGCTTGCTGTGCTGCCTGTGCTTGCTGCCTGTGCTTGCTGTGCCGCCTGTGCTTGTTGGGCTGCCTGTGCTTGCTGTGCTTGCTGCCTGTGCTTGCTGTGCTTGCTGCCTGTGCTTGCTGTGCTGCCTATGCTTGCTGTTTGTGCTTGCTGTGCTGCCTGTGCTGCCTGTGCTTGTTATGCTGCCTGTGCTTGCTGCCTGTGCTTGCTTTGCTGCCTGTGCTTGCTGCCTGTGCTTGCTGTGCTGCCTGTACATGCTGCCTGTGCTTGCTGCCTGTCCTTGCTGTGCTGCCTGTGCTTGCTGCCTGTGCTTGCTGTGCTGCCTGTGCTTGCTGTGCTGCCTGAGCTGCCTGTGCTTGCTGCCTGTGCTTGCTGTGTTGCTTGTGCTTGCTGCCTGTGCTTGCTGTGCTGCCTGTGCTTGCTGCCTGTGCTTGCTGTGCTGCCTGTGCTTGTTGCCTGTGCTGCCTGTGCTTGCTGCGCTGCGTGTGCTTGCTGTGCTGCCTGTGCTTGCTGCGCTGCGTGTGCTTGCTGTGCTGCCTGTGCTTGCTGCCTGTGCTTGCTGTGCTTGCTATGCTGGCTGTGCTTGCTGCCTGTGCTTGCTGTGCTGCCTGTGCTTGCTGCCTGTGCTTGCTGCCTGTGCTTGCTGTGCTGCCTGTGCTTGCTGCGTGTGCTTGGTGTGCTGCCTGTGCTTGCTGCCTGTGCTTGCTGCCTGTACTTGCTGCCTGTACTTGCTGTGCTGTCTGTGCTTGCTGTGCTGCCTGAGCTTGCTGCCTGTGCTTGCTGTGCTGCCTGTGCTTGCTGTGCTGAGTGTGCTTGCTGCCTGTGCTTGCTGTGCTGCCTGTGCTTGCTGCCTGTGCTTGCTGTGCTGCCTGTCCTTGCTGCCTGTGCTTGCTGTGCTGCCTGTGCTTGCTGCGTGTGCTTGCTGTGCTGCCTGTGCTGCCTCTGCTGTGCTGCCTGTGCTTGCTGCGCTGCCTGTGCTTGGTGTGCTGCCTGTGCTGCCTCTGCTGTGCTGCCTGTGCTTGCTGCGCTGCCTGTGCTTGCTGCCTGTGCTTGCTGTGCTGCCTGTGCTTGCTGCCTGTGCTTGGTGTGCTGCCTGTGCTTGGTGTGCTGCCTGTGCTTGCTGCCTGTGCTTGCTGCCCGTGCTTGCTGTGCTGCCTGTGCTTGCTGCCTGTGCTTGCTGTGCTGCCTGTGCTTGCTGCCTCTGCTTGCTGTGCTGCCTGTGCTTGCTGCACTTGCTGTGCTGCCTGTGCAAGCTGCCTGTGCTTACTGTGCTGCCTGTGCTTGCTGTGCTGCCTGTGCTTGTTGCCTGTGCTTGCTGCGTGTGCTTGCTGTGCTTGCTGTGCTGCCTGTGCTTGCTGTGCTTGCTGCGCTGCCTGTGCTTGCTGCCTGTGCTTGCTGTGCTGCCTGTGCTTGCTGCCTGTGCTTGCTGTGCTGCCTGTGCTTGCTGCCTGTGCTGCCTGTGCTTGCTGTGCTGCCTGTGCTTGCTGCCTGTGCTTTCTGTGCTTGCTATGCTTGCTGTGCCTGCTGTGCTGCCTGCGCTTGCTGCCTGTGCTTGCTGTGCTGCCTGTGCTTGCTGTGCTGCCTGTGCTATCTGTGCTGCCTCTGCTTGCTATTCTGCCTGTGCTTGCTGCCTGTGCTTGCTGCCTGTGCTTGCTGTGCTGCCTGTGCTTGCTGCCTGTGCTTGCTGTGCTGCCTGTGCTTGCTGCGCTGCGTGTGCTTGCTGTGCTGCCTGTGCTTGCTGCGCTGCGTGTGCTTGCTGTGCTGTCTGTGCTTGCTGCCTGTGCTTGCTGTGCCGCCTGTGCTTGTTGGGCTGCCTGTGCTTGCTGCCTGTGCTTGCTGTGCTTGCTCCCTGTGCTTGCTGTGCTGCCTGTGCTTGCTGCCTGTGCTTTCTGTGCTTGCTATGCTGCCTGTGCCTGCTGTGCTGCCTGCGCTTGCTGCCTGTGCTTGCTGTGCTGCCTGTGCTTGCTGCCTGTGCTTGCTGCCTGTGCTTGCTGTGCTGCCTGTGCTTGTTGCCTGTGCTTGCTGTGCCGCCTGTGCTTGTTGGGCTGCCTGTGCTTGCTGTGCTGCCTATGCTTGCTCTTTGTGCTTGCTGTGCTGCCTGTGCTTGCTGTGCTGCCTGTGCTTGCTGCCTGTGCTTGCTGTGTTTGCTATGCTACCTGTGCAAGCTGCCTGTGCTCGCTGTGCTGCCTGTGCTTGCTACCTGTGCTGCCTGTGCTTGCTATGCTGCCTGTGCTGCCTGTGCTTGCTGCCTTTGCTTGCTGTGCTGCCTGTGCTTGCTGTCTGTGCTTGCTGTGCTGCCTGTGCTTGCTGTGCTGCCTATGCTTGCTGCCTGTGCTTGCTGCCTGTGCTTGCTGCCTGTGCTTGATGTGCCGCCTGTGCTTGTTGGGCTGCCTGTGCTTGCTGTGCTTGCTGCCTGTGCTTGCTGTGCTGCCTGTGCTTGCTGTGCTGCCTGTGCTTGCTGCCTGTGCTTTCTGTGCTTGCTATGCTGCCTGTGCCTGCTGTGCTGCCTGCGCTTGCTGCCTGTGCTTGCTGTGCTGTCTGTGCTTGCTGCCTGTGCTTGCTGTGCTTGCTATGCTGCCTGTGCAAGCTGCCTGTGCTTGTTGCCTGTGCTTGCTGCGTGTGCTTGCTGTGCTGCCTGTGCTTGCTGTGCTTGCTGCGCTGCCTGTGCTTGTTGCCTGTGCTTGCTGTGCTGGCTGTGCTTGCTGCCAGTGCTTGCTGCCTGTGCTTGTTGGGCTGCCTGTGCTTGCTGTGCTTGCTGCCTGTGCTTGCTGTGCTGCCTGTGCTTGCTGTGCTGCCTGTGCTTGCTGCCTGTGCTTTCTGTGCTTGCTATGCTGCCTGTGCCTGCTGTGCTGCCTGCGCTTGCTGCCTGTGCTTGCTGTGCTGTCTGTGCTTGCTGCCTGTGCTTGCTGTGCTTGCTATGCTGCCTGTGCAAGCTGCCTGTGCTTGTTGCCTGTGCTTGCTGCGTGTGCTTGCTGTGCTGCCTGTGCTTGCTGTGCTTGCTGCGCTGCCTGTGCTTGTTGCCTGTGCTTGCTGTGCTGGCTGTGCTTGCTGCCAGTGCTTGCTGCCTGTGCTTGCTGTGCCGCCTGTGCTTGCTGTGCTGCCTTTGCTTGCTGCATGTGCTTGCTGCCTGTGCTTGCTGCCTGTGCTTGCTGCGTGTGCTTGCTGTGCTTGCTGTGCTGCCTGTGCTTGCTGTGCTGCCTGTGCTTGCTGTGCTTGCTGCGCTGCCTGTGCTTGCTGTGCTGCCTGTGCTTGCTGCCTGTGCTTGCTGCCTGTGCTTGCTGTGCTGCCTGTGCTTGCTGCCTGTGCTTGCTGTGTTGCCTGTGCTTGCTGTGCTGCCTGTGCTTTCTGTGCTGCCTCTGCTTGCTATGCTGCCTGTGCTTGCTGCCTGTGCTTGCTGTGCTGCCTGTGCTTGCTGCCTGTGCTTGCTGTGCTGCCTGTGCTTGCTGCCTGTGCTTGCTGCGCTGCCTGTTCTTGCTGCCTGTGCTTGCTGTGCTGCCTGTGCTTGCTGCCTGTGCTTGCTGTGCTGCTTATGCTTGCTGCCTGTACTTGCTGTGCTGCCTGTGCTTGCTGCCTGTGCTTGCTGTGCTGCCTGTGCTTGCTGCCTGTGCTTGCTGTGCTGCCTGTGCTGTGCTGCCTGTGCTTGCTGCCTGTGCTTGCTGTGCTGCCTGTGCTTGCTGCCTGTGCTTGCTGTGCTGCCTGTGCTTGCTGCCTGTGCTGCCTGTGCTTGCTGTGCTGCCTGTGCTTGCTGCCTGTGCTTTCTGTGCTTGCTGTGCCTGCTGTGCTGCCTGCGCTTGCTGCCTGTGCTTGCTGTGCTGCCTGTGCTTGCTGTGCTGCCTGTGCTATCTGTGCTGCCTCTGCTTGCTATTCTGCCTGTGCTTGCTGCCTGTGCTTGCTGCCTGTGCTTGCTGTGCTGCCTGTGCTTGCTGCCTGTGCTTGCTGTGCTGCCTGTGCTTGCTGCGCTGCGTGTGCTTGCTGTGCTGCCTGTGCTTGCTGCGCTGCGTGTGCTTGCTGTGCTGTCTGTGCTTGCTGCCTGTGCTTGCTGTGCCGCCTGTGCTTGTTGGGCTGCCTGTGCTTGCTGCCTGTGCTTGCTGTGCTTGCTCCCTGTGCTTGCTGTGCTGCCTGTGCTTGCTGCCTGTGCTTTCTGTGCTTGCTATGCTGCCTGTGCCTGCTGTGCTGCCTGCGCTTGCTGCCTGTGCTTGCTGTGCTGCCTGTGCTTGCTGCCTGTGCTTGCTGCCTGTGCTTGTTGCCTGTGCTTGCTGTGCCGCCTGTGCTTGTTGGGCTGCCTGTGCTTGCTGTGCTGCCTATGCTTGCTCTTTGTGCTTGCTGTGCTGCCTGTGCTTGCTGTGCTGCCTGTGCTTGCTGCCTGTGCTTGCTGTGTTTGCTATGCTACCTGTGCAAGCTGCCTGTGCTCGCTGTGCTGCCTGTGCTTGCTACCTGTGCTGCCTGTGCTTGCTATGCTGCCTGTGCTGCCTGTGCTTGCTGCCTTTGCTTGCTGTGCTGCCTGTGCTTGCTGTCTGTGCTTGCTGTGCTGCCTGTGCTTGCTGTGCTGCCTATGCTTGCTGCCTGTGCTTGCTGCCTGTGCTTGCTGCCTGTGCTTGATGTGCCGCCTGTGCTTGTTGGGCTGCCTGTGCTTGCTGTGCTTGCTGCCTGTGCTTGCTGTGCTGCCTGTGCTTGCTGTGCTGCCTGTGCTTGCTGCCTGTGCTTTCTGTGCTTGCTATGCTGCCTGTGCCTGCTGTGCTGCCTGCGCTTGCTGCCTGTGCTTGCTGTGCTGTCTGTGCTTGCTGCCTGTGCTTGCTGTGCTTGCTATGCTGCCTGTGCAAGCTGCCTGTGCTTGTTGCCTGTGCTTGCTGCGTGTGCTTGCTGTGCTGCCTGTGCTTGCTGTGCTTGCTGCGCTGCCTGTGCTTGTTGCCTGTGCTTGCTGTGCTGGCTGTGCTTGCTGCCAGTGCTTGCTGCCTGTGCTTGTTGGGCTGCCTGTGCTTGCTGTGCTTGCTGCCTGTGCTTGCTGTGCTGCCTGTGCTTGCTGTGCTGCCTGTGCTTGCTGCCTGTGCTTTCTGTGCTTGCTATGCTGCCTGTGCCTGCTGTGCTGCCTGCGCTTGCTGCCTGTGCTTGCTGTGCTGTCTGTGCTTGCTGCCTGTGCTTGCTGTGCTTGCTATGCTGCCTGTGCAAGCTGCCTGTGCTTGTTGCCTGTGCTTGCTGCGTGTGCTTGCTGTGCTGCCTGTGCTTGCTGTGCTTGCTGCGCTGCCTGTGCTTGTTGCCTGTGCTTGCTGTGCTGGCTGTGCTTGCTGCCAGTGCTTGCTGCCTGTGCTTGCTGTGCCGCCTGTGCTTGCTGTGCTGCCTTTGCTTGCTGCATGTGCTTGCTGCCTGTGCTTGCTGCCTGTGCTTGCTGCGTGTGCTTGCTGTGCTTGCTGTGCTGCCTGTGCTTGCTGTGCTGCCTGTGCTTGCTGTGCTTGCTGCGCTGCCTGTGCTTGCTGTGCTGCCTGTGCTTGCTGCCTGTGCTTGCTGCCTGTGCTTGCTGTGCTGCCTGTGCTTGCTGCCTGTGCTTGCTGTGTTGCCTGTGCTTGCTGTGCTGCCTGTGCTTTCTGTGCTGCCTCTGCTTGCTATGCTGCCTGTGCTTGCTGCCTGTGCTTGCTGTGCTGCCTGTGCTTGCTGCCTGTGCTTGCTGTGCTGCCTGTGCTTGCTGCCTGTGCTTGCTGCGCTGCCTGTTCTTGCTGCCTGTGCTTGCTGTGCTGCCTGTGCTTGCTGCCTGTGCTTGCTGTGCTGCTTATGCTTGCTGCCTGTACTTGCTGTGCTGCCTGTGCTTGCTGCCTGTGCTTGCTGTGCTGCCTGTGCTTGCTGCCTGTGCTTGCTGTGCTGCCTGTGCTGTGCTGCCTGTGCTTGCTGCCTGTGCTTGCTGTGCTGCCTGTGCTTGCTGCCTGTGCTTGCTGTGCTGCCTGTGCTTGCTGCCTGTGCTTGCTGTGCTGCCTGTACTGTGCTGCCTGTGCTTGCTACCTGTGCTTGCTGTGCTGCCTGTGCTTGCTGCCTGTGCATGCTGTGCTGCCTGTACTGTGCTGCCTGTGCTTGCTGCCTGTGCTTGCTGTGCTGCCTGTGCTTGCTGTGCTGCCTGTGCTTGCTGCCTGTGCTTGCTGTGCTGCCTGTGCTTGCTGCCTGTGCTTGCTGTGCTGCCTGTGCTTGCTGCCTGTGCTTGCTGCCTGTGCTTGCTGTGCTGCCTGTGCTTGCTGCCTGTGCTTGGTGTGCTGCCTGTGCTTGGTGTGCTGCCTTTGCTTGCTGCCTGTGCTTGCTGCTTGTGCTTGCTGTGCCGCCTTTGCTTGTTGGACTGCCTGTGCTTGCTGTGCTGCCTGTGCTTGCTGCCTGTGCTTGCTGTGCTGCCTGTCCTTGCTGCCTGTGCTTGCTGTGCTGCCTGTGCTTGCTGCGTGTGCTTGCTGTGCTGCCTGTGCTGCCTCTGCTGTGCTGCCTGTGCTTGCTGCGCTGCCTGTGCTTGCTGCCTGTGCTTGCTGCCTGTACTTGCTGTGCTGTCTGTGCTTGCTGTGCTGCCTGAGCTTGCTGCCTGTGCTTGCTGTGCTGCCTGTGCTTGCTGTGCTGCCTGTGCTTGCTGCACTTGCTGTGCTGCCTGTGCTTGCTGCCCGTGCTTGCTGTGCTGCCTGTGCTTGCTGCCTGTGCTTGCTGTGCTGCCTGTGCTTGCTGCCTGTGCTTGCTGTGCTGCCTGTGCTTGGTGTGCTGCCTTTGCTTGCTGCCCGTGCTTGCTGTGCTGCCTGTGCTTGCTGCCTGTGCTTGCTGTGCTGCCTGTGCTTGCTGCCTCTGCTTGCTGTGCTGCCTGTGCTTGCTGCACTTGCTGCCCGTGCTTGCTGTGCTGCCTGTGCTTGCTGCCTGTGCTTGCTGTGCTGCCTGTCCTTGCTGCCTGTGCTTGCTGCCTGTACTTGCTGCCTGTACTTGCTGTGCTGTCTGTGCTTGCTGTGCTGCCTGAGCTTGCTGCCTGTGCTTGCTGTGCTGCCTGTGCTTGCTGTGCTGAGTGTGCTTGCTGCCTGTGCTTGCTGTGCTGCCTGTGCTTGCTGCCTGTGCTTGCTGTGCTGCCTGTGCTTGCTGTGCTGCCTGTGCTTGCTGCGTGTGCTTGGTGTGCTGCCTGTGCTTGCTGCCTGTGCTTGCTGCCGGTACTTGCTGCCTGTACTTGCTGTGCTGTCTGTGCTTGCTGTGCTGCCTGAGCTTGCTGCCTGTGCTTGCTGTGCTGCCTGTGCTTGCTGTGCTGAGTGTGCTTGCTGCCTGTGCTTGCTGTGCTGCCTGTGCTTGCTGCCTGTGCTTGCTGTGCTGCCTGTCCTTGCTGCCTGTGCTTGCTGTGCTGCCTGTGCTTGCTGCGTGTGCTTGCTGTGCTGCCTGTGCTGCCTCTGCTGTGCTGCCTGTGCTTGCTGCGCTGCCTGTGCTTGCTGCCTGTGCTTGCTGTGCTGCCTGTGCTTGCTGCCTGTGCTTGGTGTGCTGCCTGTGCTTGCTGCCTGTGCTTGCTGCCCGTGCTTGCTGTGCTGCCTGTGCTTGCTGCCTGTGCTTGCTGTGCTGCCTGTGCTTGCTGCCTCTGCTTGCTGTGCTGCCTGTGCTTGCTGCACTTGCTGTGCTGCCTGTGCAAGCTGCCTGTGCTTACTGTGCTGCCTGTGCTTGCTGTGCTGCCTGTGCTTGTTGCCTGTGCTTGCTGCGTGTGCTTGCTGTGCTTGCTGTGCTGCCTGTGCTTGCTGTGCTGCCTGTGCTTGCTGTGCTTGCTGCGCTGCCTGTGCTTGCTGCCTGTGCTTGCTGTGCTGCCTGTGCTTGCTGCCTGTGCTTGCTGTGCTGCCTGTGCTTGCTGCCTGTGCTGCCTGTGCTTGCTGTGCTGCCTGTGCTTGCTGCCTGTGCTTTCTGTGCTTGCTATGCTGCCTGTGCCTGCTGTGCTGCCTGCGCTTGCTGCCTGTGCTTGCTGTGCTGCCTGTGCTTGCTGCCTGTGCTTGCTGTGCTTGCTATGCTGCCTGTGCAAGCTGCCTGTGCTTGTTGCCTGTGCTTGCTGCGTGTGCTTGCTGTGCTGCCTGTGCTTGCTGTGCTTGCTGCGCTCCCCGCAGGGGGGTCCCTGTGGTGGGGACCTTTGGGGCTTAGCGTACCCACGTACCCGACAGACGCTCTGACTGCTCAATCGGTTTGCTCGGGCCGTGCAGTCACTCCACCGGAGGATAATCGGTAGACGGGGTTGAGGTGGGCCCGCCGGCGGTGGATGGTGTAACGTGTGGGAACGTCCCACCTGCGTTGCACTTTGCCACCGTCGGTCCCCCCAACATTGGGACGGCACCCTTAGGGGTTGCAATCGTCGTGGCAGTGGTGATAGCCAAATTTACGCTGGCGAGGGTGTGAAAACCCGGTGTGGGAGTTGCACTCAATCAGCTCGCCCTACCAAGAATTGGCAGAGTCTTGGGAGAGGTTTAGAAAGGCCTCGCTTCCACCAGTAAGATTCGGTGCCGGCAACCCGATAGACTGGGAGCAGTTTTATTGCGCGCTGATTGGACGTATTCCAAATCCGTGCCTCGTTTACGTTTGCGTTGCGCACTCGTAGCAGGGGGCCGTGTGGTTAGAGGCGTCATGCCAGTTGCTGCACGTTAAACAACACGACTTATGTGCTTGCTGCGCTGCCTGTGCTTGCTGCCTGTGCTTGCTGTGCTGGCTGTGCTTGCTGCCAGTGCTTGCTGCCTGTGCTTGCTGTGCCGCCTGTGCTTGCTGCCTGTGCTTGCTGTGCTGCCTTTGCTTGCTGCATGTGCTTGCTGCCTGTGCTTGCTGCCTGTGCTTGCTGCGTGTGCTTGCTGTGCTGCCTGTGCTTGCTGTGCTGCCTGTGCTTGCTGCCTGTGCTTGCTGTGCTGCCTGTGCTTGCTGCCTGTGCTTGCTGTGTTGCCTGTGCTTTCTGTGCTGCCTGTGCTATCTGTGCTGCCTCTGCTTGCTATTCTGCCTGTGCTTGCTGCCTGTGCTTGCTGCCTGTGCTTGCTGCCTGTGCTTGCTGTGCTGCCTGTGCTTGCTGCCTGTGCTTGCTGTGCTGCCTGTGCTTGCTGTGCTGCCTGTGCTTGCTGCGCTGCGTGTGCTTGCTGTGCTGCCTGTGCTTGCTGCGCTGCGTGTGCTTGCTGTGCTGTCTGTGCTTGCTGCCTGTGCTTGCTGTGCCGCCTGTGCTTGTTGGGCTGCCTGTGCTTGCTGCCTGTGCTTGCTGTGCTTGCTCCCTGTGCTTGCTGTGCTGCCTGTGCTTGCTGTGCTGCCTGTGCTTGCTGCCTGTGCTTTCTGTGCTTGCTATGCTGCCTGTGCCTGCTGTGCTGCCTGCGCTTGCTGCCTGTGCTTGCTGTGCTGCCTGTGCTTGCTGTGCTGCCTGTGCTTGTTGCCTGTGCTTGCTGCGTGTGCTTGCTGTGCTTGCTGCCTGTGCTGCCTGTGCTTGCTGTGCTGCCTGTGCTTGCTGCCTGTGCTTGCTGTGCCGCCTGTGCTTGTTGGGCTGCCTGTGCTTGCTGTGCTTGCTGTGCTGCCTATGCTTGCTCTTTGTGCTTGCTGTGCTGCCTGTGCTTGCTGTGCTGCCTGTGCTTGCTGCCTGTGCTTGCTGTGTTTGCTATGCTACCTGTGCAAGCTGCCTGTGCTCGCTGTGCTGCCTGTGCTTGCTGCATGTGCTTGCTGCCTGTGCTTGCTGCCTGTGCTTGCTGCGTGTGCTTGCTGTGCTTGCTGTGCTTGCTGCCTGTGCTGCCTGTACTTGCTGTGCTGCCTGTGCTTGCTGCCTGTGCTTGCTGTGCCGCCTGTGCTTGTTGGGCTGCCTGTGCTTGCTGTGCTTGCTGTGCTGCCTATGCTTGCTCTTTGTGCTTGCTGTGCTGCCTGTGCTTGCTGTGCTGCCTGTGCTTGCTGCCTGTGCTTGCTGTGTTTGCTATGCTACCTGTGCAAGCTGCCTGTGCTCGCTGTGCTGCCTGTGCTTGCTGCCTGTGCTTGCTGCGTGTGCTTGCTGTGCTGCCTGTGCTTGCTGTGCTGCCTGTGCTTGCTGCCTGTGCTTGCTGTGCTGCCTTTGCTTGCTGCATGTGCTTGCTGCCTGTGCTTGCTGCCTGTGCTTGCTGCGTGTGCTTGCTGTGCTGCCTGTGCTTGCTGTGCTGCCTGTGCTTGCTGCCTGTGCTTGCTGTGCCGCCTGTGCTTGCTGTGCTGCCTGTGCTTGCTGTGCTGCCTTTGCTTGCTGCATGTGCTTGCTGCCTGTGCTTGCTGCCTGTGCTTGCTGCGTGTGCTTGCTGTGCTTGCTGTGCTGCCTGTGTTTGCTGTGCTGCCTGTGCTTGCTGTGCTTGCTGCGCTGCCTGTGCTTGCTGCGCTGCCTGTGCTTGCTGTGCTGCCTGTGCTTGCTGCCTGTGCTTGCTGTGCTGCCTGTGCTTGCTGCCTGTGCTTGCTGCCTGTGCTTGCTGTGCTGCCTGTGCTTGCTGCCTGTGCTTGCTGTGTTGCCTGTGCTTGCTGTGCTGCCTGTGCTTTCTGTGCTGCCTCTGCTTGCTATGCTGCCTGTGCTTGCTGCCTGTGCTTGCTGTGCTGCCTGTGCTTGCTGCCTGTGCTTGCTGTGCTGCCTGTGCTTGCTGCCTGTGCTTGCTGCGCTGCCTGTTCTTGCTGCCTGTGCTTGCTGTGCTGCCTGTGCTTGCTGCCTGTGCTTGCTGTGCTGCCTGTGCTTGCTGTGCTGCTTATGCTTGCTGCCTGTACTTGCTGTGCTGCCTGTGCTTGCTGCCTGTGCTTGCTGTGCTGCCTGTGCTTGCTGCCTGTGCTTGCTGTGCTGCCTGTGCTGTGCTGCCTGTGCTTGCTGCCTGTGTTTGCTGTGCTGCCTGTGCTTGCTGCCTGTGCTTGCTGTGCTGCCTGTGCTTGCTGCCTGTGCTTGCTGTGCTGCCTGTACTGTGCTGCCTGTGCTTGCTACCTGTGCTTGCTGTGCTGCCTGTGCTTGCTGCCTGTGCTTGGTGTGCTGCCTGTGCTTGCTGCCAGTGCTTGTTGTGCTGCCTGTGCTTTCTGCCTGTGCTGCCTGTGCTTGCTGCCTGTGCTTGCTGTGCTGCCTGTACTGTGCTGCCTGTGCTTGCTGCCTGTGCTTGCTGCCTGTGCTTGCTGTGCTGCCTGTGCTTGGTGTGCTGCCTGTGCTTGCTGCCTGTGCTTGTTGTGCTGCCTGTGCTTGCTGCCTGTGCTTGCTGCCTGTGCTTGCTGTGCTGCCTGTACTGTGCTGCCTGTGCTTGCTACCTGTGCTTGCTGTGCTGCCTGTGCTTGCTGCCTGTGCTTGGTGTGCTGCCTGTGCTTGCTGCCAGTGCTTGTTGTGCTGCCTGTGCTTTCTGCCTGTGCTGCCTGTGCTTGCTGCCTGTGCTTGCTGCCTGTGCTTGCTGTGCTGCCTGTACTGTGCTGCCTGTGCTTGCTGCCTGTGCTTGCTGTGCTGCCTGTGCTTGCTGTGCTGCCTGTGCTTGGTGTGCTGCCTGTGCTTGCTGCCTGTGCTTGTTGTGCTGCCTGTGCTTGCTGCCTGTGCTTGCTGCGCTGCCTGTTCTTGCTGCCTGTGCTTGCTGTGCTGCCTGTGCTTGCTGCCTGTGCTTGCTGTGCTGCCTGTGCTTACTGTGCTGCTCGTGCTTGCTGCCTGTGCTTGCTGTGCTGCCTGTACTTGCTGTGCTGCCTGTGCTTGCTGCCTGTGCTTGCTGTGCTGCCTGTGCTTGCTGCCTGTGCTTGCTGTGCTGCCTGTGCTGTGCTGCCTGTGCTTGCTGCCTGTGCTTGCTGTGCTGCCTGTGCTTGCTGCCTGTGCTTGCTGTGCTGCCTGTGCTTGCTGCCTGTGCTTGCTGTGCTGCCTGTGCTTGCTGCCTGTGCTTGCTGTGCTGCCTGTGCTTGCTGCCTGTGCTTGCTGCCTGTGCTTGCTGTGCTGCCTGTTAGCGATGCACTTGATTTCGCCCATAACACGCGGTAATTCGACAGTGGCACACGACAGTGCGTTGCTGTGTCACCTGTTTTGGAGGCGCCGAGAGTCGCGGATCATATGTTTACCTCGGCGGCCGGTGCATTGACCTGCGTCTCAGTAAGAGTAAGCATTGTTAACAAATGCGAGAGTGAATCTCGCCGAAGTTCGGAGCAGGCTTTGCCTGTTGGAAAGAGGACGGAGCTTGACCCCTCTGCACTTCCCCCAGAATCGCTAAAACGAACACATCTGGTCGAGCTATTTTGCGGGTTTCTAACATGCCTGTGCTTGCCGTGCTGCCTGTGCTTGCTGTGCTGCCTGTGCTTGCTGCCTGTGCTTGCTGTGCTGCCTGTGCTTGCTGCTGTGCTTGCTGGGCTTGCTGCCTGTGCTTGCTGTGCTGCCTGTGCTTGCTGCCTGTGCTTGCTGCCTGTGCTTGCTGTGCTGCCTCTGCTTGCTGTGCTGCCTGTGCTTGCTGCCTGTGCTTGCTGTGCTGCCTCAGCTGCCTGTGCTTGCTGCCTGTGCTTGCTGTGCTGCCTGTGCTTGCTGCCTGTGGTTGCTCTGCTGCCTGTGCTTGCTGCGCTGCCTGTTATTGCTGCCTGTTATTGCTGCCTGTGCTTGCTATGCTGCCTGTGCTTGCTGCCGGTGCTTGCTGTGCTGCCTGTGCTTGCTGTGTTGCCTGTTAGCGATGCATTTGATTTCGCCCATAGCACGCGGTAATTCTACAGTGGCACACGACAGTGCGTTGATGTGTCACCTGTTCTTGGAGGCGCCGAGAGTCGCGGATCGTGTGTTTACCTCGGTGGCCGGTGCATTGACCTGCGTCTCAGTAAGAGTAAGCATTGTAAACAAATGCGAGTGTGAATCTGGCCGAAGATCGGAGCAGGCTTTGCCTGTTGGAAAGAGGACGGAGCTTGACCCCTCTGCGCTTCCCCCAGAATCGCTAAAACGAACACATCTCGTCGAGCCATTTTGCGGGTTTCTAAGATCAGAAGTGGGATATAGTGAATTTTACGCGCCTTAGCTGCAAAGCTAATTCTTGATTCATTTTCGTTGATTTTATTGTGCTGTGGATTGTGTCGTGTTATGTTTCTTTGTGTGCTTTTTTTGGTTTCCTCGTTTTATTTTTTTTTCCCTTTCGTTTTGTTCGGGACGTGATCGGGACACGAAAAAATGGAGAACTCGCGTGCTCCCCCGTCCTTGGAGGACATCATCCGCCAAGTGGTAGCCGAAATTGCAAGAGGCGTAATGCCGGCTACCCCGAAGATTATTAATGCAACGACACCTCCTCTTTTGGATATGGTGCCGCAATTCCGTGGTACCGAACTGAATGACGACGCTAATGCTTGGTGCAACGAAGTGTAACATATCACCCGTGATTCGACCCCGCAACAGCGGTTGAGTGCCGCCACCCATGCGCTTGCGGGTTCTGCTAAAGTATGGTACCAAGAATGGAAAGGGAGACCCCGAACGTGGGAAAAATTCAAGGAGGACTTGTGCGCCATTTTCGGTCCGCAGAAGAAACTCCACGAATGCTTGCTACGGGCGCTGACCTATAACAGCGACGACGCGACCACGTACGTGGAATATGCAAGGAAAAAAGTGGGCTGTCTCGAGAAGGCGCGTGTAGCATTTCGACCCGAAGAATTGGTGGAGCTGACAATAAGCACAATCACAGATCAGAACGTGTGACAGGCCATGCTGTCCGCGAATTACGCGACGCCATCGGCGCTGATCACGGGCACGACCAATTTCGTAAAAGAAACGAAACGAAGGGAACGATTTGCACGCGATGGCGGAGAACGCGCTCCGAACCGACAAGACGGCAGATGCTACCAATGCAATGAGCTTGGACATAAACGGGTGAATTGCCCGAAAAGGAGAAAATTATTACCGCAACGGGAAACTCCCAGCGTAACTAACTGCAATTTTTGCAAAAAGAGGGGCCATACCGAATCGTAATGTTGGGCGAAGCAGCGAACAGCCCAAAACAATCAAGGTTCGAAGAAACCCGAAGCCAACGTGTGCTACTCAGTAGAACACAAACTGACACCAATACTATTGAGACAGATGATCGTACGACGCTGTTTGATCGACAATGGCGCAACATGTTCCCTCGTGAGAGAAAGTGTTGCCGACCGGGTAAACTGCAAAGTAAACGCGTACACGACGACAATACAAGGACTGTGTGAGTCTAGCACGACGACCGTCGGATGCACATCAGCATTAATTCAGACGGAGGATGTGTCCACTGAGTTGGATTTGTTTGTTGTCCCGGATACTGCAATACCGTACGAGGTCATCATCGGGAAGAATGTCCTGGTGCATGCCGATCTACGCATTGTGACGGAACCTGATGGGACGACGAGGCTTCAACGGTGCGGACTTGTCACGGCAGAAAGGAACGAGGCTACAACGAAGGCACCGTGCTTCACACTCTACGTTGCGGACGATTCTCTTAGAGATCTTTTAAGATAATTCGAGCGAATGTTGACCACTGGCAATCACGTGCGGTCCGTAAGTACGGCGGAACTCAAAATAATTACTCAGGAGGACAAGGTAATAAATTACCACCCTTACCGTCTGTCACTTTCGGAACGGGAGAAATTAAGGGGGATCATAGATGACCTCATAAGTAACGGCATAATACGCGAAAGCAACTCGCCGTTTGCAAGCCCCGTTATCTTAGTGAAAAAAAAAAATGGAGAGGACCGTTTGTGCGTGGATTTCGGGGCGTTAAATAGAATTACGGTTCAAGACAGATACCCTTTACCACTAATCGACGATCAATTGGATCGTTTGGGAAAGCGTAGGGTATTTATTACGCTAGACATGGCCGCGGGATTTCACCAAATACCCATTGCCGCCGATTCAATTTTTAACACTGCGTTTGTTACCCCCGACGGGCATTATGAGTATATGCGTATGCCCTTCGGCCTTTGTAATGCGCCCGCTGTCTTTCAGAGAGCCATTAACGCGGCTCTAGGCAACCTAAGAAATAGCATCGCATTAGTCTATATGAACGATATTTTGATCCCATCGCAAACGGTCGAGGAAGGGCTACAGAGCTTAGAGCGCGTGTTGGAGGTATTGGACAAGGCAGGATTCACGTTAAACATCGCAAAATGTAAATTTTTTGAAACTTCGATCAATTACCTGGGTCGAGAGATATCATCCGAAGGCATAAAGCCAGGCAAAGAAAAAGTTAAAACCCTAGTAGAATCACCAGTTCCGAACAATGTGAAGCAGATAAGACAATTTATTGGCCTTGCGAGTTATTTCCGGAAGTTTGTACCTGAATTCGCGGTGCGAACGGCGTGCTAGACCAAATTAACAAAACATAATGAGCCGTGGGTATGGGGTAAAGAACAGGAAGAAGCGCGATCGTACATCATAGACAAACTGAGTACACACCCTTTGCTCGTAATATTCGACCCAACGCGACATACGGAGCTCCACACCGACGCTAGTTCCATTGGATATGGTGCAATCCTCTTCCAAAGAGTGGAAAAGGAACTACGCGTGGTCGCATATTTTAGTCGTCGTACCAGCCCAGAGGAATCGCGCTATCATTCGTATGAACTAGAGACACTCGCGATTGTGAACGCACTGAAATACTTCCGCGTATATCTGCTTGGTATGCAGTTTAAAATTGTCACCGACTGTAATGCCATTAAGGCTACGCAAAACAAAAAAGATTTATTACCACGCGTAGCTCGTTGGTGGATATTTCTACAAGACTTTTCCTTTGATCTTGAATATAGGAAAGGCAAAGACGTAGAGCACGTGGATTATTTAAGTAGAAATCCGTGTAAAAACTATCGCGTAAACGTAATTTGTGAGGTCTCCTGGCTAGAAATCGCGCAGAAAAATGATGAAGAAACGCAAAACATGATCGAGCGGGTAAAGTCGAACGATACTGTTATTACGGATTTCGAGCTAAGAGACGGTATACTGTGTCGAAAAACACTCCGGGACACAGGCCGAGTGATCTACCGAAGTTTTGTCCCGAAGGGAAGCCGCCTTGGTTTGTTGCGTCTGTACCATGACGAAAACTGTCATGTAGGCTTTGAAAAAACATACAACCGCATCGCGAAAAAATACTGGTTCCCAAAAATGCTAAGATTTGTCCGTAAGTACATCGATCACTGCATTACTTGCGTAGTATGCAAACGACAGACCGGACCGAAACAAGGGAAATTGCACCCAATTGAAAAGAAGCCTTTCCCCTTCGACACGATACACTGTGACTGTGTCGGTCCATTTGAAAAAACGAAAGATGGATATGAACACCGCCGTATAGTTAGCAGACAACTATCACCGATTTCGCTTATTTTGGTCCCAATCGTTTACGATAGTTTACGCAAGTTTACGCAATCGATTTCAGAGTTTACGAAATCGTAGTTTGCCCGTAATTAACAATTTCGAGAATGGGGTAATGTAGGTCTTGCAAGCGCCGCCAGTGGCCGAAAGCAGAAGCTGACCAGATGCGGAACCTGGCGAAATATCTTTTACGTATCTCGTGTGCAACGGTCTCAATCGTTTACGAATAGTTTTCGCAAGCTACTGTATCGATTTCGGAGTTTACGAAATCGTAATTTGCCCGTAATTAATAATTTCAGAATCGGCTATTGTTCGGCGTTGATTGGCTCGCAAGCGCCGCCGTTGGCCGCGGCGAGAATCGCTCTTCGAGCACAGAGTATGGAAACAATGTTGACGTATCTCATCTGTAACGGTCCCAATCGTTTACGAATAGTTTTCGCAAGCTGCTGTATCGATTTCGGAGTTTACGAAATCGTATTTTGGCCGTAATTAACAATTTCGAGAATCTGGTAATGTAGATCTTGCAAGCGCCTCCAGTGGCCGAAAAGAGAAGCTGACCAAATGCAAACTCTGGCGAAATAATTTTAACGTATCTCGTGTGCAACAGTCTCAATCGTATACGAATAGTTTTCGCAAGCTGCTGTATCAATTTCGGAGTTTACGAAATCGTATTTTAGCCGTAATTAACAATTTCGGGAATGGGGTAATGTAGATCATGCGAGCGCCTCCAGTGGCCGAAAGCAGAAGCTGACCAGATGCGGAACTTGGCAAAATAATTTTGACGTATCTCGTGTGTAACGGTCTCAATCGTTTACGAATAGTTTTCGCAAGCTGCTGTATTGATTTCGGAGTTTACGAAATCGTATTTTGGCCGTAATTAACAATTTCGGGAATGGGGTAATGTAGATCTTGCGAGCGCCTCCAGTGGCCGAAAGGAGAAGCTGACCAGATGCAAACTCTAGCGAAATAATTTTGACGTATCTCGTGTGTAACGGTCTCAATCGTTTACGAATAGTTTTCGCAAGCTGCTGTATTGATTTCGGAGTTTACGAAATCGTATTTTGGCCGTAATTAACAATTTCGGGAATGGGGTAATGTAGATCTTGCGAGCGCCTCCAGTGGCCGAAAGGAGAAGCTGACCAGATGCAAACTCTAGCGAAATAATTTTGACGTATCTCGTGTGTAACGGTCTCAATCGTTTACGAATAGTTTTCGCAAGCTGCTGTATCAATTTCGGTGTTTACGAAATCGTATTTTGGCCGTAATTAACAATTTCATAATCGGCTATCGTGCAGTGTTGATTTGCTCGCAAGCGCCTCCGTTGGCCGAAGGGAGAAGCTGATCAGATGTATACCCTGACCAAGTAGTTTTGACTTTTGACGTATCTCACGTCTTCCATCGACAAGTAGTACAAGAAAAATATTGTATCGTGGAATTGAGCAATGGGTTGCAAGTGATTCCAACCTGTTGGTTAAATGCTAACAAAAGTGTAAGCAAATGGCCAGGCCACGTCAAGTCGGTGAACAAATTAGAGAAATTAATAATTTCCGAGGCTTTATCTCAAACCTCGTGAGAGGATTGTGCAGTTATTAGCGTTGCTTTGGGTCGACAGGTATGTATAGTGGATATTATTAATAATGTGTGTATGTGTTTATATATAATATAGATGTCTATATTTTTTATACCTAGAAGACCTGTTGATGTCATAATAATAAACAATTATAAACTTTGTAGATGATTGAGTATGGGCCCAAGAAAAATTAAATGAGGCACAGGACACATCTGATGTTTTCTATTCGGATGAGCTCTTGGAATATGAGTTAGCTGCGGCCTTAAAAAACCGAAGGAGGGATACGGTCAAAAGGGTCATATCCTCGGAAGAAGAGAGTATGGAGTCCATATCTAAAAACCCAAGAAAAAATCAACATATGACGACACATTCACTGACGAGCGGAGAGTACATTAATCAATCTACTAATAACACCTGTAATGCTTGAACCCTTATTCGATTCATCAACACCTGGCGGTTTGACGTTCATTGCATATGATGAGAATGAACCCTCTACCACTGTTTACATAGCCATGGAGGTAAGCTTCATATTATCGGAGTGTATTCATAATAATCATGATTATTGCAAATGTTTCTCATCTTTTTCTAATGTCCCTTAGCTACTGAAACTATTGCAGCTCAAGGCAGTGCCTGTGGAGACTGGGAGCATCATCCATACACCTTAGAAATTGGTGAATAAAACAAATAAACCATTCATATCAATGCTTCTACCTTCTGTTTTCCATATTTTAGGATTTCAAAATATGTTTACAAAATGCTGTCTACGATATCTTTACAAATAAAGGATCTGCACACAAAAGACGATTTTTTGTTGGAGCCCAAAAATTAAAATGCCGAAATTGATGAGGACGAAACATCCGAAAATGAATTGCAGCGGGTTCCCATAGTGCAAAGTATGGATGATTTGGCCTCGTTTGAGCCCAAACTTGAACAGACTGAATTTTAGAAAAAATTGGTAATTATTTTTTAATCACATGTGCTTCTAAAGTACCATTATTGTTCTACAACGTAAAAAGTAATATCTTTCGTGGAATAAAATATAATAATGACCATCCAATACATTTCCTCCCAACAGCTGAGGTTTCCTGAACATGTAGTTGTCAGCATCAAAAGTATTGAAGTCACGTCACTGCTCATTTGAGTATAATGCCTATTCAGATGAATGTACTATTACAGTTTCTATGGGCGTGGGCGTGGGCATGGGCATGGGTAAAGGTAAAGGATATATAAGGATAGGTTTGGTGCATGTCCGCGAGAGAATCATTATTTTATGTTTTTGCGTTAATTCCATAATACTCTTTCTCGCCTATGAAGGAATCAATATATCGTGTTTTTTTGTGTTGAATTCACATCTCTTTCTCGCTATAACTATCAATTTTATTGGTTCATATTGATCTGCAATACTCTTTTGCTTTCACAATATTTCTATTATAACTTATATTAATTAGTTGCTGTTTTGATCTGCCTTTTATGTACACATGATAACATCATGAAATTTTTCAGATTCGTCGACTTAAATATTGTTGGCCCAGGTAAGCTGACTATGTGCGTAGCAGCTGTAATATCCCGAGTACTTGCAGACGGAATCGCAGTAAATTTCAGTTGGCAGGGCCGCTTGCAAAAGCAAAGCTTTCCAAAATTGCGGACTGCGAACTTATTCCAAAGTATTTTCCTACAGATATACATTATTAATAATCTTTTAATAATCACTAATATTCTTTTATTATTTTATAGTAGCCTGTATGGCCGTTGGCAATAATAAGTTGAAACAGGCGGAAGTAAATTACGTCATTGGCAAGTGGTTCACTCAAGCAAAAACGAGAATTGAGCGAAAAATGAAATCTTAATAAATAGAATTGAGACTAGGTTAAGATTTTGTTATATTTACTATTATATTTAGTGTAGTTTTTATATTTACTGTTATATTTAATGTAAATATTTTATATGTATTTTTATATTTAGTGTAATGTAATATTTCATTAATAAAAATAATATATTGTAAAACAAATTTTCTTGAATTATTCATAATGTAAAACAGAATCATATGTAGGATATAATATTGAATGAATATTCTTAGGACCTTGATGCAATATTCTGTGTCATCTTCCTGCAATATTCCCGCAAATTTCAAGGGGGCTGACATAGGAATATTGCAGCAATATTCCTACAATACTCCGACAATGTGACCTGCAAGGTTCAGCATTGCAAAGTAATATTTGTGCTACATGCCAACAAAATTCCTTGCTGTCGTGAAATTTACAATTTCAGAATCGGCTATCATGCAGCTTCTCCCTTCGGCCAACGGCGGCGCTTGGGAGCCAATCGACGCTGCACGATAACCGATTTTGAAATTGTTAATTACGGCCAAAAACGATTTCGTAAACTCCGAAATCGATACAGAGGCTTCCGAAAACTATTCGTAAACGATTGAGACCATTACACACGAGATACGTCAAAATTATTTCGCCAGGTTCCGCATCTGGTCAGCTTCTGCTTTCGGCCACTGGCGGCGCTTGCAAGACCTACATTACCCGATTCTCGAAATTGTTAATTACGGCCAAAATACGATTTCGTAAACTCCGAAATCGATACAGCATCTTGCGAAAACTATTCGTAAACGATTGAGACCATTACACACGAGATACGTCAAAATTATTTCGCTAGAGTTTGCATCTGGTCAGCTTCTCCTTTCGGCCAATGGAGGCGCTTGCAAGACCTACATTACCCGATTCCCGAAATTGTTAATTACGGCCAAAATACGATTTCGTAAACTCCGAAATGGATACAGCAGCTTGCGAAAACTATTCGTAAACGATTGACACCGTTACACACGAGATGCGTCAAAATTATTTCGCCAGGTTCCGCATCTGGTCAGCTTCTGCTTTCGGCCACTGGCGGCGCTTGCAAGACCTACATTACCCGATTCTCGAAATTGTTAATTACGGCCACAATACGATTTCGTAAACTCCGAAATCGATACAGCAGCTTGCGAAAACTATTCGTAAACAACTGAGACCGTTACACACGAGATACGTAAAAGTTATTTCGCCAGGTTCTGCATCTGGTCAGCTTCTGCTTTCGGCCACTGGCGGCGCTTGCAAGACCTACATTACCCGATTCTCGAAATTGTTAATTACGGCCAAAATACGATTTCGTAAACTCCGAAATCGATACAGCAACTTGCGAAAACTATTCGTAAACAACTGAGACCGTTACACACGAGATACGTAAAAGTTATTTCGCCAGGTTCTGCATCTGGTCAGCTTGTGCTTTCGGCCACTGGAGGCGCTTGCAAGACCTTGTTACGTCCTACGTCCTCCACCCGCTTTTTCAACGACTATATTCTCGCAACGAGCTCATCGCACCGCGTATCTATTTAATTAGATGTAAGTCGTATATAAACGAAACAAGAGCCGGCGCACCGCGCCACCGAAATTCCTTCACGTAACGCTGACGCCCATCCGGGACGTATTCCGTGCCACGCGAAGGAATGACATAACGACGACAATAGCGATGTAAGTAGAGACATAAGAATGCTGACGCCGAATCAGCTCACAGGCTAACCCCAACGATCGACTAGCGATCCGCGGCAGCACATAGTTCCGAGAACGCTAACTTCCAAACGGAAGCTAGGGTGCCTGTTCCACGAAGGACCTGACGACCCTCAGCCAAATCCACTACTTAAATGGGCCGCACAGTCAGTCACAGTCGTTCAGTCAGTCAGTCACAATACTCCGCTCCATAGTTAACGTCACGCTCAAGTTGGGCACTAAGTCACGTCAGTTTACTTTCGGCAACTCGTTAATCTAAGTTATCAAGCTCTTCAGTCAACCAAGTTCGGCCACGATCCATGTAAATTCGGCAACTGTAAACTAGCTAAGTGTACTTCGAGATAAAACATCCAGTCCACTTCCACAATCTGAACATTATTTAATCCACACGAGCGTGTCCTTCCTGCACGTCAACACTAAACACCACCACCTCTACCTCTAACCCAGGGCCCCAGCGAGCTACCTACAAGCGTGGACGCCCTCCCCGGCATCCACCGTGGTAGAACTCCCGGTGATCGTCGAGCCACCTACAAGCGTGGACGCCCTCCCCGGCATCCGCCGTGGTGGACTCACGCACCCCACCGGACACGAGCCCTCTCATAGGAGCGACTAGCAGCGAGGTAGCCCAGAAGCCCTCTCTGGCTTCCTGCACCCCGCGCTTACTGCCCCAGTCGACCGCTCTCCCGGTTATGGGGAAACCTTCGGCATCCGCAATCCACAACCACACACACACTCCCACACATCCTGAGCCGTAGCCATTCGGACACCTTCTCCTTACTTTCCTCGATTCGTCAGTGAGCCGCTCCACTGACGGATCAACCACCCTCTTTTCGGTGCGGTCACTCCTTCCGTCTGTCCTCGATCCCCGGTATACCCGGTGAACGCAGGGTGCCGAAAAACGAGGACGTAACAACCTACATTACCCGATTCTCGAAATTGTTAATTACGGCCAAAATACGATTTCGTAAACTCCGAGATCGATACAGCAGCTTGCGAAAACTACTCGTAAACGATTGAGACCGTTGCACACGAGATACGTAAAAGTTATTTCGCCAGGTTCTGCATCTGGTCAGCTTCTGCTTTTGGCCACTGGAGGCGCTTGCAAGATCTACATTACCCCATTCTCGAAATTGTTAATTACGGGCAAACTACGATTTCGTAAACTCTGAAATCGATTGCGTAAACTTGCGTAAACTATTCGTAAACGATTGAGACCAAAATAAGCGAAATCGGTGATAGTTGTCTGCTAACTATACGGCGGTCCCTCGGCCGTGTGACAAAAATATGCATTGTTTGTCCAGTCTATTCTATACCTCGTCTGTGCTAATACTGATGGACACCGCGAAAATGGTATTCTCGCCTTTCGATTATTTAGAATTAGCATAGAGCAAAACGTTAAATAAATATAAGATTGTAAAAAGAAACCATCCGGACTATTCGACGGACACCAGAGACTCTTGTTTAATAGAAATCTTTACACGCCGAGATACACGAAAATGCCGAACGCATTACATGCAGCTAGCGAAAACACTGTGGATTCAATTAGATACTAATTCCGACTGGATAGGAGCCCCTCCAAACCAGGAAACCTTGTATATCTTATGTTGCGACAATAAGCCACGTAGTATAGAATTATTAGGTAGCTTCATACTGCACTTAGATAAAGACTGTACCGGTACAACTAATAAGGTCTTCCTCAAACCAGCTACACACGTAACCAGAACTTTAGAGTTAAATGTTCTTTTGACGAGCAAGGAAGAGGATTTTAACGTGACTTTCGGGAAACTCAGATCCCAAGACTTACCTTTTGAACTCATTCACGAAGTTAGTATCAATCCTGACAATTTGAAAAATTTGGGTAGAACCTTAGAGGAAATAGACGACCAGATTGAGACCTTAGCATCTGAGAAACGGGTTATCACGTGGAAGGAACGATTTTACAAATATCTGGAATATGCAGGATATGTAGCAATTGCTGGTTTGACAATCGTTTTCCTAGGTAAAATACGACTATTTAAGCTAATTATAAGAACCATCCGATCGTGCTGTGTATCGTGTACATATAACAATTATAGCTTTGGCAACAAAGCACCCACGCAGCACATTGCACCAGCTGCAACGCAAGCAACATTTTCAATCAACGAACCTGACGAGGTACGCTTCATCGCTCAACGACCTAGAACGAGACCGACGAATGCTGCTTATGGATTTTAGTTTAGATCAGTACCCCAACTAAAATCTTAAACTACCCGGGGAGGTGTAAGCGGGCCCAGGTACCGAGCCCTTCGCCGCTTTCCCTTTTTGACCACCCATATCGCACCGAGGGATACTTTACGACGTCCGGGTAACCAGAAACTGACAGATAGCGAAGTACTTGCAGCTGAGGCGACATCTGAGTGTACACAGATGTCCAGATAGCCGAAATTCCTAGAGACGCCCTTACCAAGAAGAGAGACTTCGTGGAGGACGTTTTCGCCCTTCTCTGGGCTACCGACGCAACCCCCTCTTCTCACAAACCGTAGATATAAGAAGCCTGTTCTACGCTGCGAGTTTAGTCTTAGTCTACATTTTAACATCGAATCTCTGCCAGTAACTATATTCATTCTTAATAAAGTATTCATTATTATATTTTATTTTATGTCGTCTCATTGATTCGCGCTATCACGACAACAGGACAGACAGATTTCTAGAGAGAAACTAGTATTTCGCCGCCTAGAAACTAATCGAGATTCGCCGCAGGTGCGAATGTGTGCTAAAGAACTGCGCCATGATTCGGCTTCGTTTTTGATTGACACGGGCGCTGATATCAACGTAATCAAACTAAAAATATTGCGAGAAGATATATCTGTCGCGTTACACGAATCTATAGTCGTTACGGGTATTACCACGGAACAAATAGAAACATTGGGCACCACGATCGTGCACCTACTCGGACAACCGGTTAAATTCCACGTGGTACAATCCTCGTTTCCCATCAGGAGCGACGGAATTTTGGGAAAACAATACCTGAGGCAGGAACAGGCAGAGATATCATTCGCGCACAATACTTTAGTCACACAAAGTGATCCTATACGCCCGATGCGGTTCATAGGAGAGGCCGAACGACATAACGAAAAATTACCTTTGCCCATTACGCGCGTTCACAACCTACGAGCTAGAACGCGTCAAGCAATCAGAATAGATGTAAAGGAAGGGAGAGAACTGACCGAGGGTTATTTGCCGAAATTAAACACGACGGACGGAGTATTCATCGGGGAAGCCGCTGTCTCAGTTTGTCGAGGCGCGTGCCATGTACTTGCGATTAATACCTTGGAAAATGACGTAGAAATAACGATACCACCGCAAAATATAGTACCGTTTGAATACCACAATTTCCCTGAAGAGCAGGAATACTTCAATTCCGAGTCAGAAACAGCACACGCGCCGATAGTTAACGACCGAGTAGGTGAAATAGTCTCCCGTTTGCGTTTAAACCACCTTAACGACGAGGAAAGAAATCACGTAATAGATTTAGTAGAAGAATATCCAGAGAGGTTTCATCTACCGGGCGATAAGCTGCAGTCGACACCCTGTATTAGGCATACAATCCCTACCACAGACGATTTACCTATTAACACGCGGCAGTATAGATTTCCACCTGTTCATCAAGCCGAAATCGCGAGACAAGTCTCTAAAAAATTAGAGTGCAACATTATCGCACCCTCAAATTCGCCATATAATTACGCTAGTTAGCGATCACGAGCCGTTGAGATGGATAGACTCAGTTAAAGATCCGGGACAACGCTTGGTGCGTTGGCGACTTAAATTACGGGACTACGAATATGAATTTGTACATAAACCGGGCCGACTCAACACTAACGCGGATGCATTATCGCGGAATCCGGTAAAGACTGGCACCGTCACGTCGGAATCCGACAACGAGGAACGCAACCGGGTTTCGTCAAAAGTATTGCCAGTAAACCGGGAAGCCTCCGAAGCCGGACCGAGCGCGCCCCGAAAAAACCCACGAGCACTGGAGCCATTTGATACAAGCGCGGTAGCGACGAGAACGCGCAGGCGAATACCGTACCTGCCAGAACCCGACATACCGATGACAGTAGGAGATAATAGCGAATCGTCATCCGACTCCTCAGACACGCCAATATTCGTAGAGAGCAGATGCGTGATGCTCAGTGTAAAGCCACGACCACCGCGCAAGTCGAAATCGCCGCCTAAAACACGATCCCATGACGCGGAGTCGCGTGATAGTGAGCGCGGTACTGCAGGGCCGTCGGACAGCGAAAATGTCGCTACGGAACTTCCTACCCGACCGCACTGCACTAGCGATGACGAGCAATCTGAGGACCTACTCACTTGGGACGTATTATCGAGATCTTTCGAAGAACTTGGCGACTCAATTACTAGAGGTGAACAACAAACGAGCACGGAAAATACGCGAGAACCGACGGAAAACGTAATTACCGAAACTGACCCGAACACATCCGACGACATACGAGACGGAGAACAGACGGGAATAACAGCTGATCTGGAGACAGACGGGGCGGTTAGCGAAAATGTCGCTACGGGAGGCCCTACCCGTCCCGCCTGTACTGAAGGTGACGCGGCGCGCCCACCAGGAGGCCCTTTAATGTTGGTCTCTGAAAAAGAGGCGTCTGGGGGGGGGGGGGGGGCAGCGCATTACTCGCCGGACCTGCGGATTGCTCGCATTTACCTACACCTTCACCAACGAGACCGGTCGCGCTATCGACACCGATGCCCCTAACTGTACCCGCGAGACCATGCGCAATATTACCGGAACATCTACATAATGATAGACCCCCTTCGATACCGACAGTCGGAATCCCTGTCACCGAAGACGTGCCGATGGGCACCTATATCCCTTTTTCACCGGAACTCCAGCCTCATGTGCAAGAATTTCAGCCGAAACCTGTACGTTATTCCCGCGATAATTTGACAGCACGACGCGGAAACATAGCGCATTTCTTATCAGCTGATTGCAAATTGAGCGACCCGATATCGCGGCAGTACTAAGAGTAAGCCGCTTCTGGACCCGAGGCGAGAGTAAGCCGATTCTGGACCAGTAATTGTGAACCAGTAGCCGATTCTGGACCAGTGTAGTCGATTCTGCTGGACCGCAGTCATTCGGTCTTGCGTGTATTTTTTATTTTTTTATCGAAGTTTGCGGTTAGTGTCTTAATCACAGGTTGAAGTTTGCGGTTTGTCTTATCGGAGAGGTGAAGTTTGCGGTTTGTCTTAATCAGGTGGAAGTTTGCGCGGTCGGCGGTTAAAATCGGAAGAACGTTGGAAGGTGAAGAAGGCGAGCCGTTCGATTCCACAGCGGTAGCGGTCAAGGTTAAAAGTCGGCGGTTGGGCGATATCGAGTCGGTCGCTGCTGATATCGGGGGGCCTTGCCTTATTTTTTCTGTTAGGTCGAAAGTTTGTGGTTTACACGGAAGTTAGAGAGTAGGAGGAGAAGGGGTTACGGAGCGGAGGACGATAAGCGCCATCGACACGCGGCGTTGTACTACGAAATGTAGACAGAGGTAGTAGTAGGCGTTGTACTACGAAATGCCGTGCGGGGGGTTGGAAGTAGACCGGTAGGAGAAGGTTGCAGAGGAATGATACGATAAGCGATTACGCGGTACTCGAGCGTGTGTGGGCAACAACGATATCGAGAGCGGAGGACGATTGTACTACGGAGGAGGAGGTTGGGTGGGAGCAAGGTGTACGGGCAGTGAGGAGGGGGTCCGGCGTCATCTTGGAGCAGCGGACGCGTTGCAGGTCGGGGGTGGGAGGGAGCGGGGAGGGTCCCGGGGAAAGGGCGCTAGGCGCTAGCTAATATTTGCACGTTAAACGTAGCACATCGGTTAATACTCTTCGTAGCATCAGCAGACTAGGAAGCAGAGAAGTGTTCGCGACTTTTTCTGAAAGCGAATTACTGAAAGTGTTGTAACGATGGCGGCTGACGGACATATTCGACAATTGTACAGATTTTTTTATGACAAACTGGTTGCTCAAATAGATCCTGAAAGTGGAATATTAGACGAATTAGGAGAGGAAGGGTTATTGAACGAGTCTGATATTTTCGATATTTTAACTTTGAAGGAACGAACAGCACAGGTGCGTTGTTTGATTACGAAGCTAGAAAGGTAAGTAATACAAACAAATTTATAAATCAATGTAGAATGATAGTACAATTGAAAGTATTTAAATTTCAGAATCGGCTTTAGCTGAATTAATGTTAAATTGACTTATCATATCATTATCCATCCATTCAAATTTACCGTACGGCAACGAATCGCACATGGCAAAACCGTATAAATTGTTAACATCGTTGTAGTATAGGTATAGTATGGGCGTCGACTCGAACGAGCGATCGAGAATCGATGTCGTCGGCGCGTGACGACAGGCGGCGCGAGTGGCACGAGCAGGACACTGCGTGTGAGGCCTCGAGCGAGAGAACACGTGGCGGAATAAAACGCCGGAGAGGTTAAGTGCCAGGCGAGTATTACTATACCTGACCCAAGCGTAGTCCTATAAGGAGAACGGATACAACATTTGGCGACGAGGATTAAGGAAGTGAAAGGAAGATGGCTCGCCTAGAGAACGGTTTGCAGACGTTTAATCCAAGTGAGGAGGAGGGAAACGTACACACGAAATGGACGCGATGGCTCAGGGCTTTCGAGCTGTGCATGGTAGCGGGGAACATTACGGGAGCCGACAGGAAGAAGGCAATACTTTTACATCACGGAGGTTTGGAACTACAGGATATTTTCTACACTCTGCCCGACGCAGACAACGTTGCGACGGGAGAGCACACATACAAAAAAGCGGTGGATGCCTTGACGGCGCATTTCAAGCCAAAGCGAAACATGGCGTACGAAAGACACGTGTTTCGACAGATTAAGCAGGGGGATAGTGAGACAATAGGCCAGTACGTAACAAGGCTGAGGCAGCAAGCAAAAAACTGTGAGTTTCATGCGGTCGACGAAGAAATTTGTGGACAGATCATAGAGAAAGGGGCATCAAACGAATTGAGACGTCGGTTCCTGGAAAAGGGGGAAATGAAGCTGAACGACGTCATGGAAACTGCGCGAACAATTGAGGCAATGGAGATGCAGACGAAGGAATTTGAAGGGCAAATGGTTGCGGCCGCGCGCAGCGTAAACAAAGGAAGAGCCCGGGAGGAGACCTGGGCGGAGACACCGAGGAGAAGAGAGGTACAATGTTTCAGATGCAGATACATGGGACATACGTACAAAGATGAGAGGTGTCCAGCAAGGCAGAGGACGTGCAAGGCATGTGGGAGAAGAGGCCATTTCGCAACGATGTGTAAATCGCGGGTAGCAGCAAACAACGACACCGAGAGAGGGGGAGTACCGCAGAGCAGACTGAGAGTCAGAGAGCTGGACGAGGAACTCGAGGAACCGGAGGAAGGAAGATCAGTATTTACATTTGGATTGCAGTCCGGGTACAGAATCAACGCGGTGCAGGAGGGTACGTGTGTGGACATTAAAATAGGGGGGGTCATGTTGAATATGTTAATAGATTCAGGTGCTCAATGCAATGTGATCGATGAAGAGACGTGGGAACAGTGTAAGGTTAGAAGGATCAAGTACGAAACGCAAAGATACGTAGATAAGGACATATCCCCATATGGACATGATACGGCACTGACATTGTTGGGACAGTTTAAGTGCGCCGTGGAAGCGGGAAATAGGGAGGCGCGAGCGAAATTTTTAGTGTTAAAAGGGAAAGGGAGACCGATCTTGGGGTTCGAAACAGCGACGGCATTGGGAATTTTGAAAATAGGGTTAGGAGTAAGCGGTGTACAGTCCGAACAATGAGGTAATAATAAGAGAGATGTATTCTCGGGTATAGGAAAGTTGACAAATTTTAAGTTAATGTTACCCATTGATAGATCGCACCCGCCAATTGCGCAGCCGGTACGGAGACTGCCGTTTAAACTGCGAGACCAAATCAACGACCAAATAAAAGACTTGTTACGCCAGGACATCATCGAAAGGGTCGAGGGCCCAACCGCATGGGTTTCGCCAGTGGTTCCGGTAAGGAAGAAGAGTGGAGAGGTTAGGATATGTGTTGACATGCGGGGGGCGAATGAAGCGATCGCGCGGGAGAGGTACCCGTTACCGGTAATTGAGGAAATTTTGGACACGACACAAGGATGCGAGTGGTTCAGTACACTTGACATTAAGTCGGCATACCATCAGATTGAGCTGGATGACAGATGCAGGGATATCACGACATTTGTAACCGAAGCGGGGCTGTTCAGATATAAACGATTGATGTTTGGAGTAAATTGTGCGCCGGAAATGTTTCAGAGGATCATGCGGTCAATATTGGTAGGGTGCGAAGGAGTAATTAACTTCATAGATGACATTGTAGTGTGCGGAAGAACAAAAGTGGAACATGATAAAAGATTGGAAAAGGTACTCGAGATTTTGAGAGAGAGGGGGCTAACATTCAATAAGGAAAAGTGTGTGTTCGGGAAAAAGGAGATTGTGTTTTTCGGTTTTCGAATATCAGGGAGGGGGTATCAACCACTCGAATCCAAAGTAGAAGCGGTAAAGAAATTTCGTACGCCTAGAACAGCCGAGGAAGTACGCAGCTTCTTAGGACTTGTAAATTTTTGTGCAGCGTTTATTTTAAACTTAGCAACTATAAGCGAACCTTTGCGGCGGCTAACAAAGAAAGGTACTAGTTTTATATGGGGCTCGGAACAAGAGAGCGCGTTTAATTTGTTAAATGAGAAGCTAGCGAATGCACAGACGCTCGGTATATTTAATGTCCAGGCGAGGACAAGAGTAATAGCGGACGCAAGCCCGGTGGGCCTCGGGTGCGTGTTAGTACAGATGGACAAGGAACAGCGGTGGCGAGTAATATGCTATGCGAGCAGAAGCCTATCAAATTGTGAAAAGCGATACTCACAAACAGAGAAAGAAGCTTTGGTGTTTGTATTTGCGTGCGAGCGATTTTATAATTGGGTATACGGCAGTGAGTTTGAATTAGTGACAGACCATAAAGCGTTGGAATTCATATTTACACCGAGATCAAAACCAAATGCGAGAATTGAAAGATGGGTTTTACGCCTGCAGTCGTTTAAATATAAGGTGGTTTACGAAAGAGGGAGTTTGAATATAGCGGATGCCTTGTCACGGCTAAGTGTCAGAGCGGTAAAAGTCGAAAATGAAAGAGACGGGTATATTGCGTGGTTAGTAGAACAAGCAACACCATGTGCGTTGACAACGGAGGAAATAGACATTGAATCGGAAAAGGATGAAACGCTAAGTGAGGTTGGGAAAGCAATAAAAGCGAATAATTGGACAAGAATGGGAAAGTCACGGTTTGCCATATTAAAAGATGAGTTATGTCTCGAGGGTAACGTAGTGTTAAGAGGTACACGGATAGTGATCCCGGAATCATTAGAGAAAAGGACACTAGCCTTAGCGCATGAGGGTCATCCGGGGATCGTAGCAATGAAGAAACGACTAAGAAGCAAAGTATGGTGGGAGGGAATCGATAGGGACGCTGAGAAAACCGTAAAAGCGTGTAGAGGCTGTCAGCTAGTGCAGAAAACAGTGGAACCACCACCATTGAAACCGAATCCGTTGCCGAAAGGGCCATGGGAGGTCATTGCAATGGACCTGATGGGGCCGCTTCCTACGGGCGAAAGCATATTCGTCGTAGTAGACTATTATAGTAAATTCTTTGAGACGGTTATGTTAACAAATACGAGCGCAAATACTATAAGGGGACATTTAGCGGAGATGTTTGCAAGATATGGGTTTCCAAATGTAATCATATGCGATAACGGACGTCAGTTTACGGAAGAGAAGCTGAAGGGGTGGCTGAAAGAGAGGAACGTGAAGATATCGCACACCGCACCGTACTGGCCTCAAGCAAATGGGGAAGTAGAGAGACAAAATAGAAGCATTCTTAAAAGGTTGCGAATAGCACAAGCAGAGGGAAAGAATTTGCGAGAAGAGCTACTCACGTTTTTACTTATGTACCGATCGACACCACATACGATGACGGGTGTTTCACCGGCGGAGTTGATGTTTGGCCGGAAAATAAAAACGAAATTGCCGGAGGTGGGGAAGAGTACATTTGTAGAAGAGGAGGTACGAGAAAGAGACGCGTGGAAGAAGGAGAAAGGAAGGGAATATTATGACAAAAGGAACCACGCCAAAGAGAGTGATATTAAACAGGGAGATAAAGTACTAGTAAAAGAGCCAAAGAAGAATAAACTAAGTACAAATTTTGGAGCGGGGGAGTTTACGGTTTCGGAGAGAAATGGAAATACGGTAACAGTGCAATCCAAAGAGGGAAAAATATATAAGAGAAACTTAACGGAGGTAAGGAAGGTCGTGGAGTTTGACGAGGAAGTGGAGGTAGCGGAGGCAGGACAGAGTGAGGAGCCAGAGATAGAAAATCGAGCTGTGAAGACAGAGAAAGGGAATGACGGGGAAAGACTGGTACGGATAAGAAAGGTTCCGGAACGGTATGGAGAATATAGAGTCCATAGGGTAACGACTGTTGGGGGGCTTGGGCGGACAATAGATTAGATGTATGTACTATTCATGTGTATGTTAGATAGGTATATGAGTAGATATAGATGTATATGGGATGTAAGCTAGTATAAGGATATGTATGTATTACGATTAGGTAAACGAAAAAAAAAAAACGAGGAAGGAAGGAGATGTAGTATAGGTATAGTATGGGCGTCGACTGGAACGAGCGATCGAGAATCGATGTCGTCGGCGCGTGACGACAGGCGGCGCGAGAGGCACGAGCAGGACACTGCGTGTGAGGCCTCAAGCGAGAGAACACGTGGCGGAATAAAACGGCGGAGAGGTTAAGTGCCAGGCGAGTATTACTATACCTGACCCAAGCGTAGTCCTATAAGGAGAACGGATACAACAATCGTAATACATTAAATACGAAGATTCTTTATTAGAATCATACGTCGCTCCCATGTAAGGATTATTAGCTTTTGCATCCCGATGCGAACATTGACTGAATCCTCCGCGTATAACGCTTTCAATAAATAACACCATATCAAAATCTGTTAATAATTCTAATGTTATGTTTGTAATTTTTAGCATAACGTCCCACGCATATGATGGTAGGGTACAGTAATAGGCAGGGTCGAGACCATAATATTCGATACATTTGCTTCGAAAATTTTCAAAAATATCTGCTAATAGTAGAACATCTGTTTTCAAATATAAATCGCTATATTCGCCTAGTGATGAGATATTAAATTTATTCCATACGTTTTGTGCATGTTTATACTCGCTCCTTTCAATATTGTGCCCGTACAATGTGCTGTGAAATTCGTCGTAATTAGGTAGACTATTATCATTTAGTCTTTCATAGCTGTCAACATATTCATAAGGAAAAACACCTTTGCGCGTCAGTAAATTAAACAAATTTTCATCGATCGACGGAAAGTTTTTGCGTAAAATTCTCATATCATTTATATCTAGTGTTGATACTAATTGTTATAAACTGCTATTAAGAAATTTAAATGAATCGATAAATCTTAATTCAAGAGAAAATATATTATTTTTCATCCGACATGCGAATGAAACATATTTTTCCATTGTAGAGGCTATTACATGAAATTGAGAGTTAAAACATTTCATTGAAACAATTTCTTCTATGAGAAAATGTGAATCGTAATTACTTAAGTTATGAAATATTATGGGTAGCATATACGTAGCTTTATAATTTAGGTTACATGCTCCATGTGCTGCCCCTATGTAGTAACCTGACCAGTGACAATGATCATGTACTTTATTACCGCCTCTAATATCAGCTTCTTTAAATTCACTTTTACAGATAAAACAATGTGTAGCAGTATTAAATTCTAGTAATTGTTCAGAAGTTAAAGGAGCCATTATGGTATGATTATTTTTTATAAAAGCAAAAATTGATGAAATGATACCTTCCAAATCTGATATAAAATAAGATACCACTTTATCCTTCGCACGGTGTGAAACGTATTTGCACATCGATTCATCAAAATTACAGTGTATGTAATAGCCAATACTGTGTGGAACATGAGTTTGATATGCATAAGTATTATGATTTTCTAAATTATGTGTTTCGTTACTAATTAGAGCGCATTCAAAATCAGCATATATTATAAATGGAAGCGGGATTCCTCTTCTATAATTTTTAAACTTAATCCATTTCTGATCTTCATTGACCAATTAAATTTTGCACGCAGTTTGATCCACACATCTTTCATAATGATCTTGAAGTTTCCTTGTTGTATGGAAAAAATTTAGACATCTGTAAATTATAAGTATCATATTATTAAACTATTAAATTATTACAACTGTAAATAGAAACGTGATGAATTACCTGTCGCAAATGTGTGATTTATGTTGATGTTGATGAATTTGCGACGATATCAGCCTTGATGAATTTTTGATCCATACATAATGGCACATATTATCTTTTTCTTGCTCATTTTGATATATTAGTAAGTTTATATGTTTATTTTCAGATATTTTATCACTTAATCGTAATGGTAATACTTCATATTTTTCATGTCCAGATTTATCTTTATTCGTTAATTGGTATAAATTTATGGACAAATTATTATTTTTTTCAAATGTAGGTATATGTTTAGTTGTAACGGGAAATGTAATTCCCGTTAAATTTAGTACATTTACATAATGCGGATATGATTGTTTACGGTTACTATGATGCGATGCTGGGTATAATGCTGACGTTACTGCCCAAGCAAAGCAATCATTTTCATTATCGGCCAAATCAATAAAAACAGTTGCTTTTCTATTTCGTATAGCTAATAGAAGTCTACAGTTACCTTTACCGGCGCTCAATAACTCACATTTATTGATATTTATAATCAAACTGATAATTTTGCTCAATGCCCATCCACTGTCACGTTCTTGAAATTCCTCTAGCGATGTAAGAATCTGCCCACACACATTGTTTGTATACCAATTATCAAGCTTTATGGTGGAATCATTGTCATTTAGTAGTACCTCATTTTTTGTTGCAAAGGTTTTAATTTCCTTCTTACTTTCGTCGGTCAAACTGTCTTTTAACGTAAATTCACCATTGAAGATTGTGTTTACTTTAACACATTTGTGCTGTTTAACATACGATAGTACTTTTTCTATCACTATATCTTTAGCATCGTTTAAAAATATAGATGGATCAATATGATGTAAATTTATAATAATTCCAGTGATTATACGACTTTGGAAGGCATGTCCGCTTTCAATTTCTTTCCATTTCAGTGTAACATTCTTATCCTTCTGTTTTTCTTCATTTAATCCAGATCCAGAATGTAGATTGAAATTAAAACTTAATTGTTCACACGTACAAGTTAGTTTAGCTATTTGCGCAAGTAAATGTTGTTTCCTACCGACACTTATTTTTTCTTTTTTATTAATTAAATATGAATGCAAATATTTTAAATGCTGTTCACAATCTTTTATCCATTGGGTTTTATCTGCTTCTGATTCAATTAAATACGCTCGGTTTAATAAATTTTCTTCTTTTTGGATTAGTTGTTTTTTATTCACTGCATTTTCTTTTTTTCTTCGTAATCGTTCGTTTACGAAATACTTTAAATTCCACAGCCGCTTTAATTGTTCCATCAGTTTCACTTTATATTCTTTTTTCATATTTTCATTATTTAGGAGTATTTTCGTTTTTTTTAAATATGTAGTATATTGCTTTTTCCACTCTTTAAAATCCTCTTCTTTCTTCAAAAACGGCTTTTGATTTAATACATTTTTTTCTATTTTCGCCGATAATCTATTAATAGATTTCATTTTACACCTCTTTAATCACACTACCGTTTTGTAACTTTCACTGCACTTCACTTCGTAACCCTCCTCCGCCTCCGCTTACGGTCGCGGTTTAGAATACAACGGACGCACTATTTCCTGCATATATTTGTCCTGCTACGACTATCCCCTCTCTCTGATTTACCACCGCACCGCTTTTATCATAGATATGAAATCATATGATATCTTATCTCTGCTTGTGTGTTAAATTCGTTTATATCACGTTTATTTGCGTTATAAGATAATCTTGAATTTACATTTTTATTGTATTCACCATAAAATTGAACTAATTTTTCTACCATATCTCTCAAATTGGCTATAATGTTACTATCAGTAATACATTGAATACTGAAAATGGAGAGATGAACGGCCCTGATCTTACAACATTGAAATTAAATTCGTCATATTCATAAAAATTACCGTTTTGTAATATATAAAGTTTACCATTTACATATTTAAATACTGAAAATAGATTTTGTGGAGATATGGATAGGCCAATTCCCTTAAATAAATCGTTAATTAAAATATACTTTCTAGGCTGATATCTACACTCGTCAATTTCAATTACATATACTCCTTTATAAAAAATATATGTTCTACCGGTATTTGTTAAAACAGCAGATTGCACTCCATTATACTGAAAGTCTTTGCCAAATAGTTTTTGATATGTCATGGGATAACCAGTTTTTAATTGGAAAGTATCAGGATTGAATATATAAATATTATTATCAGAAAATAATGCAACTTCTCCATTTACTCTTTCATATATTGCATTAATTCCTGAAAAATTAAATGGCAAAAATTTTAACCACGATCTTATTAACTGTGGCTCCTCATACTTTCGATATTTAACGTTTAAATTAAATGGCCATACCCAAATTTTATAGAATATATACAATCGTGCTTTAAAAATGAAAAATTTTAAATCATCTGCTGGAGCTGAACATAAATCGACTAATTTTGGTGGAACTAATGTTGGTGCATCTGGTGACGTATCAGGAGAAGCATTACCATTTGCATCTTCGCCGAATTCGTCCTCAGACTCATTCTCAGCATTAACATTATATAAATTTCGTATAGCTAATATATCATCTTCCTCAAGTTTAATATAATCTGTATGATTTTCATAATGATAAAACGGCGACATTATTGAATTCATATTTGACGAATGTAGTATACCTAGACTGTGACCAATTTCGTGTGTTAATGTTTCGTATAAACTGAATGACTCATCGTTTATCGGCCCCTCGCCTATCATCCATTTCCACGATTTAGATATATGAATTTCTCTTACATTATTACTTTCATTCGGCATATCTGCATGTGCTAATGTTTGATTAGAGAATGGCGGTGAACAAACTTGTTGCGGTGAATTAACACTGTAATGCATTGTATTTTCAAATGGTATAATTATATCCGCTTCAGTTTTACTTTGTACTTGAGTAAAGGTTAACCGAGATGGCTTTTGCCACAAAGAAAATGCTTTTTTTGCAATGTTAATTTGATCTGTTGTTCCGACATGGAAATACCAACGCAATGTTTTTTTGTTCCATTTATAAGAATGAAGTGTGTAATCGCTGACATGATCACTTACTCCGCAACGCTTTGCCTCCATCAACTTTTTCGTTTCAGCATTTAGAGTCCCATCGACTTTAAGATTCCAATATTGTTGAAAAATTCGTATTGCATCTGCCAATTTATCATTATCAATAGTTTGTGATTTTGAATCGTTAGTGTTCATATAGCCGTAATATTGAAGATAATTAATTGTTGAACGTTTATTCATCGGATGCGTAGAAGGCACTCGCAAATTGGTCTTGATAGATAAGAGAGAAGGAAAAAGTTGAAGAAGTATCGCAGTGTGAATTATAAATATAATTAATTTCGCCATGATTAGAATTGAGGTGCTCACGTGTCACGGTAGGACGAAAGACTGATGTGAAAGAAAAATATGTACTAGTTTATAATGAACTCATTTTTTATTAATTTTATATAGATGGCTAAATACATTAGAAATTTTAAACATTATTTTCATTATTTATATATTGTGTAAATTTCAAATTCATAATATCTTGAAGCAAATCATCCATTTTTTTAACCCGTGCTTTAAAATATGCGGAGTCGATATGCCAGAATCCTTTACGCGCACATCGGTATTCTTCAGGATACGTATCGTCGATTATATATAAGTAGTTGAAGTTGTTGAATGAAACAGTTTGTTTTATCTGTAATGAAATTATTATTTTATATAGTTTTATTACTAAAATCATTTATAATTATATACATACTTGATGTATGTCTACAAACCTGTTTTTGATTATGATGCTGCTTTTTTTTATTCTTTTCATCTTTTGACATCTCGTTTCCATTTTTGCGCTTACGTTTTGACGAATCTTTTTCGCTCTCATTTTTCATATTTTCCTTCTCACTCTCTACATGTTCTTCTTCTTTTACATCATCATCATCATCATCATTATCATCAGTAGAGAATTTCATTTCATTATATTTTCCACCAAGGTATATTAGATGAACTGGTTTACCGCTTGTAAGGCAGTTCTCTATAACTTGGTAATGCTTGCTTTTTTCTAATAAAATATTACTTATACGTAATGGCAGAAAAATAGAGAATGTATCATTTAAATCAAACATAACTCTATCTCCAAAGCGGGTCTTCATTTTTCTCATTCCGCTTATTAAATATGGTTTATTAATTTCCAAGCGTGCTACCGGGTTCACTGGCAACTTGCTTATAATACCGACACTATTCAGCAAACTGAACGTATTTTCGCACATGTTCACTGCAAATATCTACTGAACTGTTAATGCACTTGCGCTATTCAACGACTAAACTGCGCGTATCGCGAAGTAGCGCTATTTATGCACCCCATACTCTTCCACCCAAACTTCCAGCATACGTCACTTTTCTTCATTCCCCTACTCCCTTCAACAATTATGCCCACGCTCAATTTCTGATTTTCCACACATTTAATACCTACAGCGCAAATAGGAGCTTCAGTACGAGACGAATCTTTTTGAAAGAAACTTCGGTCGACTAAAGTTTGTGCAACATTTGCATTAAAGTGAAATTGAAAAGTTACAGTTTTGTAAGTGAAGTGAAAATTTAAAAATATAATTATGGTATGTAGTTCGAATATAAGTAAAACAAATTTTTATTTTCAATACTCTAATTTGCTTAAATTAATATTATTTTCAGGCTACAGCCGATTATGAAAAAATAACGCATTTCATCGATATGGATGGATTTACAATTAATCGACATACGTTTTTATGCAAAGAAATTGCGATAATATCTATAAATGAAAATATATTACGTGAATACCTATTTTTGAATAAAAACTTTAGCGATTTAAGTGTTGAAGATCAGCGAAGCGCGCGTTATGTATACAACAACGTTCACGGAATTTTATTCAAAGATTACGGATATGAAAATTTTGAACAAGAGGACTTGCCCTATATAGTCCAAGATTTTATCTCAAAATATGACAGTCCAATTGTTGCATATAAAGGTGGAACTTATGAAAAGAAATTATTGAACGAACTTGGAATCCGAAATATAAATTTAGAGGAACTGGCATGTCCTAAATTTGATGTTCTAGTTTCTAATAAACTGTATAATAAAGTGAACATCAACACTATAATGTGTAAAATGCATGTAAAAGAGAGAAATTGGAATAATAAAATTCCGCATTGTCCTTTACTTGAAGTACAAGTTTTTAGAAATTGGTACTGTCATAACGTAACTAATAAATCTTCTTAAATAATAATGTACATTGATATGCACTGATTGTGAATATAATGAATTTTTATATTTTATTATCAATTTGTAATTAAGTACACAATTAAAAATAAATTTATTTTAAATTTATATCAATCCATGAATTATGTGATTCATCTAATCCCAACCATTTAACATATACTTTATTTTGCTTTCAACGAATAACTTTTTCAACTAAATAAATATCGCTATGCTTAGCTTTTAATAATTCATATTCATAGAAACCGCCTTTAATGTCATTTCCTCGTAAATCTTGAATTAAATATGTGACAGGATAAGTATGTTGCACAGAAGTAACTTTAAAAATTTCAGTCGTCCAATTAGGCGTATATCCTTTCTCAAACAAATGCTTGTATTTACTAATACGTACAAAATCTCCAACTCGATATTTGCCCGGTTTAACGATCTTTATATTACTATAAACTGAAGAAAGAAGCGTGCTAGCATTTTTATTTGTCACATCTGCAGGTCTCATTTTGATTGTTCTATGTTTACGCATATTGTAATCATATAGAAGTTTATTTAACATATGCGTCCATTTATAGCTTCCGTTTAACGAGAATAATTTCCACATATTATTTTTTAACGTTCTATTCCAACGCTCTACTATCGATGCCTTCATAACACTATATGTAGAATAATGATTTATTTCATGTTTATCCATTAAATTCTTAAAATCTTTATTAAAAAATTCTTTCCCATCATCCGTTTGCAAATTTTTAGGTTTACGCTCCTCGAATATATTTGAGAAAGCCTTTACCACATCTTTACCTTGTTCCGTTTTCAACGGACGAGCCCAGCCATATTTAGAAAATGTGTCGATAACTGTGAGAATATATTGAAATCCCGAATTAAATCGCGTATATGCTTTCATATCTACTAAATCAGCTTGCCATAAATCATCATATCCTTTAATTATAACACGTCTTCTTACAAAATTCTTTCTCACAGGTGTATGCAATTCTTTTACTAACTGCTCTTGTTCTTTAATTAATTTCATGATTTTAGGTTTCTACTACATTATCATGTGCTTGTGTACTATTTATAATTTCTATAATTGCAATTTGAGTGTTTCTTAAATTCTCCTTATTATCATTCACATACTTCCGCAGCTCGTCAATTGAAGTTTTTAGCGTATTTTGTGTCACAAATTCTTTACGAATATTAGCTATGTCGTTTTCTTTATCGTGTAAATTTTGTTTTACCCCATTTATCTGCTCATCAAGAAGAGATTGTAGATTCACTATATCTTTTTCCAGTGCCGTGGTCAAATTCTCTACTGCATCCTTTGTCGTAGCCGATTCCGTAAGATTGCTTATAAAATATTCATGATGACTAATACTATTTTTTGCTGAAGTAATATTATAATTAATTTCTTCAATATTTTTAGAAATTGTATTCAATTTTTCATTAAGGTTTTTTTCATCAGACTCTATTTTTTGCTGTTGCGCGAGGAAATCTTCTATAACATTTTGCAGCAATTTATTATTTTCTTTTCCATTTACTTCTAACTTTATAATTTTTTCTGTTAACGTAGATGTCACTTCATCAAGTTTATTGAAATTTGCGCCATAAAGATTTAATACGGCATTTATTCTCTTTAATTTATCGTAATTAGCTTCGCTTTGCGATGCACACTTTTCAATTTTTTCGTTGAGACTGCCTCGAAGCGCCCTATCGTTACTTAATATACGTTTATCTACATAGTATTTGTTCGCAGCGTCTGTAGAGTTTCCAGGATTTGCTAATCGTATAATTTTTCTATTTTTTGCATCATAGCCGCCCTCATTAACGTTGAAATGAAGAAAAATACCTTTCCTTTTCATATTAGAATTTTGTAACCGATCATTAGCATCTTCTATGCCCTTACCACTAAACTTGTTAATGAACATTATAAGACTAAATATAATTTAGGCATACACAAATATTATATAATAATATTGGCTTCGCGAAGTTCCTCCACTATTGACATAATTTCATTATCATGTCCTATATGTCCAACTTTTTTTGATGATATTAAAAGCCGTAAACGGTCAATAAGCTCATTAGGATTGTCCCAGTGAACATAATTCACTGGTTCATTCGTAACTAACATATTATTCGGTATATATTTTTTCATTGCAAATTTATTTCCTGCTCCAACTTTAAATTTATTAGATTTTGTTTTAGCTCTTTCCACGGCTGTAGCTATAGCTAAATGTGGTGCTAGTAATGGAGCAATTATTTTTTTATATTTAAATCCTTTACTGCCCATAATCTGTTGTGATGATTGGTAATCTCTACGGAAGGCATTTGTTTTTAATAAAATAGTTTTATACTTAATTAAATCTGTATTATTATATAATTTTGAATTGGGAATTTTCTTGAAAATTAATTCGAAAATTCCAGGGGTTCCGCCGTATCTAGGTTTCTTAATAATAATATTATCATTTTCATCCACCTTAACTATGCTGTCACCTAACATTAAATTGTCATCTTTAAAATATATGCCGTAAACATGATCAATTTCCTTGTCAAAATCTGTACTGAAAAATAAGCTAATATATTTTCGTGATAATGGGCCTAAGTTCTCCTGCATTAAATTTCTAACATCTTTAGGCGGATTTTGTAATATTTCACTAATAGAGGATTCCGCATGTGATTTTTCTAACGGTGGAGGTTCTTCAACATTTGGTCTTTCTATCGATAATGGTATAGGAGATATAGGAGTTGACGCTTCAGCAAATGTCCTTCTCCTACCTATTTGTGGCGTTGCCTTAAATTTTATATTATCATTTTTAGTTTTAGTACTCCTAATAACGGCACTAGACGGCGAATAACTATAATGCGTTTCACTCAATGACGGATTAACCATTTCCTTTGTTTTTTTCTTACTCAAGTCTTCAACTCCTCCACTACCTTCATCTTCAAAAACATCACCTTCATTATCTTCAATATCTTCAATATCACTTTCAATATCTTTTTCAATTTCAAATTTTTTCTTTTCATTTTCTTTATTTGTTAGGAGTTTCGCCGGCTCTCTCTAGAGCTCGGTGGAGCTACTCCGTATGCAAAGGGAACGCGAATAAGTGGGAAGCGATGTGAGGGCGTGAGAAAAAAACTAAAGAGATTACGTTAAGTAAACTAATCTATTATAATAAAGAAAATATATACAGTTAAACTAGAGGACGACACGGAAATGAAAAGCGCTTATAAATGCGAACGAATAACTAATGTCTAAAGTACGCAACGGAAATCAAACAATAATTTGGTTATCTATATTTACTAACGCCTACTTAATATAGGACAGAAAGATTAGAAAGAAGATACAAGAGTGCGAAGCAAAAGAAAGAAGCGAATTTAAAGAGCAAAGGGTAAAGAGAGAGAAAGCTTGAATTTAAATGGAAAGACTGCGCGAAAGGAAAAGAAAAGAAATATCGAGCGCTTTAAATGTGGCCTCCGACGGTCCGGTATACGTGAAGCAAAACAGAGTTATTACGATTGCGAATGTCACCTGTACGGATCGAATGCCAAAAAGGTAAGAAGGAGACCGGCCGTCGGAGACCCGCGTCTTACCTCACACCGTCTCCCCCGTCCCGCCTCGAGCCGATCACCGAACTGCTCGATCCGCCCGGAGTCGGCCGAGGCGCGACGGAGGGAGCCGAATGTGAGGCGGACGATGGCGCTTTGCGCTATTTGCGCGGCGGGTTCGAATTCGCCGCGACATGCCGCCGGTCTCGTCAATCGACGAAGTAAAGTCGGCTTTGAGCCGTTGGCCGCCCGCCGTGACGTCCGTCGTTGGATGCTCGCGGCGTTGCAGGCGGGGCGCTGTGGTGATACGTTGCATCCGTTAGTGCAACGCGTTGCCGATCGGGGCCGTGGAGTCGTCGGGCGCGATCGGGAGCTCAGCGAGCCGGGTAACGGCGCGCTTGAAGGTGTTGGTGGCGGTGCGGATGGTGACGACGCGGATTTCTCCGTCCGGGCCGGGGTGCGTGTCGATCACCCGGGCGAGCGGCCACTTCGTGGGAGGCAGGTGGTCGTCTTTCACTAAGACCATGCTCCCGATGCGGACGGTGGAGGTCGATTTTGTCCACTTCGACCGCGTCTGCAAGTGGTGGACGTATTCGTGTGACCACCGACGCCAGAAATGGTCGCGCATGCGGGGTCGTTTGCTGCCAACGGGACAGGAGGCCGGTGTTCCTCTCCACCAAGTTCGGCTTGGTAATGGCGGTGAGGGCCTCGCCGACGAGCAGGTGGCCTGGCGTCAAGGCGGTGAGGTCCGAGGGATCCTCGGAAAGCGGGCACAGCGGGCGGGAGTTCAAGCAGGCCTCAACCTGACACAGGAACGTCGTCATTTCCTCGTACGTGAGCGTCTGGTCGCCGATTATCCGGCGAAGGTGGTGTTTGACGGACTTTACGCCCGCTACCCAGAGCCCGCCGAAATGAGGGGTGAGCGGGGGGATGAAAGTCCAGTCCGTTCCGTCCTGTGCCAGGCGCGTGGAGACCTGCCCGTAGAAGTCGGATGCCCGCTGGAACAGCGCCCGCAGTTCGTTGTCGGCGCCTTTGAATGTGGTGCCGTTGTCGCTGAGGAGTCTGCGGCACCGGCCTCGGCGTGACACAAAACGGCGAAAGGCTGCAAGGAATGCGTGTGAGGTTAAGTCCGACACGACTTCTAAATGGATCGCCTTAGACGCAAGACAAACAAAAAGTGCTATATAGCCCTAGTAGGACTTTTGTCCTCTCCCTTTGGACGTCCGGATCTGAATGGGGCCGGCGTAGTCCACTCCGGCAGTGAGAAAAGGTCAGCTGGGACGGACGCGGTCGGCCGGGAGTTGTCCCATGCGAGGCGCGCCGATGGAGCGTCGAAAACGGCTGCAGCGGACGCAGGAGTGGACGAGCTGCTTGACCATAGACGTCCCGCGGGGAATCCAGAAGCGCTGCAGAAGGTAGTTGCGGGTGGCTTGCGTCCCTCCGTGGAGTGTGGACGCGTGGGCGTCTCGAGCCAGCAGCAGGGCCAGGGGGCTGCGTCGATCCACGATTAGTGGGTGCCGCGCGTCGTAGGCTAGGAACGACTCCTGGAGGCGCCCGCCCACGCGCAGCAGTCCGTTCGGGCAGAAGAACGGCGCCAAGGCGCGGATAGAGGAGCAGCGAGGGACTGTACCGTCCTTCGCCAGCTGGACGAGCTCCGCCTCAAAGTCCTGGGCTTGTGTGGCGCGTACCCAACCTAGCAGGCTCTCGTGCAGTTCTAGAGCCGAGAGAGGGCCGGTGCGGCGTTCCTTCGGGTTTCGTGCGTTGTGCATAAACCTACGGCAAAGTGCGGTTACCCTTTGGAGTCGAGACAGGCGAGAGTACATGGTCAAAAGCGACGGGGGCAAGGAGGTGGCGGTGCAGACGACAGTCGGCCTCACTTCCTGGTTTTCCAGCCCCTTGCTGTCGACGGATGATTGCGGCCAGGAGGCGCGTGGAAGGGAGAGCCACGCCGGTCCTCGCCACCATAGGCTACTGTCCGACAGCTGTCCCGGCGAAATACCTCTGGTGGCCAGATCAGCGGGGTTGGAGGTCGTCCTTACGTGGCGCCAACAGGACGGCGGCAGAGACGCCTGGATTTCGGCGACGCGGTTGGCGACGAACGGCTTCCATCTGGAAGCGTGGCTGCGGAGCCAAGCCAAGACAACTGCAGAATCGGTCCAGGCGGCGACAGTGCAGGCGTGAGGAGCAAGGCCGGAGATGAGCGCGTTGACGAGCCTCGTCAGCAGTACGGCGCCGTTCAACTCCAGGCGAGGAACGCTGACCGTTTTCACAGGGGCCACCTTGCTTTTGGCGACGACGAGTTGAACGTGGGCGTGGCCGGAGTCCGACGGTACCCTGAGATACACGGCGCAGGAGAAGGCTCGTTCCGAAGCGTCGCAAAAGGCGTGGAGTTCCCACGACGGCGGCGCGGGGCCTGTACCGACCCACCTCGGCACGGCAATACCTTCCAGCTGGGGCAGCGCGTCGTGGAATTCCCGCCATCTCTGCAGGAGTTCGTCGGGAACAGGGGCGTCCCAATCGGAGCCCGCGAGCCAAAGATCCTGCAACATAATTTTGGCCCTGACGAGGACCGGTGCCATCCAGCCGAGGGGGTCGAACAGGCGCGCCACTTCGGAGAGGATGCTGCGCTTGGATACCGTGTTGGTCGCCGGTGGCAGTGCCACGCGAACGGAGAAGGCGTCGGAAACCGGGCTCCAACGTAGGCCCAAGGTAGGAACGGACCCCTCGGGCACGAAGTGCTTGTCCGGGAGGTCGTCTTCGGGGCAAATGCGAGGGTCGTTCGAGGCCCATTTACTCAGCTCGAACCCTCCTGCCTGCAAGATCGCCACCAGCTGCCGTCGCACTTCCTGGACTCCCTCCAGCGTGTCCGCCCCGGTGAGGATGTCATCCACGTAGGCGTTGTCCTCTATCGCCTGGGCGCCGAGCGGGAAGCGGGCACGTTCATCGGCGGCGAGCTGGAGGAGAGTGCGAATCGCTAGAAAGGGAGCCGGGGCGGTACCGTACGTGACGGTGGTCAGGCGAAAGTCTTCCACCGGAAGAGTCGGATCCGCCCGCCATACAATGCGCTGGAGGTCGGCGTCGTCCGGGTGTATCCGGATCTGGCGGAACATCTTTACAATGTCCGCGGTGAATCCCAATCGATGGAATCTCCATCTGGTCAGTGTCACCCACAGCTCAGACTGCAGCTTCGGACCCGGGAGGAGTTGGTCGTTGAGGGAACTACCTGTGGTCGACCGTGCGGAGGCGTTGAATACCACCCTGATTTTTCCCTCGGGATCGGACGCCTTGGTGACCTGGTGATGAGGCATATAGAAATGCGCCCGAGACATCTCTTTTGGCGGGACGGGCTCCATATGCCCCAGGTCAAGGTACGTCTGCAAAAACTCGGCGTACTTCGCCTGTGCGGAGGGCGAGCGCGCCTGACGGCGCTCGCTGGACAGCAGAATGCGTACTGCGGCCGGGCGCGAGGCGCCCAGCGGCGAATCGGTGTCCTGCTTCCTGGGGAGGCGCACCTGATAGCGACCGTATTCGTCGCGTTGGTGCGTGCTCATGAAAAGGTCCTCGCAGGCCTGATCTTCGGCGGAGAGGATGCTACGAGCGGCCACTTCTTCCGTTTCCCAAAACTGGCGAAGGGCGGCGCAAAGGAGATCCTCCCGTCGACAGTGGAGAGACGAGACTCGTGGAGGCGCCTGGAGATTCTGGGGTGCGGACGTCACCGGGCCTAGGAGCACCCACCCGAAGATCGTGTTCTGGGCGGAAGGCGAGTCGGAAGGTCCCCGCCGGAACTCGGATCTCACGAGCAGCGGGTAAACGTCGGCTCCCAGCACCATATCGACGTCGGAAGGTCGGGCGTACTGCGGGTCGGCCAGCTCCAGTCCTCGTAGATGGGGCCATTGCACGGCGGGGACTCTGCTCGACGGTGTTGACGTCAGACTCGGCAGCACCAACGCCTGTAACGGAACGGAATTTCCACTTCCGAGGCGCGAGCGCACTCGAAGGGCGACTTCAGCGGTCGCAGTACCCGACCGGGCGCCTTGAAGTCCGGATACGGAGACGCGGACGGTCGAGCGTGGTAAGCGAAGAGCCTGGGCAACCCGCTCCGTGAGAAAAGACGCCTCTGATCCGGGATCCAGGAGGGCGCGTACGGTGCGGGATTCTCCGTTGGGAGCGACGGCCTCGATAAGGGCCGTGGCCAGGAGAACCGTCCGGCTAGACAAGGCGGTGTGGGAAGCGACTACCGCCGTCGTTGCGGACCCCTGGGGCTCGTGGCTGGAGGGCGGCGGCGGATCTCTTGTGCGCGGGGCGGCGTGAAGCAGCGTATGGTGAGCGTCCTGGCAGTGGAGGCACCGTCTTTCCGACGGGCATTCTGCACGCACGTGTCCGGGACGCAGGCAGTTAAGGCAGACGCCGAGCCGTCGGGCTTCCTCCTGTCGTTTCCCAGTGGTCAACCTCTTGAAACGGGCGCAGTAACTCAATGGATGCCCTGTAAAACAAAGAGGGCACGAGTGCCCGGCCCGGGGTTCCGGGCGCGCCGTCGCGTTGTGGGAGGCGGCGGCAGGCCGCCGTGCGGCGGCTGGAGCGGCGGCGGGAGCGGCTGCATAGGACGGCTTCGTCGACCTGGGTGCAGCGGGGCCTTTTGCGTCGGACGGCTGCGCGGCTTCGAGCGCCTGGATACGCATCTCCAGGCAGTCAACGAGTTGTGCGAAGGTGGTGAATTCCCGACTGTCGGCAATGGACGTCTCCCAGACGAGGCGGGTCGTGAGATGCAATTTCTGGACGACGATGTGGACGAACCAGTCGTCCCAGTACTGCACCGGACGTCCGAGGGCCTCAAAGGCGCGGCGAGAGCGTTGAGCCACAGCGAGGAGTCGCTTGAGCTCCGCCGGCGTCTCGCACGTGGAAGGAGCGCACGCGAGAAACGCCTGCATGTGACGGCACAGGATCACTCGTTTATTATCGTACCTTTTCATAAGGTCCGCCCAAGCGCCGGCGAACGAGGAGTCCACGATGGGCACGCTGCGAAGGACGTCGGCCGCTTCACCCGCCAGACTCGCCTTCAAATGTTGGAGCTTTTGCACGTTAGGAATGCCGGCGACGTCGACGACGAGAGACCGGAAAAGATCCCGAAAGCTCTCCCACTCGAGCTGGTCGCCGGAGAACGTGGGCAATTCGATCCGAGGGAGCTGAATTTGCCGGGCAAGCGCGCCCGCGTCCGAGGAAGGCACGTCGGAAGTCGTCGTTGTATCCACGACCTTTGCGGCGCCTCTTAGTGCGGTGTTGAATTGCGACAGGCAATCCAAGCACTCTTGCTCGGTTACGGAGAAAAGATCCTGCAGCGCGTATTCTGTGCTTGAGTAACCCGGGCACGCGGCGATTTTCATGTGGCGTGCGAGAAAGGCCGCCCAGTACTGTTCTAAACGTTCCTTGCGCGTTTCAAGTACTTCGCGCGTAAGTTTATCGCGCCCTAATTTAAGCGCATTTTTCCACGCCCGTTGGATAAGCCCTGCCGACACTTCTTGTTCCGCGATTAATTGCTCCATGTTTTCAATGCGTGACTAGCAATAACACTTTTCACTCTCACAGTAAAGGTCACTCCCGAACACAGGCGGAACGCACGAGCACGCGTAACGGTCGCGGCAGCGGCCGCGTGGTCGCAGGTCACCGTTAAAGCGCTTCCAATGTTTAACGAAATTAAAGTATATATCCGGCTCGAAGGACCATAAATGTTAGGAGTTTCGCCGGCTCTCTCGAGAGCTCGGTGGAGCTACTCCGTATGCAAAGGGAACGCGAATAAGTGGGAAGCGATGTGAGGGCGTGAGAAAAAAACTAAAGAGATTACGTTAAGTAAACTAATCTATTATAATAAAGAAAATATATACAGTTAAACTAGAGGACGACACGGAAATGAAAAGCGCTTATAAATGCGAACGAATAACTAATGTCTAAAGTACGCAACGGAAATCAAACAATAATTTGGTTATCTATATTTACTAACGCCTACTTAATATAGGACAGAAAGATTAGAAAGAAGATACAAGAGTGCGAAGCAAAAGAAAGAAGCGAATTTAAAGAGCAAAGGGTAAAGAGAGAGAAAGCTTGAATTTAAATGGAAAGACTGCGCGAAAGGAAAAGAAAAGAAATATCGAGCGCTTTAAATGTGGCCTCCGACGGTCCGGTATACGTGAAGCAAAACAGAGTTATTACGATTGCGAATGTCACCTGTACGGATCGAATGCCAAAAAGGTAAGAAGGAGACCGGCCGTCGGAGACCCGCGTCTTACCTCACACCGTCTCCCCCGTCCCGCCTCGAGCCGATCACCGAACTGCTCGATCCGCCCGGAGTCGGCCGAGGCGCGACGGAGGGAGCCGAATGTGAGGCGGACGATGGCGCTTTGCGCTATTTGCGCGGCGGGTTCGAATTCGCCGCGACATTATTGATATTTGTAATTATATTTTTCTCTAGTAATTTTTGTGGAGGTTTAGTTATCGGTTTATATGTTTCTTTTAAATATTCCTCAGACTCTATTTTACCAAGTTTCAAATCTTTATATTTTTTTCGAATTATATCACTTGTTTTCACGATATGTTTTAAAATTTGCCGGCGTTTCTTATTTTCTCGCGTACCACCCATCTCACTTCTCACTCCTTCCGTGGATGTATAATGACTGAATATTAGCAGTATACTGATTTATATAATAGCAAACTGGTCAAATTCTTTTCGATACCTTCCATTTTGAATATTACTATCCTTATCAATTACTAAAAATCCATACTTTTTCTCCCAGCAATTTCTACATAATGCTAGAAAATCTTCATAGCTCATATCCGTATTAATATGTTCATTATAAATATGGCGTAAATTTGTATTATCTTGCTGAAAAATTACTAATAAATTCGTATTATCTCTTATAAGATGCTTAGGTATTTTTGCATAAGTTTGACATAAATAAAAACTATCGATATTAGAGTGTCTGCCCATTGAAAAATACTCCCTTATAGTTTGCTGTTTATCACAGGCTACATCATCGAATATAAAGATAGAATTAGGCAAAGCTTCAGAAATCGGAATAATCTCGCTATTATTTGAAAATGTATAATAGCCGATGTCTGGTACTGCTGATATAATTCTTTCGAGATAACGATATTTTACTTGTTGTAGTGATTTCGAATACACATAAATATTTTCAAAGCGCACTCCATTAGGGCTTTCAATTAAATTAACTATTATATTGGTTTTTCCACAATTAGATGGTCACGCATATTATACAGCGAATAGTATTGGGGAGTATCTTACTATGACGTCGATAATTACACTGCACAACACTAAATTTGCCTTTTGAACGAAAATAGCCAATTTCGATTAATCCTGACCCGCTGAAAACGAATCTGAAACCCGTTTTTGAAAATTGGCTCGAGATTTTGAGTAACTCAATTTTAAAAAAATCAGCCTTTTTTCGACTTTGAACAACAATCAGGCCGTAAGTATACAAGTTAGACAATTTTTATTGGTTGCAAAAAATTCTCCAGACTTTTCCGAATAAAACGGTATCAAACACTTTTACAATTTAAACTTGCAAACATGTTTAAACATTAGTTAAAGTGGATAAGACACGTTTTGCGCACCTATTTTTCGAAATGTTTTTCATTTTTTTTAAAAACTGTGACTCCGACGTGAATTCCAATGACACTACACGACAGAGCTTGTCGCGAACACGACATCGCCTATTCTAATAGTAAAGATATCGAGGAGCGACATAAGGCAGATAAATCTTTAGCAGTGGCTGCTAAACAAATTGCTACAGCGCAAGATACTAAACTTGGCCATCGTATTGCCGCTACTGTTACTTGGGGTCTTATGAATGCAAAATGAAAAATGGGTATGGGCATGAATAGAAAGAAAAATAGAAAAAGAAAGATACGTATTGCTAAACGAGGCGGATTTATACCGCTATTGCCACTTCTCGGTGTCTTGGGTTCGCTAGCGGGAGGTGCTGCTAATATTGCATCCACAATAATTAGGTCTAAAGCTCAGCAAAAGCAGTTAGAAGAATTGAAAAGACACAATGCAACTTTAGAGGGTCGCGGACTCTATTTATCTCCGTATAAACGTATAAGCGGTCGCGGTATTAGAAAACGAAGAAAGGCCGGAAAAAAAAAAAATAATAATTCGAATACATTAGTCGCAACTGGAGTAACCACTAATATACAATTAGAAAAAGCATGCAAAAGTATTCCATATTTTAGAGGGGTTTTTATGCGAAATAAACTACCTATAACGATAAGAAGAAATGAATGTGGAATAGAAAATTTGGATAATAATGAAGGAAAAGGAACACACTGGGTGGCATATATTAAAAAAGGAAACAATGTTAAATATTTTGATTCGTTCGGTAATTTAAGGCCACCGTTAGAACTAATAAATTATTTTAATAAAAAAAACCTAGCAGCAGTTTCTTATAATTACAGCAGTTATCAATCATACGACATGACTAATTGTGGTCAGTTATGCTTTGAATTTCTTAAACGTAACATCTAAAAATGTCGTTTACTGTAACTTTAAGTGGCACGTCTTCAGACTTGATAGCCGAAACATTTCACGCTATTCCTAATATCGATGAATCAAATAATAAATTTTATTACGACGGTAATAAGGAAATCGTTATACCAAAAGGTTCCTACGAACTATCAAGTATTAATACCTATATTCAAGACAATATTCGTAAAGAGGTAAGCGAGGATCCAGATAATATCTTCATATTACGTGCAAATAATAGTACGTTAAAAAGTGAAATCAAATGTAAGTATTCTATTGACTTCGGTAAACCAAACAGTATTGGAAGTATATTAGGATTTTCAAACAAGAGAATACTTGAACCTGAAAAATGGTATGAATCGGATATTACAGTAAAAATTATTAAAGTGAATATAATTCGTATTGACTGTAGTATTACTGCCGGTGCATATAGTAACGGGAAAATTGTGCACACAATTCATGAATTTTTCCCAAACGTTGAGCCAGGATATAAAATATCGGAAACGCCGTCAAACGTCATTTATCTTCCAATCATCGTAAGAGTTATAGACCGTATAAATTTACGAGTAGTAGATCAAAGCGGAGATTTAGTTGATTTCGGAGACGAAGAAGTGACAATAAGATTACATATTAGAAAAAATGATAATTTATAACAATAATGATAGGAGGGCTAATAGCGTGGAAAAAGTATGTAAATTAAGAGCACCGATTAAGAAACGTGTCAGTAGAGCGATACACTTCCACCGAAACCCATCTCATTCGCGAAAGAGTCTTACATCGGCGTCAACGTCGAAAATAAAGAGGTTAAGTTCGACAAATAAGAAATTTTTAGAATCGCTAGGCTTTACGGTAATATCTAAATAATATGAGCGACCCGCTTAATATTCATGATTCTCCTGTTATTGATAATCGAATTAGTGGCTACGAGTTTCATGCTTATAATCCCTACGTTAATTCTTCTCTAAGTTTTAACGATGAAATAAGAATTCCGATACAGCAGCAAGATTTAATTGTATTACCATGTGAAAGTTACTTATTAATTGAGGGACGGTGTAGCATAAAATATAATAACGATGCAAATAAAGCTAGCCGCTTAGAAAACAATGCAATTACTTTCCTATTTACTGAAATACGATATGAGCTTAATGGAATTGAGATAGACCGTTGTAAAAATGTGGGCATTACTACTACATTAAAGAATTATATTTCACTCGGAGATTCTAAAAGTAGGGAACTAGCTAAAGCCGATTGGAATTATGGAAAATGGAAACCGCTAAACGAATCTGTCAATTCGTTTAGTTTTTGCGTACCGTTGAATATAATTTTAGGATTCTTTGAAGATTATAAACGCGTAATTACATATGGAAGGCATGAATTAATTTTAATTAGAGCAAAAGATGATAAAAATGCAATAGTATCCGAACATGAATTTGTCGTGGAACCAAAAATTGAATTAACAAAAATACAATGGATGATGAAACACATTACGTTAGACGAAAGTACTAAATTACAATTTTTACGCCTTCTACAACATGATAGACCAATTTCAATGGGCTTTCGTTCTTGGGAGTTACACGAATATCCCTTATTACCCGAAACACAAAATCATACGTGGGCTGTTAAAGCCTCAACTCAGCTAGAAAAGCCTCGCTACATCATATTTGCGTTTCAAACTAATAGAAAAAATGATTTCAAGAAAGCCTGTACGAAATTCGATCATTGCTTTCCACGGGATATTAAGCTTCACTTAAACTCCGACTTTTATCCCTATGATAGGCTCAATTTAAATTTTGGTAACAATCAAGCTACAATCTTATATGATATGTACGCTAGATTTAAAAAATCATATTATAACTTATCAGATTTATCTGAATGTGCAACATTACTGAGCATGGACTCTTTCATTGACACAATAGGTCCAATAGTAGTAATTGATTGTTCGCACCAAAACGAAACGGTCAAAACAGGTACGGTAGATGTAAAAATTGAATTTGAATATGCTAATAATATCCCCCCCAATACATGTGCTTATTGTCTTATTTTACATGATCGCATAGTAGAATATAACCCATTATCTAGTATTGTGCGTAAGCTAAAATAAATGTGACTCCTCTACTACGATAGAATTACCCCCTCTTATTGTACATTAATATCTAACACCCAATGCATATAAACTACACCCGCTATCATAAACAGTACCTTATAGCACGCTCAGACGTGAACAAAGGACGATCGGTGGTCTCAACGTCATAGTGAAATTAAACATGGAGAATTGTAATTTCAAATATCTCCTATCAATTAGTGAAAACTGTGAGATTGAGTGTCCAAATCATTGGAAATTTATAAATAATGATACAAAGATTAAAGATATTTTAAAATTTATTATTGAAAGAGATTTACATAAGTTTCTAATGATAAAAGTAAATACAACTTTTTATATATTCAATAAATTATTTAAAATAATGATACCGGTGATGGAGGAGACCGATACGATAGCGTCAAAATGGTAAGTAAATAATAAATACTCTTATTCTTCTTTTCATATTTACAACTTTCCACGTATACTCAGTTTTATTCTTTTTCAGTGTTTCAAAATTCGAGTTCATGATGGAGATAAACGACAAATTTATAAAATCACCGTCTACATGACTTTATATGGAAATATTAGAGATTATTGAAGATATTCTATCGTTTATAGACGACTACGGATTTGAGGAAATGTTAGTTATTAAGTTAAATAATGATATTTATATGTATGACAAAGAACACAGGGAAATCTTGCAATTACATTTGAAGTAAGTACACAGCTTCACAGACTTTATTCGCTTTAGCAAAAATATTTAATTTGTCTTTGCAGCGCACCGATGTTGCATCAGGACTCTGAGGATTGTTCGGCAATATCATATTGCGCGAGTTTTAGTTCTGACGGTAACGAGGAAAGCGATACAGAGAACAACAGTGAAAAAGGAGCTACTTATGCCTCTTCCTCGCCATCGCCCGTAGAATCCATACCGGATTTGCTATCGGAACAAGACTGGCAGGAATCCATATCAGATGTGCATTCGGAACAAGAAACGCAGGATTATATTTAACATTTCTCATATTAATTCTTTGTATCGTAAGAACATATTTAAATTGTATTTTTAACTTTATTTTAAAAACAATAGATATAAATAAATAATACTGGCATTGATATTTACATTATTACGATCATTTACTACCGTATTCCATCGCGCGCGCACCCGACTTTATCGTTTCGCAGCTCAAATGTTCGTAGACAGTATCGACATTGTATAATGTAAATTCACCTAAAGATAATAACAACGAACTGCACTTCTCTGCTTCCTAGTCTGCTGATGCTACGAAGAGTATTAACCGATGTGCTACGTTTAACGTGCGAATATTAGCTAGCGCCTAGCGCCCTTTCCTCGGGACCCTCTCCCCTCCCTCCCACCCCCGACCTGCAACGCGTCCGCTGCTCCAAGATGACGCCGGACCCCCTCCTCACTGCCCGTACACCTTGCTCCCACCCAACCTCCTCCTCCGTAGTACAATCGTCCTCCGCTCTCGATATCATTGTTGCCCACACACGCTCGAGTACCGCGTAATCGCTTATCGTATCATTCCTCTGCAACCTTCTCCTACCGGTCTACTTCCAACCCCCCGCACGGCATTTCGTAGTACAACGCCTACTACTACCTCTGTCTACATTTCGTAGTACAACGCCGCGTGTCGATGGCGCTTATCGTCCTCCGCTCTCGATATCGTTGCCCACACGCTCGCTCGAGTATCGTGTAATCGCTTATCGTTCGTTTCGTATTGTTCCTGTCCAACCCCTTCTCCTCCTACTGTCTAACTTCCGTGTAAACCACAAACTTTCGACCTAACAGAAAAAATAAGGCAAGGCCCCCCGATATCAGCAGCGACCGACTCGATATCGCCCAATAGCCGACTTTTAACCTTGACCGCTACCGCTGTGGAATCGAACGGCTCGCCTTCTTCACCTTCCAACGTTCTTCCGATTTTAACCGCCGACCGCGCAAACTTCCACCTGATTAAGACAAACCGCAAACTTCACCTCTCCGATAAGACAAACCGCAAACTTCAACCTGTGATTAAGACACTAACCGCAAACTTCGATAAAAAAATAAAAAATACACGCAAACACGCAAGACCGAATGACTGCGGTCCAGCAGAATCGACTACACTGGTCCAGAATCGGCTACTGGTCCAGAATCGGGGCTACTGATTCTGGTCCAGAATCGGCTACTGGTCCAGAATTACTGGTCCAGAATCGGCTTACTCTCGCCTCGGGTCCAGAAGCGGCTTACTCTTACTACTCGCGGCTACTCGTAGAATTGCGTATGATTTCGGTAGAAGACATGAAACTTGCAAGGCCAAAGAAAGGAAACATACTGGTAACACAATACGGACAGCACAGAATTTTTAGTATTGTGCTGACCGACCGTTTTTTTAATACACCTAGTACTACGGACAGTGTGACTGGACTGCAGAGCCTTCGTAAAACATTATCAAACTACGGGGCAAGCGCTTGCGGTATATCGCTGGAGGGAAATATGACAGACAGTTTGACTCGCGAAACGTTCATACAGGAAATTAGTGAGGTATTTGAACATACTGGTATCACCATAACCCTTTTCACGGAAAAGGTATCAATTCCCCCGGAATCGATGCGGGCGGAGATTATTAAAGAACTGCATGCAGGTGTTGTGGGAGGGCATAAAGGCGTTACGAAAACCTATCGAAGAATAAGAGAGAGATTTTATTGGCCGGGAATGAAAAACGAGATCCAGAACTTCATTAGAACTTGTGCGGAATGCCAGGAAAAGAAATTAATACGAGCAAGAACGCGTGAACCAATGGTAATTACCGACACACCGATAGAGCCTTTTGCGAAAGTATCTCTTGACACAGTAGGACCGCTCCCCACGACTCCCGACGGGAATAGTCACATATTCACGATGCAGGACAATCTAACAAAATTCTGCCTCGCGGTGCCCGTACCCGATATTAAGGCCGAGACTATTGCTCACGTCCTCGTGACTAGCCTTATATTGCAGTACGGAGCTCCGCGAGTTTTATTAACAGATAAAGGTACCAGTTTTATAAATAAAGTTATCCGCGAAATTGGGCGATTATTCGATATCGACCACGTAACGACTTCCGGTTACCACCCGCAGACTAATGGAGCCTTGGAGCGTAGTCATATAGTACTAACCGAATACATAAAACATTATTTAGGCGAATACGACGATTGGGATCGGTTGGTACCGTTCGCAATGTTCTCGTATAATATGTCGGTGCACGAAGCGACTAACATTACGCCCTACGAACTAGTATTCGGTAGACTAGCAAGATACCCGAACTCTTTTTGCATCGACGACAGGACAGATACGTACGGATCGTATCTACGGGAATTAATACCTCGCCTGTCTGAGATGCAAGTGGTAGCGGGAATAAACTTAATTGCTGCAAAACAAAAATCTAAGGAGCGATACGATAGACACGCGCGACCACTAAATGCGAGGGAGGGCGACATGGTGCGGGTGCTTATCGAACCGAAGAAGGGAAAGTTTAGTAGTAGATATCGAGGGCCCTACAGAGTTGTCAAAATCCTAGAGGGAAATACCGTGCTGCTGGAGAACGAGAATGGCGAGCGTATTGTTAAACACGCCGACAAAGTGCAACCCCTGTACCAGTAATATACGTGCGTAGATGGTAAGACCAAAGGCACGTCGCACTCTAGACACGTCGCGCACACTTACAGCTAGCTGCGCAGCCATCCTCCTGTTGCGGCAATAAGAAAAACGGCATACATCGGGCCAGGCACTGAATTGATAATAATTGTATTTCTAATAACACCATAGTTTAGTTGAAATGGCGAGCAGACCAAGGAACCTTGAGTATAGGCGTCTGTTCGTGACGCGGCTGGCGCGAGGGACAAAGAAGAAGGACCTGATGCGGATCTTCGCACCATCCGGGGCAGAACACGCAGTCGTGCGCCAATCCCCACATGGGAATTGCGGTTACGTGACCTTCGCCACCGTAAACCAGGTGAAGGCGGTGGTGGAAGACGCGGCGCAACATCCGATCGTCCTGCACAAGCGGCGGATTGCCTTACAAATGGCGGACGCATGGCACGATAGAGCTCAACCTCCGGTTTCGTCAACATCGGCGATGCACCCGTTCGACGGTCTGGGATGGTGGCCATCACCGCTGCTTCCGGCGGACGTGATGGCGGAAATCGCCAAATATGTCAGTTACATCGACCTGGCAAGGATGGAGCAGGTCAACAAAGCGTGGAGGGCTGGGGTGCTCCTACATCTCCAAACCACCACTACCCTGACGCTAACGAGCTGGCGCTGGCCGGAATACCGAGACTTGAAGGTGGTTACCCATGACGCATATTATTGGTTGCTGCGGAGGTGCGCCCCCGCACTTCGTGCCGTCAACCTTAGCGACTCGGAAGTGGCAGCGAACTTGCGTCCGTCTCTCCTAACACTGACCGCGACGTATGCCCCGCTTTTGGAAGAGTTAGATCTCTCCGGGTTTAGTGTCCTGCCGTCTGGACTGCGTGCGATCGCGAACGGAGCCCCTAGGTTAAGGTATTTAAGCGTAGGGGAGTGTGGGCGTCCGGTGGACCCCGAACTAAAATGGGTATTTGCCGCCCACAAATTAAGGAGGTTGTCCGCGTCCGATACACCCATGACGGGCGCTGCATTCGCCACACTGAGTTGTTGCCTGGAGAAGCTCGCGTTAACCAGAACTCGAACGAAGCCCAACTACCTCGCGACGTTTCTCTCAAAACCGGTCAGACTGACGGAGCTTACCATCGACCAACCAGTCTTCTTCGGGGACAAAGTTTCACGGCACTGGGGCACAACCGCGCGATGGGAGAGACAATGGTCAAGATGTGCCTGCGATACTGCGATCAGAGGGACGAGGCACTCGACGAGGAGCTGGCGGAGGCGGAAGACCACGGCGAGGTGGCGAATTTCATGGAGTTGGGATATGGCTCGGTAACGGGAGCAATGTGGCTTCCACCGCGTTTCACAGGAGTGAAACATCTCACCCGTCATTGCAACAGCTGGGTGGAGGTGTCCTTTATCGATGCGGTCGGCGCCCACATGAAGTCGCTATTTCGCATTTCCTTGATATCACGGGGTGTACGAACATCCGGGGACAATTCTCATTAGAGGCCCTTGGGGACTTGCCGATGTTGCGACATCTGAACATGAGCCTCATGTATCCCTCCGTCGGTGCTCAATTCCTCTCGCGCATGCGCGCACTCGAAGAGTTGGAGTGCAGGGACAACGCCGGTGTGACTGACGAGGACATATGCGGCCTGGTGAGAAACTCCAGTACCATCAGGGAGGTGGACGTAGAGGCGTGCATAGGCGTGCGTAGGCCGCTGATCGATTGTGTCCTACAAGTATTACGGGGAGATCCGCATGGACACAGTTTCGATTTGAAAGTGGGAGGGACCAGTGCAATACGTCATCGGCGCGATAGACAGATGCTACACGTTAGAATCCGCTACCACCGGACGTCAGGGAACCCGTACGCTTAAATTAGTTCCTAACACATCATCGGGGACGATAATGATTCCAAGGGGGGAGGGTGTTACGTCCCAGCGTAACTTTTAACTTATTTGCCTAGTATTTTCCTTGTTCTTGCTACTCCGATCTCCGGTTGCGCCTATACTTGTATATTACGGCGTATGCCTATCGCAGCCGGCGTACCGTTAGAGTATTAGAGTTAAAATCATGTCATTTTCCTTTTACTCCGGGCTTCGTATGCGCCTATACTTGTATATTACGGCGTATGCCTAGCGCATGCGTGGTACCGTCGAGCGGTAACTTCAAGTAGAATATTCCTCGCCTTGGAATCACCGTCGTCCCCACCCAATATACCGACTCATGACAATATATATATATATATGTAGCATAAGGAACGAATGCGTGTACGCGGTATGCAAGTGTAAGTGTAACTTAAGGTTAGCGACAAGTTTCCGCTTAAGAATATTGTTTATCCTTTTCTCTCTCTTTTCATTTACTAATTGCGCCACTGTTAGGCATCGCTGCGGAGCAAGACTATTTTTCGTTATCATTATTTCCACCGAAGCGTGCGCTTGACAGTTACAAAGTTCCTGCGTGCCGAGATCGACTTGCACTCATAATAAAATCTGTTAGTTAGAGAAAGAGACTAACGAACAAAACCAGCGTCTCACTGTACATAGCCAGCCGAATGTTTGTATATATCGTCAACCGCTATGTGGCCAATTCTGTGAGAGGAGCCTAAAAACTTCCTCTGAGCCGGCCTAGGAACCACCTCGAGACGCGATCATCGTCGCAGTTGGCTGTATAGTCGCGAGGTGCGTAGTCCTCTGACCGAGGATATCTTAGTTTATTCTTTGTGAGCTAATCTGTGCAAATTCTTACAGTTTAATCAGAGACTCATTGATCCTCGTTAAATCGTAGTGTTAAAATCTAGCTATTAATAAGAGCAAGGACTCATATTTCTTTTGTTTTTCTTTTTGGTTTCGAATTCTAATCTAGAGTGCGAATAATGCCATCCGCGTTATTTCCGGCACGTGGTCGGCGAATTGCGCCGAGCCCGTTAGCATATAAGTTTCATTTATAAAGAACATTATATTATTATCCTAAGTAACACTTCCGCACAAGTCTTCTCTCGGTGAGGAATTGGTATTGTTTTTAGACTGATTTAAACATCTAGACCGGTCTGAGGGGTCTCTTCGCGAGTAACATCTACAGCTCCGATAACACGAGAGCTTAGGCCATCTCAAGCCTAATCGTATATTAATACCTTTTTACGATTCGAAGGTACTCATCGTAATAGCGCATACGAATTTCCACCGACATACAACCGAACTAAGAGCGAGAGCGAGAGAGAAAGAGTAACACAGCGAGCGACATACCATCGAGCGAGCGTATATTAATACCTTTTTACGATTCGAAGGTACTCATCGTAATAGCGCATACAAATTTCCACCGACATACAACCGAACTAAGAGCGAGAGCGAGAGAGAGAGTAACACAGCGAGCGACATACCACCGAGCGAGCGTGAGAGAGAGAGAGAGAGAGAGAGAGAGGTCAAAGATTGTCTCAGCGTTTCCAGCAGCACGGTAAGAATATTCCAATTAACCAGCTAGATCATGATTTCTGGCCCGACTCTTGCCCCCAGTACATGTATTACGGGAAACCTAGGGCAATAGTTGTAGAGGCGATCTCGTGCAGTGTGCTCTGAGCGCTGGGCGATCGAAAACTGTTTTATTCTACGAGAATACTCTGTATCAATTATATGACGAATATCACGCGTAGAACGAGCTACTTCGTTCAAACCACGATTATACCACGCGTCGCATACCGGCGAATTGTACTACCGAACATTGTGTAATAGTTAGGCTTTCTGTTTCTTATTATACCAATACTCCGATTCAAGACCGAACATTGGACCCATTGTTAGAAACGTGGAATTGATGTTAGCAGTGGGATACTCCTTCTTTCTGTGTATATATGTATAATATTCTATATTTCTGTTTCTTTATACCCACTTCTAACCGTGGAATTGGTGTCAGAAGTCTGCTTTCAAATCAAATCACCTTTGTATCTGCACCTGAACAGTCATCACAGAATAAACACTTTGCTTTTTCACACTATACCCGATTTATCCTTTTATTTTCTTTACATGCGCTATAACTAACATTATCTGTACTGGAATACAACACGTAACAACTCAGCAACCTGTACGGGTTGATAAGAGAGAGAATCCTATAAGTCCTGCAGATCGAGTAGATTGATTTCGTCTTCGCGTCATTATTCTATTCGGTCATCGAAATAAACATATAATCATCTTTTCGGTTTATATCCTTTAGTTTTAAGTATTCACGCGTTGCTCCCGGGCGGAACGGTCGACCGCTCGAACACACACAGTTCCATCCTTGACAATCTTTAGATCGACTTATCGCGACGCCCGGACGTAACAGCTCCTAAAAGCCATATTCTACTGAATACGGGAACCCAGGTTGACTGCAACCCCTATATTCCGTTAATGTATTATTTGGATGGCGTATGGTACAAAATAACCCCCTCAGCTACCTCGGCATTGGCACCCAATGAATTACAGCCAGCGGTAATGCAATCATGGATCTATACGAATCCCGCCGAACTGGCAACATCAGGGATTTACTCCACGCAAGATCTCGAACAGCTAAGGAATCATATAATGTTTCCAGCCGAAAGACCTGCCGTACTAAATACCATAGCTAGAGGAATGTCTGGACAAAAGGTAAATATGCAAGGCATATCTCTGATAAATATGTTTGATGAAAAAACCTTCGAGGAAATAGCATCCTCCACCTGGTCCAGAATATGGCAATGGTTTACGTGTTTCGGTACCTTCAGTGCAGGATTATTCGGAATATGGATCGCCATCAAAACAGTAAAATTTGCGATCGACACTGCACTACATGGTTACGCATTACATAACGTCTACGGGTGGGCCATACATCCGATAGGCGCTGTATGGGACTCAGTGACTAACGTCCTGATACATCTTAGGAACCGCACACCGGATGGTGACGAGTCCAGACGCCAAAACACGGCCCCACAGGCTGAGGAGGCGAACACCAGCCTCGTCCCACCGGAAAACGTAGACACCCCTACCACCACATCGGGATTCACGAGTGTTTACCCCAAGATATCACAGGAAACACGCTTCTCGATAAAATCGCAGAATATACACTGCGAATAACTACACAAAGCTAATACATAAATATATAGAACTATAGGTGCGAATACGCATGTGATTACAGATGAAATATACCAGCTCAGGGGACATTGCCAGAACAATGGCAAATCTCGAAAAGGCACAATGTCTGAAAGGGGGATGCTCAACAACAGTTCCGTTAATTTAGAATTCGCGCGCGACATGACGCGCCGTTGACGTCACCACGAACGCCTGGGCGGTCGGACGCTTCCGCCGATTCTCGGCTGCAACCGGGCCGACCGAGCAATTCGGTGGGCAGCCCGGTGGGAGGCGGAGGGGGTCCGAACAGGTGAGAGACGAGACTCACGACACAATGCCACCGTTCGCGTTGTATTGACTTCCGAGAAGGACGTAAACTTTAACGAGAAAGCAAGTGTGGAGAAAGCCATGAGTGTCGTCCCGCTCATCTGCGTTCCGCTCCCCGTTACATTTCCCGTCCTAATCGGGTTACATTTTGTCGTTTGCCTTATGTTTAATCTTTCGCTAAGAGCGCCTTTTCGTTTCTCATTTTAGTTTCTATCTTCTTTTTTTGCTGTCCGCGTGTTGTTAGATTTAATGTAGTTTCTAGTCCCGCGTAGTCTTTAAATTAGTTTACTCAGAAATCAGATCGCGTGCTTGTCTAATAGTAATTCTTAATGCCTAGACCTATATTCTCTTTTCTTTGAAATACATTGTAAAGCGTGTCTACGGTCATTCCTTGTTTCGCCTCCCCTCACCCTTGTCTTTCCCAAGTCCTTCCCTCACTCCCACGGGTCTCATTCGAAACCGGCACTGCCTTCGCCGAAGGAAAGATCCGACCGACGATCGGAAGGATTTCCTAGCGACAACAACAAACCCGACGACACGAGACCCCCACAATTTATTTTGCCCGGCGTGTACAGGATACCTGCAAAACGAAAATGGAGAGTCGGCATATCTGCCGGCATTTATACACGCATTGGTAGGCACCTACGCCAAACCCTTGAAATGTAGGACATGCGGTACACCAATATTTGTCTCCCGCCAAGCATCGGAATGCTACAAATGCACAGCACTATACTTATGGTATGCCGACCGATATAAACAAGCAGGGATCGAAACGGAAATGTTATATGAAACCATCTTAGCACTAAACACCGATAAGATGTACGACAAGGAGTTTGGAGACCGGGCCCTGGCGTGAGAAAAGGGGGTAGGAAGTCTCCAGTGATGAAGACATCATTTAATCAGCAAGGTCAGAAATGTTTAGATTCAAGCAGAATGAAGGACTTGCAACTCCCACTCAAGCTTTTTCGCAGGGCTGAACCGAACTTATAAAAGACCGGACGTCCTTGTACTTGTCAGTCTAAAAAGTGAGATCAGAAGGTGACAAACAGTAAAAACCCATATTGAAAAGTGCAGTAATGGAAGGAGTTTCGGAAGAAGGACTGGCGCCGAACGCCCCGCATTTCCCGGTATGTTTCCTACCGTTGTATGTGCAACTCCCCGTAATCGGGCTTGTTCCACCCATGGAAACAAACATGAGAACGACGCAGCATACTAGAGACAGCCGACCACCCCCGCCACCCTACTACGGGCCACACTACATTTACCGCCCAAATGTGGAAGCACCCTGCCACCGGTCCCGATACAATCGGAGGAACGACGACACGGAGAAGAAGAACCGGAATGGGACCAAGAATTCTTCAACACTTTCGATGAGGATCTTTTTAACAACCTCCTGGGCGACCTGGACTTGCCGCCAAGAACATCCAATGCGGACATTGGACCACCCCAAGGGGGGGGGGGGTGTTACGGTCGCCCCGATAAACCTCTACTAGAGCAACACCATGGGCATGTGGTGAGGCGTTCGCCCAGAACTCCGGCTCCCTCCCCGGACCGACTCCAAGTCGGGACCCGCAGGGCTCAGCGACGTTGCCGAAGCCACCGACGTGGAAGCCGGCACGGCCCTAGAAACAACGGCAGGCGAAGCGGCGGACACCAGATACGGCGTTAGATGAAAAAACGGGCACACCACCCGTAACAAGGCAAGGAGGAAGTAAAGAAAGTCAAATGGGCACAGCCCACGAACCAATCAACCGACGCAACTGCGGAGTGAACGAAAGGAGGGGGCCTGTTCGAAGCTCCAATCAAAGTGTTTCCTAATCTGAGTTATTGCTGCGACCGTGACCCTCCGTGTACCTCAGCTGTTTTTAAATAACGTTTGTGTACCTATCGAGATCCCGTCACCGTTTACCCACTTGCATCCGTGCAAATACCTATTGTACCGACAGCGATAGGAGCATGGGCTTGTTTGTCTTTAATTTCTTTATAAGGGAGCCTGCGACCGCCGTATAGTTAGCAGACAACTATCATAGATTTCGGCTATTTTCGGCTCAATCGTTTACGAATAGTTTACGCAAGTTTACGCAATCGATTTCAGAGTTTACGAAATCGTAGTTTGCCCGTAATTAACAATTTTTAGGTGGGTGTATAGTTAGCAGACGACTATCATAGTTTTCGGCTATTTTGGTCTCAATCGTTTACGAATAGTTTACGCAAGTTTACGCAATCGATTTCAGAGTTTACGAAATCGTAGTTTGCCCGTAATTAACAATTTTAATATCTAGTAATTATCGTCTGCTACCGCGCAGCGCCACCGTGGGCGGGGAGCGAAGCTGACCAGATGCAAGCTCTGGCGAAATAATTTTGACGTCTCTCGTGTGTAATGGTCTCAATCATTTACGAATAGTTTTCGCAAGCTGCTGTATCGATTTCGGAGTTTACGAAATTGTATTTTGCTCGTTATTAACAATTTCAGGATCGGCTAACGTGCAGCTCGCAAGCGCCGCCGTTGGCCGAGGCGAGAATCGCTCTTCGGACATAGAGTAACGAAACAATTTTGACATATCTCATCTCTAACGGTCCCAATCGTTTACGAATAGTTTACGCAAGCCACTGTAACGATTTCAGAGTTTACGAAATCGTATTTTGCTCGTTATTAACAAGTTCAGGATTGGCTAACGTGCAGCTCGCAAGCGCCGCCGTTGGCCGAGGCGAGAATCGCTCTTCGGACATAGAGTAACGAAATAATTTAGACGTATCTCGTGTGTAATTGTCTCAATCGTTTACGAATAGTTTTCGCAAGCTGCTGTATCGATTTCGGAGTTTACGAAATTGTAGTTTCGTCGTAATTAACAATTTCAGAATCGGCTATCGTGCAGCGTCGATTGGCTCCCAAGCGCCGCCGTTGGCCGAAGGGAGAAGCTGCATGATAGCCGATTCTGAAATTGTAAATTTCACGACAGCAAGGAATTTTGCTGGCATGCAGCACAAATATTACTTTGCAATGCTGAACCTTGCAGGTCACATTGTCGGAGTATTGTTGGAATATTGCTGCAATATTCCTATGTCAGCCCCCTCGAAATTTGCGGGAATATTGCAGGAAGATGACACAGAATATTGCATCAAGGTCCTAAGAATATTCATTCAATATTATATCCTACATATGATTCTGTTTTACATTATGAATAATTCAAGAAAATTTGTTTTACAATACATTATTATTATTAATGAAATATTACATTACACTAAATATAAAAGTACATATAAAATATTTACATTAAATATAACAGTAAATATAAAAACTACACTAAATATAATAGTAAATATAACAAAATCTTAACCTAGTCTCAATTTTATTTAAGATTTCATTTTTCGCTCAATTCTCGTTTTTGCTTGAGTGAACCACTTGCCAATGACGTCATTTACTTCCGCCTTTTTCAACTTATTATTGCCAACGGCCATACAGGCTACTATAAAATAATAAAAGAATATTAGTGATTATTAAAAGATTATTAATAATGTATATCTGTAGGAAAATACTTTGGAATAAGTTCGCAGTCCGCAATTTTGGAAAGCTTTGCTTCTGCAAGCGGCCCTGCCAACTGAAATTTACTGCGATTCCGTCTGCAAGTACTCGGGATATTACAGCTGCTACGCACATAGTCAGCTTACCTGGGCCAACAATATTTAAGTCGACGAATCTGAAAAATTTCATGATGTTATTGTCAGAGAAATCTATATTACCGACCAACTTCACCTCACTTCACGCTCATCACTCACGCGAGATCTCGAATCGATAACTTGTCCACCTATCAGAGATCAATTCAGATCTAATCGATTATTATCGAGAACTCACGTGACGAGCCGGTGCGCTTCCGGCGCCCGCCTTTTATTCTCACTCACCTCGCAACCATTGTATCACGCGGACGTCACTTCTTGTGCTATAGCAACACTTCTCTTTTCGGACGGTTTCACATCAACTCTTCTCTCTCATTATTTTCTCGTACGGTGCAACTCACCACGGGTTCACTCAGTGTGTAAATAGCTGTTATTTAGTGTCGTAAATAAATAGTTTATTGTGTTCTCATAACTTCACCGCCTGCGCTTACTTGCCACTCACCCGTCCACTATCCACTCGCTTTCCATCTACGCGAGCACTTCAATTACAAACATTCTGGTCCTTCGAGCCGGATAGTGGAATCGGTGGCTATCGCGAAATAGTGAGTGAGAGTTCGTGCAGTGAAAAGACGGTTACGGTTACGGTTACACTTCAAATCGCCAATCAAGATGGCCGACAAGGGTGAAGAAGAGTCATGGGCAGCGAGCCACGAGGTGGTTGAGGTCGAAGAGCCCCCTCCCACTACACCGGCCATCACAACACCGGCCATCACACCACCTGCCATAACAACACCGGCAGTCTCACTCGCTCCGCCGAAAGATGGCACAACGGCGCACTCCTCGCGAAAAACCGGCACTTCAAAACCGCCCGTCACACGGAGCACATCACCGGCAGCACTCCCAACCGAACTCACAATCATGGCCTGCACTCAAATGAGTCGATTGAATGAGATCGAAACCATCATGGAAATAGATCCTAATAATCTCGTCATCTACGATCTGGACGAAGTCGAATTCATGACTCAACACCTGGAACGGACACACCTCAAATTCGCGGAGCAACACACCCATTTCGAACTCAACTGGCCGGCCCGACACCTCTGTCATCCCTATTTTAACGAGGACTCACACGGCAGGGAGGCCAAAGCATACAGGACGGCGCGGCTCCACCTCATAAAACTAAAAAGGGCACTCACGGTGGCATCTCAAACGGAGACACGAGCAACCACGGATACACGGACAACCACGGACACACTTCACACACGACTCCCGGACATCACCCTGCCCACATTCAAGGGCGATTACAAGGAATGGCCCTCATTTTCCGATCTGTTCACTCAACTTGTCACCAACAACCCCAAGTTGAGTGACATTGCACGTCTCCATTACCTCCGTGGCTGCTTGGTCGGAGAACCAGCCTCGGTCGTAGCCAATCTACCGGTCAGCGCAACATCATTTCAACCAGCGTGGGAGCTGCTGGAACGGAGATACCGCAACAGGAGGTTGCTGATCGACTCCCAACTCACCCACCTCATGCGACGGAGCACCAGTCAAGGAACGGCGAAAGGACTCACGGAACTGATCTCACGAACGGCGGAAGCACGGACGGCTCTGCAGTCACTCGAAGTGGCAGATCTCGGTGACTGCATCCTCATTCACCACCTCAACAGGCAGCTCGATCGGGCCACATATGAACAGTGGGAAACGTCACTGGGGAACTCGACGGAATATCCCACGTTCACGAAACTGGAGGACTTCATACGCGCTCGAGCGCGCGCACTCGAAAGGGTCGAAGGCTCCACATCACAGCAGCAGCAACAACCACGGCGCACCTCACACACCGCGAGCACGTCAACGCCTGCACGTCAACCACGGCAAGAGCCCACTTCATCAAAATACGTGTGTGATTGCTGCAATGAAGAGCACTTCATGGTGAGATGTGAAAAGTTCCGCAATCTCGGAGTCACTCAACGCCGGGCAATAGTCGTTGCGAAGCGGCTATGTTTTAACTGTTTGGGACGGCACAGTGTGGCTGCCTGTCGCAACGCCATGAGCTGCGCAAATTGCTCTGGCAGGCACCACACTATGCTGCATGATAATGCCTACCACGGGACTACCTCATCCGCCTCCTCAACACGGCCAAACACATCAGCACGTCAATAGGATGTCGGTGCAGTCGTCAAGCAACTCACCTCACCTCAAGAAACGGAGCACGTCACCAGGGAGATGAAGAATCAGCACGTCACAATGAAGAATTCAGTGCACGTCACAGGAACCGACTCATCGCTGCTCGCCACAGCAATAGCCACGGTGCACTCCACGGTATGCAATCAAATCACTCGTCTGTTAATAGATCCTGGATCAGAGCTCTCCTTTGTCACGGAGAAACTCATCAAGGACCTCAACGTACCACGTCAACACTCGTCAATCTCCATCCTTGGCATTGGTGGAACAAAATCAGCAGAAACAAGAGGCGTGGTGTCACTCAAGCTGCAGTCAATTTACAGCAAGGAAACTGTCACGGTGAGAGCACACATCTTAAAGAATGTGACATCAATACTGCCATCATTCCAGCCTCGGAGTCACTCATGGCCTCACCTCAAGAACCTGCAGCTGGCAGATCCAGACTTCACCACACCACGCAAAATTGATATAGTTTTGGGAGCAAATTTCTATGGTCACATCATTTTGCCTGACGTCATCAAGTGCGATCCATCAATGCCAATAGCACAGCACTCAATATTTGGATGGCTTATTACAGGCCCAGTGTTATCAGCTCCTGCAGTGTCATCTCATGCTTACCATGTGTCAGTGCAACGTCAAAATTGTGAACTTCAAGAGCTCTTAACCAAATTTTGGACTCAAGAGGAGGTTAGGATGGACAACGTCAACAAACTGACACCTGAGGAGCAAAAGTGCGAGGATCACTTCAATTCAACTCACTCTCGTGACACATCTGGACGGTATACTGTGCGTATACCATTAAAATCTCCAACATCACTCCTAGGAACTTCATATTCAACGGCACATCAGTGCCTTCAACGCACTTTAAGGAAATTCTCAAGAGATGACACATACAAACAAATGTACACTTCATTCATGAGGGAATATGAAACACTTGGACACATGCAACCAGTGGCAGGCAACTCACCACGGATAACTCAACAAGGTAAGCCTGATGTTGGCAGTGTTACTAGTGAGATGACCTTGGCACATGAAGCTTCGGCTTCAGGAGGGTTGAGGGTCTCACACGGTGGCACGTCGACTCAGGTTTCACTTCAACCATATTATTTGCCTCACCACGGAGTCCTACGGCCTGACAGCACCACAACAAAACTACGGGTTGTGTTCAATGGCTCAAGTTCCACATCATCTGGGAAATCTCTAAATGACCTCATGTACACAGGTGCAAATCTACTGCTGGACGTCACGGATGTGCTCACTTGGATCAGACATCACCGTCACATATTCGCAACTGACATCACCAAGATGTACAGGCAGATACGGGTACACAAGGATGATTGGGATCTGCAGCGAATATTGTGGATCGACGAGAACTTCAACGAAACTTCATACCACCTCACCACGGTTACATACGGAACAAAGGCAACTCCATTTTTGGCGATAAGGACACTCTTGCAGTTGGCTGAAGACGAGGGCCAACACTATCCACTTGCCTTACTATCAATCACAAAGGGAAGATACGTTGACGACATATTCGGGGGTGCGGATTCAGTGCGTCAACTCAAACGGGTTGCTAAACAATTAACGGGATTGTGCAACGCGGGCGGATTTCCTTTGGCGAAGTGGCACTCAACAAGTCACGATCTCCTCAAGGCAACTTCCTCAAATGAAGCATCGACATCAATATCTCTCGACGACTGCGCGACCAAAATACTCGGATTACGGTGGCACCCTCAAACTGACAACTTCACCTTCTTTCCACAACTTCAAGACCATGCGGGAGCACTTACAAAGAGACACGTCCTATCTGAAGTGGCACAGATATTTGATCCACTCGGCTTCATTTCACCAGTTGTAATCAGAGCAAAGATGCTTCTCCAAGAACTCTGGTTGCACAAACTCAACTGGAATGACCCATTACCGGTCAGAATTTCAACACGATGGTTGGCTATCAGAGAAGACTTCAAATGCTTGGCCAAGCTCTCAATACCACGGTGGTTCCACACTTACACGAACTCTACGGTTGAAATTCACGGTTTCTCTGATGCATCTCAACTCGCAATGTCAGCGGTAGTGTACATTGTGACAACTTCACCGTCCACAGGCGCCAAGGCTTCACTCGTCACATCAAAAACTAAAGTAGCTCCAATCAAGACACTCACTATCCCGAGATTAGAACTCTCTGCAGCGCTGCTACTTTCAAAACTCGTGAAGCACGTCACAGCCACTCTACAATACAAGATTACGGATACTCATATGTGGACGGATTCACAAGTCACCCTCACATGGATCAAGACTCACCCCTCACGGTGGAAGGATTTCGTACGGAATAGAGTGACACAAATTCAAGAACTCACTCCAACTGGTCATTGGAGACATGTACCGGGAACATCAAACCCAGCTGATTGCGCTTCGCGGGCGTAACCACTAAGGAACTCGAAAGGCATGCCCTATGGTGGACGGGACCACCATGGATAACACAATCACCAGCCTCATGGCCACCTCAACCGACGGAATTGGACGACTCATGTGCACTAGAAGCTCGTCCAGGTATTTCACTTACGGCAGCCGCGCCCAAAATCGACTACCATTGGGACCTCATTTACAAATACTCTTCACTTCACAAACTACTTCGACTCACGGCTATTTGTTTCAGAGCACTTTCAAAATTCAAGGGAACTTCAGACTCATCACCAATCACGTCACTTCAATCTGCTGACATGGAAAGAGCTCGGATTTTTTGGATTAAATCAACTCAAGCGGCATTTTTCTCACATGAGCTGAGGACGCTTAGCTCACATGGGACATTGCCGAAGAATCACCCATTCAACCGCCTTACTGCATTCCTGGATCACCAAGGAGTCGTACGAGTCGGCGGCCGGCTCAACCTGTCAGCACTCAGCCACGACGAAAAACACCCAGTCATTCTACCTCGCCATTCACGACTATCGTCGCTGGTTATAGACGACGCACATCAACGCACTCTCCATGGCGGCATTCAGCTCACTCTGGCAACTGTACGACAATCTTTTTGGATTATTGGAGGCAGGGCGTCAGTAAAGTCCCACATCCTTCGGTGCATGCCCTGTGCACGACAGAGAGGGATACGAGCCCAACAACTTATGGGCCAGCTGCCAGAGTCACGAGTCTCACCATCTCGGGCTTTCCACCACACGGGTGTGGACTACGCCGGGCCATACTCCATGAAGACGTGGAAGGGTCGCGGCGCGAAAACTTCAAAGGGGTGGATCTGCATTTTTGTTTGTTTTAGCACTTCAGCAGTCCACCTTGAGACGGTAAGCGACTATTCCACGGAAGGATTCATTGCCGCTTACCGCCGGTTCACCTCACGACGGGGCATCCCACACACGGTCTACTCTGATTGCGGCGCCAATTTCATCGGTGCAGACATCAGCCTCCAGAAACTATTCATCCAGAGCACTCGAGAACATCAGGCCATCACTTCAATTCTGTCAAGGGACAGAACTCAATGGAACTTCAATCCACCGGCAGCGCCACACATGGGTGGCAAATGGGAAGCGGTGGTGAAGTCCATGAAGTTTCACCTCCGTCGCACTGTGGGCGACACCTTGCTCACATTTGAAGAGCTCACCACGGAGCTCACTCAAATAGAGGCGGTCTTAAATTCAAGACCACTGGAGGCACTCAGCGACGACTCCGACGACATCTCAGCACTCACCCCTGGCCACTTTCTCTCAGGCGGTGCGCTTACAACCCTGCCTGAACGTCACTCGACGATGTGAAAATCGGTCGGCTCTCTCGATGGCAACTACTTCAACAAAAACTTCAACAATTCTGGAATCAATGGTCGGCTCAATACCTACAACGGCAGCAATCAATCTCCAAGTGGCATCATCCCTCCAATGACATCAAGGTGGGTTCACTCGTGCTCATCACCGATGAGAGACTCCCACCATCCAAATGGCCACTAGCACGGGTCATCACACTCCATCCAGGGAAGGACGGTCTCACCAGGGTAGTGACCATCAAGACGGCAACAACCACTCTCATGCGGCCAATCGCAAAGCTTGCGCCACTCCCACTTCACCAAACGGGGTGATCCAACTTACACCTGGACATCAACTTCAATTACATCAGCGCACTCGCTGATGGCGGGCGGAAATGTCAGAGAAATCTATATTACCGACCAACTTCACCTCACTTCACGCTCATCACTCACGCGAGATCTCGAATCGATAACTTGTCCACCTATCAGAGATCAATACAGATCTAATCGATTATTATCGAGAACTCACGTGACGAGCCGGTGCGCTTCCGGCGCCCGCCTTTTATTCTCACTCACCTCGCAACCATTGTATCACGCGGACGTCACTTCTTGTGCTATAGCAACACTTCTCTTTTCGGACGGTTTCACATCAACTCTTCTCTCTCATTATTTTCTCGTACGGTGCAACTCACCACGGGTTCACTCAGTGTGTAAATAGCTGTTATTTAGTGTCGTAAATAAATAGTTTATTGTGTTCTCATAACTTCACCGCCTGCGCTTACTTGCCACTCACCCGTCCACTATCCACTCGCTTTCCATCTACGCGAGCACTTCAATTACAAACAGTTATCATGTGTACATAAAAGGCAGATCAAAACAGCAACTAATTAATATAAGTTATAATAGAAATATTGTGAAAGCAAAAGAGTATTGCAGATCAATATGAACCAATAAAATTGATAGTTATAGCGAGAAAGAGATATGAATTCAACACAAAAAAACACGATATATTGATTCCTTCATAGGCGAGAAAGAGTATTGTGGAATTAACGCAAAAACATGAAATAATGATTCTCTCGCGGACATGCACCAAACCTATCCTTATATATCCTTTACCTTTACCCATGCCCATGCCCACGCCCACGCCCATAGAAACTGTAATAGTACAAACATTCATCTGAATAGGCATTATACGCAAATGAGCAGTGACGTGACTTCAATACTTTTGATGCTGACAACTACATGTTCAGGAAACCTCAGCTGTTGGGAGGAAATTTATTGGATAGTCATTATTATATTTTGTTCCACGAAAGATATTACTTTTTTCGTTGTAGAAAAATAATGGTACTTTAGAAGCACACGCTGCAATTCATTTTCGGATGTTTCGTCCTCATCAATTTCGGCATTTTAATTTTTGGACTCCAACAAAAAATCGACTTTTGTGTACAGATCCTTTATTTGTAAAGATATCGTAGACAGCATTTTGTAAACACATTTTCGAAATCCTAAAATATGTAAAACAGAAGGTAGAAACATTGATATGAATGGTTTATTTGTTTTATTTACCAATTTCTAAGGTGTATGGATGATGATCCCAGTCTCCACAGGCACTGCCTTGAGCTGCAATAGTTTCAGTAGCTAAGGGACATTAGAAAAAGATGAGAAACATTTGCAATAATCATGATTATTATGAATACACTCCGATAATATGAAGCTTACCTCCATGGCTATGTAAACAGTGGTAGGGGGTTCATTCTCATCATATGCAATGAACGTCTAACCCCCAGGTGTTGATGAATCGAATAAGGGTTCAAGCATTACAGGTGTAATTAGTAGATTGGTTAATGTACTCTCCGCTCGTCTGTGAATGTGTCGTCATATGTTGATTTTTTCTTGGGTTTTTAGATATGGACTCCATACTCTCTTCTTCCGAGGATATGACCCTTTTAACCTTAGCCCACCTTCGGTTTTTTAAGGCCCCAGCTAACTCATATTCCAAGAGCTCATCCGAAAAGAAAACATCAGATGTGTCCTGTGCCTCATTTAATTTTTCTTGGGCCCATACTCAATCATCTACAAAGTAAATAATTGTTCATTATTATGACATCGACAGGTCTTCTAGGTATAAAAAATATAGACATCTATAATATATATAAACACATACACACATTATTAATAATATCCACTATACATACCTGTCGACCCAAAGCAACGCTAATAACTGCACAATCCTCTCACGAGGTTTGAGATAAAGCCTCGGAAATTATTAATTTCTCTAATTTGTTCACCGACTTGACGACTAAACGATTGAGACCGTTACACACGAGATACGTCAAAATTATTTTGCCAAGTTCCGCATCTGGTCAGCTTCTGCTTTCGGCCACTGGAGGCGCTCGCATGATCTACATTACCCCATTCCCGAAATTGTTAATTACGGCTAAAATACGATTTCGTAAACTCCGAAATCGATACAGCAGCTTGCGAAAACTATTCGTAAACGATTGAGACTGTAGCACTCGAGATACGTTAAAATTATTTCGCCAGAGTTTGCATTTGGTCAGCCTCTCTTTTCGGCCACAGGAGGCGCTTGCAAGATCTACATTACCCCATTCTCGAAATTGTTAATTACGGCCAAAATACGATTTCGTAAACTCCGAAATCGATACAGCAGCTTGCGAAAACTATTCGTAAACGATTGGGACCGTTACAGATGAGATACGTCAACATTGTTTCCATACTCTGTGCTCGAAGAGCGATTCTCGCCTCGGCCAACGGCGGCGCTTGCGAGCCAATCAACGCCGAACAATAGCCGATTCTGAAATTATTAATTACGGGCAAATTACGATTTCGTAAACTCCGAAATCGATACAGTAGCTTGCGAAAACTATTCGTAAACGATTGAGACCGTTGCACACGAGATACGTAAAAGATATTTCGCCAGGTTCCGCATCTGGTCAGCTTCTGCTTTCGGCCACTGGCGGCGCTTGCAAGACCTACATTACCCCATTCTCGAAATTGTTAATTACGGGCAAACTACGATTTCGTAAACTCTGAAATCGATTGCGTAAACTTGCGTAAACTATCGTAAACGATTGGGACCAAAATAAGCGAAATCGGTGATAGTTGTCTGCTAACTATACGGCGGTGTTCATATCCATCTTTCGTTTTTTCAAATGGACCGACACAGTCACAGTGTATCGTGTCGAAGGGGAAAGGCTTCTTTTCAATTGGGTGCAATTTCCCTTGTTTCGGTCCGGTCTGTCGTTTGCATACTACGCAAGTAATGCAGTGATCGATGTACTTACGGACAAATCTTAGCATTTTTGGGAACCAGTATTTTTTCGCGATGCGGTCGTATGTTTTTTCAAAGCCTACATGACAGTTTTCGTCATGGTACAGACGCAACAAACCAAGGCGGCTTCCCTTCGGGACAAAACTTCGGTAGATCACTCGGCCTGTGTCCCGGAGTGTTTTTCGACACAGTATACCGTCTCTTAGCTCGAAATCCGTAATAACAGTATCGTTCGACTTTACCCGCTCGAACATGTTTTGCGTTTCTTCATCATTTTTCTGCGCGATTTCTAGCCAGGAGCCCTCACAAATTACGTTTACGCGATAGTTTTTAAACGGATTTCTACTTAAATAATCCACGTGCTCTACGTCTTTGCCTTTCCTATATTCAAGATCAAAGGAAAACTCTTGTAGAAATATCCACCAACGAGCTACGCGTGGTAATAAATCTTTTTTGTTTTGCGTAGCCTTAATGGCATTACAGTCGGTGACAATTGTAAACTGCATACCAAGCAGATATACGCGGAAGTATTTCAGTGCGTTCACAATCGCGAGTGTCTCTAGTTCATACGAATGATAGCGCGATTCCTCTGGGCTGGTACGACGACTAAAATATGCGACCATGCGTAGTTCCTTTTCCACTCTTTGGAAGAGGATTGCACCATATCCAATGGAACTAGCGTCGGTGTGGAGCTCCGTATCTCGCGTTGGGTCGAATATTACGAGCAAAGGGTGTGTACTCAGTTTGTCTATGATGTACGATCGCGCTTCTTCCTGTTCTTTACCCCATACCCACGGCTCATTATGTTTTGTTAATTTGGTCAAGCACGCCGTTCGCACCGCGAATTCAGGTACAAACTTCCGGAAATAACTCGCAAGGCCAATAAATTGTCTTATCTGCTTCACATTGTTCGGAACTGGTGATTCTACTAGGGTTTTAACTTTTTCTTTGCCTGGCTTTATGCCTTCGGATGATATCTCTCGACCCAGGTAATTGATCGAAGTTTCAAAAAATTTACATTTTGCGATGTTTAACGTGAATCCTGCCTTGTCCAATACCTCCAACACGCGCTCTAAACTCTGTAGCCCTTCCTCGACCGTTTGCGATGGGATCAAAATATCGTCCATATAGACTAATGCGATGCTATTTCTTAGGTTGCCTAGAGCCGCGTTAATGGCTCTCTGAAAGACAGCGGGCGCATTACAAAGACCGAAGGGCATACGCATATACTCATAATGCCCGTCGGGGGTAACAAACGCAGTTTTACAAATTGAATCGGCGGCAATGGGTATTTGGTGAAATCCCGCGGCCATGTCTAGCGTAATAAATACCCTACCCTTTCCCATACGATCCAATTGATCGTCGATTAGTGGTAAAGGGTATCTGTCTTGAACCGTAATTCTATTTAACGCCCCGAAATCCACGCACAGACGGTCCTCTCCATTTTTCTTTTTCACTAAGATAACGGGGCTTGCAAACGGCGAGTTGCTTTCGCGTATTATGCCGTTACTTATGAGGTCATCTATGATCCCCCTTAATTTCTCCCGTTCCGAAAGTGACAGACGGTAAGGGTGGTAATTTATTACCTTGTTCTCCTGAGTAATTATTTTGAGTTCCGCCGTACTTACGGACCGCACGTGATTGCCAGTGGTCAACATTCGCTCGAATTATCTTAAAAGATCTCTAAGAGAATCGTCCGCAACGTAGAGTGTGAAGCACGGTGCCTTCGTTGTAGCCTCGTTCCTTTCTGCCGTGACAAGTCCGCACCGTTGAAGCCTCGTCGTCCCATCAGGTTCCGTCACAATGCGTAGATCGGCATGCACCAGGACATTCTTCCCGATGATGACCTCGTACGGTATTGCAGTATCCGGCACAACAAACAAATCCAACTCAGTGGACACATCCTCCGTCTGAATTAATGCTGATGTGCATCCGACGGTCGTCGTGCTAGACTCACACAGTCCTTGTATTGTCGTCGTGTACGCGTTTACTTTGCAGTTTACCCGGTCGGCAACACTTTCTCTCAAGAGGGAACATGTTGCGCCATTGTCGATCAAACAGCGTCGTACGATCATCTGTCTCAATAGTATTGGTGTCAGTTTGTGTTCTACTGAGTAGCACACGTTGGCTTCGGGTTTCTTCGAACCTTGATTGTTTTGGGCTGTTCGCTGCTTCGCCCAACATTACGATTCGGTATGGCCCCTCTTTTTGCAAAAATTGCAGTTAGTTACGCTGGGAGTTTCCCGTTGCGGTAATAATTTTCTCCTTTTCGGGCAATTCACCCGTTTATGTCCCAGCTCATTGCATTGGTAGCATCTGCCGTCTTGTCGGTTCGGAGCGCGTTCTCCGCCATCGCGTGCAAATCGTTCCCTTCGTTTCATTTCTTTTACGAAATTGGTCGTGCCCGTGATCAGCGCCGATGGCGTCGCGTAATTCGCGGACAGCATGGCCTGTCACACGTTCTGATCTGTGATTGTGCTTATTGTCAGCTCCACCAATTCTTCGGGTCGAAATGCTACACGCGCCTTCTCGAGACAGCCCACTTTTTTCCTTGCATATTCCACGTACGTGGTCGCGTCGTCGCTGTTATAGGTCAGCGCCCGTAGCAAGCATTCGTGGAGTTTCTTCTGCGGACCGAAAATGGCGCACAAGTCCTCCTTGAATTTTTCCCACGTTCGGAGTCTCCCTTTTCATTCTTGGTACCATACTTTAGCAGAATCCGCAAGCGCATGGGTGGCGGCACTCAACCGCTGTTGCGGGGTCGAATCACGGGTGATATGTTACACTTCGTTGCACCAAGCATTAGCGTCGTCATTCAGTTCGGTACCACGGAATTGCGGCACCATTTCCAAAAGAGGAGGTGTCGTTGCATTAATAATCTTCGGGGTAGCCGGCATTACGCCTCTTGCAATTTCGGCTACCACTTGGCGGATGATGTCCTCCAAGGACGGGGGAGCACGCGAGTTCTCCATTTTTTCGTGTCCCGATCACGTCCCGAACAAAACGAAAGGGAAAAAAAATAAAACGAGGAAACCAAAAAAAGCACACAAAGAAACATAACACGACACAATCCACAGCACAATAAAATCAACGAAAATGAATCAAGAATTAGCTTTGCAGCTAAGGCGCGTAAACTTCACTATATCCCACTTCTGATGTTAGAAACCCGCTAAATGGCTCGACGAGATGTGTTCGTTTTAGCGATTCTGGGGGAAGTGCAGAGGGGTCAAGCTCCGTCCTCTTTCCAACAGGCAAAGCCGGCTCCGATCTTCGGCCAGATTCACACTCGCATTTGTTTACAATGCTTACTCTTACTGAGACGCAGGTCAATGCACCGGCCACCGAGGTGAACACACGATCCGCGACTCTCGGCGCCTCCAAGAACAGGTGACACATCAACGCACTGTCGTGTGCCACTATAGAATTACCGCGTGTTATCGGCGAAATCAAATGCATCGCTAACAGGCAACACAGCAAGCACAGGCAGCACAGGCAGCACAGCAAGCACAGGCAGCAAGCACAGGCAGCACAGCAAGCACAGGCAGCAAGCATAGGCAGCACAACAAGCACAGGCAGCAATCACAGGCAGCACAGCAAGCACAGGCAGCAAGCACAGGCAGCACAGCAAGCACAGGCAGCAAGCACAGGCAGCACAGCAAGCACAGGCAGCAAGCACAGGCAACACAGCAAGCACAGGCAGCAAGCACAGGCAGCACAGCAAGCACAGGCAGCAAGCACAGGCAGCACAGCAAGCACAGGCAGCACAGCAAGCACAGGCAGCAAGCACAGGCAGCACAGCAAGCACAGGCAGCAAGCACAGGCAGCACAGCACAGGCAGCACAGCAAGCACAGGCAGCACAGCAAGCACAGGCAGCAAGCACAGGCAGCACAACAAGCACAGGCAGCAATCACAGGCAGCACAGCAAGCACAGGCAGCAAGCACAGGCAGCACAGCAAGCACAGGCAGCAAGCACAGGCAGCACAGCAAGCACAGGCAGCAAGCACAGGCAGCACAGGCAGCAAGCACAGGCATCACAACAAGCACAGCAAGCACAGGCAGCAAGCACACTCAGCACAGCAAGCACAGGCATCACAGGCAGCACAGCAAGCACACTCAGCACAGCAAGCACAGGCATCACAGGCAGCACAGCAAGCACAGGCAGCAAGCACAGGCAGCACAGCAAGCACAGGCAGCAAGCACAGGCAGCACAGCAAGCACAGGCAGCAAGCACAGGCAACACAGCAAGCACAGGCAGCAAGCACAGGCAGCACAGCAAGCACAGGCAGCAAGCACAGGCAGCACAGCAAGCACAGGCAGCACAGCAAGTACAGGCAGCAAGCACAGGCAGCACAGCAAGCACAGGCAGCAAGCACACTCAGCACAGCAAGCACAGGCAGCACAGCAAGCACAGCAAGCACAGGCAACACAGCCAGCGCAGGCAGCACAGCAACCACAGCAACCACAGCAAGCACAGGCAGCAAGCACAGGCAGCACAGCAAGCATAGGCAGCACAGCACAGGCAGCAAGCACAGGCTGCACAGCAAGCACAGGCAGCAAGCAGAGGCAGCACAGCAAGCACAGGCAGCAAGCACAGGCAGCACAGCAAGCACAGGCAGCAAGCACACTCAGCACAGCAAGCACTGGCAGCACAGCAAGCACAGCAATCACAGGCAGCAAGCACAGGCAGCAGAGCAAGCACAGGCAGCAAGCACAGGCAGCATAGCAAGCAGAGGCAGCACAGAAAGCACAGGCAGCACAGCAAGCACAGGCAGCAAGCACAGGCAGCACAGCAAGCACAGGCAGCAAGCACAGGCAGCACAGGCATGTTAGAAACCCGCAAAATAGCTCGACGAGATGTGTTCGTTTTAGCGATTCCGGGGGAAGCGCAGAGGGGTCAAGCTCCGTCCTCTTTCCAACAGGCAAAGCCTGCTCCGATCTTCGGCGAGTTTCACTCTCGCATTTGTTAACAATGCTTACTCTTACTGAACGCAGGTCAATGCACCGGCCGCCGAGGTAAACATATGATCCGCGACTCTCGGCGCCTCCAAAAACAGGTGACACAGCAACGCACTGTCGTGTGCCACTGTCGAATTACCGCGTGTTATGGGCGAAATCAAATGCATCGCTAACAGGCAGCACAGCAAGCACAGGCAGCACAGCAAGCACAGGCAGCAAGCACAGGCAGCACAGCAAGCACAGGCAGCAAGCACACTCAGCACAGCAAGCACAGGCAGCTCAGCAAGCACAGGCAGCAAGCACAGACAGCACAGCAAGCACAGGCAGCACAGGCAGCAAGCACAGGCAGCACAGCAAGCACATGCAGCAAGCACAGGCAGTACAGCAAGCACAGGCAGCAAGCACAGGCAGCAAGCACAGGCAGCTCAGGCAGCACAGCAAGCACAGGCAGCACAGCACAGGCAGCACAGCAAGCACAGGCAGCAAGCACAGGCAGCACAGGCAGCAAGCACAGGCGGCACAGCAAGCACAGGCAGCTTGCACAGGCAGCATAGCAAGCACAGCAAGCACAGGCAGCACAGCCAGCGCAGGCAGCACAGCAACCACAGCAACCACAGCAAGCACAGGCAGCAAGCACAGGCAGCATAGCAAGCATAGGCAGCACAGCACAGGCAGCACAGCAAGCACAGGCAGCAAGCACAGGCTGCACAGCAAGCACAGGCAGCAAGCAGAGGCAGCACAGCAAGCACAGGCAGCAAGCACAGGCAGCACAGCAAGCACAGGCAGCAAGCACACTCAGCACAGCAAGCACTGGCAGCACAGCAAGCACAGCAATCACAGGCAGCAAGCACAGGCAGCAGAGCAAGCACAGGCAGCAAGCACAGGCAGCATAGCAAGCAGAGGCAGCACAGAAAGCACAGGCAGCACAGCAAGCACAGGCAGCAAGCACAGGCAGCACAGCAAGCACAGGCAGCAAGCACAGGCAGCACAGCAAGCACAGGCAGCAAGCACAGGCAGCACAGCAAGCACAGGCAGCAAGCACAGGCAGCACAGCAAGCACAGGCAGCAAGCACAGGCAGCAAGCACAGGCAGCACAGGCATGTTAGAAACCCGCAAAATAGCTCGACGAGATGTGTTCGTTTTAGCGATTCTGGGGGAAGCGCAGAAGGGTCAAGCTCCGTCCTCTTTCCAACAGGCAAAGCCTGCTCCGATCTTCGGCGAGTTTCACTCTCGCATTTGTTAACAATGCTTACTCTTACTGAACGCAGGTCAATGCACCGGCCGCCGAGGTAAACATATGATCCGCGACTCTCGGCGCCTCCAAAAACAGGTGACACAGCAACGCACTGTCGTGTGCCACTGTCGAATTACCGCGTGTTATGGGCGAAATCAAATGCATCGCTAACAGGCAGCACAGCAAGCACAGGCAGCACAGCAAGCACAGGCAGCAAGCACAGACAGCACAGCAAGCACAGGCAGCACAGCAAGCACAGGCAGCAAGCACAGGCAGTACAGCAAGCACAGGCAGCAAGCACAGGCAGCAAGCACAGGCAGCTCAGGCAGCACAGCAAGCACAGGCAGCAAGCACACTCAGCACAGCAAGCACAGGCAGCACAGCAAGCACAGGCAGCACAGCAAGCACAAAGAGCAAGCACAGGCAGCACAGCAAGCACAGGCAGCAAGCACAGGCAGCACAGCAAGCACAGGCAGCGCAGGCAGCACAGCAAGCACAGGCAGCACAGGCAGCAAGCACAGGCAGCACAGCAAGCACAGGCAGCAAGCACACTCAGCACAGCAAGCACAGGCAGCAAGCACTGGCAGCAAGCACAGGCAGCACAGCAAGCACAGGCAGCACAGCAAGCACAGGCAGCGCAGCAAGCACACGCAGCAAGCACAGGCAACAAGCACAGGCAGCACAGCAAGCACAGGCAGCATAGTAAGCACAGGCAGCTTGTACAGGCAGCATAGTAAGCACAGGCAGCTTGCACAGGCAGCATAGCAAGCACAGCAAGCACAGGCAGCACAGCAAGCACAGGCAGCAAGCGCAGGCAGCACAGCAGGCACAGGCAGCACAGCAAGCACAGAAAGCACAGCAAGCACAGGCAGCAAGCACAGGCGGCACAGCAAGCACAGGCAGCAAGCACTGGCAGCAAGCACAGGCAGCACAGCATGCACAGGCAGCAAGCACAGGCAGCGCAGCAAGCACAGCAAGCACAGGCAGCACAGCAAGCACAGGCAGCACAGCAAGCACACGCAGCAAGCACAGGCAACAAGCACAGGCAGCACAGCAAGCACAGGCAGCAAGCACAGGCAGCATAGCAAGCACAATAAGCACAGGCAGCAAGCACAGGCAGCACAGCAAGCACAGGCAGCACAGGCAGCACAGCAAGCACAGGCAGCAAGCACAGGCAGCACAGGCAGCAAGGACAGGCAGCACAGGAAGCACAGGCAGCAAGCACAGGCAGCACAGCAAGCACAGGCAGCAAGCACACTCAGCACAGCAAGCACAGGCAGCACAGCAAGCACAAAGAGCAAGCACAGGCAGCACAGCAAGCACAGGCAGCAAGCACAGGCAGCACAGCAAGCACAGGCAGCACAGGCAGCACAGCAAGCACAGGCAGCACAGGCAGCAAGCACAGGCAGCACAGCAAGCACAGGCAGCAAGCACACTCAGCACAGCAAGCACAGGCAGCACAGCAAGCACAAAGAGCAAGCACAGGCAGCACAGCAAGCACAGGCAGCAAGCACAGGCAGCACAGACATGTTAGAAACCCGCAAAATAGCTCGACGAGATGTGTTCGTTTTAGCGATTCCGGGGGAAGCGCAGAGGGGTCAAGCTCCGTCCTCTTTCCAACAGGCAAAGCCTGCTCCGATCTTCGGCGAGTTTCACTCTCGCATTTGTTAACAATGCTTACTCTTACTGAACGCAGGTCAATGCACCGGCCGCCGAGGTAAACATATGATCCGCGACTCTCGGCGCCTCCAAAAACAGGTGACACAGCAACGCACTGTCGTGTGCCACTGTCGAATTACCGCGTGTTATGGGCGAAATCAAATGCATCGCTAACAGGCAGCACAGCAAGCACAGGCAGCACAGCAAGCACAGGCAGCAAGCACAGGCAGCACAGCAAGCACAGGCAGCAAGCACACTCAGCACAGCAAGCACAGGCAGCTCAGCAAGCACAGGCAGCAAGCACAGACAGCACAGCAAGCACAGGCAGCACAGGCAGCAAGCACAGGCAGCACAGCAAGCACATGCAGCAAGCACAGGCAGTACAGCAAGCACAGGCAGCAAGCACAGGCAGCAAGCACAGGCAGCTCAGGCAGCACAGCAAGCACAGGCAGCACAGCACAGGCAGCACAGCAAGCACAGGCAGCAAGCACAGGCAGCAAGCACAGGCAGCACAGGCATGTTAGAAACCCGCAAAATAGCTCGACGAGATGTGTTCGTTTTAGCGATTCTGGGGGAAGCGCAGAGGGGTCAAGCTCCGTCCTCTTTCCAACAGGCAAAGCCTGCTCCGATCTTCGGCGAGTTTCACTCTCGCATTTGTTAACAATGCTTACTCTTACTGAACGCAGGTCAATGCACCGGCCGCCGAGGTAAACATATGATCCGCGACTCTCGGCGCCTCCAAAAACAGGTGACACAGCAACGCACTGTCGTGTGCCACTGTCGAATTACCGCGTGTTATGGGCGAAATCAGATGCATCGCTAACAGGCAGCACAGCAAGCACAGGCAGCAAGCACAGACAGCACAGCAAGCACAGGCAGCACAGCAAGCACAGGCAGCAAGCACAGGCAGTACAGCAAGCACAGGCAGCAAGCACAGGCAGCAAGCACAGGCAGCTCAGGCAGCACAGCAAGCACAGGCAGCAAGCACACTCAGCACAGCAAGCACAGGCAGCACAGCAAGCACAGGCAGCACAGCAAGCACAAAGAGCAAGCACAGGCAGCACAGCAAGCACAGGCAGCAAGCACAGGCAGCACAGCAAGCACAGGCAGCGCAGGCAGCACAGCAAGCACAGGCAGCACAGGCAGCAAGCACAGGCAGCACAGCAAGCACAGGCAGCAAGCACACTCAGCACAGCAAGCACAGGCAGCAAGCACTGGCAGCAAGCACAGGCAGCACAGCAAGCACAGGCAGCACAGCAAGCACAGGCAGCGCAGCAAGCACACGCAGCAAGCACAGGCAACAAGCACAGGCAGCACAGCAAGCACAGGCAGCATAGTAAGCACAGGCAGCTTGTACAGGCAGCATAGTAAGCACAGGCAGCTTGCACAGGCAGCATAGCAAGCACAGCAAGCACAGGCAGCACAGCAAGCACAGGCAGCAAGCGCAGGCAGCACAGCAGGCACAGGCAGCACAGCAAGCACAGAAAGCACAGCAAGCACAGGCAGCAAGCACAGGCGGCACAGCAAGCACAGGCAGCAAGCACTGGCAGCAAGCACAGGCAGCACAGCATGCACAGGCAGCAAGCACAGGCAGCGCAGCAAGCACAGCAAGCACAGGCAGCACAGCAAGCACAGGCAGCACAGCAAGCACACGCAGCAAGCACAGGCAACAAGCACAGGCAGCACAGCAAGCACAGGCAGCAAGCACAGGCAGCATAGCAAGCACAATAAGCACAGGCAGCAAGCACAGGCAGCACAGCAAGCACAGGCAGCACAGGCAGCACAGCAAGCACAGGCAGCAAGCACAGGCAGCACAGGCAGCAAGGACAGGCAGCACAGGAAGCACAGGCAGCAAGCACAGGCAGCACAGCAAGCACAGGCAGCAAGCACACTCAGCACAGCAAGCACAGGCAGCACAGCAAGCACAAAGAGCAAGCACAGGCAGCACAGCAAGCACAGGCAGCAAGCACAGGCAGCACAGCAAGCACAGGCAGCACAGGCAGCACAGCAAGCACAGGCAGCACAGGCAGCAAGCACAGGCAGCACAGCAAGCACAGGCAGCACAGCAAGCACACGCAGCAAGCACAGGCAACAAGCACAGGCAGCACAGCAAGCACAGGCAGCAAGCACACTCAGCACAGCAAGCACAGGCAGCACAGCAAGCACAAAGAGCAAGCACAGGCAGCACAGCAAGCACAGGCAGCAAGCACAGGCAGCACAGCAAGCACAGGCAGCAAGCACAGGCAGCACAGGCAGCAAGGACAGGCAGCACAGGAAGCACAGGCAGCAAGCACAGGCAGCACAGCAAGCACAGGCAGCAAGCACACTCAGCACAGCAAGCACAGGCAGCACAGCAAGCACAAAGAGCAAGCACAGGCAGCACAGCAAGCACAGGCAGCAAGCACAGGCAGCACAGCAAGCACAGGCAGCACAGGCAGCACAGCAAGCACAGGCGGCACAGGCAGCAAGCACAGGCAGCACAGCAAGCACAGGCAGCACAGCAAGCACACGCAGCAAGCACAGGCAACAAGCACAGGCAGCACAGCAAGCACAGGCAGCAAGCACACTCAGCACAGCAAGCACAGGCAGCACAGCAAGCACAAAGAACAAGCACAGGCAGCACAGCAAGCACAGGCAGCAAGCACAGGCAGCACAGCAAGCACAGGCAGCACAGCAAGCACAGGCAGCAAGCACACTCAGCACAGCAAGCACAGGCAGCACAGCAAGCACAAAGAGCAAGCACAGGCAGCACAGCAAGCACAGGCAGCAAGCACAGGCAGCACAGCAAGCACAGGCAGCACAGGCAGCACAGCAAGCACAGGCAGCACAGGCAGCAAGCACAGGCAGCGCAGCAAGCACAGCAAGCACAGGCAGCACAGCAAGCACACGCAGCAAGCACAGGCAGCACAGCAAGCACACGCAGCAAGCACAGGCAACAAGCACAGGCAGCACAGCAAGCACAGGCAGCTTGCACAGGCAGCATAGCAAGCACAGCAAGCACAGGCAGCACAGCAAGCACAGGCAGCAAGCGCAGGCAGCACAGCAGGCACAGGCAGCATAGCAAGCACAGAAAGCACAGGCAGCAAGAACAGGCAGCACAGCAAGCACAGGCAGCACCGCAAGCACAGGCAGCAAGCACAGGCAGCACAGGCAGCACAGCAAGCACAGGCAGCACAGGCAGCAAGCACAGGCAGCACAGCAAGCACAGGCAGCAAGCACAGGCAGCACAGGCAGCGCAGCAAGCACAGGCAGCAAGCACAGGCAGCACAGCAAGCGCAGGGAGCAAGCACAGGCAGCAAGCACAGGCAGCACAGCAAGCACAGGCAGCACAGCAAGCACAGGCAGCACAGCAAGCACACGCAGCAAGCACAGGCAACAAGCACAGGCAGCACAGCAAGCACAGGCAGCTTGCACAGGCAGCATAGCAAGCACAATAAGCACAGGCAGCAAGCACAGGCAGCACAGCAAGCACAGGCAGCAAGCGCAGGCAGCACAGCAGGCACAGGCAGCATAGCAAGCACAGAAAGCACAGGCAGCAAGCACAGGCAGCACAGCAAGCACAGGCAGCAAGCACAGGCGGCACAGCAAGCACAGGCAGCAAGCACAGGCAACACAGGCAGCATAGCAAGCACAGCAAGCACAGGCAGCATAGCAAGCACAGCAAGCACAGGCAGCCCAACAAGCAAAGGCGGCACAGCAAGCACAGGCAGCAAGCACAGGCAGCAAGCAAAGGCAGCACAGCAAGCACAGGCAGCAAGCACAGGCAACACAGGCAGCATAGCAAGCACAGCAAGCACAGGCAGCATAGCAAGCACAGCAAGCACAGGCAGCCCGACAAGCACAGGCGGCACAGCAAGCACAGGCAGCAAGCACAGGCAGCAAGCACAGGCAGCAAGCAAAGGCAGCACAGCAAGCACAGGCAGAACAGCAAACACAGGCAGCAAGCACAGGCAGCACAGCAAGCACAGGCAGCACAGCAAGCACAAACAGCAAGCATAGGCAGCACAGGCAGCAAGCACAGGCAGCATAGCAAGCACAGGCAGCAAGCACAGGCAGCACAGCAAGCACAGGCAGCAAGCACAGGCAGCATAGCAAGCACAGGCAGCAAGCACAGGCAGCAAGCACAGGCAGCACAGCAAGCACAGGCAGCAAGCCCAGGCAGGAAGCACAGGCAGCACAGCAAGCACAGGCAGCGCAGCAAGCACAGGCAGCAAGCACAGGCAGCACAGCAAGCACAGGCAGCACAGGCAGCACAGCAAGCACCGTCAACAAGCACAGACAGCACAGCAAGCACAGGCAGCACAGCAAGCACATGCAGCAAGCAAAGGCAGCACAGCAAGCACAGGCAGCAAGCACAGGCAGCAAGCACAGGCAGCAAGCACAGGCGGCACAGCAAGCACAGGCAGCAAGCACTGGCAGCAAGCACAGGCAGCACAGCAAGCACAGGCAGCAAGCACAGGCAGCGCAGCAAGCACAGCAAGCACAGGCAGCGCAGCAAGCACAGGCAGCACAGCAAGCACACGCAGCAAGCACAGGCAACAAGCACAGGCAGCACAGCAAGCACAGGCAGCTTGCACAGGCAGCATAGCAAGCACAATAAGCACAGGCAGCAAGCACAGGCAGCACAGCAAGCACAGGCAGCAAGCGCAGGCAGCACAGCAGGCACAGGCAGCATAGCAAGCACAGAAAGCACAGGCAGCAAGCACAGGCAGCACAGCAAGCACAGGCAGCAAGCACAGGCGGCACAGCAAGCACAGGCAGCACAGCAAGCACAGGCAGCACAGCAAGCACAGGCAGCAAGCACAGGCAGCACAGCAAGCACAGGCAGCAAGCACAGGCAGCATAGCAAGCACAGGCAGCAAGCACAGGCAGCACAGTAAGCACAGGCAGCAAGCACAGGCAGCACAGCAAACACAGGCAGCACAGCAAGCACAGGCAGCGCAGCAAGCACAGGCAGCAAGCACAGGCAGCACAGCAAGCACAGGCAGCAAGCACAGGCAGCAAGCACAGGCAGCAAGCACAGGCAGCAAGCACAGGCAGCACAGCAAGCACGGGCAGCACAGCAAGCACAGGCAGCAAGCACAGGCAGCACAGTAAGCACAGGCAGCAAGCACAGGCAGCACAGCAAACACAGCAAGCACAGGCAGCACAGCAAGCACAGGCAGCAAGCACAGGCAGCACAGCAAGCACAGGCAGCACAGCAAGCACAGGCAGCAAGCACAGGCAGCATAGCAAGCACAGCAAGCACAGGCAGCACAACAAGCACAGGCAGCACAGCAAGCACATGCAGCAAGCAAAGGCAGCACAGCAAGCACAGGCAGCAAGCACAGGCAGCACAGCAAGCACAGGCAGCACAGCAAGCACAGGCAGCAAGCACAGGCAGCACAGCAAGCACAGGCAGCACTGCAAGCACAGGCAGCAAGCACAGGCAGCACAGCAAGCACAGGCAGCAAGCACAGGCAGCAAGCACAGGCAGCACAGCAAGCACAGGCAGCAAGCCCAGGCAGGAAGCACAGGCAGCACAGCAAGCACAGGCAGCGCAGCAAGCACAGGCAGCAAGCACAGGCAGCACAGCAAGCACAGGCAGCACAAGCAGCACAGCAAGCACCGTCAACAAGCACAGACAGCACAGCAAGCACAGGCAGCACAGCAAGCACATGCAGCAAGCAAAGGCAGCACAGCAAGCACAGGCAGCAAGCACAGGCAGCAAGCACAGGCGGCAAAGCAAGCACAGGCAGCAAGCACTGGCAGCAAGCACAGGCAGCACAGCAAGCACAGGCAGCAAGCACAGGCAGCGCAGCAAGCACAGCAAGCACAGGCAGCACAGCAAGCACACGCAGCAAGCACAGGCAACAAGCACAGGCAGCACAGCAAGCACAGGCAGCTTGCACAGGCAGCATAGCAAGCACAATAAGCACAGGCAGCAAGCACAGGCAGCACAGCAAGCACAGGCAGCACAGCAAGCACAGGCAGCAAGCGCAGGCAGCACAGCAGGCACAGGCAGCAAGCACAGGCAGCACAGCAAGCACAGGCAGCACAGCAAGCACAAACAGCAAGCATAGGCAGCACAGGCAGCAAGCACAGGCAACACAGGCAGCATAGCAAGCACAGCAAGCACAGGCAGCATAGCAAGCACAGCAAGCACAGGCAGCCCAACAAGCACAGGCGGCACAGCAAGCACAGGCAGCAAGCACAGGCAGCAAGCACAGGCAGCAAGCAAAGGCAGCACAGCAAGCACAGGCAGAACAGCAAGCACAGGCAGCAAGCACAGGCAGCACAGCAAGCACAGGCAGCACAGCAAGCACAAACAGCAAGCATAGGCAGCACAGGCAGCAAGCACAGGCAGCATAGCAAGCACAGGCAGCAAGCACAGGCAGCACAGCAAGCACAGGCAGCATAGCAAGCACAGGCAGCAAGCACAGGCAGCACAGCAAGCACAGGCAGCAAGCCCAGGCAGGAAGCACAGGCAGCACAGGCAGCGCAGCAAGCACAGGCAGCAAGCACAGGCAGCACAGCAAGCACAGCAAGCACCGTCAACAAGCACAGACAGCACAGCAAGCACAGGCAGCACAGCAAGCACATGCAGCAAGCAAAGGCAGCACAGCAAGCACAGGCAGCAAGCACAGGCAGCAAGCACAGGCGGCACAGCAAGCACAGGCAGCAAGCACTGGCAGCAAGCACAGGCAGCACAGCAAGCACAGGCAGCAAGCACAGGCAGCGCAGCAAGCACAGCAAGCACAGGCAGCACAGCAAGCACAGGCAGCACAGCAAGCACACGCAGCAAGCACAGGCAACAAGCACAGGCAGCACAGCAAGCACAGGCAGCTTGCACAGGCAGCATAGCAAGCACAATAAGCACAGGCAGCAAGCACAGGCAGCACAGCAAGCACAGGCAGCAAGCGCAGGCAGCACAGCAGGCACAGGCAGCATAGCAAGCACAGAAAGCACAGGCAGCAAGCACAGGCAGCACAGCAAGCACAGGCAGCAAGCACAGGCGGCACAGCAAGCACAGGCAGCACAGCAAGCACAGGCAGCAAGCACAGGCAGCACAGCAAGCACAGGCAGCAAGCACAGGCAGCATAGCAAGCACAGGCAGCAAGCACAGGCAGCACAGTAAGCACAGGCAGCAAGCACAGGCAGCACAGCAAACACAGGCAGCACAGCAAGCACAGGCAGCGCAGCAAGCACAGGCAGCACATCAAGCACAGGCAGCACAGCAAGCACAGGCATGTTAGAAACCCGCAAAATAGCTCGACGAGATGTGTTCGTTTTTTAGGGATTCTTGGGGAAGTGCAGAGGGGTCAAGCTCCGTCCTCTTTCCAACAGGCAAAGGCTGCTCCGATCATCGGCGAGATTCACTCTCGCATTTGTTTACAATGCTTACTCTTACTGAGACGCAGGTCAATGCACCGGCCGCCGAGGTAAACATATGATCCGCGACTCTCGGCGCCTCCAAAAGCAGGTGACACAGCAACGCACTGTCGTGTGCCACTGTCGAATTACCGCGTGTTATGGGCGAATTCAAATGCATCGCTAACAGGCAGCACAGCAAACACAGGCAGCAAGCACAGGCAGCACAGCAAGCACAGGCAGCAAGCACAGGCAGCACAGCAAGCACAGGCAGCAAGCACAGGCAGCAAGCACAGGCAGCAAGCACAGGCAGCAAGCACAGGCAGCACAGCAAGCACGGGCAGCACAGCAAGCACAGGCAGCAAGCACAGGCAGCACAGTAAGCACAGGCAGCAAGCACAGGCAGCACAGCAAACACAGCAAGCACAGGCAGCACAGCAAGCACAGGCAGCAAGCACAGGCAGCACAGCAAGCACAGGCAGCACAGCAAGCACAGGCAGCAAGCACAGGCAGCATAGCAAGCACAGCAAGCACAGGCAGCACAACAAGCACAGGCAGCACAGCAAGCACAGGCAGCAAGCAAAGGCAGCACAGCAAGCACAGGCAGCAAGCACAGGCAGCACAGCAAGCACAGGCAGCACAGCAAGCACAGGCAGCAAGCACAGGCAGCACAGCAAGCACAGGCAGCACTGCAAGCACAGGCAGCAAGCACAGGCAGCACAGCAAGCACAGGCAGCAAGCACAGGCAGCAAGCACAGGCAGCAGATCAAGCACAGGCAGCACAGCTAGCACAGGCAGCAAGCACAGGCAGCACAGCAAACACAGGCAGCACAGCAAGCACAGGCAGCAAGCACAGGCAGCACAGCAAGCACAAACAGCAAGCATAGGCAGCACAGGCAGCATAGCAAGCACAGCAAGCACAGGCAGCCCAACAAGCACAGGCGGCACAGCAAGCACAGGCAGCAAGCACAGGCAGCAAGCACAGGCAGCAAGCAAAGGCAGCACAGCAAGCACAGGCAGAACAGCAAGCACAGGCAGCAAGCACAGGCAGCACAGCAAGCACAGGCAGCACAGCAAGCACAAACGGCAAGCATAGGCAGCACAGGCAGCAAGCACAGGCAGCATAGCAAGCACAGCAAGCACAGGCAGCCCAACAAGCACAGGCGGCACAGCAGGCACAGGCAGCATAGCAAGCACAGGCAGCAAGCAAAGGCAGCAAGCACAGGCAGCACAGCAAACACAGGCAGCACAGCAAGCACAGGCAGCAAGCACAGGCAGCACAGCAAGCACAAACAGCAAGCATAGGCAGCACAGCAAGCACAGGCAGCATAGCAAGCACAGCAAGCACAGGCAGCCCAACAAGCACAGGCGGCACAGCAAGCACAGGCAGCAAGCACAGGCAGCAAGCACAGGCAGCAAGCAAAGGCAGCACAGCAAGCACAGGCAGAACAGCAAGCACAGGCAGCAAGCACAGGCAGCACAGCAAGCACAGGCAGCACAGCAAGCACAAACGGCAAGCATAGGCAGCACAGGCAGCAAGCACAGGCAGCATAGCAAGCACAGCAAGCACAGGCAGCCCAACAAGCACAGGCGGCACAGCAAGCACAGGCAGCAAGCAAAGGCAGCAAGCAAAGGCAGCACAGCAAGCACAGGCAGCACAGCAAGCACAGGCAGCAAGCACAGGCAGCACAGCAAGCACTGGCAGCAAGCACAGGCAGCACAGCAAGCACAGGCAGCAAGCACAGGCAGCACAGTAAGCACAGGCAGCAAGCACAGGCAGCACAGCAAGCACAGGCAGCAAGCACAGGCAGCACAGCAAGCACAAACAGCAAGCACCGGCAGGACAGCAAGCACAGGCAACAAGCACAGGCAGCACAGCAAGCACAAACAGCAAGCCTAGGCAGCACAGCAAGCACAGGCAGCAAGCACAGGCAGCATAGCAAGCACAGCAAGCACAGGCAGCCCAACAAGCAAAGGCGGCACAGCAAGCACAGGCAGCAAGCACAGGCAGCAAGCAAAGGCAGCACAGCAAGCACAGGCAGCACAGCAAGCACAGGCAGCAAGCACAGGCAGCACAGGCAGCATAGCAAGCACAGCAAGCACAGGCAGCACAACAAGCACAGGCGGCACAGCAAGCACAGGCAGCAAGCACAGGCAGCACAGCAAGCACACGCAGCGCAGCAAGCACAGGCAGCAAGCACAGGCAGCACAGCAAGCACAGGCAGCAAGCAAGCACAGGCAGCAAGCACAGGCAGCACAGCAAGCACAAACAGCAAGCACAGGCAGCAAGCACAGGCAGCACAGCAAGCACAAACAGCAAGCATAGGCAGCACAGCAAGCACAGGCAGCAAGCACAGGCAGCACAGCAAGCACAAACAGCAAGCATAGGCAGCACAGCAAGCACAGGCAGCATAGCAAGCACAGCAAGCACAGGCAGCCCAACAAGCACAGGCGGCACAGCAAGCACAGGCAGCAAGCACAGGCAGCAAGCACACTCAGCACAGCAAGCACTGGCAGCACAGCAAGCACAGCAATCACAGGCAGCAAGCACAGGCAGCAGAGCAAGCACAGGCAGCAAGCACAGGCAGCATAGCAAGCACAAACAGCAAGCATAGGCAGCACAGCAAGCACAGGCAGCATAGCAAGCACAGCAAGCACAGGCAGCCCAACAAGCACAGGCGGCACAGCAAGCACAGGCAGCAAGCACAGGCAGCACAGCAAGCACAGGCAGCAAGCACACTCAGCACAGCAAGCACTGGCAGCACAGCAAGCACAGCAATCACAGGCAGCAAGCACAGGCAGCAGAGCAAGCACAGGCAGCAAGCACAGGCAGCATAGCAAGCAGAGGCAGCACAGAAAGCACAGGCAGCACAGCAAGCACAGGCAGCAAGCACAGGCAGCACAGCAAGCACAGGCAGCAAGCACAGGCAGCACAGCAAGCACAGGCAGCAAGCACAGGCAGCACAGCAAGCACAGGCAGCAAGCACAGGCAGCACAGCAAGCACAGGCAGCAAGCACAGGCAGCACAGGCATGTTAGAAACCCGCAAAATAGCTCGACGAGATGTGTTCGTTTTAGCGATTCTGGGGGAAGCGCAGAGGGGTCAAGCTCCGTCCTCTTTCCAACAGGCAAAGCCTGCTCCGATCGTCGGCGAGTTTCACTCTCGCATTTGTTAACAATGCTTACTCTTACTGAACGCAGGTCAATGCACCGGCCGCCGAGGTAAACATATGATCCGCGACTCTCGGCGCCTCCAAAAACAGGTGACACAGCAACGCACTGTCGTGTGCCACTGTCGAATTACCGCGTGTTATGGGCGAAATCAAATGCATCGCTAACAGGCAGCACAGCAAGCACAGGCAGCACAGCAAGCACAGGCAGCAAGCACAGACAGCACAGCAAGCACAGGCAGCACAGGCAGCAAGCACAGGCAGCACAGCAAGCACAGGCAGCAAGCACAGGCAGTACAGCAAGCACAGGCAGCAAGCACAGGCAGCAAGCACAGGCAGCTCAGGCAGCACAGCAAGCACAGGCAGCAAGCACACTCAGCACAGCAAGCACAGGCAGCACAGCAAGCACAGGCAGCACAGCAAGCACAAAGAGCAAGCACAGGCAGCACAGCAAGCACAGGCAGCACAGCAAGCACAGGCAGCAAGCACAGGCAGCACAGCAAGCACAGGCAGCACAGGCAGCACAGCAAGCACAGGCAGCAAGCAAAGGCAGCAAGCAAAGGCAGCACAGCAAGCACAGGCAGCACAGCAAGCACAGGCAGCAAGCACAGGCAGCACAGCAAGCACTGGCAGCAAGCACAGGCAGCACAGCAAGCACAGGCAGCAAGCACAGGCAGCACAGTAAGCACAGGCAGCAAGCACAGGCAGCACAGCAAGCACAGGCAGCAAGCACAGGCAGCACAGCAAGCACAAACAGCAAGCACCGGCAGGACAGCAAGCACAGGCAACAAGCACAGGCAGCACAGCAAGCACAAACAGCAAGCCTAGGCAGCACAGCAAGCACAGGCAGCAAGCACAGGCAGCATAGCAAGCACAGCAAGCACAGGCAGCCCAACAAGCAAAGGCGGCACAGCAAGCACAGGCAGCAAGCACAGGCAGCAAGCAAAGGCAGCACAGCAAGCACAGGCAGCACAGCAAGCACAGGCAGCAAGCACAGGCAGCACAGGCAGCATAGCAAGCACAGCAAGCACAGGCAGCACAACAAGCACAGGCGGCACAGCAAGCACAGGCAGCAAGCACAGGCAGCACAGCAAGCACACGCAGCGCAGCAAGCACAGGCAGCAAGCACAGGCAGCACAGCAAGCACAGGCAGCAAGCAAGCACAGGCAGCAAGCACAGGCAGCACAGCAAGCACAAACAGCAAGCACAGGCAGCAAGCACAGGCAGCACAGCAAGCACAAACAGCAAGCATAGGCAGCACAGCAAGCACAGGCAGCAAGCACAGGCAGCACAGCAAGCACAAACAGCAAGCATAGGCAGCACAGCAAGCACAGGCAGCATAGCAAGCACAGCAAGCACAGGCAGCCCAACAAGCACAGGCGGCACAGCAAGCACAGGCAGCAAGCACAGGCAGCAAGCACACTCAGCACAGCAAGCACTGGCAGCACAGCAAGCACAGCAATCACAGGCAGCAAGCACAGGCAGCAGAGCAAGCACAGGCAGCAAGCACAGGCAGCATAGCAAGCACAAACAGCAAGCATAGGCAGCACAGCAAGCACAGGCAGCATAGCAAGCACAGCAAGCACAGGCAGCCCAACAAGCACAGGCGGCACAGCAAGCACAGGCAGCAAGCACAGGCAGCACAGCAAGCACAGGCAGCAAGCACACTCAGCACAGCAAGCACTGGCAGCACAGCAAGCACAGCAATCACAGGCAGCAAGCACAGGCAGCAGAGCAAGCACAGGCAGCAAGCACAGGCAGCATAGCAAGCAGAGGCAGCACAGAAAGCACAGGCAGCACAGCAAGCACAGGCAGCAAGCACAGGCAGCACAGCAAGCACAGGCAGCAAGCACAGGCAGCACAGCAAGCACAGGCAGCAAGCACAGGCAGCACAGCAAGCACAGGCAGCAAGCACAGGCAGCACAGCAAGCACAGGCAGCAAGCACAGGCAGCACAGGCATGTTAGAAACCCGCAAAATAGCTCGACGAGATGTGTTCGTTTTAGCGATTCTGGGGGAAGCGCAGAGGGGTCAAGCTCCGTCCTCTTTCCAACAGGCAAAGCCTGCTCCGATCGTCGGCGAGTTTCACTCTCGCATTTGTTAACAATGCTTACTCTTACTGAACGCAGGTCAATGCACCGGCCGCCGAGGTAAACATATGATCCGCGACTCTCGGCGCCTCCAAAAACAGGTGACACAGCAACGCACTGTCGTGTGCCACTGTCGAATTACCGCGTGTTATGGGCGAAATCAAATGCATCGCTAACAGGCAGCACAGCAAGCACAGGCAGCACAGCAAGCACAGGCAGCAAGCACAGACAGCACAGCAAGCACAGGCAGCACAGGCAGCAAGCACAGGCAGCACAGCAAGCACAGGCAGCAAGCACAGGCAGTACAGCAAGCACAGGCAGCAAGCACAGGCAGCAAGCACAGGCAGCTCAGGCAGCACAGCAAGCACAGGCAGCAAGCACACTCAGCACAGCAAGCACAGGCAGCACAGCAAGCACAGGCAGCACAGCAAGCACAAAGAGCAAGCACAGGCAGCACAGCAAGCACAGGCAGCACAGCAAGCACAGGCAGCAAGCACAGGCAGCACAGCAAGCACAGGCAGCACAGGCAGCACAGCAAGCACAGGCAGCACAGGCAGCAAGCACAGGCAGCACAGCAAGCACAGGCAGCAAGCACACTCAGCACAGCAAGCACAGGCAGCAAGCACTGGCAGCAAGCACAGGCAGCACAGCAAGCACAGGCAGCACAGCAAGCACAGGCAGCGCAGCAAGCACACGCAGCAAGCACAGGCAACAAGCACAGGCAGCACAGCAAGCACAGGCAGCATAGTAAGCACAGGCAGCTTGTACAGGCAGCATAGTAAGCACAGGCAGCTTGCACAGGCAGCATAGCAAGCACAGCAAGCACAGGCAGCACAGCAAGCACAGGCAGCAAGCGCAGGCAGCACAGCAGGCACAGGCAGCACAGCAAGCACAGAAAGCACAGGCAGCAAGCACAGGCGGCACAGCAAGCACAGGCAGCAAGCACTGGCAGCAAGCACAGGCAGCACAGCATGCACAGGCAGCAAGCACAGGCAGCGCAGCAAGCACAGCAAGCACAGGCAGCACAGCAAGCACAGGCAGCACAGCAAGCACAGGCAGCAAGCGCAGGCAGCACAGCAGGCACAGGCAGCATAGCAAGCACAGAAAGCACAGGCAGCAAGCACAGGCAGCACAGCAAGCACAGGCAGCAAGCACAGGCGGCACAGCAAGCACAGGCAGCAAGCACAGGCAACACAGGCAGCATAGCAAGCACAGGCAGCATAGCAAGCACAGCAAGCACAGGCAGCCCAACAAGCAAAGGCGGCACAGCAAGCACAGGCAGCAAGCACAGGCAGCAAGCAAAGGCAGCACAGCAAGCACAGGCAGCAAGCACAGGCAACACAGGCAGCATAGCAAGCACAGCAAGCACAGGCAGCACAGCAAGCACAGGCAGCCCAACAAGCACAGGCGGCACAGCAAGCACAGGCAGCAAGCACAGGCAGCAAGCACAGGCAGCAAGCAAAGGCAGCACAGCAAGCACAGGCAGAACAGCAAGCACATGCAGCAAGCACAGGCAGCACAGCAAGCACAGGCAGCACAGCAAGCACAAACAGCAAGCATAGGCAGCACAGGCAGCAAGCACAGGCAGCATAGCAAGCACAGGCAGCAAGCACAGGCAGCACAGCAAGCACAGGCAGCATAGCAAGCACAGGCAGCAAGCACAGGCAGCACAGCAAGCACAGGCAGCAAGCCCAGGCAGGAAGCACAGGCAGCACAGCAAGCACAGGCAGCGCAGCAAGCACAGGCAGCAAGCACAGGCAGCACAGCAAGCACAGCAAGCACCGTCAACAAGCACAGACAGCACAGCAAGCACAGGCAGCACAGCAAGCACATGCAGCAAGCAAAGGCAGCACAGCAAGCACAGGCAGCAAGCACAGGCAGCAAGCACAGGCGGCACAGCAAGCACAGGCAGCAAGCACTGGCAGCAAGCACAGGCAGCACAGCAAGCACAGGCAGCAAGCACAGGCAGCGCAGCAAGCACAGCAAGCACAGGCAGCACAGCAAGCACAGGCAGCACAGCAAGCACACGCAGCAAGCACAGGCAACAAGCACAGGCAGCACAGCAAGCACAGGCAGCTTGCACAGGCAGCATAGCAAGCACAATAAGCACAGGCAGCAAGCACAGGCAGCACAGCAAGCACAGGCAGCAAGCGCAGGCAGCACAGCAGGCACAGGCAGCATAGCAAGCACAGAAAGCACAGGCAGCAAGCACAGGCAGCACAGCAAGCACAGGCAGCAAGCACAGGCGGCACAGCAAGCACAGGCAGCACAGCAAGCACAGGCAGCAAGCACAGGCAGCACAGCAAGCACAGGCAGCAAGCACAGGCAGCATAGCAAGCACAGGCAGCAAGCACAGGCAGCACAGTAAGCACAGGCAGCAAGCACAGGCAGCACAGCAAACACAGGCAGCACAGCAAGCACAGGCAGCGCAGCAAGCACAGGCAGCACATCAAGCACAGGCAGCACAGCAAGCACAGGCATGTTAGAAACCCGCAAAATAGCTCGACGAGATGTGTTCGTTTTTTAGGGATTCTTGGGGAAGTGCAGAGGGGTCAAGCTCCGTCCTCTTTCCAACAGGCAAAGGCTGCTCCGATCATCGGCGAGATTCACTCTCGCATTTGTTTACAATGCTTACTCTTACTGAGACGCAGGTCAATGCACCGGCCGCCGAGGTAAACATATGATCCGCGACTCTCGGCGCCTCCAAAAGCAGGTGACACAGCAACGCACTGTCGTGTGCCACTGTCGAATTACCGCGTGTTATGGGCGAATTCAAATGCATCGCTAACAGGCAGCACAGCAAGCACAGGCAGCACAGCAAACACAGGCAGCAAGCACAGGCAGCACAGCAAGCACAGGCAGCAAGCACAGGCAGCACAGCAAGCACAGGCAGCAAGCACAGGCAGCAAGCACAGGCAGCAAGCACAGGCAGCACAGCAAGCACGGGCAGCACAGCAAGCACAGGCAGCAAGCACAGGCAGCACAGTAAGCACAGGCAGCAAGCACAGGCAGCACAGCAAACACAGCAAGCACAGGCAGCACAGCAAGCACAGGCAGCAAGCACAGGCAGCACAGCAAGCACAGGCAGCACAGCAAGCACAGGCAGCAAGCACAGGCAGCATAGCAAGCACAGCAAGCACAGGCAGCACAACAAGCACAGGCAGCACAGCAAGCACAGGCAGCAAGCAAAGGCAGCACAGCAAGCACAGGCAGCAAGCACAGGCAGCACAGCAAGCACAGGCAGCACAGCAAGCACAGGCAGCAAGCACAGGCAGCACAGCAAGCACAGGCAGCACTGCAAGCACAGGCAGCAAGCACAGGCAGCACAGCAAGCACAGGCAGCAAGCACAGGCAGCAAGCACAGGCAGCAGATCAAGCACAGGCAGCACAGCTAGCACAGGCAGCAAGCACAGGCAGCACAGCAAACACAGGCAGCACAGCAAGCACAGGCAGCAAGCACAGGCAGCACAGCAAGCACAAACAGCAAGCATAGGCAGCACAGGCAGCATAGCAAGCACAGCAAGCACAGGCAGCCCAACAAGCACAGGCGGCACAGCAAGCACAGGCAGCAAGCACAGGCAGCAAGCACAGGCAGCAAGCAAAGGCAGCACAGCAAGCACAGGCAGAACAGCAAGCACAGGCAGCAAGCACAGGCAGCACAGCAAGCACAGGCAGCACAGCAAGCACAAACGGCAAGCATAGGCAGCACAGGCAGCAAGCACAGGCAGCATAGCAAGCACAGCAAGCACAGGCAGCCCAACAAGCACAGGCGGCACAGCAAGCACAGGCAGCAAGCAAAGGCAGCAAGCAAAGGCAGCACAGCAAGCACAGGCAGCACAGCAAGCACAGGCAGCAAGCACAGGCAGCACAGCAAGCACAGGCAACAAGCACAGGCAGCACAGCAAGCACAAACAGCAAGCCTAGGCAGCACAGCAAGCACAGGCAGCAAGCACAGGCAGCATAGCAAGCACAGCAAGCACAGGCAGCCCAACAAGCAAAGGCGGCACAGCAAGCACAGGCAGCAAGCACAGGCAGCAAGCAAAGGCAGCACAGCAAGCACAGGCAGCACAGCAAGCACAGGCAGCAAGCACAGGCAGCACAGGCAGCATAGCAAGCACAGCAAGCACAGGCAGCACAACAAGCACAGGCGGCACAGCAAGCACAGGCAGCAAGCACAGGCAGCACAGCAAGCACACGCAGCGCAGCAAGCACAGGCAGCAAGCACAGGCAGCAAGCACAGGCAGCACAGCAAGCACAGGCAGCAAGCACAGGCAGCACAGCAAGCACAAACAGCAAGCACAGGCAGCACAGCAAGCACAGGCAGCAAGCACAGGCAGCACAGCAAGCACAAACAGCAAGCATAGGCAGCACAGCAAGCACAGGCAGCAAGCACAGGCAGCACAGCAAGCACAAACAGCAAGCATAGGCAGCACAGCAAGCACAGCAAGCACAGGCAGCCCAACAAGCACAGGCGGCACAGCAAGCACAGGCAGCAAGCACAGGCAGCAAGCACAGACAGCAAGCAAAGGCAGCACAGCAAGCACAGGCAGAACAGCAAGCACAGGCAGCAAGCACAGGCAGCACAGCAAGCACAGGCAGCACAGCAAGCACACGCAGCAAGCACAGGCAACAAGCACAGGCAGCACAGCAAGCACAGGCAGCTTGCACAGGCAGCATAGCAAGCACAATAAGCACAGGCAGCAAGCACAGGCAGCACAGCAAGCACAGGCAGCACAGCACAGGCAGCACAGCAAGCACAGGCAGCAAGCACAGGCAGCAAGCACAGGCAGCAAGCCCAGGCAGGAAGCACAGGCAGCACAGCAAGCACAGGCAGCGCAGCAAGCACAGGCAGCAAGCACAGGCAGCACAGCAAGCACAGGCAGCACAGCAAGCACCGTCAACAAGCACAGACAGCACAGCAAGCACAGGCAGCACAGCAAGCACATGCAGCAAGCAAAGGCAGCACAGCAAGCACAGGCAGCAAGCACAGGCAGCAAGCACAGGCGGCACAGCAAGCACAGGCAGCAAGCACTGGCAGCAAGCACAGGCAGCACAGCAAGCACAGGCAGCAAGCACAGGCAGCGCAGCAAGCACAGCAAGCACAGGCAGCACAGCAAGCACAGGCAGCACAGCAAGCACACGCAGCAAGCACAGGCAACAAGCACAGGCAGCACAGCAAGCACAGGCAGCTTGCACAGGCAGCATAGCAAGCACAATAAGCACAGGCAGCAAGCACAGGCAGCACAGCAAGCACAGGCAGCACAGCAAGCACAGGCAGCAAGCGCAGGCAGCACAGCAGGCACAGGCAGCATAGCAAGCACAGAAAGCACAGGCAGCAAGCACAGGCAGCACAGCAAGCACAGGCAGCAAGCACAGGCGGCACAGCAAGCACAGGCAGCACAGCAAGCACAGGCAGCAAGCACAGGCAGCACAGCAAGCACAGGCAGCAAGCACAGGCAGCATAGCAAGCACAGGCAGCAAGCACAGGCAGCACAGTAAGCACAGGCAGCAAGCACAGGCAGCACAGCAAACACAGGCAGCACAGCAAGCACAGGCAGCGCAGCAAGCACAGGCAGCACATCAAGCACAGGCAGCACAGCAAGCACAGGCATGTTAGAAACCCGCAAAATAGCTCGACGAGATGTGTTCGTTTTTCAGGGATTCTTGGGGAAGTGCAGAGGGGTCAAGCTCCGTCCTCTTTCCAACAGGCAAAGGCTGCTCCGATCATCGGCGAGATTCACTCTCGCATTTGTTTACAATGCTTACTCTTACTGAGACGCAGGTCAATGCACCGGCCGCCGAGGTAAACATATGATCCGCGACTCTCGGCGCCTCCAAAAGTAGGTGACACAGCAACGCACTGTCGTGTGCCACTGTCGAATTACCGCGTGTTATGGGCGAATTCAAATGCATCGCTAACAGGCAGCACAGCAAGCACAGGCAGCACAGCAAACACAGGCAGCAAGCACAGGCAGCACAGCAAGCACAGGCAGCAAGCACAGGCAGCACAGCAAGCACAGGCAGCAAGCACAGGCAGCAAGCACAGGCAGCAAGCACAGGCAGCACAGCAAGCACGGGCAGCACAGCAAGCACAGGCAGCAAGCACAGGCAGCACAGTAAGCACAGGCAGCACAGCAAACACAGCAAGCACAGGCAGCACAGCAAGCACAGGCAGCAAGCACAGGCAGCACAGCAAGCACAGGCAGCACAGCAAGCACAGGCAGCAAGCACAGGCAGCATAGCAAGCACAGCAAGCACAGGCAGCACAACAAGCACAGGCAGCACAGGCAGCAAGCAAAGGCAGCACAGCAAGCACTGGCAGCAAGCACAGGCAGCACAGCAAGCACAGGCAGCAAGCACAGGCAGCGCAGCAAGCACAGCAAGCACAGGCAGCACAGCAAGCACAGGCAGCACAGCAAGCACACGCAGCAAGCACAGGCAACAAGCACAGGCAGCACAGCAAGCACAGGCAGCACAGCAAGCACAGGCAGCAAGCACAGGCAGCACAGCAAGCACTGGCAGCAAGCACAGGCAGCACAGCAAGCACAGGCAGCAAGCACAGGCAGCACAGTAAGTACAGGCAGCAAGCACAGGCAGCACAGCAAGCACAGGCAGCAAGCACAGGCAGCACAGCAAGCACAAACAGCAAGCACAGGCAGGACAGCAAGCACAGGCAACAAGCACAGGCAGCACAGCAAGCACAAACAGCAAGCCTAGGCAGCACAGCAAGCACAGGCAGCAAGCACAGGCAGCATAGCAAGCACAGCAAGCACAGGCAGCCCAAGAAGCAAAGGCGGCACAGCAAGCACAGGCAGCAAGCACAGGCAGCAAGCAAAGGCAGCACAGCAAGCACAGGCAGCACAGCAAGCACAGGCAGCAAGCACAGGCAGCACAGGCAGCATAGCAAGCACAGCAAGCACAGGCAGCACAACAAGCACAGGCGGCACAGCAAGCACAGGCAGCAAGCACAGGCAGCACAGCAAGCACACGCAGCGCAGCAAGCACAGGCAGCAAGCACAGGCAGCACAGCAAGCACAGGCAGCAAGCAAGCACAGGCAGCAAGCACAGGCAGCACAGCAAGCACAAACAGCAAGCACAGGCAGCACAGCAAGCACAGGCAGCAAGCACAGGCAGCACAGCAAGCACAAACAGCAAGCACAGGCAGGACAGCAAGCACAGGCAACAAGCACAGGCAGCACAGCAAGCACAAACAGCAAGCCTAGGCAGCACAGCAAGCACAGGCAGCAAGCACAGGCAGCATAGCAAGCACAGCAAGCACAGGCAGCCCAAGAAGCAAAGGCGGCACAGCAAGCACAGGCAGCAAGCACAGGCAGCAAGCAAAGGCAGCACAGCAAGCACAGGCAGCACAGCAAGCACAGGCAGCAAGCACAGGCAGCACAGGCAGCATAGCAAGCACAGCAAGCACAGGCAGCACAACAAGCACAGGCGGCACAGCAAGCACAGGCAGCAAGCACAGGCAGCACAGCAAGCACACGCAGCGCAGCAAGCACAGGCAGCAAGCACAGGCAGCACAGCAAGCACAGGCAGCAAGCAAGCACAGGCAGCAAGCACAGGCAGCACAGCAAGCACAAACAGCAAGCACAGGCAGCACAGCAAGCACAGGCAGCAAGCACAGGCAGCACAGCAAGCACAAACAGCAAGCATAGGCAGCACAGCAAGCACAGGCAGCAAGCACAGGCAGCACAGCAAGCACAAACAGCAAGCATAGGCAGCACAGCAAGCACAGGCAGCATAGCAAGCACAGCAAGCACAGGCAGCCCAACAAGCACAGGCGGCACAGCAAGCACAGGCAGCAAGCACAGGCAGCACAGCAAGCACAGGCAGCAAGCACACTCAGCACAGCAAGCACTGGCAGCACAGCAAGCACAGCAATCACAGGCAGCAAGCACAGGCAGCAGAGCAAGCACAGGCAGCAAGCACAGGCAGCATAGCAAGCAGAGGCAGCACAGAAAGCACAGGCAGCACAGCAAGCACAGGCAGCAAGCACAGGCAGCACAGCAAGCACAGGCAGCAAGCACAGGCAGCACAGCAAGCACAGGCAGCAAGCACAGGCAGCACAGCAAGCACAGGCAGCAAGCACAGGCAGCACAGCAAGCACAGGCAGCAAGCACAGGCAGCACAGGCATGTTAGAAACCCGCAAAATAGCTCGACGAGATGTGTTCGTTTTAGCGATTCTGGGGGAAGCGCAGAGGGGTCAAGCTCCGTCCTCTTTCCAACAGGCAAAGCCTGCTCCGATCTTCGGCGAGTTTCACTCTCGCATTTGTTAACAATGCTTACTCTTACTGAACGCAGGTCAATGCACCGGCCGCCGAGGTAAACATATGATCCGCGACTCTCGGCGCCTCCAAAAACAGGTGACACAGCAACGCACTGTCGTGTGCCACTGTCGAATTACCGCGTGTTATGGGCGAAATCAAATGCATCGCTAACAGGCAGCACAGCAAGCACCGGCAGCACAGCAAGCACAGGCAGCAAGCACAGACAGCACAGCAAGCACAGGCAGCACAGGCAGCAAGCACAGGCAGCACAGCAAGCACAGGCAGCAAGCACAGGCAGTACAGCAAGCACAGGCAGCAAGCACAGGCAGCAAGCACAGGCAGCTCAGGCAGCACAGCAAGCACAGGCAGCAAGCACACTCAGCACAGCAAGCACAGGCAGCACAGGCAGCACAGCAAGCACAAAGAGCAAGCACAGGCAGCACAGCAAGCACAGGCAGCACAGCAAGCACAGGCAGCAAGCACAGGCAGCACAGCAAGCACAGGCAGCACAGGCAGCACAGCAAGCACAGGCAGCACAGGCAGCAAGCCCAGGCAGCACAGCAAGCACAGGCAGCAAGCACACTCAGCACAGCAAGCACAGGCAGCAAGCACAGGCAGCACAGCAAGCACAGGCAGCACAGCAAGCACAGGCAGCGCAGCAAGCACACGCAGCAAGCACAGGCAACAAGCACAGGCAGCACAGCAAGCACAGGCAGCATAGTAAGCACAGGCAGCTTGTACAGGCAGCATAGTAAGCACAGGCAGCTTGCACAGGCAGCATAGCATGCACAGCAAGCACAGGCAGCACAGCAAGCACAGGCAGCAAGCGCAGGCAGCACAGCAGGCACAGGCAGCACAGCAAGCACAGAAAGCACAGCAAGCACAGGCAGCAAGCACAGGCGGCACAGCAAGCACAGGCAGCAAGCACTGGCAGCAAGCACAGGCAGCACAGCATGCACAGGCAGCAAGCACAGGCAGCGCAGCAAGCACAGCAAGCACAGGCAGCACAGCAAGCACAGGCAGCACAGCAAGCACACGCAGCAAGCACAGGCAACAAGCACAGGCAGCACAGCAAGCACAGGCAGCAAGCACAGGCAGCATAGCAAGCACAATAAGCACAGGCAGCAAGCACAGGCAGCACAGCAAGCACAGGCAGCACAGGCAGCACAGCAAGCACAGGCAGCAAGCACAGGCAGCACAGGCAGCAAGGACAGGCAGCACAGGAAGCACAGGCAGCAAGCACAGGCAGCACAGCAAGCACAGGCAGCAAGCACACTCAGCACAGCAAGCACAGGCAGCACAGCAAGCACAAAGAGCAAGCACAGGCAGCACAGCAAGCACAGGCAGCAAGCACAGGCAGCAAGCACACTCAGCACAGCAAGCACAGGCAGCACAGCAAGCACAAAGAGCAAGCACAGGCAGCACAGGCAGCACAGCAAGCACAAAGAGCAAGCACAGGCAGCACAGCAAGCACAGGCAGCACAGGCAGCAAGCACAGGCAGCGCAGCAAGCACAGCAAGCACAGGCAGCACAGCAAGCACAGGCAGCACAGCAAGCACACGCAGCAAGCACAGGCAACAAGCACAGGCAGCACAGCAAGCACAGGCAGCTTGCACAGGCAGCATAGCAAGCACAGCAAGCACAGGCAGCAAGCACAGGCAGCACAGCAAGCACAGGCAGCACAGCAAGCACAGGCAGCAAGCGCAGGCAGCACAGCAGGCACAGGCAGCATAGCAAGCACAGAAAGCACAGGCAGCAAGAACAGGCAGCACAGCAAGCACAGGCAGCACCGCAAGCACAGGCAGCAAGCACAGGCAGCACAGGCAGCACAGCAAGCACAGGCAGCACAGGCAGCAAGCACAGGCAGCACAGCAAGCACAGGCAGCAAGCACAGGCAGCACAGGCAGCGCAGCAAGCACAGGCAGCAAGCACAGGCAGCACAGCAAGCGCAGGGAGCAAGCACAGGCAGCAAGCACAGGCAGCACAGCAAGCACAGGCAGCACAGCAAGCACAGGCAGCACAGCAAGCACACGCAGCAAGCACAGGCAACAAGCACAGGCAGCACAGCAAGCACAGGCAGCTTGCACAGGCAGCATAGCAAGCACAATAAGCACAGGCAGCAAGCACAGGCAGCACAGCAAGCACAGGCAGCACAGCAAGCACAGGCAGCAAGCGCAGGCAGCACAGCAGGCACAGGCAGCATAGCAAGCACAGAAAGCACAGGCAGCAAGCACAGGCAGCACTGCAAGCACAGGCAGCAAGCACAGGCGGCACAGCAAGCACAGGCAGCAAGCACAGGCAGCAAGCACAGGCAGCAAGCACAGGCAGCAAGCACAGGCAGCACAGCAAGCACGGGCAGCACAGCAAGCACAGGCAGCAAGCACAGGCAGCACAGTAAGCACAGGCAGCAAGCACAGGCAGCACAGCAAACACAGCAAGCACAGGCAGCACAGCAAGCACAGGCAGCAAGCACAGGCAGCACAGCAAGCACAGGCAGCAAGCACAGGCAGCATAGCAAGCACAGCAAGCACAGGCAGCACAACAAGCACAGGCAGCACAGCAAGCACAGGCAGCAAGCAAAGGCAGCACAGCAAGCACAGGCAGCAAGCACAGGCAGCACAGCAAGCACAGGCAGCACAGCAAGCACAGGCAGCAAGCACAGGCAGCACAGCAAGCACAGGCAGCACTGCAAGCACAGGCAGCAAGCACAGGCAGCACAGCAAGCACAGGCAGCAAGCACAGGCAGCAAGCACAGGCAGCAGAGCAAGCACAGGCAGCACAGCTAGCACAGGCAGCAAGCACAGGCAGCACAGCAAACACAGGCAGCACAGCAAGCACAGGCAGCAAGCACAGGCAGCACAGCAAGCACAAACAGCAAGCATAGGCAGCACAGGCAGCATAGCAAGCACAGCAAGCACAGGCAGCCCAACAAGCACAGGCGGCACAGCAAGCACAGGCAGCAAGCACAGGCAGCAAGCACAGGCAGCAAGCACAGGCAGCAAGCAAAGGCAGCACAGCAAGCACAGGCAGAACAGCAAGCACAGGCAGCAAGCACAGGCAGCACAGCAAGCACAGGCAGCACAGCAAGCACAAACGGCAAGCATAGGCAGCACAGGCAGCAAGCACAGGCAGCATAGCAAGCACAGCAAGCACAGGCAGCCCAACAAGCACAGGCGGCACAGCAAGCACAGGCAGCAAGCAAAGGCAGCAAGCAAAGGCAGCACAGCAAGCACAGGCAGCACAGCAAGCACAGGCAGCAAGCACAGGCAGCACAGCAAGCACTGGCAGCAAGCACAGGCAGCACAGCAAGCACAGGCAGCAAGCACAGGCAGCACAGTAAGCACAGGCAGCAAGCACAGGCAGCACAGCAAGCACAGGCAGCAAGCACAGGCAGCACAGCAAGCACAAACAGCAAGCACAGGCAGGACAGCAAGCACAGGCAACACAGGCAGCATAGCAAGCACAGGCAGCATAGCAAGCACAGCAAGCACAGGCAGCCCAACAAGCAAAGGCGGCACAGCAAGCACAGGCAGCAAGCACAGGCAGCAAGCAAAGGCAGCAAGCAAAGGCAGCACAGCAAGCACAGGCAGCAAGCACAGGCAACACAGGCAGCATAGCAAGCACAGCAAGCACAGGCAGCATAGCAAGCACAGCAAGCACAGGCAGCCCAACAAGCACAGGCGGCACAGCAAGCACAGGCAGCAAGCACAGGCAGCAAGCACAGGCAGCAAGCAAAGGCAGCACAGCAAGGACAGGCAGAACAGCAAGCACAGGCAGCAAGCACAGGCAGCACAGCAAGCACAGGCAGCACAGCAAGCACAAACAGCAAGCATAGGCAGCACAGGCAGCAAGCACAGGCAGCATAGCAAGCACAGGCAGCAAGCACAGGCAGCACAGCAAGCACAGGCAGCATAGCAAGCACAGGCAGCAAGCACAGGCAGCAAGCACAGGCAGCACAGCAAGCACAGGCAGCAAGCCCAGGCAGGAAGCACAGGCAGCACAGCAAGCACAGGCAGCGCAGCAAGCACAGGCAGCAAGCACAGGCAGCACAGCAAGCACAGCAAGCACCGTCAACAAGCACAGACAGCACAGCAAGCACAGGCAGCACAGCAAGCACATGCAGCAAGCAAAGGCAGCACAGCAAGCACAGGCAGCAAGCACAGGCAGCAAGCACAGGCGGCACAGCAAGCACAGGCAGCAAGCACTGGCAGCAAGCACAGGCAGCACAGCAAGCACAGGCAGCAAGCACAGGCAGCGCAGCAAGCACAGCAAGCACAGGCAGCACAGCAAGCACAGGCAGCACAGCAAGCACACGCAGCAAGCACAGGCAACAAGCACAGGCAGCACAGCAAGCACAGGCAGCTTGCACAGGCAGCATAGCAAGCACAATAAGCACAGGCAGCAAGCACAGGCAGCACAGCAAGCACAGGCAGCAAGCGCAGGCAGCACAGCAGGCACAGGCAGCATAGCAAGCACAGAAAGCACAGGCAGCAAGCACAGGCAGCACAGCAAGCACAGGCAGCAAGCACAGGCGGCACAGCAAGCACAGGCAGCACAGCAAGCACAGGCAGCAAGCACAGGCAGCACAGCAAGCACAGGCAGCAAGCACAGGCAGCATAGCAAGCACAGGCAGCAAGCACAGGCAGCACAGCAAGCACAGGCAGCACAGCAAGCACAAACAGCAAGCATAGGCAGCACAGGCAGCAAGCACAGGGAGCATAGCAAGCACAGGCAGCAAGCACAGGCAGCACAGCAAGAACAGGCAGCAAGCACAGGCAGCATAGCAAGCACAGGCAGCAAGCACAGGCAGCAAGCACAGGCAGCACAGCAAGCACAGGCAGCAAGCCCAGGCAGGAAGCACAGGCAGCACAGGCAGCGCAGCAAGCACAGGCAGCAAGCACAGGCAGCACAGCAAGCACAGGCAGCACAGGCAGCACAGCAAGCACCGTCAACAAGCACAGACAGCACAGCAAGCACAGGCAGCACAGCAAGCACAGGCAGCACAGCAAGCACATGCAGCAAGCAAAGGCAGCACAGCAAGCACAGGCAGCAAGCACAGGCAGCAAGCACAGGCAGCAAGCACTGGCAGCAAGCACAGGCAGCACAGCAAGCACAGGCAGCAAGCACAGGCAGCGCAGCAAGCACAGCAAGCACAGGCAGCACAGCAAGCACAGGCAGCACAGCAAGCACACGCAGCAAGCACAGGCAACAAGCACAGGCAGCACAGCAAGCACAGGCAGCTTGCACAGGCAGCATAGCAAGCACAATAAGCACAGGCAGCAAGCACAGGCAGCACAGCAAGCACAGGCAGCAAGCGCAGGCAGCACAGCAGGCACAGGCAGCATAGCAAGCACAGAAAGCACAGGCAGCAAGCACAGGCAGCACAGCAAGCACAGGCAGCAAGCACAGGCGGCACAGCAAGCACAGGCAGCACAGCAAGCACAGGCAGCAAGCACAGGCAGCACAGCAAGCACAGGCAGCAAGCACAGGCAGCAAGCACAGGCAGCACAGTAAGCACAGGCAGCAAGCACAGGCAGCACAGCAAGCACAGGCATGTTAGAAACCCGCAAAATAGCTCGACGAGATGTGTTCGTTTTTTAGGGATTCTTGGGGAAGTGCAGAGGGGTCAAGCTCCGTCCTCTTTCCAACAGGCAAAGGCTGCTCCGATCATCGGCGAGATTCACTCTCGCATTTGTTTACAATGCTTACTCTTACTGAGACGCAGGTCAATGCACCGGCCGCCGAGGTAAACATATGATCCGCGACTCTCGGCGCCTCCAAAAGCAGGTGACACAGCAACGCACTGTCGTGTGCCACTGTCGAATTACCGCGTGTTATGGGCGAATTCAAATGCATCGCTAACAGGCAGCACAGCAAGCACAGGCAGCACAGCAAACACAGGCAGCAAGCACAGGCAGCACAGCAAGCACAGGCAGCAAGCACAGGCAGCACAGCAAGCACAGGCAGCAAGCACAGGCAGCAAGCACAGGCAGCAAGCACAGGCAGCAAGCACAGGCAGCAAGCACAGGCAGCACAGCAAGCACGGGCAGCACAGCAAGCACAGGCAGCAAGCACAGGCAGCACAGTAAGCACAGGCAGCAAGCACAGGCAGCACAGCAAACACAGCAAGCACAGGCAGCACAGCAAGCACAGGCAGCAAGCACAGGCAGCACAGCAAGCACAGGCAGCACAGCAAGCACAGGCAGCAAGCACAGGCAGCATAGCAAGCACAGCAAGCACAGGCAGCACAACAAGCACAGGCAGCAAGCACAGGCAGCATAGCAAGCACAGCAAGCACAGGCAGCACAACAAGCACAGGCAGCACAGCAAGCACAGGCAGCAAGCAAAGGCAGCACAGCAAGCACAGGCAGCACAGCAAGCACAGGCAGCAAGCACAGGCAGCACAGCAAGCACAGGCAGCATAGCAAGCACAGGCGGCACAGCAAGCACAGGCAGCAAGCACAGGCAGCAAGCACAGGCAGCAAGCAAAGGCAGCACAGCAAGCACAGGCAGAACAGCAAGCACAGGCAGCAAGCACAGGCAGCACAGCAAGCACAGGCAGCACAGCAAGCACAAACGGCAAGCATAGGCAGCACAGGCAGCAAGCACAGGCAGCATAGCAAGCACAGCAAGCACAGGCAGCCCAACAAGCACAGGCGGCACAGCAAGCACAGGCAGCAAGCAAAGGCAGCACAGCAAGCACAGGCAGCACAGCAAGCACAGGCAGCATAGCAAGCACAGCAAGCACAGGCAGCCCAACAAGCACAGGCGGCACAGCAAGCACAGGCAGCAAGCACAGGCAGCAAGCACAGGCAGCAAGCAAAGGCAGCACAGCAAGCACAGGCAGAACAGCAAGCACAGGCAGCAAGCACAGGCAGCACAGCAAGCACAGGCAGCACAGCAAGCACAAACGGCAAGCATAGGCAGCACAGGCAGCAAGCACAGGCAGCATAGCAAGCACAGCAAGCACAGGCAGCCCAACAAGCACAGGCGGCACAGCAAGCACAGGCAGCAAGCAAAGGCAGCACAGCAAGCACAGGCAGCACAGCAAGCACAGGCAGCATAGCAAGCACAGCAAGCACAGGCAGCCCAACAAGCAAAGGCGGCACAGCAAGCACAGGCAGCAAGCACAGGCAGCAAGCAAAGGCAGCACAGCAAGCACAGGCAGCACAGCAAGCACAGGCAGCAAGCACAGGCAGCACAGCAAGCACAGGCAGCATAGCAAGCACAGCAAGCACAGGCAGCCCAACAAGCAAAGGCGGCACAGCAAGCACAGGCAGCACAGCAAGCACAGGCAGCAAGCACAGGCAGCACAGCAAGCACAGGCAGCACAGCAAACACAGGCAGCAAGCACAGGCAGCACAGCAAGCACAGGCAGCACTGCAAGCACAGGCAGCAAGCACAGGCAGCACAGCAAGCACAGGCAGCAAGCACAGGCAGCAAGCACAGGCAGCAGAGCAAGCACAGGCAGCACAGCTAGCACAGGCAGCAAGCACAGGCAGCACAGCAAGCACAGGCAGCAAGCACAGGCAGCATAGCAAGCACAGCAAGCACAGGCAGCACAACAAGCACAGGCAGCACAGCAAGCACAGGCAGCAAGCAAAGGCAGCACAGCAAGCACAGGCAGCACAGCAAGCACAGGCAGCAAGCACAGGCAGCACAGCAAGCACAGGCAGCACAGCAAACACAGGCAGCAAGCACAGGCAGCACAGCAAGCACAGGCAGCACTGCAAGCACAGGCAGCAAGCACAGGCAGCACAGCAAGCACAGGTAGCAAGCACAGGCAGCAAGCACAGGCAGCAGAGCAAGCACAGGCAGCACAGCTAGCACAGGCAGCAAGCACAGGCAGCACAGCAAACACAGGCAGCACAGCAAGCACAGGCAGCAAGCACAGGCAGCACAGCAAGCACAAACAGCAAGCATAGGCAGCACAGCAAGCACAGGCAGCATAGCAAGCACAGCAAGCACAGGCAGCCCAACAAGCACAGGCGGCACAGCAAGCACAGGCAGCAAGCACAGGCAGCAAGCAAAGGCAGCACAGCAAGCACAGGCAGCAAGCACAGGCAGCACAGCAAGCACAGGCAGCACAGCAAGCACAGGCAGCACAGCAAGCACAGGCATGTTAGAAACCCGCAAAATAGCTCGACGAGATGTGTTCGTTTTTTAGGGATTCTTGGGGAAGTGCAGAGGGGTCAAGCTCCGTCCTCTTTCCAACAGGCAAAGGCTGCTCCGATCATCGGCGAGATTCACTCTCGCATTTGTTTACAATGCTTACTCTTACTGAGACGCAGGTCAATGCACCGGCCGCCGAGGTAAACATATGATCCGCGACTCTCGGCGCCTCCAAAAGCAGGTGACACAGCAACGCACTGTCGTGTGCCACTGTCGAATTACCGCGTGTTATGGGCGAATTCAAATGCATCGCTAACAGGCAGCACAGCAAGCACAGGCAGCACAGCAAACACAGGCAGCAAGCACAGGCAGCACAGCAAGCACAGGCAGCAAGCACAGGCAGCACAGCAAGCACGGGCAGCACAGCAAGCACAGGCAGCAAGCACAGGCAGCACAGTAAGCACAGGCAGCAAGCACAGGCAGCACAGCAAACACAGCAAGCACAGGCAGCACAGCAAGCACAGGCAGCAAGCACAGGCAGCACAGCAAGCACAGGCAGCACAGCAAGCACAGGCAGCAAGCACAGGCAGCATAGCAAGCACAGCAAGCACAGGCAGCACAACAAGCACAGGCAGCACAGCAAGCACAGGCAGCAAGCAAAGGCAGCACAGCAAGCACAGGCAGCCCAACAAGCAAAGGCGGCACAGCAAGCACAGGCAGCAAGCACAGGCAGCAAGCAAAGGCAGCACAGCAAGCACAGGCAGCACAGCAAGCACAGGCAGCAAGCACAGGCAGCACAGCAAGCACAGGCAGCATAGCAAGCACAGCAAGCACAGGCAGCCCAACAAGCAAAGGCGGCACAGCAAGCACAGGCAGCACAGCAAGCACAGGCAGCAAGCACAGGCAGCACAGCAAGCACAGGCAGCATAGCAAACACAGGCAGCAAGCACAGGCAGCACAGCAAGCACAGGCAGCACTGCAAGCACAGGCAGCAAGCACAGGCAGCAAGCACAGGCAGCAAGCACAGGCAGCAGAGCAAGCACAGGCAGCACAGCTAGCACAGGCAGCAAGCACAGGCAGCACAGCAAACACAGGCAGCACAGCAAGCACAGGCAGCAAGCACAGGCAGCACAGCAAGCACAAACAGCAAGCATAGGCAGCACAGCAAGCACAGGCAGCATAGCAAGCACAGCAAGCACAGGCAGCACAACAAGCACAGGCAGCACAGCAAGCACAGGCAGCAAGCAAAGGCAGCACAGCAAGCACAGGCAGCAAGCACAGGCAGCACAGCAAGCACAGGCAGCACAGCAAGCACAGGCAGCAAGCACAGGCAGCACAGCAAGCACAGGCAGCACTGCAAGCACAGGCAGCAAGCACAGGCAGCACAGCAAGCACAGGCAGCAAGCACAGGCAGCAAGCACAGGCAGCAGAGCAAGCACAGGCAGCACAGCTAGCACAGGCAGCAAGCACAGGCAGCACAGCAAACACAGGCAGCACAGCAAGCACAGGCAGCAAGCACAGGCAGCACAGCAAGCACAAACAGCAAGCATAGGCAGCACAGGCAGCATAGCAAGCACAGCAAGCACAGGCAGCCCAACAAGCACAGGCGGCACAGCAAGCACAGGCAGCAAGCACAGGCAGCAAGCACAGGCAGCAAGCAAAGGCAGCACAGCAAGCACAGGCAGAACAGCAAGCACAGGCAGCAAGCACAGGCAGCACAGCAAGCACAGGCAGCACAGCAAGCACAAACGGCAAGCATAGGCAGCACAGGCAGCAAGCACAGGCAGCATAGCAAGCACAGCAAGCACAGGCAGCCCAACAAGCACAGGCGGCACAGCAAGCACAGGCAGCAAGCAAAGGCAGCAAGCAAAGGCAGCACAGCAAGCACAGGCAGCACAGCAAGCACAGGCAGCAAGCACAGGCAGCACAGCAAGCACTGGCAGCAAGCACAGGCAGCACAGCAAGCACAGGCAGCAAGCACAGGCAGCACAGTAAGCACAGGCAGCAAGCACAGGCAGCACAGCAAGCACAGGCAGCAAGCACAGGCAGCACAGCAAGCACAAACAGCAAGCACAGGCAGGACAGCAAGCACAGGCAACACAGGCAGCATAGCAAGCACAGGCAGCATAGCAAGCACAGCAAGCACAGGCAGCCCAACAAGCAAAGGCGGCACAGCAAGCACAGGCAGCAAGCACAGGCAGCAAGCAAAGGCAGCAAGCAAAGGCAGCACAGCAAGCACAGGCAGCAAGCACAGGCAACACAGGCAGCATAGCAAGCACAGCAAGCACAGGCAGCATAGCAAGCACAGCAAGCACAGGCAGCCCAACAAGCACAGGCGGCACAGCAAGCACAGGCAGCAAGCACAGGCAGCAAGCACAGGCAGCAAGCAAAGGCAGCACAGCAAGGACAGGCAGAACAGCAAGCACAGGCAGCAAGCACAGGCAGCACAGCAAGCACAGGCAGCACAGCAAGCACAAACAGCAAGCATAGGCAGCACAGGCAGCAAGCACAGGCAGCATAGCAAGCACAGGCAGCAAGCACAGGCAGCACAGCAAGCACAGGCAGCATAGCAAGCACAGGCAGCAAGCACAGGCAGCAAGCACAGGCAGCACAGCAAGCACAGGCAGCAAGCCCAGGCAGGAAGCACAGGCAGCACAGCAAGCACAGGCAGCGCAGCAAGCACAGGCAGCAAGCACAGGCAGCACAGCAAGCACAGCAAGCACCGTCAACAAGCACAGACAGCACAGCAAGCACAGGCAGCACAGCAAGCACATGCAGCAAGCAAAGGCAGCACAGCAAGCACAGGCAGCAAGCACAGGCAGCAAGCACAGGCGGCACAGCAAGCACAGGCAGCAAGCACTGGCAGCAAGCACAGGCAGCACAGCAAGCACAGGCAGCAAGCACAGGCAGCGCAGCAAGCACAGCAAGCACAGGCAGCACAGCAAGCACAGGCAGCACAGCAAGCACACGCAGCAAGCACAGGCAACAAGCACAGGCAGCACAGCAAGCACAGGCAGCTTGCACAGGCAGCATAGCAAGCACAATAAGCACAGGCAGCAAGCACAGGCAGCACAGCAAGCACAGGCAGCAAGCGCAGGCAGCACAGCAGGCACAGGCAGCATAGCAAGCACAGAAAGCACAGGCAGCAAGCACAGGCAGCACAGCAAGCACAGGCAGCAAGCACAGGCGGCACAGCAAGCACAGGCAGCACAGCAAGCACAGGCAGCAAGCACAGGCAGCACAGCAAGCACAGGCAGCAAGCACAGGCAGCATAGCAAGCACAGGCAGCAAGCACAGGCAGCACAGTAAGCACAGGCAGCAAGCACAGGCAGCACAGCAAACACAGGCAGCACAGCAAGCACAGGCAGCGCAGCAAGCACAGGCAGCACAGCAAGCACAGGCATGTTAGAAACCCGCAAAATAGCTCGACGAGATGTGTTCGTTTTTTAGGGATTCTTGGGGAAGTGCAGAGGGGTCAAGCTCCGTCCTCTTTCCAACAGGCAAAGGCTGCTCCGATCATCGGCGAGATTCACTCTCGCATTTGTTTACAATGCTTACTCTTACTGAGACGCAGGTCAATGCACCGGCCGCCGAGGTAAACATATGATCCGCGACTCTCGGCGCCTCCAAAAGCAGGTGACACAGCAACGCACTGTCGTGTGCCACTGTCGAATTACCGCGTGTTATGGGCGAATTCAAATGCATCGCTAACAGGCAGCACAGCAAGCACAGGCAGCACAGCAAACACAGGCAGCAAGCACAGGCAGCACAGCAAGCACAGGCAGCAAGCACAGGCAGCACAGCAAGCACAGGCAGCAAGCACAGGCAGCAAGCACAGGCAGCAAGCACAGGCAGCAAGCACAGGCAGCAAGCACAGGCAGCACAGCAAGCACGGGCAGCACAGCAAGCACAGGCAGCAAGCACAGGCAGCACAGTAAGCACAGGCAGCAAGCACAGGCAGCACAGCAAACACAGCAAGCACAGGCAGCACAGCAAGCACAGGCAGCAAGCACAGGCAGCACAGCAAGCACAGGCAGCAAGCACAGGCAGCATAGCAAGCACAGCAAGCACAGGCAGCACAACAAGCACAGGCAGCACAGCAAGCACAGGCAGCAAGCAAAGGCAGCACAGCAAGCACAGGCAGCAAGCACAGGCAGCACAGCAAGCACAGGCAGCACAGCAAGCACAGGCAGCAAGCACAGGCAGCACAGCAAGCACAGGCAGCACTGCAAGCACAGGCAGCAAGCACAGGCAGCACAGCAAGCACAGGCAGCAAGCACAGGCAGCAAGCACAGGCAGCAGAGCAAGCACAGGCAGCACAGCTAGCACAGGCAGCAAGCACAGGCAGCACAGCAAACACAGGCAGCACAGCAAGCACAGGCAGCAAGCACAGGCAGCACAGCAAGCACAAACAGCAAGCATAGGCAGCACAGGCAGCATAGCAAGCACAGCAAGCACAGGCAGCCCAACAAGCACAGGCGGCACAGCAAGCACAGGCAGCAAGCACAGGCAGCAAGCACAGGCAGCAAGCAAAGGCAGCACAGCAAGCACAGGCAGAACAGCAAGCACAGGCAGCAAGCACAGGCAGCACAGCAAGCACAGGCAGCACAGCAAGCACAAACGGCAAGCATAGGCAGCACAGGCAGCAAGCACAGGCAGCATAGCAAGCACAGCAAGCACAGGCAGCCCAACAAGCACAGGCGGCACAGCAAGCACAGGCAGCAAGCAAAGGCAGCAAGCAAAGGCAGCACAGCAAGCACAGGCAGCACAGCAAGCACAGGCAGCAAGCACAGGCAGCACAGCAAGCACTGGCAGCAAGCACAGGCAGCACAGCAAGCACAGGCAGCAAGCACAGGCAGCACAGTAAGCACAGGCAGCAAGCACAGGCAGCACAGCAAGCACAGGCAGCAAGCACAGGCAGCACAGCAAGCACAAACAGCAAGCACAGGCAGGACAGCAAGCACAGGCAACAAGCACAGGCAGCACAGCAAGCACAAACAGCAAGCCTAGGCAGCACAGCAAGCACAGGCAGCAAGCACAGGCAGCATAGCAAGCACAGCAAGCACAGGCAGCCCAACAAGCAAAGGCGGCACAGCAAGCACAGGCAGCAAGCACAGGCAGCAAGCAAAGGCAGCACAGCAAGCACAGGCAGCACAGGCAGCAAGCACAGGCAGCACAGGCAGCATAGCAAGCACAGCAAGCACAGGCAGCACAACAAGCACAGGCGGCACAGCAAGCACAGGCAGCAAGCACAGGCAGCACAGCAAGCACACGCAGCGCAGCAAGCACAGGCAGCAAGCACAGGCAGCACAGCAAGCACAGGCAGCAAGCACAGGCAGCACAGCAAGCACAAACAGCAAGCACAGGCAGCACAGCAAGCACAGGCAGCAAGCACAGGCAGCACAGCAAGCACAAACAGCAAGCATAGGCAGCACAGCAAGCACAGGCAGCAAGCACAGGCAGCACAGCAAGCACAAACAGCAAGCATAGGCAGCACAGCAAGCACAGCAAGCACAGGCAGCCCAACAAGCACAGGCGGCACAGCAAGCACAGGCAGCAAGCACAGGCAGCAAGCACAGACAGCAAGCAAAGGCAGCACAGCAAGCACAGGCAGAACAGCAAGCACAGGCAGCAAGCACAGGCAGCACAGCAAGCACAGGCAGCACAGCAAGCACAAACAGCAAGCATAGGCAGCACAGCAAGCACAGGCAGCAAGCACAGGCAGCACAGCAAGCACAAACAGCAAGCACAGGCAGCACAGCAAGCACAGGCAGCAAGCACAGGCAGCACAGCAAGCACAAACCGCAAGCATAGGCAGCACAGCAAGCACAGGCAGCAAGCACAGGCAGCATAGCAAGCACAGCAAGCACAGGCAGCCCAACAAGCACAGGCGGCACAGCAAGTACAGGCAGCAAGCACAGGCAGCAAGCAAAGGCAGCACAGCAAGCACAGGCAGCAAGCACAGGCAGTACACGCAGCGCAGCAAGCACAGGCAGCGCAGCAAGCACAGGCAGCAAGAACAGGCAGCTCAGGCAGCTCAGGCAGCACAGCAAGCACAGGCAGCAAGCACAGGCAGCAAGCACAGGCAGCACAGCAAGCACAGGCAGCAAGCACAGGCAGCACAGCAAGCACACGCAGCACATCAAGCACAGGCAGCACAGCAAGCACAGGCATGTTAGAAACCCGCAAAATAGCTCGATGTGATGTGTTCGTTTTTTAGGGATTCTTGGGGAAGTGCAGAGGGGTCAAGCTCCGTCCTCTTTCCAACAGGCAAAGGCTGCTGCGATCATCGGCGAGATTCACTCTCGCATTTGTTTACAATGCTTACTCTTACTGAGACGCAGGTCAATGCACCGGCCGCCGAGGTAAACATATGATCCGCGACTCTCGGCGCCTCCAAAAGCAGGTGACACAGCAACGCACTGTCGTGTGCCACTCTCGAATTACCGCGTGTTATGGGCGAATTCAAATGCATCGCTAACAGGCAGCACAGACAGCACAGCAAACACAGGCAGCAAGCACAGGCAGCACAGCAAGCACAGGCAGCAAGCACAGGCAGCACAGCAAGCACAGGCAGCAAGCACGGGCAGCAAGCACAGGCAGCAAGCACGGGCAGCACAGCAAGCACAGGCAGCAAGCACAGGCAACACAGCAAACACAGCAAGCACAGGCAGCAAGCACAGGCAGCACAGCAAGCACAGGCAGCACAGCAAGCACAAACAGCAAGCACAGGCAGCACAGCAAGCACAGGCAGCAAGCACAGGCAGCACAGCAAGCACAGGCAGCAAGCACAGGCAGCATAGCAAGCACAGCAAGCACAGGCAGCACAACAAGCACAGGCGGCACAGCAAGCACAGGCAGCAAGCAAAGGCAGCACAGCAAGCACACGCAGCGCAGCAACCACAGGCAGCAAGCCCAGGCAGCACAGCAGGCACAGGCAACAAGCCCAGGCAGCACAGCAAGCACAGGCAGCAAGCACAGGCAGCACAGCAAGCACAAACAGCAAGCACAGGCAGGACAGCAAGCACAGGCAGCAAGCACAGGCAGCACAGCAAGCACAAACAGCAAGCCTAGGCAGCACAGCAAGCACAGGCAGCAAGCACAGGCAGCATAGCAAGCACAGCAAGCACAGGCAGCCCAACAAGCAAAGGCGGCACAGCAAGCACAGGCAGCAAGCACAGGCAGCAAGCACAGGCAACACAGGCAGCATAGCAAGCACAGCAAGCACAGGCAGCATAGCAAGCACAGCAAGCACAGGCAGCCCAACAAGCACAGGCGGCACAGCAAGCACAGGCAGCAAGCACAGGCAGCAAGCACAGGCAGCATGCAAAGGCAGCACAGCAAGCACAGGCAGAACAGCAAGCACAGGCAGCAAGCACAGGCAGCACAGCAAGCACAGGCAGCACAGCAAGCACAAACAGCAAGCATAGGCAGCACAGGCAGCAAGCACAGGGAGCATAGCAAGCACAGGCAGCAAGCACAGGCAGCACAGCAAGAACAGGCAGCAAGCACAGGCAGCATAGCAAGCACAGGCAGCAAGCACAGGCAGCAAGCACAGGCAGCACAGCAAGCACAGGCAGCAAGCCCAGGCAGGAAGCACACGCAGCACAGCAAGCACAGGCAGCGCAGCAAGCACAGGCAGCAAGCACAGGCAGCACAGCAAGCACAGGCAGCACAGGCAGCACAGCAAGCACCGTCAACAAGCACAGACAGCACAGCAAGCACAGGCAGCACAGCAAGCACATGCAGCAAGCAAAGGCAGCACAGCAAGCACAGGCAGCAAGCACAGGCAGCAAGCACAGGCAACACAGGCAGCATAGCAAGCACAGCAAGCACAGGCAGCATAGCAAGCACAGCAAGCACAGGCAGCCCAACAAGCACAGGCGGCACAGCAAGCACAGGCAGCAAGCACAGGCAGCATGCACAGGCAGCATGCAAAGGCAGCACAGCAAGCACAGGCAGAACAGCAAGCACAGGCAGCAAGCACAGGCAGCACAGCAAGCACAGGCAGCACAGCAAGCACAAACAGCAAGCATAGGCAGCACAGGCAGCAAGCACAGGGAGCATAGCAAGCACAGACAGCAAGCACAGGCAGCGCAGCAAGCACAGCAAGCACAGGCAGCACAGCAAGCACAGGCAGCACAGCAAGCACACGCAGCAAGCACATGCAACAAGCACAGGCAGCACAGCAAGCACAGGCAGCTTGCACAGGCAGCATAGCAAGCACAATAAGCACAGGCAGCAAGCACAGGCAGCACAGCAAGCACAGGCAGCACAGCAAGCACAGGCAGCAAGCGCAGGCAGCACAGCAGGCACAGGCAGCATAGCAAGCACAGAAAGCACAGGCAGCAAGCACAGGCAGCACAGCAAGCACAGGCAGCAAGCACAGGCGGCACAGCAAGCACAGGCAGCACAGCAAGCACAGGCAGCAAGCACAGGCAGCACAGCAAGCACAGGCAGCAAGCACAGGCAGCACAGTAAGCACAGGCAGCAAGCACAGGCAGCACAGCAAACACAGGCAGCACAGCAAGCACAGGCAGCACAGCAAGCACAGGCATGTTAGAAACCCGCAAAATAGCTCGACGAGATGTGTTCGTTTTTTAGGGATTCTTGGGGAAGTGCAGAGGGGTCAAGCTCCGTCCTCTTTCCAACAGGCAAAGGCTGCTCCGATCATGCATTTGTTTACAATGCTTACTCTTACTGAGACGCAGGTCAATGCACCGGCCGCCGAGGTAAACATATGATCCGCGACTCTCGGCGCCTCCAAAAGCAGGTGACACAGCAACGCACTGTCGTGTGCCACTGTCGAATTACCGCGTGTTATGGGCGAATTCAAATGCATCGCTAACAGGCAGCACAGCAAGCACAGGCAGCACAGCAAACACAGGCAGCAAGCACAGGCAGCACAGCAAGCACAGGCAGCAAGCACAGGCAGCACAGCAAGCACAGGCAGCAAGCACAGGCAGCAAGCACAGGCAGCAAGCACAGGCAGCAAGCACAGGCAGCAAGCACAGGCAGCACAGCAAGCACGGGCAGCACAGCAAGCACAGGCAGCAAGCACAGGCAGCACAGTAAGCACAGGCAGCAAGCACAGGCAGCACAGCAAACACAGCAAGCACAGGCAGCACAGCAAGCACAGGCAGCAAGCACAGGCAGCATAGCAAGCACAGCAAGCACAGGCAGCACAACAAGCACAGGCAGCACAGCAAGCACAGGCAGCAAGCAAAGGCAGCACAGCAAGCACAGGCAGCACAGCAAGCACAGGCAGCAAGCACAGGCAGCACAGCAAGCACAGGCAGCACAGCAAACACAGGCAGCAAGCACAGGCAGCACAGCAAGCACAGGCTGCACTGCAAGCACAGGCAGCAAGCACAGGCAGCACAGCAAGCACAGGCAGCAAGCACAGGCAGCAAGCACAGGCAGCACAGCAAGCACAGGCAGCACAGCAAGCACAAACAGCAAGCATAGGCAGCACAGCAAGCACAGGCAGCAAGCACAGGCAGCACAGCAAGCACAGGCAGCCCAACAAGCACAGGCGGCACAGCAAGCACAGGCAGCAATCAAAGGCAGCACAGCAAGCACAGGCAGCACAGCAAGCACAGGCAGCACAGCAAGCACAGGCAGCAAGCACAGGCAGCACAGCAAGCACAAACAGCAAGCACAGGCAGCACAGCAAGCACAGGCAGCAAGCACAGGCAGCACAGCAAGCACAAACCGCAAGCATAGGCAGTCCAACAAGCACAGGCGGCACAGCAAGTACAGGCAGCAAGCACAGGCAGCAAGCAAAGGCAGCACAGCAAGCACAGGCAGCAAGCACAGGCAGCACACGCAGCGCAGCAAGCACAGCAAGCACAGGCAGCAAGCACAGGCAGCACACGCAGCGCAGCAAGCACAGGCAGCGCAGCAAGCACAGGCAGCAAGAACAGGCAGCTCAGGCAGCTCAGGCAGCACAGCAAGCACAGGCAGCAAGCACAGGCAGCAAGCACAGGCAGCACAGCAAGCACAGGCAGCAAGCACAGGCAGCACAGCAAGCACACGCAGCACATCAAGCACAGGCAGCACAGCAAGCACAGGCATGTTAGAAACCCGCAAAATAGCTCGATGAGATGTGTTCGTTTTTTAGGGATTCTTGGGGAAGTGCAGAGGGGTCAAGCTCCGTCCTCTTTCCAACAGGCAAAGGCTGCTCCGATCATCGGCGAGATTCACTCTCGCATTTGTTTACAATGCTTACTCTTACTGAGACGCAGGTCAATGCACCGGCCGCCGAGGTAAACATATGATCCGCGACTCTCGGCGCCTCCAAAAGCAGGTGACACAGAAACGCACTGTCGTGTGCCACTGTCGAATTACCGCGTGTTATGGGCGAATTCAAATGCATCGCTAACAGGCAGCACAGCAAGCACAGACAGCACAGCAAACACAGGCAGCAAGCACAGGCAGCACAGCAAGCACAGGCAGCAAGCACAGGCAGCACAGCAAGCACAGGCAGCAAGCACGGGCAGCAAGCACAGGCAGCAAGCACGGGCAGCACAGCAAGCACAGGCAGCAAGCACAGGCAGCACAGCAAACACAGCAAGCACAGGCAGCAAGCACAGGCAGCACAGCAAGCACAGGCAGCACAGCAAGCACAAACAGCAAGCACAGGCAGCACAGCAAGCACAGGCAGCACAACAAGCACAGGCGGCACAGCAAGCACAGGCAGCAAGCAAAGGCAGCACAGCAAGCACACGCAGCGCAGCAACCACAGGCAGCAAGCCCAGGCAGCACAGCAGGCACAGGCAGCAAGCCCAGGCAGCACAGCAAGCACAGGCAGCACAGCAAGCACAAACAGCAAGCACAGGCAGGACAGCAAGCACAGGCAGCAAGCACAGGCAGCACAGCAAGCACAAACAGCAAGCCTAGGCAGCACAGCAAGCACAGGCAGCAAGCACAGGTAGCATAGCAAGCACAGCAAGCACAGGCAGCCCAACAAGCACAGGCGGCACAGCAAGCACAGGCAGCAAGCACAGGCAGCAAGCACAGGCAGCATGCAAAGGCAGCACAGCAAGCACAGGCAGAACAGCAAGCACAGGCAGCAAGCACAGGCAGCACAGCAAGCACAGGCAGCACAGCAAGCACAAACAGCAAGCATAGGCAGCACAGGCAGCAAGCACAGGGAGCATAGCAAGCACAGGCAGCAAGCACAGGCAGCACAGCAAGAACAGGCAGCAAGCACAGGCAGCATAGCAAGCACAGGCAGCAAGCACAGGCAGCAAGCACAGGCAGCACAGCAAGCACAGGCAGCAAGCCCAGGCAGGAAGCACAGGCAGCACAGGCAGCGCAGCAAGCACAGGCAGCAAGCACAGGCAGCACAGCAAGCACAGGCAGCACAGGCAGCACAGCAAGCACCGTCAACAAGCACAGACAGCACAGCAAGCACAGGCAGCACAGCAAGCACAGGCAGCACAGCAAGCACATGCAGCAAGCAAAGGCAGCACAGCAAGCACAGGCAGCAAGCACAGGCAGCAAGCACAGGCAGCAAGCACTGGCAGCAAGCACAGGCAGCACAGCAAGCACAGGCAGCAAGCACAGGCAGCGCAGCAAGCACAGCAAGCACAGGCAGCACAGCAAGCACAGGCAGCACAGCAAGCACACGCAGCAAGCACAGGCAACAAGCACAGGCAGCACAGCAAGCACAGGCAGCTTGCACAGGCAGCATAGCAAGCACAATAAGCACAGGCAGCAAGCACAGGCAGCACAGCAAGCACAGGCAGCAAGCGCAGGCAGCACAGCAGGCACAGGCAGCATAGCAAGCACAGAAAGCACAGGCAGCAAGCACAGGCAGCACAGCAAGCACAGGCAGCAAGCACAGGCGGCACAGCAAGCACAGGCAGCACAGCAAGCACAGGCAGCAAGCACAGGCAGCACAGCAAGCACAGGCAGCAAGCACAGGCAGCAAGCACAGGCAGCACAGTAAGCACAGGCAGCAAGCACAGGCAGCACAGCAAACACAGGCAGCACAGCAAGCACAGGCATGTTAGAAACCCGCAAAATAGCTCGACGAGATGTGTTCGTTTTTTAGGGATTCTTGGGGAAGTGCAGAGGGGTCAAGCTCCGTCCTCTTTCCAACAGGCAAAGGCTGCTCCGATCATCGGCGAGATTCACTCTCGCATTTGTTTACAATGCTTACTCTTACTGAGACGCAGGTCAATGCACCGGCCGCCGAGGTAAACATATGATCCGCGACTCTCGGCGCCTCCAAAAGCAGGTGACACAGCAACGCACTGTCGTGTGCCACTGTCGAATTACCGCGTGTTATGGGCGAATTCAAATGCATCGCTAACAGGCAGCACAGCAAGCACAGGCAGCACAGCAAACACAGGCAGCAAGCACAGGCAGCACAGCAAGCACAGGCAGCAAGCACAGGCAGCACAGCAAGCACAGGCAGCAAGCACAGGCAGCAAGCACAGGCAGCAAGCACAGGCAGCAAGCACAGGCAGCAAGCACAGGCAGCACAGCAAGCACGGGCAGCACAGCAAGCACAGGCAGCAAGCACAGGCAGCACAGTAAGCACAGGCAGCAAGCACAGGCAGCACAGCAAACACAGCAAGCACAGGCAGCACAGCAAGCACAGGCAGCAAGCACAGGCAGCACAGCAAGCACAGGCAGCACAGCAAGCACAGGCAGCAAGCACAGGCAGCATAGCAAGCACAGCAAGCACAGGCAGCACAACAAGCACAGGCAGCAAGCACAGGCAGCATAGCAAGCACAGCAAGCACAGGCAGCACAACAAGCACAGGCAGCACAGCAAGCACAGGCAGCAAGCAAAGGCAGCACAGCAAGCACAGGCAGCACAGCAAGCACAGGCAGCAAGCACAGGCAGCACAGCAAGCACAGGCAGCATAGCAAGCACAGGCGGCACAGCAAGCACAGGCAGCAAGCACAGGCAGCAAGCACAGGCAGCAAGCAAAGGCAGCACAGCAAGCACAGGCAGAACAGCAAGCACAGGCAGCAAGCACAGGCAGCACAGCAAGCACAGGCAGCACAGCAAGCACAAACGGCAAGCATAGGCAGCACAGGCAGCAAGCACAGGCAGCATAGCAAGCACAGCAAGCACAGGCAGCCCAACAAGCACAGGCGGCACAGCAAGCACAGGCAGCAAGCAAAGGCAGCACAGCAAGCACAGGCAGCACAGCAAGCACAGGCAGCATAGCAAGCACAGCAAGCACAGGCAGCCCAACAAGCACAGGCGGCACAGCAAGCACAGGCAGCAAGCACAGGCAGCAAGCACAGGCAGCAAGCAAAGGCAGCACAGCAAGCACAGGCAGAACAGCAAGCACAGGCAGCAAGCACAGGCAGCACAGCAAGCACAGGCAGCACAGCAAGCACAAACGGCAAGCATAGGCAGCACAGGCAGCAAGCACAGGCAGCATAGCAAGCACAGCAAGCACAGGCAGCCCAACAAGCACAGGCGGCACAGCAAGCACAGGCAGCAAGCAAAGGCAGCACAGCAAGCACAGGCAGCACAGCAAGCACAGGCAGCATAGCAAGCACAGCAAGCACAGGCAGCCCAACAAGCAAAGGCGGCACAGCAAGCACAGGCAGCAAGCACAGGCAGCAAGCAAAGGCAGCACAGCAAGCACAGGCAGCACAGCAAGCACAGGCAGCAAGCACAGGCAGCACAGCAAGCACAGGCAGCATAGCAAGCACAGCAAGCACAGGCAGCCCAACAAGCAAAGGCGGCACAGCAAGCACAGGCAGCACAGCAAGCACAGGCAGCAAGCACAGGCAGCACAGCAAGCACAGGCAGCACAGCAAACACAGGCAGCAAGCACAGGCAGCACAGCAAGCACAGGCAGCACTGCAAGCACAGGCAGCAAGCACAGGCAGCACAGCAAGCACAGGCAGCAAGCACAGGCAGCAGAGCAAGCACAGGCAGCACAGCTAGCACAGGCAGCAAGCACAGGCAGCACAGCAAGCACAGGCAGCAAGCACAGGCAGCATAGCAAGCACAGCAAGCACAGGCAGCACAACAAGCACAGGCAGCACAGCAAGCACAGGCAGCAAGCAAAGGCAGCACAGCAAGCACAGGCAGCACAGCAAGCACAGGCAGCAAGCACAGGCAGCACAGCAAGCACAGGCAGCACAGCAAACACAGGCAGCAAGCACAGGCAGCACAGCAAGCACAGGCAGCACTGCAAGCACAGGCAGCAAGCACAGGCAGCACAGCAAGCACAGGTAGCAAGCACAGGCAGCAAGCACAGGCAGCAGAGCAAGCACAGGCAGCACAGCTAGCACAGGCAGCAAGCACAGGCAGCACAGCAAACACAGGCAGCACAGCAAGCACAGGCAGCAAGCACAGGCAGCACAGCAAGCACAAACAGCAAGCATAGGCAGCACAGCAAGCACAGGCAGCATAGCAAGCACAGCAAGCACAGGCAGCCCAACAAGCACAGGCGGCACAGCAAGCACAGGCAGCAAGCACAGGCAGCAAGCAAAGGCAGCACAGCAAGCACAGGCAGCAAGCACAGGCAGCACAGCAAGCACAGGCAGCACAGCAAGCACAGGCAGCACAGCAAGCACAGGCATGTTAGAAACCCGCAAAATAGCTCGACGAGATGTGTTCGTTTTTTAGGGATTCTTGGGGAAGTGCAGAGGGGTCAAGCTCCGTCCTCTTTCCAACAGGCAAAGGCTGCTCCGATCATCGGCGAGATTCACTCTCGCATTTGTTTACAATGCTTACTCTTACTGAGACGCAGGTCAATGCACCGGCCGCCGAGGTAAACATATGATCCGCGACTCTCGGCGCCTCCAAAAGCAGGTGACACAGCAACGCACTGTCGTGTGCCACTGTCGAATTACCGCGTGTTATGGGCGAATTCAAATGCATCGCTAACAGGCAGCACAGCAAGCACAGGCAGCACAGCAAACACAGGCAGCAAGCACAGGCAGCACAGCAAGCACAGGCAGCAAGCACAGGCAGCACAGCAAGCACGGGCAGCACAGCAAGCACAGGCAGCAAGCACAGGCAGCACAGTAAGCACAGGCAGCAAGCACAGGCAGCACAGCAAACACAGCAAGCACAGGCAGCACAGCAAGCACAGGCAGCAAGCACAGGCAGCACAGCAAGCACAGGCAGCACAGCAAGCACAGGCAGCAAGCACAGGCAGCATAGCAAGCACAGCAAGCACAGGCAGCACAACAAGCACAGGCAGCACAGCAAGCACAGGCAGCAAGCAAAGGCAGCACAGCAAGCACAGGCAGCCCAACAAGCAAAGGCGGCACAGCAAGCACAGGCAGCAAGCACAGGCAGCAAGCAAAGGCAGCACAGCAAGCACAGGCAGCACAGCAAGCACAGGCAGCAAGCACAGGCAGCACAGCAAGCACAGGCAGCATAGCAAGCACAGCAAGCACAGGCAGCCCAACAAGCAAAGGCGGCACAGCAAGCACAGGCAGCACAGCAAGCACAGGCAGCAAGCACAGGCAGCACAGCAAGCACAGGCAGCATAGCAAACACAGGCAGCAAGCACAGGCAGCACAGCAAGCACAGGCAGCACTGCAAGCACAGGCAGCAAGCACAGGCAGCAAGCACAGGCAGCAAGCACAGGCAGCAGAGCAAGCACAGGCAGCACAGCTAGCACAGGCAGCAAGCACAGGCAGCACAGCAAACACAGGCAGCACAGCAAGCACAGGCAGCAAGCACAGGCAGCACAGCAAGCACAAACAGCAAGCATAGGCAGCACAGCAAGCACAGGCAGCATAGCAAGCACAGCAAGCACAGGCAGCCCAACAAGCACAGGCGGCACAGCAAGCACAGGCAGCAAGCACAGGCAGCAAGCAAAGGCAGCACAGCAAGCACAGGCAGCAAGCACAGGCAGCACAGCAAGCACACGCAGCGCAGCAAGCACAGGCAGCGCAGCAAGCACAGGCAGCAAGCACAGGCAGCTCAGGCAGCTCAGGCAGCACAGCAAGCACAGGCAGCAAGCACAGGCAGCACTGGCAGCACAGGCAGCAAGCACAGGCAGCACAGCAAGCACAGGCAGCAAGCACAGGCAGCACAGCAAGCACACGCAGCGCAGCAAGCACAGGCAGCACAGCAAGCACAGGCAGCAAGCACAGGCAGCACAGCAAGCACAGGCAGCAAGCACAGGCAGCACAGCAAGCACAGGCAGCACAGCAAGCACAGGCAGCAAGCACAAGCAGCACAGCAAGCACAGGCAGCAGCAACAGGCAGCACAGCAAGCACAGGCAGCAAGCAAAGGCAGCACAGCAAGCACAGGCAGCAAGCATAGGCAACACAGTAAGCACAGGCAGCAAGCAAAGGCAGCACAGCAAGCACAGGCAGCACAGCAAGCACAGGCAGCAAGCACAGGCAGCACAGCAAGCACAGGCAGCAAGCACAAGCAGCACAGCAAGCACAGGCAGCAGCAACAGGCAGCACAGCAAGCACAGGCAGCAAGCACAGGCAGCACAGCAAGCACAGGCAGAAAGCACAGGCAGCACAGCAAGCACAGGCAGCACAGCAAGCACAGGCAGCACAGCAAGCACAAACAGCAAGCACAGGCAGCACAGCAAGCACAAACAGCAAGCATAGGCAGCACAGCAAGCACAGGCAGCAAGCACAGGCAGCACAGCAAGCACAGCAAACACAGGCAGCCCAACAAGCACAGGCGGTACAGCAAGCACAGGCAGCAAGCACAGGCAGCAAGCAAAGGCAGCACAGCAAGCACAGGCAGCAAGCATAGGCAACACAGTAAGCACAGGCAGCACAGCAAGCACAGGCAGCAAGCACAGGCATGTTAGAAACCCGCAAAATAGCTCGACGAGATGTGTTCGTTTTAGCGATTCTGGGGGAAGTGCAGAGGGGTCAAGCTCCGTCCTCTTTCCAACAGGCAAAGCCTGCTCCGATCTTCGGCGAAATTCACTCTCGCATTTGTTTACAATGCTTACTCTTACTGAGACGCAGGTCAATGCACCGGCCGCCGAGGTAAACATATGATCCGCGACTCTCGGCGCCTCCAAAAACAGGTGACACAGCAACGCACCGTCGTGTGCCACTGTCGAATTACCGCGTGTTATGGGCGAAATCAAAAGCATCGCTAACAGGCAGCAAGCACAGGCAGCACAGCAAGCACAGGCAGCACAGCAAGCACAGGCAGCAAGCACAGGCAGCACAGCAAGCACAGGCAGCACAGCAAGCACAGGCAGCAAGCACAGGCAGCAAGCAAAGGCAGCACAGCAAGCACAGGCAGCAAGCACAGGCAGCACAGCAAGCACAGGCAGCACAGCAAGCACAGGCAGCAAGCACAGGCAGCATAGCAAGCACAGCAAGCACAGGCAGCCCAACAAGCACAGGCAGCACAGCAAGCACAGGCAGCAAGCACAGGCAGCACTGGCAGCACAGGCAGCAAGCACAGGCAGCACAGCAAGCACAGGCAGCAAGCACAGGCAGCATAGCAAGCACAGCAAACACAGGCAGCCCAACAAGCACAGGCGGTACAGCAAGCACAGGCAGCAAGCACAGGCAGCAAGCAAAGGCAGCACAGCAAGCACAGGCAGCAAGCATAGGCAACACAGTAAGCACAGGCAGCACAGCCAGCACAGGCAGCAAGCAAAGGCAGCACAGCAAGCACAGGCAGCAAGCACAGGCAGCACAGCAAGCACAGGCAGCACAGCAAGCACAGGCAGCAAGCACAGGCAGCACAGCAAGCACAGGCAGCACTGCAAGCACAAACAGCAAGCACAGGCAGCACAGCAAGCACAGGCAGCAAGCACAGGCAGCATAGCAAGCACAGCAAGCACAGGCAGCCCAACAAGCACAGGCAGCACAGCAAGCACAGGCAGCAAGCACAGGCAGCACTGGCAGCACAGGCAGCAAGCACAGGCAGCACAGCAAGCACAGGCAGCAAGCACAGGCAGCATAGCAAGCACAGCAAACACAGGCAGCCCAACAAGCACAGGCGGTACAGCAAGCACAGGCAGCAAGCACAGGCAGCAAGCAAAGGCAGCACAGCAAGCACAGGCAGCAAGCATAGGCAACACAGTAAGCACAGGCAGCACAGCAAGCACAGGCAGCAAGCAAAGGCAGCATAGCAAGCACAGCAAGCACAGGCAGCCCAACAAGCACAGGCGGCACAGCAAGCACAGGCAGCAAGCAAAGGCAGCACAGCAAGCACAGGCAGCACAGCAAGCACAGGCAGCAAGCACAGGCAGCACAGCAAGCACTGGCAGCAAGCACAGGCAGCACAGCAAGCACAGGCAGCAAGCACAGGCAGCACAGTAAGCACAGGCAGCACTGCAAGCGCAGGCAGCAAGCACAGGCAGCACAGCAAGCACAGGCAGCAAGCACAGGCAGCAAGCAGAGGCATCAGAGCAAGCACAGGCAGCACAGCTAGCACAGGCAGCAAGCACAGGCAGCACAGCAAACACAGGCAGCACAGCAAGCACAGGCAGCAAGCACAGGCAGCACAGCAAGCACAAACAGCAAGCATAGGCAGCACAGCAAGCACAGGCAGCATAGCAAGCACAGCAAGCACAGGCAGCAAGCACAGGCAGCACAGCAAGCACAGGCAGCACAGCAAGCACAAACAGCAAGCACAGGCAGCACAGCAAGCACAGGCAGCAAGCACAGGCAGCACAGCAAGCACAGGCAGCAAGCACAGGCAGCACAGCAAGCACAGGCAGCAAGCACAGGCAGCATAGCAAGCACAGCAAGCACAGGCAGCACAACAAGCACAGGCGGCACAGCAAGCACAGGCAGCAAGCAAAGGCAGCACAGCAAGCACAGGCAGCACAGCAAGCACATGCAGCAAGCACAGGCAGCACAGCAAGCACACGCAGCGCAGCAACCACAGGCAGCAAGCACAGGCAGCACAGCAGGCACAGGCAGCAAGCCCAGGCAGCACAGCAAGCACAGGCAGCAAGCACAGGCAGCACAGCAAGCACAAACAGCAAGCACAGGCAGCAAGCACAGGCAGCACAGCAAGCACAAACAGTAAGCCTAGGCAGCACAGCAAGCACAGGCAGCAAGCACAGGCAGCATAGCAAGCACAGCAAGCACAGGCAGCCCAACAAGCAAAGGCGGCACAGCAAGCACAGGCAGCAAGCACAGGCAGCAAGCAAAGGCAGCACAGCAAGCACAGGCAGCACAGCAAGCACAGGCAGCAAGCACAGGCAGCACAGGCAGCACAGCAAGCACAGGCAGCAAGCACAGGCAGCACAGCAAGCACAGGCAGCACTGCAAGCACAAACAGCAAGCACAGGCAGCACAGCAAGCACAGGCAGCAAGCACAGGCAGCATAGCAAGCACAGCAAGCACAGGTAGCCCAACAAGCACAGGCAGCACAGCAAGCACAGGCAGCAAGCACAGGCAGCACTGGCAGCACAGGCAGCAAGCACAGGCAGCACAGCAAGCACAGGCAGCAAGCACAGGCAGCAAGCAAAGGCAGCACAGCAAGCACAGGCAGCAAGCATAGGCAACACAGTAAGCACAGGCAGCACAGCAAGCACAGGCAGCAAGCAAAGGCAGCATAGCAAGCACAGCAAGCACAGGCAGCCCAACAAGCACAGGCGGCACAGCAAGCACAGGCAGCAAGCAAAGGCAGCACAGCAAGCACAGGCAGCACAGCAAGCACAGGCAGCAAGCACAGGCAGCACAGCAAGCACTGGCAGCAAGCACAGGCAGCACAGCAAGCACAGGCAGCAAGCACAGGCAGCACAGTAAGCACAGGCAGCACTGCAAGCACAGGCAGCAAGCACAGGCAGCACAGCAAGCACAGGCAGCAAGCACAGGCAGCAAGCAGAGGCAGCAGAGCAAGCACAGGCAGCACAGCTAGCACAGGCAGCAAGCACAGGCAGCACAGCAAACACAGGCAGCACAGCAAGCACAGGCAGCAAGCACAGGCAGCACAGCAAGCACAAACAGCAAGCATAGGCAGCATAGCAAGCACAGCAAGCACAGGCAGCACAACAAGCACAGGCGGCACAGCAAGCACAGGCAGCAAGCAAAGGCAGCACAGCAAGCACAGGCAGCACAGCAAGCACATGCAGCAAGCACAGGCAGCACAGCAAGCACACGCAGCGCAGCAACCACAGGCAGCAAGCACAGGCAGCACAGCAGGCACAGGCAGCAAGCCCAGGCAGCACAGCAAGCACAGGCAGCAAGCACAGGCAGCACAGCAAGCACAAACAGCAAGCACAGGCAGCAAGCACAGGCAGCACAGCAAGCACAAACAGTAAGCCTAGGCAGCACAGCAAGCACAGGCAGCAAGCACAGGCAGCATAGCAAGCACAGCAAGCACAGGCAGCCCAACAAGCAAAGGCGGCACAGCAAGCACAGGCAGCAAGCACAGGCAGCAAGCAAAGGCAGCACAGCAAGCACAGGCAGCAAGCACAGGCAGCACAGCAAGCACAGGCAGCACAGCAAGCACAGGCAGCAAGCACAGGCAGCACAGCAAGCACAGGCAGCACTGCAAGCACAAACAGCAAGCACAGGCAGCACAGCAAGCACAGGCAGCAAGCACAGGCAGCATAGCAAGCACAGCAAGCACAGGCAGCCCAACAAGCACAGGCAGCACAGCAAGCACAGGCAGCAAGCACAGGCAGCACTGGCAGCACAGGCAGCAAGCACAGGCAGCACAGCAAGCACAGGCAGCAAGCACAGGCAGCAAGCAAAGGCAGCACAGCAAGCACAGGCAGCAAGCATAGGCAACACAGTAAGCACAGGCAGCACAGCAAGCACAGGCAGCAAGCAAAGGCAGCATAGCAAGCACAGCAAGCACAGGCAGCCCAACAAGCACAGGCGGCACAGCAAGCACAGGCAGCAAGCAAAGGCAGCACAGCAAGCACAGGCAGCACAGCAAGCACAGGCAGCAAGCACAGGCAGCACAGCAAGCACTGGCAGCAAGCACAGGCAGCACAGCAAGCACAGGCAGCAAGCACAGGCAGCACAGTAAGCACAGGCAGCACTGCAAGCACAGGCAGCAAGCACAGGCAGCACAGCAAGCACAGGCAGCAAGCACAGGCAGCAAGCAGAGGCAGCAGAGCAAGCACAGGCAGCACAGCTAGCACAGGCAGCAAGCACAGGCAGCACAGCAAACACAGGCAGCACAGCAAGCACAGGCAGCAAGCACAGGCAGCACAGCAAGCACAAACAGCAAGCATAGGCAGCACAGCAAGCACAGGCAGCATAGCAAGCACAGCAAGCACAGGCAGCAAGCACAGGCAGCACAGCAAGCACAGGCAGCACAGCAAGCACAAACAGCAAGTACAGGCAGCACAGCAAGCACAGGCAGCAAGCACAGGCAGCACAGCAAGCACAGGCAGCAAGCACAGGCAGCACAGCAAGCACAGGCAGCAAGCACAGGCAGCATAGCAAGCACAGCAAGCACAGGCAGCACAACAAGCACAGGCGGCACAGCAAGCACAGGCAGCAAGCAAAGGCAGCACAGCAAGCACAGGCAGCACAGCAAGCACATGCAGCAAGCACAGGCAGCACAGCAAGCACACGCAGCGCAGCAACCACAGGCAGCAAGCACAGGCAGCACAGCAGGCACAGGCAGCAAGCCCAGGCAGCACAGCAAGCACAGGCAGCAAGCACAGGCAGCACAGCAAGCACAAACAGCAAGCACAGGCAGCAAGCACAGGCAGCACAGCAAGCACAAACAGCAAGCCTAGGCAGCACAGCAAGCACAGGCAGCAAGCACAGGCAGCATAGCAAGCACAGCAAGCACAGGCAGCCCAACAAGCAAAGGCGGCACAGCAAGCACAGGCAGCAAGCACAGGCAGCAAGCAAAGGCAGCACAGCAAGCACAGGCAGCACAGCAAGCACAGGCAGCAAGCACAGGCAGCACAGCAAGCACAGGCAGCATAGCAAGCACAGCAAGCACAGGCAGCACAACAAGCACAGGCGGCACAGCAAGCACAGGCAGCAAGCACAGGCAGCAAGCAAAGGCAGCACAGGCAGCACAGCAAGCACAGGCAGCAAGCACAGGCAGCACAGCAAGCACAGGCAGCAAGCACAGGCAGCACAGCAAGCACAAACAGCAAGCATAGGCAGCACAGCAAGCACAGGCAGCAAGCACAGGCAGCTCAGGCAGCACAGGCAGCAAGCACAGGCAGCACAGCAAGCACAGCAAGCACAGGCAGCAAGCACAGGCAGCACAGCAAGCACACGCAGCGCAGCAAGCTCAGGCAGAAAGCACAGGCAGCACAGCAAGCACAGGCAGCAAGCACAGGCAGCACAGCAAGCACATGCAGCACAGCAAGCACAAACAGCAAGCACAGCCAGCACAGCAAGCACAGGCAGCACAGCAAGCACAGGCAGCAAGCACAGGCAGCACAAAAAGCCCAAACAGCAAGCATAGGCAGCACAGCAAGCACAGGCAGCAAGCACAGGCAGCACAGCAAGCACAAACAGCAAGCTTAGGCAGCACAGGCAGCAAGCACAGGCAGCATAGCAAGCACAGCAAGCACAGGCAGCCCAACAAGCACAGGCGGCACAGCAAGCACAGGCAGCAAGCAGAGGCAGCAAGCAAAGGCAGCACAGCAAGCACAGGCAGAACAGCAAGCACAGGCAGCAAGCACAGGCAGCACAGCAAGCACAGGCAGCACAGCAAGCACAAACAGCAAGCATAGGCAGCACAGCAAGCACAGCAAGCACAGGCAGCCCAACAAGCATAGGCGGCACAGCAAGCACAGGCAGCAAGCACAGGCAGCACAGCAAGCACAGGCAGCACAGCAAGCACAAACAGCAAGCATAGGCAGCACAGCAAGCACAGGCAGCAAGCACAGGCAGCACAGCAAGCACAGGCAGCAAGCACAGGCAGCACAGCAAGCACAGGCAGCACTGCAAGCACAAACAGCAAGCACAGGCAGCACAGCAAGCACAGGCAGCAAGCACAGGCAGCATAGCAAGCACAGAAAGCACAGGCAGCCCAACAAGCACAGGCAGCACAGCAAGCACAGGCAGCAAGCACAGGCAGCACTGGCAGCACAGGCAGCAAGCACAGGCAGCACAGCAAGCACAGGCAGCAAGCACAGGCAGCATAGCAAGCACAGCAAACACAGGCAGCCCAACAAGCACAGGCGGTACAGCAAGCACAGGCAGCAAGCACAGGCAGCAAGCAAAGGCAGCACAGCAAGCACAGGCAGCAAGCATAGGCAACACAGTAAGCACAGGCAGCACAGCAAGCACAGGCAGCAAGCAAAGGCAGCATAGCAAGCACAGCAAGCACAGGCAGCCCAACAAGCGCAGGCGGCACAGCAAGCACAGGCAGCAAGCAAAGGCAGCACAGCAAGCACAGGCAGCACAGTAAGCACAGGCAGCACTGCAAGCACAGGCAGCAAGCACAGGCAGCACAGCAAGCACACGCAGCGCAGCAACCACAGGCAGCAAGCACAGGCAGCACAGCAGGCACAGGCAGCAAGCCCAGGCAGCACAGCAAGCACAGGCAGCAAGCACAGGCAGCACAGCAAGCACAAACAGCAAGCACAGGCAGCAAGCACAGGCAGCACAGCAAGCACAAACAGCAAGCCTAGGCAGCACAGCAAGCACAGGCAGCAAGCACAGGCAGCATAGCAAGCACAGCAAGCACAGGCAGCCCAACAAGCAAAGGCGGCACAGCAAGCACAGGCAGCAAGCACAGCAAGCACAGGCAGCACAGCAAGCACAAACAGCAAGCATAGGCAGCACAGCAAGCACAAACAGCAAGCACAGGCAGCACAGCAAGCACAGCAAGCACAGGCAGCACAACCAGCACAGGCGGCACAGCAAGCACAGGCAGCAAGCACAGGCAGCACAGCAAGCACACGCAGCGCAGCAACCACAGGCAGCAAGCACAGGCAGCACAGCAAGCACAGGCAGCAAGCACAGGCAGCACAGCAAGCACAGGCAGCATAGCAAGCACAGCAAGCACAGGCAGCACAACAAGCACAGGCGGCACAGCAAGCACAGGCAGCAAGCACAGGCAGCAAGCAAAGGCAGCACAGGCAGCACAGCAAGCACAGGCAGCAAGCACAGGCAGCACAGCAAGCACACGCAGCGCAGCAAGCTCAGGCAGAAAGCACAGGCAGCACAGCAAGCACAGGCAGCAAGCACAGGCAGCACAGCAAGCACATGCAGCACAGCAAGCACAAACAGCAAGCACAGCCAGCACAGCAAGCACAGGCAGCACAGCAAGCACAGGCAGCAAGCACAGGCAGCACAAAAAGCCCAAACAGCAAGCATAGGCAGCACAGCAAGCACAGGCAGCAAGCACAGGCAGCACAGCAAGCACAAACAGCAAGCTTAGGCAGCACAGGCAGCAAGCACAGGCAGCATAGCAAGCACAGCAAGCACAGGCAGCCCAACAAGCACAGGCGGCACAGCAAGCACAGGCAGCAAGCACAGGCAGCAAGCATAGGCAACACAGTAAGCACAGGCAGCACAGCAAGCACAGGCAGCAAGCAAAGGCAGCAAAGCAAGCACAGCAAGCACAGGCAGCCCAACAAGCACAGGCGGCACAGCAAGCACAGGCAGCAAGCAAAGGCAGCACAGCAAGCACAGGCAGCACAGCAAGCACAGGCAGCAAGCACAGGCAGCACAGCAAGCACTGGCAGCAAGCACAGGCAGCACAGCAAGCACAGGCAGCAAGCACAGGCAGCACAGTAAGCACAGGCAGCACTGCAAGCACAGGCAGCAAGCACAGGCAGCACAGCAAGCACACGCAGCGCAGCAACCACAGGCAGCAAGCACAGGCAGCACAGCAGGCACAGGCAGCAAGCCCAGGCAGCACAGCAAGCACAGGCAGCAAGCACAGGCAGCACAGCAAGCACAAACAGCAAGCACAGGCAGCAAGCACAGGCAGCACAGCAAGCACAAACAGCAAGCCTAGGCAGCACAGCAAGCACAGGGAGCAAGCACAGGCAGCATAGCAAGCACAGCAAGCACAGGCAGCCCAACAAGCAAAGGCGGCACAGCAAGCACAGGCAGCAAGCACAGGCAGCACAGCAAGCACAGGCAGCAAGCACAGGCAGCACAGCAAGCACATGCAGCACAGCAAGCACAAACAGCAAGCACAGCCAGCACAGCAAGCACAGGCAGCACAGCAAGCACAGGCAGCAAGCACAGGCAGCACAAAAAGCCCAAACAGCAAGCATAGGCAGCACAGCAAGCACAGGCAGCAAGCACAGGCAGCACAGCAAGCACAAACAGCAAGCTTAGGCAGCACAGGCAGCAAGCACAGGCAGCATAGCAAGCACAGCAAGCACAGGCAGCCCAACAAGCACAGGCGGCACAGCAAGCACAGGCAGCAAGCAGAGGCAGCAAGCAAAGGCAGCACAGCAAGCACAGGCAGAACAGCAAGCACAGGCAGCAAGCACAGGCAGCACAGCAAGCACAGGCAGCACAGCAAGCACAAACAGCAAGCATAGGCAGCACAGCAAGCACAGGCAGCAAGCACAGGCAGCATAGCAAGCACAGGCAGCCCAACAAGCACAGGCAGCACAGCAAGCACAGGCAGCAAGCACAGGCAGCACAGCAAGCACACGCAGCGCAGCAAGCTCAGGCAGAAAGCACAGGCAGCACAGCAAGCACAGGCAGCAAGCACAGGCAGCACAGCAAGCACATGCAGCACAGCAAGCACAAACAGCAAGCACAGCCAGCACAGCAAGCACAGGCAGCACAGCAAGCACAGGCAGCAAGCACAGGCAGCACAAAAAGCCCAAACAGCAAGCATAGGCAGCACAGCAAGCACAGGCAGCAAGCACAGGCAGCACAGCAAGCACAAACAGCAAGCTTAGGCAGCACAGGCAGCAAGCACAGGCAGCATAGCAAGCACAGCAAGCACAGGCAGCCCAACAAGCACAGGCGGCACAGCAAGCACAGGCAGCAAGCAGAGGCAGCAAGCAAAGGCAGCACAGCAAGCACAGGCAGAACAGCAAGCACAGGCAGCAAGCACAGGCAGCACAGCAAGCACAAACAGCAAGCATAGGCAGCACAGCAAGCACAGGCAGCAAGCACAGGCAGCATAGCAAGCACAGCAAGCACAGGCAGCCCAACAAGCACAGGCGGCACAGTAAGCACAGGCAGCAAGCACAGGCAGCACAGCAAGCACAGGCAGCACAGCAAGCACAAACAGCAAGCATAGGCAGCACAGCAAGCACAGGCAGCAAGCACAGGCAGCACAGCAAGCACAGGCAGCACAGCAAGCACAGGCAGCACAGCAAGCACAAACAGCAAGCACAAACAGCAAGCACAGGCAGCACAGCAAGCACAGGCAGCAAGCACAGGCAGCACAGCAAGCACAGGCAGCACAGCAAGCACAGGCAGCAAGCACAGGCAGCACAGCAAGCACAGGCAGCAAGCACAGGCAGCAAGCAAAGGCAGCACAGCAAGCACAGGCAGCAAGCACAGGCAGCACAGCAAGCACACGCAGCGCAGCAAGCACAGGCAGCACAGCAAGCACAGGCAGCAAGCACAGGCAGCATAGCAAGCACAGGCAGCCCAACAAGCACAGGCAGCACAGCAAGCACAGGCAGCAAGCACAGGCAGCACTGGCAGCACAGGCAGCAAGCACAGGCAGCACAGCAAGCACAGGCAGCAAGCACAGGCAGCATAGCAAGCACAGCAAACACAGGCAGCCCAACAAGCACAGGCGGTACAGCAAGCACAGGCAGCAAGCACAGGCAGCAAGCAAAGGCAGCACAGCAAGCACAGGCAGCAAGCATAGGCAACACAGTAAGCACAGGCAGCACAGCAAGCACAGGCAGCAAGCAAAGGCAGCACAGCAAGCACAGGCAGCACAGCAAGCACAGGCAGCAAGCACAGGCAGCACAGCAAGCACAGGCAGCACAGCAAGCACAGGCAGCAAGCACAGGCAGCACAGCAAGCACAGGCAGCACTGCAAGCACAAACAGCAAGCACAGGCAGCACAGCAAGCACAGGCAGCAAGCACAGAAAGCACAGGCAGCCCAACAAGCACAGGCAGCACAGCAAGCACAGGCAGCAAGCACAGGCAGCACTGGCAGCACAGGCAGCAAGCACAGGCAGCACAGCAAGCACAGCAAGCACAGGCAGCCCAACAAGCAAAGGCGGCACAGCAAGCACAGGCAGCAAGCACAGCAAGCACAGGCAGCACAGCAAGCACAAACAGCAAGCATAGGCAGCACAGCAAGCACAAACAGCAAGCACAGGCAGCACAGCAAGCACAGCAAGCACAGGCAGCACAACCAGCACAGGCGGCACAGCAAGCACAGGCAGCAAGCACAGGCAGCACAGCAAGCACACGCAGCGCAGCAACCACAGGCAGCAAGCACAGGCAGCACAGCAAGCACAGGCAGCAAACACAGGCAGCACAGCAAGCACAGGCAGCATAGCAAGCACAGCAAGCACAGGCAGCACAACAAGCACAGGCGGCACAGCAAGCACAGGCAGCAAGCACAGGCAGCAAGCAAAGGCAGCACAGGCAGCACAGCAAGCACAGGCAGCAAGCACAGGCAGCACAGCAAGCACACGCAGCGCAGCAAGCTCAGGCAGAAAGCACAGGCAGCACAGCAAGCACAGGCAGCAAGCAAAGGCAGCACAGCAAGCACATGCAGCACAGCAAGCACAAACAGCAAGCACAGCCAGCACAGCAAGCACAGGCAGCACAGCAAGCACAGGCAGCAAGCACAGGCAGCACAAAAAGCCCAAACAGCAAGCATAGGCAGCACAGCAAGCACAGGCAGCAAGCACAGGCAGCACAGCAAGCACAAACAGCAAGCTTAGGCAGCACAGGCAGCAAGCACAGGCAGCATAGCAAGCACAGCAAGCACAGGCAGCCCAACAAGCACAGGCGGCACAGCAAGCACAGGCAGCAAGCACAGGCAGCAAGCATAGGCAACACAGTAAGCACAGGCAGCACAGCAAGCACAGGCAGCAAGCAAAGGCAGCATAGCAAGCACAGCAAGCACAGGCAGCCCAACAAGCACAGGCGGCACAGCAAGCACAGGCAGCAAGCAAAGGCAGCACAGCAAGCACAGGCAGCACAGCAAGCACAGGCAGCAAGCACAGGCAGCACAGCAAGCACTGGCAGCAAGCACAGGCAGCACAGCAAGCACAGGCAGCAAGCACAGGCAGCACAGTAAGCACAGGCAGCACTGCAAGCACAGGCAGCAAGCACAGGCAGCACAGCAAGCACACGCAGCGCAGCAACCACAGGCAGCAAGCACAGGCAGCACAGCAGGCACAGGCAGCAAGCCCAGGCAGCACAGCAAGCACAGGCAGCAAGCACAGGCAGCACAGCAAGCACAAACAGCAAGCACAGGCAGCAAGCACAGGCAGCACAGCAAGCACAAACAGCAAGCCTAGGCAGCACAGCAAGCACAGGCAGCAAGCACAGGCAGCATAGCAAGCACAGCAAGCACAGGCAGCCCAACAAGCAAAGGCGGCACAGCAAGCACAGGCAGCAAGCACAGGCAGCACAGCAAGCACAGGCAGCAAGCACAGGCAGCACAGCAAGCACATGCAGCACAGCAAGCACAAACAGCAAGCACAGCCAGCACAGCAAGCACAGGCAGCACAGCAAGCACAGGCAGCAAGCACAGGCAGCACAAAAAGCCCAAACAGCAAGCATAGGCAGCACAGCAAGCACAGGCAGCAAGCACAGGCAGCACAGCAAGCACAAACAGCAAGCTTAGGCAGCACAGGCAGCAAGCACAGGCAGCATAGCAAGCACAGCAAGCACAGGCAGCCCAACAAGCACAGGCGGCACAGCAAGCACAGGCAGCAAGCAGAGGCAGCAAGCAAAGGCAGCACAGCAAGCACAGGCAGAACAGCAAGCACAGGCAGCAAGCACAGGCAGCACAGCAAGCACAGGCAGCACAGCAAGCACAAACAGCAAGCATAGGCAGCACAGCAAGCACAGGCAGCAAGCACAGGCAGCATAGCAAGCACAGCAAGCACAGGCAGCCCAACAAGCACAGGCAGCACAGCAAGCACAGGCAGCAAGCACAGGCAGCACAGCAAGCACACGCAGCGCAGCAAGCTCAGGCAGAAAGCACAGGCAGCACAGCAAGCACAGGCAGCAAGCACAGGCAGCACAGCAAGCACATGCAGCACAGCAAGCACAAACAGCAAGCACAGCCAGCACAGCAAGCACAGGCAGCACAGCAAGCACAGGCAGCAAGCACAGGCAGCACAAAAAGCCCAAACAGCAAGCATAGGCAGCACAGCAAGCACAGGCAGCAAGCACAGGCAGCACAGCAAGCACAAACAGCAAGCTTAGGCAGCACAGGCAGCAAGCACAGGCAGCATAGCAAGCACAGCAAGCACAGGCAGCCCAACAAGCACAGGCGGCACAGCAAGCACAGGCAGCAAGCAGAGGCAGCAAGCAAAGGCAGCACAGCAAGCACAGGCAGAACAGCAAGCACAGGCAGCAAGCACAGGCAGCACAGCAAGCACAGGCAGCACAGCAAGCACAGGCAGCAAGCACAGGCAGCACAGCAAGCACAGGCAGCAAGCACAGGCAGCAAGCAAAGGCAGCACAGCAAGCACAGGCAGCAAGCACAGGCAGCACAGCAAGCACACGCAGCGCAGCAAGCACAGGCAGCACAGCAAGCACAGGCAGCAAGCACAGGCAGCATAGCAAGCACAGCAAGCACAGGCAGCCCAACAAGCACAGGCAGCACAGCAAGCACAGGCAGCAAGCACAGGCAGCACAGCAAGCTTAGGCAGCACAGGCAGCAAGCACAGGCAGCATAGCAAGCACAGCAAGCACAGGCAGCCCAACAAGCACAGGCGGCACAGCAAGCACAGGCAGCAAGCAGAGGCAGCAAGCAAAGGCAGCACAGCAAGCACAGGCAGAACAGCAAGCACAGGCAGCAAGCACAGGCAGCACAGCAAGCACAGGCAGCACAGCAAGCACAAACAGCAAGCATAGGCAGCACAGCAAGCACAGGCAGCAAGCACAGGCAGCATAGCAAGCACAGCAAGCACAGGCAGCCCAACAAGCACAGGCGGCACAGCAAGCACAGGCAGCAAGCACAGGCAGCACAGCAAGCACAGGCAGCACAGCAAGCACAAACAGCAAGCATAGGCAGCACAGCAAGCACAGGCAGCAAGCACAGGCAGCACAGCAAGCACAGGCAGCACAGCAAGCACAAACAGCAAGCACAAACAGCAAGCACAGGCAGCACAGCAAGCACAGGCAGCAAGCACAGGCAGCACAGCAAGCACAGGCAGCACAGCAAGCACAGGCAGCAAGCACAGGCAGCACAGCAAGCACAGGCAGCAAGCACAGGCAGCATGCAAAGGCAGCACAGCAAGCACAGGCAGCAAGCACAGGCAGCACAGCAAGCACACGCAGCGCAGCAAGCACAGGCAGCACAGCAAGCACAGGCAGCAAGCACAGGCAGCATAGCAAGCACAGCAAGCACAGGCAGCCCAACAAGCACAGGCAGCACAGCAAGCACAGGCAGCAAGCACAGGCAGCACTGGCAGCACAGGCAGCAAGCACAGGCAGCACAGCAAGCACAGGCAGCAAGCACAGGCAGCATAGCAAGCACAGCAAACACAGGCAGCCCAACAAGCACAGGCGGTACAGCAAGCACAGGCAGCAAGCACAGGCAGCAAGCAAAGGCAGCACAGTAAGCACAGGCAGCAAGCATAGGCAACACAGTAAGCACAGGCAGCACAGCAAGCACAGGCAGCAAGCAAAGGCAGCACAGCAAGCACAGGCAGCACAGCAAGCACAGGCAGCAAGCACAGGCAGCACAGCAAGCACAGGCAGCAAGCACAGGCAGCACAGCAAGCACAGGCAGCACTGCAAGCACAAACAGCAAGCACAGGCAGCACAGCAAGCACAGGCAGCAAGCACAGGCAGCATAGCAAGCACAGAAAGCACAGGCAGCCCAACAAGCACAGGCAGCACAGCAAGCACAGGCAGCAAGCACAGGCAGCACTGGCAGCACAGGCAGCAAGCACAGGCAGCACAGCAAGCACAGGCAGCAAGCACAGGCAGCATAGCAAGCACAGCAAACACAGGCAGCCCAACAAGCACAGGCGGTACAGCAAGCACAGGCAGCAAGCACAGGCAGCAAGCAAAGGCAGCACAGCAAGCACAGGCAGCAAGCATAGGCAACACAGTAAGCACAGGCAGCACAGCAAGCACAGGCAGCAAGCAAAGGCAGCATAGCAAGCACAGCAAGCACAGGCAGCCCAACAAGCACAGGCGGCACAGCAAGCACAGGCAGCAAGCAAAGGCAGCACAGCAAGCACAGGCAGCACAGCAAGCACAGGCAGCAAGCACAGGCAGCACAGCAAGCACTGGCAGCAAGCACAGGCAGCACAGCAAGCACAGGCAGCAAGCACAGGCAGCACAGTAAGCACAGGCAGCACTGCAAGCACAGGCAGCAAGCACAGGCAGCACAGCAAGCACAGGCAGCAAGCACAGGCAGCAAGCAGAGGCAGCAGAGCAAGCACAGGCAGCACAGCTAGCACAGGCAGCAAGCACAGGCAGCACAGCAAGCACAGGCAGCAAGCACAGGCAGCACAGCAAGCACAGGCAGCACTGCAAGCACAAACAGCAAGCATAGGCAGCACAGCAAGCACAGGCAGCATAGCAAGCACAGCAAGCACAGGCAGCCCAACAAGCACAGGCGGCACAGCAAGCACAGGCAGCAAGCACAGGCAGCACAGCAAGCACATGCAGCACAGCAAGCACAAACAGCAAGCACAGCCAGCACAGCAAGCACAGGCAGCACAGCAAGCACAAACAGCAAGAATAGGCAGCACAGCAAGCACAGGCAGCATAGCAAGCACAGCAAGCACAGGCAGCCCAACAAGCACAGGCGGCACAGCAAGCACAGGCAGCAAGCACAGCAAGCACAGGCAGCACAGCAAGCACAAACAGCAAGCATAGGCAGCACAGCAAGCACAAACAGCAAGCATAGGCAGCACAGCAAGCACAAACAGCAAGCACAGGCAGCACAGCAAGCACAGCAAGCACAGCAAGCACAGGCAGCACAACAAGCACAGGCGGCACAGGCAGCAAGCACAGGCAGCACAGCAAGCACACGCAGCGCAGCAACCACAGGCAGCAAGCACAGGCAGCAAGCGAAGGCAGCACAGCAAGCACACGCAGCGCAGCAACCACAGGCAGCAAGCACAGGCAGCAAGCAAAGGCAGCACAGCAAGCACAGGCAGCACAGCAAGCACAAACAGCAAGCATAGGCAGCACAGCAAGCACAGGCAGCATAGCAAGCACAGCAAGCACAGGCAGCCCAACAAGCACAGGCGGCACAGCAAGCACAGGCAGCAAGCACAGGCAGCAAGCACAGGCAGCAAGCACAGGCAGCACAGCAAGCACAAACAGCAAGCATAGGCAGCACAGCAAGCACAGGCAGCATAGCAAGCACAGCAAGCACAGGCAGCCCAACAAGCACAGGCGGCACAGCAAGCACTGGCAGCAAGCAGAGGCAGCACAGCAAGCACAGGCAGCAAGCACGGGCGGCACGGCAAGCACAGGCAGCAAGCACAGGCAGCAAGCACAGGCAGCACAGCAAGCACAAACAGCAAGAATAGGCAGCACAGCAAGCACAGGCAGCATAGCAAGCACAGCAAGCACAGGCAGCCCAACAAGCACAGGCGGCACAGCAAGCACAGGCAGCAAGCACAGCAAGCACAGGCGGCACAGCAAGCACAAACAGCAAGCATAGGCAGCACAGCAAGCACAAACAGCAAGCACAGGCAGCACAGCAAGCACAGGCAGCACAACAAGCACAGGCGGCACAGCAAGCACAGGCAGCAAGCACAGGCAGCACAGCAAGCACACGCAGCGCAGCAACCACAGGCAGCAAGCACAGGCAGCAAGCAAAGGCAGCACAGCAAGCACAGGCAGCACAGCAAGCACAGGCAGCAAGCACAGGCAGCACAGCAAGCACAGGCAGCATAGCAAGCACAGCAAGCACAGGCAGCACAACAAGCACAGGCGGCACAGCAAGCACAGGCAGCAAGCACAGGCAGCAAGCAAAGGCAGCACAGCAAGCACAGGCAGCACAGCAAGCACACGCAGCGCAGCAAGCTCAGGCAGAAAGCACAGGCAGCACAGCAAGCACAGGCAGCAAGCACAGGCAGCACAGCAAGCACATGCAGCACAGCAAGCACAAACAGCAAGCACAGCCAGCACAGCAAGCACAGGCAGCACAGCAAGCACAGGCAGCAAGCACAGGCAGCACAGCAAGCACAGGCAGCAAGCACAGGCAGCACAAAAAGCCCAAACAGCAAGCATAGGCAGCACAGCAAGCACAGGCAGCAAGCACAGGCAGCACAGCAAGCACAAACAGCAAGCTTAGGCAGCACAGGCAGCAAGCACAGGCAGCATAGCAAGCACAGCAAGCACAGGCAGCCCAACAAGCACAGGCGGCACAGCAAGCACAGGCAGCAAGCAGAGGCAGCAAGCAAAGGCAGCACAGCAAGCACAGGCAGAACAGCAAGCACAGGCAGCAAGCACAGGCAGCACAGCAAGCACAAACAGCAAGCTTAGGCAGCACAGGCAGCAAGCACAGGCAGCACAGCAAGCACAGGCAGCACAGCAAGCACAGGCAGCAAGCACAGGCAGCAAGCAAAGGCAGCACAGCAAGCACAGGCAGCAAGCACAGGCAGCACAGCAGGCACAGGCAGCAAGCACAGGCAGCACAGCAAGCACACGCAGCGCAGCAAGCACAGGCAGAAAGCACAGGCAGCACAGCAAGCACAGGCAGCAAGCACAGGCAGCACAGCAAGCACAGGCAGCACAACAAGCACAGGCGGCACAGCAAGCACAGGCAGCAAGCACAGGCAGCACAGCAAGCACACGCAGCGCAGCAACCACAGGCAGCAAGCACAGGCAGCAAGCAAAGGCAGCACAGCAAGCACAGGCAGCACAGCAAGCACAGGCAGCAAGCACAGGCAGCACAGCAAGCACAGGCAGCATAGCAAGCACAGCAAGCACAGGCAGCACAACAAGCACAGGCGGCACAGCAAGCACAGGCAGCAAGCACAGGCAGCAAGCAAAGGCAGCACAGCAAGCACAGGCAGCACAGCAAGCACAGGCAGCAAGCACAGGCAGCACAGCAAGCACACGCAGCGCAGCAAGCTCAGGCAGAAAGCACAGGCAGCACAGCAAGCACAGGCAGCAAGCACAGGCAGCACAGCAAGCACATGCAGCACAGCAAGCACAAACAGCAAGCACAGCCAGCACAGCAAGCACAGGCAGCACAGCAAGCACAGGCAGCAAGCACAGGCAGCACAAAAAGCCCAAACAGCAAGCATAGGCAGCACAGCAAGCACAGGCAGCAAGCACAGGCAGCACAGCAAGCACAAACAGCAAGCTTAGGCAGCACAGGCAGCAAGCACAGGCAGCATAGCAAGCACAGCAAGCACAGGCAGCCCAACAAGCACAGGCGGCACAGCAAGCACAGGCAGCAAGCAGAGGCAGCAAGCAAAGGCAGCACAGCAAGCACAGGCAGAACAGCAAGCACAGGCAGCAAGCACAGGCAGCACAGCAAGCACAAACAGCAAGCTTAGGCAGCACAGGCAGCAAGCACAGGCAGCACAGCAAGCACAGGCAGCACAGCAAGCACAGGCAGCAAGCACAGGCAGCAAGCAAAGGCAGCACAGCAAGCACAGGCAGCAAGCACAGGCAGCACAGCAGGCACAGGCAGCAAGCACAGGCAGCACAGCAAGCACACGCAGCGCAGCAAGCACAGGCAGAAAGCACAGGCAGCACAGCAAGCACAGGCAGCAAGCACAGGCAGCACAGCAAGCACAGGCAGCACAACAAGCACAGGCGGCACAGCAAGCACAGGCAGCAAGCACAGGCAGCACAGCAAGCACACGCAGCGCAGCAACCACAGGCAGCAAGCACAGGCAGCAAGCAAAGGCAGCACAGCAAGCACAGGCAGCACAGCAAGCACAGGCAGCAAGCACAGGCAGCACAGCAAGCACAGGCAGCATAGCAAGCACAGCAAGCACAGGCAGCACAACAAGCACAGGCGGCACAGCAAGCACAGGCAGCAAGCACAGGCAGCAAGCAAAGGCAGCACAGCAAGCACAGGCAGCACAGCAAGCACAGGCAGCAAGCACAGGCAGCACAGCAAGCACACGCAGCGCAGCAAGCTCAGGCAGAAAGCACAGGCAGCACAGCAAGCACAGGCAGCAAGCACAGGCAGCACAGCAAGCACATGCAGCACAGCAAGCACAAACAGCAAGCACAGCCAGCACAGCAAGCACAGGCAGCACAGCAAGCACAGGCAGCAAGCACAGGCAGCACAAAAAGCCCAAACAGCAAGCATAGGCAGCACAGCAAGCACAGGCAGCAAGCACAGGCAGCACAGCAAGCACAAACAGCAAGCTTAGGCAGCACAGGCAGCAAGCACAGGCAGCATAGCAAGCACAGCAAGCACAGGCAGCCCAACAAGCACAGGCGGCACAGCAAGCACAGGCAGCAAGCAGAGGCAGCAAGCAAAGGCAGCACAGCAAGCACAGGCAGAACAGCAAGCACAGGCAGCAAGCACAGGCAGCACAGCAAGCACAAACAGCAAGCTTAGGCAGCACAGGCAGCAAGCACAGGCAGCACAGCAAGCACAGGCAGCACAGCAAGCACAGGCAGCAAGCACAGGCAGCAAGCAAAGGCAGCACAGCAAGCACAGGCAGCAAGCACAGGCAGCACAGCAGGCACAGGCAGCAAGCACAGGCAGCACAGCAAGCACACGCAGCGCAGCAAGCACAGGCAGAAAGCACAGGCAGCACAGCAAGCACAGGCAGCAAGCACAGGCAGCACAGCAAGCACAGGCAGCACAACAAGCACAGGCGGCACAGCAAGCACAGGCAGCAAGCACAGGCAGCACAGCAAGCACACGCAGCGCAGCAACCACAGGCAGCAAGCACAGGCAGCAAGCAAAGGCAGCACAGCAAGCACAGGCAGCACAGCAAGCACAGGCAGCAAGCACAGGCAGCACAGCAAGCACAGGCAGCATAGCAAGCACAGCAAGCACAGGCAGCACAACAAGCACAGGCGGCACAGCAAGCACAGGCAGCAAGCACAGGCAGCAAGCAAAGGCAGCACAGCAAGCACAGGCAGCACAGCAAGCACAGGCAGCAAGCACAGGCAGCACAGCAAGCACAAACAGCAAGCTTAGGCAGCACAGGCAGCAAGCACAGGCAGCACAGCAAGCACAGGCAGCACAGCAAGCACAGGCAGCAAGCACAGGCAGCAAGCAAAGGCAGCACAGCAAGCACAGGCAGCACAGCAAGCACAGGCAGCAAGCACAGGCAGCACAGCAAGCACACGCAGCGCAGCAAGCTCAGGCAGAAAGCACAGGCAGCACAGCAAGCACAGGCAGCAAGCACAGGCAGCACAGCAAGCACATGCAGCACAGCAAGCACAAACAGCAAGCACAGCCAGCACAGCAAGCACAGGCAGCACAGCAAGCACAGGCAGCAAGCACAGGCAGCACAAAAAGCCCAAACAGCAAGCATAGGCAGCACAGCAAGCACAGGCAGCAAGCACAGGCAGCACAGCAAGCACAAACAGCAAGCTTAGGCAGCACAGGCAGCAAGCACAGGCAGCATAGCAAGCACAGCAAGCACAGGCAGCCCAACAAGCACAGGCGGCACAGCAAGCACAGGCAGCAAGCAGAGGCAGCAAGCAAAGGCAGCACAGCAAGCACAGGCAGAACAGCAAGCACAGGCAGCAAGCACAGGCAGCACAGCAAGCACAAACAGCAAGCTTAGGCAGCACAGGCAGCAAGCACAGGCAGCACAGCAAGCACAGGCAGCACAGCAAGCACAGGCAGCAAGCACAGGCAGCAAGCAAAGGCAGCACAGCAAGCACAGGCAGCAAGCACAGGCAGCACAGCAGGCACAGGCAGCAAGCACAGGCAGCACAGCAAGCACACGCAGCGCAGCAAGCACAGGCAGAAAGCACAGGCAGCACAGCAAGCACAGGCAGCAAGCACAGGCAGCACAGCAAGCACAGGCAGCACAGCAAGCACAAACAGCAAGCATAGGCAGCACAGCATGCACAGGCAGCAAGCACAGCAAGCACAGGCAGCCCAACAAGCACAGGCGGCACAGCAAGCACAGGCAGCAAGCAGAGGCAGCAAGCAAAGGCAGCACAGCAAGCACAGGCAGAACAGCAAGCACAGGCAGCAAGCACAGGCAGCACAGCAAGCACAGGCAGCAAGCACAGGCAGCACTGGCAGCACAGGCAGCAAGCACAGGCAGCAAGCACAAGCAGCACTGGCAGCACAGGCAGCAAGCACAGGCAGCAAGCATAGGCAGCACTGGCAGCACAGCAAGCACAGGCAGCAAGCAGAGGCAGCACAGCAAGCACAGGCAGCAAGCACGGGCGGCACAGCAAGCACAGGCAGCAAGCACAGGCAGCACAGCAAGCACAAACAGCAAGCATAGGCAGCACAGCAAGCACAGGCAGCATAGCAAGCACAGCAAGCACAGGCAGCCCAACAAGCACAGGCGGCACAGCAAGCACTGGCAGCAAGCAGAGGCAGCACAGCAAGCACACGCAGCGCAGCAAGCACAGGCAGAAAGCACAGGCAGCACAGCAAGCACAGGCAGCAAGCACAGGCAGCACAGCAAGCACAGGCAGCACAGCAAGCACAAACAGCAAGCATAGGCAGCACAGCATGCACAGGCAGCAAGCACAGCAAGCACAGGCAGCCCAACAAGCACAGGCGGCACAGCAAGCACAGGCAGCAAGCAGAGGCAGCAAGCAAAGGCAGCACAGCAAGCACAGGCAGAACAGCAAGCACAGGCAGCAAGCACAGGCAGCACAGCAAGCACAGGCAGCAAGCACAGGCAGCACTGGCAGCACAGGCAGCAAGCACAGGCAGCAAGCACAAGCAGCACTGGCAGCACAGGCAGCAAGCACAGGCAGCAAGCATAGGCAGCACTGGCAGCACAGCAAGCACAGGCAGCAAGCAGAGGCAGCACAGCAAGCACAGGCAGCAAGCACGGGCGGCACAGCAAGCACAGGCAGCAAGCACAGGCAGCACAGCAAGCACAAACAGCAAGCATAGGCAGCACAGCAAGCACAGGCAGCATAGCAAGCACAGGCAGCCCAACAAGCACAGGCGGCACAGCAAGCACTGGCAGCAAGCAGAGGCAGCACAGCAAGCACAGGCAGCAAGCACGGGCGGCACGGCAAGCACAGGCAGCAAGCACAGGCAGCAAGCACAGGCAGCACAGCAAGCACAAACAGCAAGAATAGGCAGCACAGCAAGCACAGGCAGCATAGCAAGCACAGCAAGCACAGGCAGCCCAACAAGCACAGGCGGCACAGCAAGCACAGGCAGCAAGCACAGCAAGCACAGGCAGCACAGCAAGCACAAACAGCATGCATAGGCAGCACAGCAAGCACAAACAGCAAGCACAGGCAGCACAGCAAGCACAGCAAGCACAGGCAGCACAACAAGCACAGGCGGCACAGCAAGCACAGGCAGCAAGCACAGGCAGCACAGCAAGCACACGCAGCGCAGCAACCACAGGCAGCAAGCACAGGCAGCAAGCAAAGGCAGCACAGCAAGCACAGCAAGCACAGGCAGCAAGCACAGGCAGCACAGCAAGCACAGGCAGCAAGCACAGGCAGCACAGCAAGCACAGGCAGCACTGCAAGCACAAACAGCAAGCATAGGCAGCACAGCAAGCACAGGCAGCATAGCAAGCACAGCAAGCACAGGCAGCCCAACAAGCACAGGCGGCACAGCAAGCACAGGCAGCAAGCACAGGCAGCACAGCAAGCACATGCAGCACAGCAAGCACAAACAGCAAGCACAGCCAGCACAGCAAGCACAGGCAGCACAGCAAGCACAAACAGCAAGAATAGGCAGCACAGCAAGCACAGGCAGCATAGCAAGCACAGCAAGCACAGGCAGCCCAACAAGCACAGGCGGCACAGCAAGCACAGGCAGCAAGCACAGCAAGCACAGGCAGCACAGCAAGCACAAACAGCAAGCATAGGCAGCACAGCAAGCACAAACAGCAAGCATAGGCAGCACAGCAAGCACAAACAGCAAGCACAGGCAGCACAGCAAGCACAGCAAGCACAGGCAGCACAACAAGCACAGGCGGCACAGCAAGCACAGGCAGCAAGCACAGGCAGCACAGCAAGCACACGCAGCGCAGCATCCACAGGCAGCAAGCACAGGCAGCAAGCAAAGGCAGCACAGCAAGCACACGCAGCGCAGCAACCACAGGCAGCAAGCACAGGCAGCAAGCAAAGGCAGCACAGCAAGCACAGGCAGCACAGCAAGCACAAACAGCAAGCATAGGCAGCACAGCAAGCACAGGCAGCATAGCAAGCACAGCAAGCACAGGCAGCCCAACAAGCACAGGCGGCACAGCAAGCACAGGCAGCAAGCACAGGCAGCAAGCACAGGCAGCAAGCACAGGCAGCACAGCAAGCACAAACAGCAAGCATAGGCAGCACAGCAAGCACAGGCAGCATAGCAAGCACAGCAAGCACAGGCAGCCCAACAAGCACAGGCGGCACAGCAAGCACTGGCAGCAAGCAGAGGCAGCACAGCAAGCACAGGCAGCAAGCACGGGCGGCACGGCAAGCACAGGCAGCAAGCACAGGCAGCAAGCACAGGCAGCACAGCAAGCACAAACAGCAAGAATAGGCAGCACAGCAAGCACAGGCAGCATAGCAAGCACAGCAAGCACAGGCAGCCCAACAAGCACAGGCGGCACAGCAAGCACAGGCAGCAAGCACAGCAAGCACAGGCAGCACAGCAAGCACAAACAGCAAGCATAGGCAGCACAGCAAGCACAAACAGCAAGCACAGGCAGCACAGCAAGCACAGCAAGCACAGGCAGCACAACAAGCACAGGCGGCACAGCAAGCACAGGCAGCAAGCACAGGCAGCACAGCAAGCACACGCAGCGCAGCAACCACAGGCAGCAAGCACAGGCAGCAAGCAAAGGCAGCACAGCAAGCACAGGCAGCACAGCAAGCACAGGCAGCAAGCACAGGCAGCACAGCAAGCACAGGCAGCATAGCAAGCACAGCAAGCACAGGCAGCACAACAAGCACAGGCGGCACAGCAAGCACAGGCAGCAAGCACAGGCAGCAAGCAAAGGCAGCACAGCAAGCACAGGCAGCACAGCAAGCACAGGCAGCAAGCACAGGCAGCACAGCAAGCACACGCAGCGCAGCAAGCTCAGGCAGAAAGCACAGGCAGCACAGCAAGCACAGGCAGCAAGCACAGGCAGCACAGCAAGCACATGCAGCACAGCAAGCACAAACAGCAAGCACAGCCAGCACAGCAAGCACAGGCAGCACAGCAAGCACAGGCAGCAAGCACAGGCAGCACAAAAAGCCCAAACAGCAAGCATAGGCAGCACAGCAAGCACAGGCAGCAAGCACAGGCAGCACAGCAAGCACAAACAGCAAGCTTAGGCAGCACAGGCAGCAAGCACAGGCAGCATAGCAAGCACAGCAAGCACAGGCAGCCCAACAAGCACAGGCGGCACAGCAAGCACAGGCAGCAAGCAGAGGCAGCAAGCAAAGGCAGCACAGCAAGCACAGGCAGAACAGCAAGCACAGGCAGCAAGCACAGGCAGCACAGCAAGCACAAACAGCAAGCTTAGGCAGCACAGGCAGCAAGCACAGGCAGCACAGCAAGCACAGGCAGCACAGCAAGCACAGGCAGCAAGCACAGGCAGCAAGCAAAGGCAGCACAGGCAGCACAGCAAGCACAGGCAGCAAGCACAGGCAGCACAGCAGGCACAGGCAGCAAGCACAGGCAGCACAGCAAGCACACGCAGCGCAGCAAGCACAGGCAGAAAGCACAGGCAGCACAGCAAGCACAGGCAGCAAGCACAGGCAGCACAGCAAGCACAGGCAGCACAGCAAGCACAAACAGCAAGCATAGGCAGCACAGCATGCACAGGCAGCAAGCACAGCAAGCACAGGCAGCCCAACAAGCACAGGCGGCACAGCAAGCACAGGCAGCAAGCAGAGGCAGCAAGCAAAGGCAGCACAGCAAGCACAGGCAGAACAGCAAGCACAGGCAGCAAGCACAGGCAGCACAGCAAGCACAGGCAGCAAGCACAGGCAGCACTGGCAGCACAGGCAGCAAGCACAGGCAGCAAGCACAAGCAGCACTGGCAGCACAGGCAGCAAGCACAGGCAGCAAGCATAGGCAGCACTGGCAGCACAGCAAGCACAGGCAGCAAGCAGAGGCAGCACAGCAAGCACAGGCAGCAAGCATGGGCGGCACAGCAAGCACAGGCAGCAAGCACAGGCAGCACAGCAAGCACAAACAGCAAGCATAGGCAGCACAGCAAGCACAGGCAGCATAGCAAGCACAGCAAGCACAGGCAGCCCAACAAGCACAGGCGGCACAGCAAGCACTGGCAGCAAGCAGAGGCAGCACAGCAAGCACAGGCAGCAAGCACGGGCGGCACGGCAAGCACAGGCAGCAAGCACAGGCAGCAAGCACAGGCAGCACAGCAAGCACAAACAGCAAGAATAGGCAGCACAGCAAGCACAGGCAGCATAGCAAGCACAGCAAGCACAGGCAGCCCAACAAGCACAGGCGGCACAGCAAGCACAGGCAGCAAGCACAGCAAGCACAGGCAGCACAGCAAGCACAAACAGCAAGCATAGGCAGCACAGCAAGCACAAACAGCAAGCACAGGCAGCACAGCAAGCACAGCAAGCACAGGCAGCACAACAAGCACAGGCGGCACAGCAAGCACAGGCAGCAAGCACAGGCAGCACAGCAAGCACACGCAGCGCAGCAACCACAGGCAGCAAGCACAGGCAGCAAGCAAAGGCAGCACAGCAAGCACAGGCAGCACAGCAAGCACAGGCAGCAAGCACAGGCAGCACAGCAAGCACAGGCAGCAAGCACAGGCAGCACAGCAAGCACAGGCAGCACTGCAAGCACAAACAGCAAGCATAGGCAGCACAGCAAGCACAGGCAGCATAGCAAGCACAGCAAGCACAGGCAGCCCAACAAGCACAGGCGGCACAGCAAGCACAGGCAGCAAGCACAGGCAGCACAGCAAGCACATGCAGCACAGCAAGCACAAACAGCAAGCACAGCCAGCACAGCAAGCACAGGCAGCACAGCAAGCACAAACAGCAAGAATAGGCAGCACAGCAAACACAGGCAGCATAGCAAGCACAGCAAGCACAGGCAGCCCAACAAGCACAGGCGGCACAGCAAGCACAGGCAGCAAGCACAGCAAGCACAGGCAGCACAGCAAGCACAAACAGCAAGCATAGGCAGCACAGCAAGCACAAACAGCAAGCATAGGCAGCACAGCAAGCACAAACAGCAAGCACAGGCAGCACAGCAAGCACAGCAAGCACAGGCAGCACAACAAGCACAGGCGGCACAGCAAGCACAGGCAGCAAGCACAGGCAGCACAGCAAGCACACGCAGCGCAGCAACCACAGGCAGCAAGCACAGGCAGCAAGCAAAGGCAGCACAGCAAGCACACGCAGCGCAGCAACCACAGGCAGCAAGCACAGGCAGCAAGCAAAGGCAGCACAGCAAGCACAGGCAGCACAGCAAGCACAAACAGCAAGCATAGGCAGCACAGCAAGCACAGGCAGCATAGCAAGCACAGCAAGCACAGGCAGCCCAACAAGCACAGGCGGCACAGCAAGCACAGGCAGCAAGCACAGGCAGCAAGCACAGGCAGCAAGCACAGGCAGCACAGCAAGCACAAACAGCAAGCATAGGCAGCACAGCAAGCACAGGCAGCATAGCAAGCACAGCAAGCACAGGCAGCCCAACAAGCACAGGCGGCACAGCAAGCACTGGCAGCAAGCAGAGGCAGCACAGCAAGCACAGGCAGCAAGCACGGGCGGCACGGCAAGCACAGGCAGCAAGCACAGGCAGCACAGCAAGCACAAACAGCAAGAATAGGCAGCACAGCAAGCACAGGCAGCATAGCAAGCACAGCAAGCACAGGCAGCCCAACAAGCACAGGCGGCACAGCAAGCACAGGCAGCAAGCACAGCAAGCACAGGCAGCACAGCAAGCACAAACAGCAAGCATAGGCAGCACAGCAAGCACAAACAGCAAGCACAGGCAGCACAGCAAGCACAGCAAGCACAGGCAGCACAACAAGCACAGGCGGCACAGCAAGCACAGGCAGCAAGCACAGGCAGCACAACAAGCACAGGCGGCACAGCAAGCACAGGCAGCAAGCACAGGCAGCAAGCACATGCAGCAAGCAAAGGCAGCACAGCAAGCACAGGCAGCTTGCACAGGCAGCACAGCAAGCACAGGCAGCAAGCGCAGGCAGCACAGCAAGCACAGGCAGCACAACAAGCACAGGCGGCACAGCAAGCACAGGCAGCAAGCACAGGCAGCACAGCAAGCAGAGGCAGCAAGCACAGGCAGCACAGCAAGCACAGGCAGCAAGCACAGGCAGCACAGCAAGCACAGGCAGCAAGCACAGGCAGCAAACACAGGCAGCACAGCAAGCACAGGCAGCAAGCCCAGGCAGCAAGCACAGGCAGCACAGCAAGCACAGGCAGCACAACAAGCACAGGCGGCACAGCAAGCACACGCAGCACAGCAAGCACAGGCAGCAAGCACAGGCAGCACAGCAAGCACGGGCAGCAAGCACAGGCAGCACAGCAAGCACAGGCAGCACAGCAAGTGCAGCAAGCACAGGCAGCACAGCAAGCAGAGGCAGCAAGCACAGGCAGCACAGCAAGGACAGGCAGCAAGCACAGGCAACCCAACAAGCACAGGCGGCACAGCAAGCACAGGCAGCAAGCACAGGCAGCAGGCAAAGGCAGCACAGCAAGCACAGGCAGCAAGCACAGGCAGCACAGCAAGCACGGGCAGCAAGCACAGGCAGCACAGCAAGCACAGGCAGCAAGCACAGGCAGCACAGCAAGCACAGGCAGCAAGCACAGGCAGCACAGCAAGCACAGGCAGCACAGCAAGCACAGGCAGCAAGCACAGGCAGCACAGCAAGCACCGGCAGCACAGCAAGCACACGCAGCACAGCAAGCACAGGCAGCACAGCAAGCACGGGCAGCAAGCACAGGCAGCACAGCAAGCACAGGCAGCACAGCAAGTGCAGCAAGCACAGGCAGCACAGCAAGCAGAGGCAGCAAGCACAGGCAGCACAGCAAGCACAGGCAGCAAGCCCAGGCAGCACAGCAAGCACACGCAGCGCAGCAAGCACAGTCAGCAAGCACAGGCAGCACAGCAAGCACAGGCAGCACAGCAAGCACAGGCGGCACAGCAAGCACAGGCAGCAAGCACAGGCAGCATAGCAAGCACAGCAAGCACAGGAAGCACAACAAGCACAGGCGGCACAGCAAGCACAGGCAGCAAGCACAGGCAGCAAGCAAAGGCAGCACAGCAAGCACAGGCAGCAAGCACAGGCAGCACAGCAAGCACACGCAGCGCAGCAAGCACAGGCAGCAAGCACAGGCAGCACAGCAAGCACAGGCAGCACAGCAAGCACAGGCAGCAAGCACAGGCAGCACAGCAAGCACAAACAGCAAGCACAGGCAGCACAGCAAGCACAGGCAACACAGCAAGCACAAACAGCAAGCATAGGCAGCACAGCAAGCACAGGCAGCAAGCACAGCAAGCACAGGCAACCCAACAAGCACAGGCGGCACAGCAAGCACAGGCAGCAAGCACAGGCAGCAGGCAAAGGCAGCACAGCAAGCACAGGCAGCAAGCACAGGCAGCACAGCAAGCACCGGCAGCACAGCAAGCACAGGCAGCACAGCAAGCACAGGCAGCAAGCACAGGCAGCACAGCAAGCACGGGCAGCAAGCACAGGCAGCACAGGCAGCACAGCAAGCACAGGCAGCAAGCACAGGCAGCACAGCAAGCACAGTCAGCAAGCACAGGCAGCACAGCAAGCACAGGCAGCAAGCACAGGCAGCACAGCAAGCACAGGCAGCACAACAAGCACAGGCGGCACAGCAAGCACAGGCAGCAAGCACAGGCAGCAAGCACATGCAGCAAGAAAAGGCAGCACAGCAAGCACAGGCAGCTTGCACAGGCAGCATAGCAAGCACAGGCAGCACAGGCAGCACAGACAGCAAGCACAGGCAGCACAGCAAGCAAAGGCAGAAAGCACAGGCAGCACAGCAAGCACAGGCAACAAGCACAGGCAGCACAGCAAGCACAGGCAGCACAGCAAGCACAGGCAGCAAGCACAGGTAGCACAGCAAGCACAAACAGCAAGCACAGGCAGCACAGGAAGCACAGGCAGCACAGCAAGCACAGGCAGCACAGCAAGCACAAACAGCAAGCATAGGCAGCACAGCAAGCACAGGCAGCAAGCAGAGGCAGCATAGCAAGCACAGCAAGCACAGGCAGCCCAACAAGCACAGGCGGCACAGCAAGCACAGGCAGCAAGCACAGGCAGCAGGCAAAGGCAGCACAGCAAGCACAGGCAGCAAGCACAGGCAGCACAGCAAGCACCGGCAGCACAGCAAGCACAGGCAGCAAGCACAGGCAGCACAGCAAGCACGGGTAGCAAGCACAGGCAGCACAACAAGCACAGGCGGCACAGCAAGCACAGCAAGCACAGGCAGCAAGCACAGGCAGCAAGCACATGCAGCAAGAAAAGGCAGCACAGCAAGCACAGGCAGCACAGCAAGCACAGGCAGCACAGACAGCAAGCACAGGCAGCACAGCAAGCAAAGGCAGCAAGCACAGGCAGCACAGGCAGCATAGCAAGCACAGGCAGCGCAGCAAGCACAGGCAGCAAGCACAGGCAGCACAGCAAGCACAGTCAGCACGCACAGGCAGCACAGCAAACACAGGCAGCAAGCACAGGCAGCATAGCAAGCACAGCAAGCACAACAAGCACAGGCAGCACAACAAGCACAGGCGGCACAGCAAGCACAGGCAGCAAGCACAGGCAGCAAGCACATGCAGCAAGAAAAGGCAGCACAGCAAGCACAGGCAGCTTGCACAGGCAGCATAGCAAGCACAGCAAGCACAGGCAGCACAGCGAGCACAGGCAGCACAGACAGCAAGCACAGGCAGCACAGCAAGCAAAGGCAGCAAGCACAGCAAGCACAGACAGCACAGCAAGCACAGGCAGCACAACAAGCACAGGCGGCACAGCAAGCACAGGCAGCAAGCACAGGCAGCAAGCAAAGGCAGCACAGCAAGCACAGGCAGCAAGCAAAGGCAGCACAGCTAGCACAGGCAGCACAGCAAGCACACGCAGCGCAGCAAGCACAGGCAGCAAGCACAGGCAGCAAGCACAGCAAGCACAGGCAGCCCAACAAGCACAGGCGGCACAGCAAGCACAGGCAGCAAGCACAGGCAGCAAGCAAAGGCAGCACAGCAAGCACAGGCAGCACAGCAAGCACAGGCAGCAAGCACAGGCAGCACAGCAAGCACACGCAGCACAACAAGCACAGGCGGCACAGCAAGCACAGGCAGCACAGCAAGCAGAGGCAGCAAGCACAGGCAGCACAGCAAGCACAGGCAGCAAGCACAGGCAGCACAGCAAGCACAGGCAGCATAGCAAGCACAGCAAGCACAGGCAGCACAGCAAGCACAGGCAGCACAGCAAGCACAGGCAGCAAGCACAGGCAGCACAGCAAGCACACGCAGCGCAGCAAGCACAGGCAGCAAGCACAGGCAGCAAGCACATGCAGCAAGCAAAGGCAGCACAGCAAGCACAGGCAGCTTGCACAGGCAGCATAGCAAGCACAGCAAGCACAGGCAGCACAGCAAGCACACGCAGCGCAGCAAGCACAGGCAGCACAGCAAGCACAGGCAACAAGCACAGGCAGCACAGCAACCACAGGCAGCACAGCAAGCACAGGCAGCAAGCACAGGCAGCACAGCAAGCACAAACAGCAAGCACAGGCAGCACAGCAAGCACAAACAGCAAGCATAGGCAGCACAGCAAGCACAGGCAGCATAGCAAGCACAGCAAGCACAGGCAGCCCAACAAGCACAGGCGGCACAGCAAGCACAGTCAGCAAGCACAGGCAGCAAGCACAGGCAGCACAGCAAGCACACGCAGCGCAGCAAGCACAGGCAGCAAGCACAGGCAGCAAGCACATGCAGCAAGCAAAGGCAGCACAGCAAGCACAGGCAGCTTGCACAGGCAGCATAGCAAGCACAGCAAGCACAGGCAGCACAGCAAGCACACGCAGCGCAGCAAGCACAGGCAGCAAGCACAGGCAACAAGCACAGGCAGCACAGCAAGCACAGGCAACAAGCACAGGCAGCACAGCAAGCACACGCAGCGCAGCAAGCACAGGCAGCAAGCACAGGCAGCAAGCACATGCAGCAAGCAAAGGCAGCACAGCAAGCACAGGCAGCAAGCACGGGCAGCATAGCAAGCACACGCAGCGCAGCAAGCACAGGCAGCAAGCACAGGCAGCAAGCACAGGCAGCACGCACATGCAGCAAGCAAAGGCAGCACAGCAAGCGCAGGCAGCATAGCAAGCACAGCAAGCACAGGCAGCACAGCAAGCACAGGCAGCACAGACAGCAAGCACAGGCAGCACAGCAAGCAAAGGCAGCAAGCACAGCAAGCACAGACAGCACAGCAAGCACAGGCAGCACAACAAGCACAGGCGGCACAGCAAGCACAGGCAGCAAGCACAGGCAGCAAGCACAGGCAGCAAGCACAGGCAGCAAGCACATGCAGCAAGAAAAGGCAGCACAGGCAGCAAGCACAGGCAGCAAGCACATGCAGCAAGAAAAGGCAGCACAGCAAGCACAGGCAGCTTGCACAGGCAGCATAGCAAGCACAGCAAGCACAGGCAGCACAGCGAGCACAGGCAGCACAGACATCAAGCACAGGCAGCACAGCAAGCAAAGGCAGCAAGCACAGCAAGCACAGACAGTACAGCAAGCACAGGCAGCACAACAAGCACAGGCGGCACAGCAAGCACAGGCAGCAAGCACAGGCAGCAAGCAAAGGCAGCACAGCAAGCACAGGCAGCAAGCAAAGGCAGCACAGCTAGCACAGGCAGCAAGCACAGGCAGCACAGCAAGCACAGGCAGCAAGCACAGGCAGCAAGCAAAGGCAGCACAGCAAGCACAGGCAGCAAGCACAGGCAGCAAGCACGGGCAGCACAGCAAGGACAGGCAGCACAGCAAGCACAGGCAGCAAGCGCAGGCAGCACAGCAAGCACAGGCAGCACAACAAGCACAGGCGGCACAGCAAGCACAGGCAGCACAGCAAGCAGAGGCAGCAAGCACAGGCAGCACAGCAAGCACAGGCAGCAAGCACAGGCAGCACAGCAAGCACAGGCAGCAAGCACAGGCAGCAAACACAGGCAGCACAGCAAGCACAGGCAGCACAACAAGCACAGGCGGCACAGTAAGCAGAGGCAGCAAGCACAGGCAGCAAGCACATGCAGCAAGCAAAGGCAGCACAGCAAGCACAGGCAGCTTGCACATGCAGCATAGCAAGCACAGCAAGCACAGGCAGCACAGCAAGCACAGGCAGCAAGCACAGGCAGCAGGCAAAGGCAGCACAGCAAGCACAGGCAGCAAGCACAGGCAGCACAGCAAGCACCGGCAGCACAGCAAGCACAGGCAGCACAGCAAGCACAGGCAGCAAGCACAGGCAGCACAGCAAGCACGGGCAGCAAGCACAGGCAGCACAGCAAGCACAGGCAGCATAGCAAGCCAGGCAACAAGCACAGGCAGCACAGCAAGCACAGGCAGCAAGCCCAGGCAGCAAGCACAGGCAGCACAGCAAGCACAGGCAGCGCAGCAAGCACAGGCAGCAAGCACAGGCAGCACATCAAGCACAGTCAGCAAGCACAGACAGCACAGGCAGCACAGCAAGCACAGGCAGCAAGCACAGGCAGCACAGCAAGCACAGTCAGCAAGCACAGGCAGCACAGCAAGCACAGGCAGCAAGCACAGGCAGCAAGCACAGGCAGCACAGCAAGCACAGGCAGCACAACAAGCACAGGCGGCACAGCAAGCACAGGCAGCAAGCACAGGCAGCAAGCACATGCAGCAAGAAAAGGCAGCACAGCAAGCACAGGCAGCTTGCACAGGCAGCATAGCAAGCACAGCAAGCACAGGCAGCACAGGCAGCACAGACAGCAAGCACAGGCAGCACAGCAAGCAAAGGCAGAAAGCACAGGCAGCACAGGCAGCATAGCAAGCACAGGCAGCAAAGGAAGCAAGCACAGGCAGCACAGCAAGCACAGGCAGCAAGCACAGGCAGCACAGAAAGCACAGGCAGCAAGCACAGGCAGCAAGCACAGGCAGCACAGTAAGCACAGGCGGCACAGCAAGCACAGGCAGCAAGCACAGGCAGCAAGCAAAGGCAGCACAGCAAGCACAGGCAGCAAGCACAGGCAGCACAGGCAGCAAGCACAGGCAGCACAGCAAGCACAGGCAGCAAGCACAGGCAGCACAGCAAGCACAGGCAACAAGCACAGGCAGCACAGCAAGCACAGGCAGCACAGCAAGCACAGGCAGCAAGCACAGGTAGCACAGCAAGCACAAACAGCAAGCACAGGCAGCACAGCAAGCACAGGCAGCACAGCAAGCACAAACAGCAAGCATAGGCAGCACAGCAAGCACAGGCAGCAAGCAGAGGCAGCATAGCAAGCACAGCAAGCACAGGCAGCCCAACAAGCACAGGCGGCACAGCAAGCACAGGCAGCAAGCACAGGCAGCAGGCAAAGGCAGCACAGCAAGCACAGGCAGCAAGCACAGGCAGCACAGCAAGCACCGGCAGCACAGCAAGCACAGGCAGCAAGCACAGGCAGCACTGGCAGCACAGGCAGCAAGCACAGGCAGCAAGCATAGGCAGCACTGGCAGCACAGCAAGCACAGGCAGCAAGCAGAGGCAGCACAGCAAGCACAGGCAGCAAGCACGGGCGGCACAGCAAGCACAGGCAGCAAGCACAGGCAGCACAGCAAGCACAAACAGCAAGCATAGGCAGCACAGCAAGCACAGGCAGCATAGCAAGCACAGCAAGCACAGGCAGCCCAACAAGCACAGGCGGCACAGCAAGCACTGGCAGCAAGCAGAGGCAGCACAGCAAGCACAGGCAGCAAGCACGGGCGGCACGGCAAGCACAGGCAGCAAGCACAGGCAGCAAGCACAGGCAGCACAGCAAGCACAAACAGCAAGAATAGGCAGCACAGCAAGCACAGGCAGCATAGCAAGCACAGCAAGCACAGGCAGCCCAACAAGCACAGGCGGCACAGCAAGCACAGGCAGCAAGCACAGCAAGCACAGGCAGCACAGCAAGCACAAACAGCAAGCATAGGCAGCACAGCAAGCACAAACAGCAAGCACAGGCAGCACAGCAAGCACAGCAAGCACAGGCAGCACAACAAGCACAGGCGGCACAGCAAGCACAGGCAGCAAGCACAGGCAGCACAGCAAGCACACGCAGCGCAGCAACCACAGGCAGCAAGCACAGGCAGCAAGCAAAGGCAGCACAGCAAGCACAGGCAGCACAGCAAGCACAGGCAGCAAGCACAGGCAGCACAGCAAGCACAGGCAGCAAGCACAGGCAGCACAGCAAGCACAGGCAGCACTGCAAGCACAAACAGCAAGCATAGGCAGCACAGCAAGCACAGGCAGCATAGCAAGCACAGCAAGCACAGGCAGCCCAACAAGCACAGGCGGCACAGCAAGCACAGGCAGCAAGCACAGGCAGCACCGCAAGCACATGCAGCACAGCAAGCACAAACAGCAAGCACAGCCAGCACAGCAAGCACAGGCAGCACAGCAAGCACAAACAGCAAGAATAGGCAGCACAGCAAGCACAGGCAGCATAGCAAGCACAGCAAGCACAGGCAGCCCAACAAGCACAGGCGGCACAGCAAGCACAGGCAGCAAGCACAGCAAGCACAGGCAGCACAGCAAGCACAAACAGCAAGCATAGGCAGCACAGCAAGCACAAACAGCAAGCATAGGCAGCACAGCAAGCACAAACAGCAAGCACAGGCAGCACAGCAAGCACAGCAAGCACAGGCAGCACAACAAGCACAGGCGGCACAGCAAGCACAGGCAGCAAGCACAGGCAGCACAGCAAGCACACGCAGCGCAGCATCCACAGGCAGCAAGCACAGGCAGCAAGCAAAGGCAGCACAGCAAGCACACGCAGCGCAGCAACCACAGGCAGCAAGCACAGGCAGCAAGCAAAGGCAGCACAGCAAGCACAGGCAGCACAGCAAGCACAAACAGCAAGCATAGGCAGCACAGCAAGCACAGGCAGCATAGCAAGCACAGCAAGCACAGGCAGCCCAACAAGCACAGGCGGCACAGCAAGCACAGGCAGCAAGCACAGGCAGCAAGCACAGGCAGCAAGCACAGGCAGCACAGCAAGCACAAACAGCAAGCATAGGCAGCACAGCAAGCACAGGCAGCATAGCAAGCACAGGCAGCCCAACAAGCACAGGCGGCACAGCAAGCACTGGCAGCAAGCAGAGGCAGCACAGCAAGCACAGGCAGCAAGCACGGGCGGCACGGCAAGCACAGGCAGCAAGCACAGGCAGCAAGCACAGGCAGCACAGCAAGCACAAACAGCAAGAATAGGCAGCACAGCAAGCACAGGCAGCATAGCAAGCACAGCAAGCACAGGCAGCCCAACAAGCACAGGCGGCACAGCAAGCACAGGCAGCAAGCACAGCAAGCACAGGCAGCACAGCAAGCACAAACAGCAAGCATAGGCAGCACAGCAAGCACAAACAGCAAGCACAGGCAGCACAGCAAGCACAGCAAGCACAGGCAGCACAACAAGCACAGGCGGCACAGCAAGCACAGGCAGCAAGCACAGGCAGCACAGCAAGCACACGCAGCGCAGCAACCACAGGCAGCAAGCACAGGCAGCAAGCAAAGGCAGCACAGCAAGCACAGGCAGCACAGCAAGCACAGGCAGCAAGCACAGGCAGCACAGCAAGCACAGGCAGCATAGCAAGCACAGCAAGCACAGGCAGCACAACAAGCACAGGCGGCACAGCAAGCACAGGCAGCAAGCACAGGCAGCAAGCAAAGGCAGCACAGCAAGCACAGGCAGCACAGCAAGCACAGGCAGCAAGCACAGGCAGCACAGCAAGCACACGCAGCGCAGCAAGCTCAGGCAGAAAGCACAGGCAGCACAGCAAGCACAGGCAGCAAGCACAGGCAGCACAGCAAGCACATGCAGCACAGCAAGCACAAACAGCAAGCACAGCCAGCACAGCAAGCACAGGCAGCACAGCAAGCACAGGCAGCAAGCACAGGCAGCACAAAAAGCCCAAACAGCAAGCATAGGCAGCACAGCAAGCACAGGCAGCAAGCACAGGCAGCACAGCAAGCACAAACAGCAAGCTTAGGCAGCACAGGCAGCAAGCACAGGCAGCATAGCAAGCACAGCAAGCACAGGCAGCCCAACAAGCACAGGCGGCACAGCAAGCACAGGCAGCATGCAGAGGCAGCAAGCAAAGGCAGCACAGCAAGCACAGGCAGAACAGCAAGCACAGGCAGCAAGCACAGGCAGCACAGCAAGCACAAACAGCAAGCTTAGGCAGCACAGGCAGCAAGCACAGGCAGCACAGCAAGCACAGGCAGCACAGCAAGCACAGGCAGCAAGCACAGGCAGCAAGCAAAGGCAGCACAGGCAGCACAGCAAGCACAGGCAGCAAGCACAGGCAGCACAGCAGGCACAGGCAGCAAGCACAGGCAGCACAGCAAGCACACGCAGCGCAGCAAGCACAGGCAGAAAGCACAGGCAGCACAGCAAGCACAGGCAGCAAGCACAGGCAGCACAGCAAGCACAGGCAGCACAGCAAGCACAAACAGCAAGCATAGGCAGCACAGCATGCACAGGCAGCAAGCACAGCAAGCACAGGCAGCCCAACAAGCACAGGCGGCACAGCAAGCACAGGCAGCAAGCAGAGGCAGCAAGCAAAGGCAGCACAGCAAGCACAGGCAGAACAGCAAGCACAGGCAGCAAGCACAGGCAGCACAGCAAGCACAGGCAGCAAGCACAGGCAGCACTGGCAGCACAGGCAGCAAGCACAGGCAGCAAGCACAAGCAGCACTGGCAGCACAGGCAGCAAGCACAGGCAGCAAGCATAGGCAGCACTGGCAGCACAGCAAGCACAGGCAGCAAGCAGAGGCAGCACAGCAAGCACAGGCAGCAAGCACGGGCGGCACAGCAAGCACAGGCAGCAAGCACAGGCAGCACAGCAAGCACAAACAGCAAGCATAGGCAGCACAGCAAGCACAGGCAGCATAGCAAGCACAGCAAGCACAGGCAGCCCAACAAGCACAGGCGGCACAGCAAGCACTGGCAGCAAGCAGAGGCAGCACAGCAAGCACAGGCAGCAAGCACGGGCGGCACGGCAAGCACAGGCAGCAAGCACAGGCAGCAAGCACAGGCAGCACAGCAAGCACAAACAGCAAGAATAGGCAGCACAGCAAGCACAGGCAGCATAGCAAGCACAGCAAGCACAGGCAGCCCAACAAGCACAGGCGGCACAGCAAGCACAGGCAGCAAGCACAGCAAGCACAGGCAGCACAGCAAGCACAAACAGCAAGCATAGGCAGCACAGCAAGCACAAACAGCAAGCACAGGCAGCACAGCAAGCACAGCAAGCACAGGCAGCACAACAAGCACAGGCGGCACAGCAAGCACAGGCAGCAAGCACAGGCAGCACAGCAAGCACACGCAGCGCAGCAACCACAGGCAGCAAGCACAGGCAGCAAGCAAAGGCAGCACAGCAAGCACAGGCAGCACAGCAAGCACAGGCAGCAAGCACAGGCAGCACAGCAAGCACAGGCAGCAAGCACAGGCAGCACAGCAAGCACAGGCAGCACTGCAAGCACAAACAGCAAGCATAGGCAGCACAGCAAGCACAGGCAGCATAGCAAGCACAGCAAGCACAGGCAGCCCAACAAGCACAGGCGGCACAGCAAGCACAGGCAGCAAGCACAGGCAGCACAGCAAGCACATGCAGCACAGCAAGCACAAACAGCAAGCACAGCCAGCACAGCAAGCACAGGCAGCACAGCAAGCACAAACAGCAAGAATAGGCAGCACAGCAAACACAGGCAGCATAGCAAGCACAGCAAGCACAGGCAGCCCAACAAGCACAGGCGGCACAGCAAGCACAGGCAGCAAGCACAGCAAGCACAGGCAGCACAGCAAGCACAAACAGCAAGCATAGGCAGCACAGCAAGCACAAACAGCAAGCATAGGCAGCACAGCAAGCACAAACAGCAAGCACAGGCAGCACAGCAAGCACAGCAAGCACAGGCAGCACAACAAGCACAGGCGGCACAGCAAGCACAGGCAGCAAGCACAGGCAGCACAGCAAGCACACGCAGCGCAGCAACCACAGGCAGCAAGCACAGGCAGCAAGCAAAGGCAGCACAGCAAGCACACGCAGCGCAGCAACCACAGGCAGCAAGCACAGGCAGCAAGCAAAGGCAGCACAGCAAGCACAGGCAGCACAGCAAGCACGGGCAGCAAGCACAGGCAGCACAGCAAGCACAGGCAGCACAGCAAGTGCAGCAAGCACAGGCAGCACAGCAAGCAGAGGCAGCAAGCACAGGCAGCACAGCAAGGACAGGCAGCAAGCACAGCAAGCACAGGCAACCCAACAAGCACAGGCGGCACAGCAAGCACAGGCAGCAAGCACAGGCAGCAGGCAAAGGCAGCACAGCAAGCACAGGCAGCAAGCACAGGCAGCACAGCAAGCACGGGCAGCAAGCACAGGCAGCACAGCAAGCACAGGCAGCAAGCACAGGCAGCACAGCAAGCACAGGCAGCAAGCACAGGCAGCACAGCAAGCACAGGCAGCACAGCAAGCACAGGCAGCAAGCACAGGCAGCACAGCAAGCACCGGCAGCACAGCAAGCACACGCAGCACAGCAAGCACAGGCAGCACAGCAAGCACGGGCAGCAAGCACAGGCAGCACAGCAAGCACAGGCAGCACAGCAAGTGCAGCAAGCACAGGCAGCACAGCAAGCAGAGGCAGCAAGCACAGGCAGCACAGCAAGCACAGGCAGCAAGCCCAGGCAGCACAGCAAGCACACGCAGCGCAGCAAGCACAGTCAGCAAGCACAGGCAGCACAGCAAGCACAGGCAGCACAGCAAGCACAGGCGGCACAGCAAGCACAGGCAGCAAGCACAGGCAGCATAGCAAGCACAGCAAGCACAGGAAGCACAACAAGCACAGGCGGCACAGCAAGCACAGGCAGCAAGCACAGGCAGCAAGCAAAGGCAGCACAGCAAGCACAGGCAGCAAGCACAGGCAGCACAGCAAGCACACGCAGCGCAGCAAGCACAGGCAGCAAGCACAGGCAGCACAGCAAGCACAGGCAGCACAGCAAGCACAGGCAGCAAGCACAGGCAGCACAGCAAGCACAAACAGCAAGCACAGGCAGCACAGCAAGCACAGGCAACACAGCAAGCACAAACAGCAAGCATAGGCAGCACAGCAAGCACAGGCAGCAAGCACAGCAAGCACAGGCAACCCAACAAGCACAGGCGGCACAGCAAGCACAGGCAGCAAGCACAGGCAGCAGGCAAAGGCAGCACAGCAAGCACAGGCAGCAAGCACAGGCAGCACAGCAAGCACCGGCAGCACAGCAAGCACAGGCAGCACAGCAAGCACAGGCAGCAAGCACAGGCAGCACAGCAAGCACGGGCAGCAAGCACAGGCAGCACAGGCAGCACAGCAAGCACAGGCAGCAAGCACAGGCAGCACAGCAAGCACAGTCAGCAAGCACAGGCAGCACAGCAAGCACAGGCAGCAAGCACAGGCAGCACAGCAAGCACAGGCAGCACAACAAGCACAGGCGGCACAGCAAGCACAGGCAGCAAGCACAGGCAGCAAGCACATGCAGCAAGAAAAGGCAGCACAGCAAGCACAGGCAGCTTGCACAGGCAGCATAGCAAGCACAGGCAGCACAGGCAGCACAGACAGCAAGCACAGGCAGCACAGCAAGCAAAGGCAGAAAGCACAGGCAGCACAGCAAGCACTGGCAACAAGCACAGGCAGCACAGCAAGCACAGGCAGCACAGCAAGCACAGGCAGCAAGCACAGGTAGCACAGCAAGCACAAACAGCAAGCACAGGCAGCACAGGAAGCACAGGCAGCACAGCAAGCACAGGCAGCACAGCAAGCACAAACAGCAAGCATAGGCAGCACAGCAAGCACAGGCAGCAAGCAGAGGCAGCATAGCAAGCACAGCAAGCACAGGCAGCCCAACAAGCACAGGCGGCACAGCAAGCACAGGCAGCAAGCACAGGCAGCAGGCAAAGGCAGCACAGCAAGCACAGGCAGCAAGCACAGGCAGCACAGCAAGCACCGGCAGCACAGCAAGCACAGGCAGCAAGCACAGGCAGCACAGCAAGCACGGGTAGCAAGCACAGGCAGCACAACAAGCACAGGCGGCACAGCAAGCACAGCAAGCACAGGCAGCAAGCACAGGCAGCAAGCACATGCAGCAAGAAAAGGCAGCACAGCAAGCACAGGCAGCACAGCAAGCACAGGCAGCACAGACAGCAAGCACAGGCAGCACAGCAAGCAAAGGCAGCAAGCACAGGCAGCACAGGCAGCATAGCAAGCACAGGCAGCGCAGCAAGCACAGGCAGCAAGCACAGGCAGCACAGCAAGCACAGTCAGCACGCACAGGCAGCACAGCAAACACAGGCAGCAAGCACAGGCAGCATAGCAAGCACAGCAAGCACAACAAGCACAGGCAGCACAACAAGCACAGGCGGCACAGCAAGCACAGGCAGCAAGCACAGGCAGCAAGCACATGCAGCAAGAAAAGGCAGCACAGCAAGCACAGGCAGCTTGCACAGGCAGCATAGCAAGCACAGCAAGCACAGGCAGCACAGCGAGCACAGGCAGCACAGACAGCAAGCACAGGCAGCACAGCAAGCAAAGGCAGCAAGCACAGCAAGCACAGACAGCACAGCAAGCACAGGCAGCACAACAAGCACAGGCGGCACAGCAAGCACAGGCAGCAAGCACAGGCAGCAAGCAAAGGCAGCACAGCAAGCACAGGCAGCAAGCAAAGGCAGCACAGCTAGCACAGGCAGCACAGCAAGCACACGCAGCGCAGCAAGCACAGGCAGCAAGCACAGGCAGCAAGCACAGCAAGCACAGGCAGCCCAACAAGCACAGGCGGCACAGCAAGCACAGGCAGCAAGCACAGGCAGCAAGCAAAGGCAGCACAGCAAGCACAGGCAGCACAGCAAGCACAGGCAGCAAGCACAGGCAGCACAGCAAGCACACGCAGCACAACAAGCACAGGCGGCACAGCAAGCACAGGCAGCACAGCAAGCAGAGGCAGCAAGCACAGGCAGCACAGCAAGCACAGGCAGCAAGCACAGGCAGCACAGCAAGCACAGGCAGCATAGCAAGCACAGCAAGCACAGGCAGCACAGCAAGCACAGGCAGCACAGCAAGCACAGGCAGCAAGCACAGGCAGCACAGCAAGCACACGCAGCGCAGCAAGCACAGGCAGCAAGCACAGGCAGCAAGCACATGCAGCAAGCAAAGGCAGCACAGCAAGCACAGGCAGCTTGCACAGGCAGCATAGCAAGCACAGCAAGCACAGGCAGCACAGCAAGCACACGCAGCGCAGCAAGCACAGGCAGCACAGCAAGCACAGGCAACAAGCACAGGCAGCACAGCAACCACAGGCAGCACAGCAAGCACAGGCAGCAAGCACAGGCAGCACAGCAAGCACAAACAGCAAGCACAGGCAGCACAGCAAGCACAAACAGCAAGCATAGGCAGCACAGCAAGCACAGGCAGCATAGCAAGCACAGCAAGCACAGGCAGCCCAACAAGCACAGGCGGCACAGCAAGCACAGTCAGCAAGCACAGGCAGCAAGCACAGGCAGCACAGCAAGCACACGCAGCGCAGCAAGCACAGGCAGCAAGCACAGGCAGCAAGCACATGCAGCAAGCAAAGGCAGCACAGCAAGCACAGGCAGCTTGCACAGGCAGCATAGCAAGCACAGCAAGCACAGGCAGCACAGCAAGCACACGCAGCGCAGCAAGCACAGGCAGCAAGCACAGGCAACAAGCACAGGCAGCACAGCAAGCACAGGCAACAAGCACAGGCAGCACAGCAAGCACACGCAGCGCAGCAAGCACAGGCAGCAAGCACAGGCAGCAAGCACATGCAGCAAGCAAAGGCAGCACAGCAAGCACAGGCAGCAAGCACGGGCAGCATAGCAAGCACACGCAGCGCAGCAAGCACAGGCAGCAAGCACAGGCAGCAAGCACAGGCAGCACGCACATGCAGCAAGCAAAGGCAGCACAGCAAGCGCAGGCAGCATAGCAAGCACAGCAAGCACAGGCAGCACAGCAAGCACAGGCAGCACAGACAGCAAGCACAGGCAGCACAGCAAGCAAAGGCAGCAAGCACAGCAAGCACAGACAGCACAGCAAGCACAGGCAGCACAACAAGCACAGGCGGCACAGCAAGCACAGGCAGCAAGCACAGGCAGCAAGCACAGGCAGCAAGCACAGGCAGCAAGCACATGCAGCAAGAAAAGGCAGCACAGGCAGCAAGCACAGGCAGCAAGCACATGCAGCAAGAAAAGGCAGCACAGCAAGCACAGGCAGCTTGCACAGGCAGCATAGCAAGCACAGCAAGCACAGGCAGCACAGCGAGCACAGGCAGCACAGACATCAAGCACAGGCAGCACAGCAAGCAAAGGCAGCAAGCACAGCAAGCACAGACAGTACAGCAAGCACAGGCAGCACAACAAGCACAGGCGGCACAGCAAGCACAGGCAGCAAGCACAGGCAGCAAGCAAAGGCAGCACAGCAAGCACAGGCAGCAAGCAAAGGCAGCACAGCTAGCACAGGCAGCAAGCACAGGCAGCACAGCAAGCACAGGCAGCAAGCACAGGCAGCAAGCAAAGGCAGCACAGCAAGCACAGGCAGCAAGCACAGGCAGCAAGCACGGGCAGCACAGCAAGGACAGGCAGCACAGCAAGCACAGGCAGCAAGCGCAGGCAGCACAGCAAGCACAGGCAGCACAACAAGCACAGGCGGCACAGCAAGCACAGGCAGCACAGCAAGCAGAGGCAGCAAGCACAGGCAGCACAGCAAGCACAGGCAGCAAGCACAGGCAGCACAGCAAGCACAGGCAGCAAGCACAGGCAGCAAACACAGGCAGCACAGCAAGCACAGGCAGCACAACAAGCACAGGCGGCACAGTAAGCAGAGGCAGCAAGCACAGGCAGCAAGCACATGCAGCAAGCAAAGGCAGCACAGCAAGCACAGGCAGCTTGCACATGCAGCATAGCAAGCACAGCAAGCACAGGCAGCACAGCAAGCACAGGCAGCAAGCACAGGCAGCAGGCAAAGGCAGCACAGCAAGCACAGGCAGCAAGCACAGGCAGCACAGCAAGCACCGGCAGCACAGCAAGCACAGGCAGCACAGCAAGCACAGGCAGCAAGCACAGGCAGCACAGCAAGCACGGGCAGCAAGCACAGGCAGCACAGCAAGCACAGGCAGCATAGCAAGCCAGGCAGCAAGCACAGGCAGCACAGCAAGCACAGGCAGCAAGCCCAGGCAGCAAGCACAGGCAGCACAGCAAGCACAGGCAGCGCAGCAAGCACAGGCAGCAAGCACAGGCAGCACATCAAGCACAGTCAGCAAGCACAGACAGCACAGGCAGCACAGCAAGCACAGGCAGCAAGCACAGGCAGCACAGCAAGCACAGTCAGCAAGCACAGGCAGCACAGCAAGCACAGGCAGCAAGCACAGGCAGCAAGCACAGGCAGCACAGCAAGCACAGGCAGCACAACAAGCACAGGCGGCACAGCAAGCACAGGCAGCAAGCACAGGCAGCAAGCACATGCAGCAAGAAAAGGCAGCACAGCAAGCACAGGCAGCTTGCACAGGCAGCATAGCAAGCACAGCAAGCACAGGCAGCACAGGCAGCACAGACAGCAAGCACAGGCAGCACAGCAAGCAAAGGCAGAAAGCACAGGCAGCACAGGCAGCATAGCAAGCACAGGCAGCAAAGGAAGCAAGCACAGGCAGCACAGCAAGCACAGGCAGCAAGCACAGGCAGCACAGAAAGCACAGGCAGCAAGCACAGGCAGCAAGCACAGGCAGCACAGTAAGCACAGGCGGCACAGCAAGCACAGGCAGCAAGCACAGGCAGCAAGCAAAGGCAGCACAGCAAGCACAGGCAGCAAGCACAGGCAGCACAGGCAGCAAGCACAGGCAGCACAGCAAGCACAGGCAGCAAGCACAGGCAGCACAGCAAGCACAGGCAACAAGCACAGGCAGCACAGCAAGCACAGGCAGCACAGCAAGCACAGGCAGCAAGCACAGGTAGCACAGCAAGCACAAACAGCAAGCACAGGCAGCACAGCAAGCACAGGCAGCACAGCAAGCACAAACAGCAAGCATAGGCAGCACAGCAAGCACAGGCAGCAAGCAGAGGCAGCATAGCAAGCACAGCAAGCACAGGCAGCCCAACAAGCACAGGCGGCACAGCAAGCACAGGCAGCAAGCACAGGCAGCAGGCAAAGGCAGCACAGCAAGCACAGGCAGCAAGCACAGGCAGCACAGCAAGCACCGGCAGCACAGCAAGCACAGGCAGCAAGCACAGGCAGCACAGCAAGCACGGGTAGCAAGCACAGGCAGCACAACAAGCACAGGCGGCACAGCAAGCACAGCAAGCACAGGCAGCAAGCACAGGCAGCAAGCACATGCAGCAAGAAAAGGCAGCACAGCAAGCACAGGCAGCACAGCAAGCACAGGCAGCAAGCACAGGCAGCACAGCAAGCACGGGCAGCAAGCACAGGCAGCACAGCAAGCACAGGCAGCATAGCAAGCCAGGCAGCAAGCACAGGCAGCACAGCAAGCACAGGCAGCAAGCCCAGGCAGCAAGCACAGGCAGCACAGCAAGCACAGGCAGCGCAGCAAGCACAGGCAGCAAGCACAGGCAGCACAGCAAGCACAGTCAGCAAGCACAGACAGCACAGGCAGCACAGCAAGCACAGGCAGCAAGCACAGGCAGCACAGCAAGCACAGTCAGCAAGCACAGGCAGCACAGCAAGCACAGGCAGCAAGCACAGGCAGCAAGCACAGGCAGCACAGCAAGCACAGGCAGCACAACAAGCACAGGCGGCACAGCAAGCACAGGCAGCAAGCACAGGCAGCAAGCACATGCAGCAAGAAAAGGCAGCACAGCAAGCACAGGCAGCTTGCACAGGCAGCATAGCAAGCACAGCAAGCACAGGCACCACAGGCAGCACAGACAGCAAGCACAGGCAGCACAGCAAGCAAAGGCAGAAAGCACAGGCAGCACAGGCAGCATAGCAAGCACAGGCAGCAAAGGAAGCAAGCACAGGCAGCACAGCAAGCACAGGCAGCAAGCACAGGCAGCACAGAAAGCACAGGCAGCAAGCACAGGCAGCAAGCACAGGCAGCAAGCACAGGCAGCACAGTAAGCACAGGCGGCACAGCAAGCACAGGCAGCAAGCACAGGCAGCAAGCAAAGGCAGCACAGCAAGCACAGGCAGCAAGCACAGGCAGCACAGGCAGCAAGCACAGGCAGCAAGCACAGGCAGCACAGCAAGCACAGGCAACAAGCACAGGCAGCACAGCAAGCACAGGCAGCACAGCAAGCACAGGCAGCAAGCACAGGTAGCACAGCAAGCACAAACAGCAAGCACAGGCAGCACAGCAAGCACAGGCAGCACAGCAAGCACAAACAGCAAGCATAGGCAGCACAGCAAGCACAGGCAGCAAGCAGAGGCAGCATAGCAAGCACAGCAAGCACAGGCAGCCCAACAAGCACAGGCGGCACAGCAAGCACAGGCAGCAAGCACAGGCAGCAGGCAAAGGCAGCACAGCAAGCACAGGCAGCAAGCACAGGCAGCACAGCAAGCACCGGCAGCACAGCAAGCACAGGCAGCAAGCACAGGCAGCACAGCAAGCACGGGTAGCAAGCACAGGCAGCACAACAAGCACAGGCGGCACAGCAAGCACACGCAGCGCAGCAAGCACAGTCAGCACGCACAGGCAGCACAGCAAGCACAGGCAGCAAGCACAGGCAGCAAGCACGGGCAGCACAGCAAGGACAGGCAGCACAGCAAGCACAGGCAGCAAGCGCAGGCAGCACAGCAAGCACAGGCAGCAAGCACAGGCAGCACAGCAAGCACAGGCAGCAAGCACAGGCAGCAAGCAAAGGCAGCACAGCAAGCACAGGCAGCAAGCACAGGCAGCAAGCACGGGCAGCACAGCAAGGACAGGCAGCACAGCAAGCACAGGCAGCAAGCACAGGCAGCAAGCAAAGGCAGCACAGCAAGCACAGGCAGCAAGCAAAGGCAGCACAGCTAGCACAGGCAGCAAGCACAGGCAGCACAGCAAGCACAGGCAGCAAGCACAGGCAGCAAGCAAAGGCAGCACAGCAAGCACAGGCAGCAAGCACAGGCAGCAAGCACGGGCAGCACAGCAAGGACAGGCAGCACAGCAAGCACAGGCAGCAAGCGCAGGCAGCACAGCAAGCACAGGCAGCACAACAAGCACAGGCGGCACAGCAAGCACAGGCAGCACAGCAAGCAGAGGCAGCAAGCACAGGCAGCACAGCAAGCACAGGCAGCAAGCACAGGCAGCACAGCAAGCACAGGCAGCAAGCACAGGCAGCAAACACAGGCAGCACAGCAAGCACAGGCAGCACAACAAGCACAGGCGGCACAGTAAGCAGAGGCAGCAAGCACAGGCAGCAAGCACATGCAGCAAGCAAAGGCAGCACAGCAAGCACAGGCAGCTTGCACATGCAGCATAGCAAGCACAGCAAGCACAGGCAGCACAGCAAGCACAGGCAGCAAGCACAGGCAGCAGGCAAAGGCAGCACAGCAAGCACAGGCAGCAAGCACAGGCAGCACAGCAAGCACCGGCAGCACAGCAAGCACAGGCAGCACAGCAAGCACAGGCAGCAAGCACAGGCAGCACAGCAAGCACGGGCAGCAAGCACAGGCAGCACAGCAAGCACAGGCAGCATAGCAAGCCAGGCAGCAAGCACAGGCAGCACAGCAAGCACAGGCAGCAAGCCCAGGCAGCAAGCACAGGCAGCACAGCAAGCACAGGCAGCGCAGCAAGCACAGGCAGCAAGCACAGGCAGCACAGCAAGCACAGTCAGCAAGCACAGACAGCACAGGCAGCACAGCAAGCACAGGCAGCAAGCACAGGCAGCACAGCAAGCACAGTCAGCAAGCACAGGCAGCACAGCAAGCACAGGCAGCAAGCACAGGCAGCAAGCACAGGCAGCACAGCAAGCACAGGCAGCACAACAAGCACAGGCGGCACAGCAAGCACAGGCAGCAAGCACAGGCAGCAAGCACATGCAGCAAGAAAAGGCAGCACAGCAAGCACAGGCAGCTTGCACAGGCAGCATAGCAAGCACAGCAAGCACAGGCAGCACAGGCAGCACAGACAGCAAGCACAGGCAGCACAGCAAGCAAAGGCAGAAAGCACAGGCAGCACAGGCAGCATAGCAAGCACAGGCAGCAAAGGAAGCAAGCACAGGCAGCACAGCAAGCACAGGCAGCAAGCACAGGCAGCACAGAAAGCACAGGCAGCAAGCACAGGCAGCAAGCACAGGCAGCACAGTAAGCACAGGCGGCACAGCAAGCACAGGCAGCAAGCACAGGCAGCAAGCAAAGGCAGCACAGCAAGCACAGGCAGCAAGCACAGGCAGCACAGGCAGCAAGCACAGGCAGCACAGCAAGCACAGGCAGCAAGCACAGGCAGCACAGCAAGCACAGGCAACAAGCACAGGCAGCACAGCAAGCACAGGCAGCACAGCAAGCACAGGCAGCAAGCACAGGTAGCACAGCAAGCACAAACAGCAAGCACAGGCAGCACAGCAAGCACAGGCAGCACAGCAAGCACAAACAGCAAGCATAGGCAGCACAGCAAGCACAGGCAGCAAGCAGAGGCAGCATAGCAAGCACAGCAAGCACGGGCAGCCCAACAAGCACAGGCGGCACAGCAAGCACAGGCAGCAAGCACAGGCAGCAGGCAAAGGCAGCACAGCAAGCACAGGCAGCAAGCACAGGCAGCAAGCAAAGGCAGCACAGCAAGCACAGGCAGCACAGCAAGCACAGGCAGCAAGCACAGGCAGCACAGCAAGCACACGCAGCGCAGCAAGCACAGGCAGAAAGCACAGGCAGCACAGCAAGCACAGGCAGCAAGCACAGGCAGCACAGCAAGCACAGGCAGAAAGCACAGGCAGAACAGCAAGCACAGGCAGCACAGCAAGCACAGGCAGCAAGCACAGGCAGCACAGCAAGCACAAACAGCAAGCACAGGCAGCACAGCAAGCACAGGCAACACAGCAAGCACAAACAGCAAGCATAGGCAGCACAGCAAGCACAGGCAGCAAGCACAGCAAGCACAGGCAACCCAACAAGCACAGGCGGCACAGCAAGCACAGGCAGCAAGCACAGGCAGCAGGCAAAGGCAGCACAGCAAGCACAGGCAGCAAGCACAGGCAGCACAGCAAGCACCGGCAGCACAGCAAGCACAGGCAGCACAGCAAGCACAGGCAGCAAGCACAGGCAGCACAGCAAGCACGGGCAGCAAGCACAGGCAGCACAGCAAGCACAGGCAGCATAGCAAGCCAGGCAGCAAGCACAGGCAGCACAGCAAGCACAGGCAGCAAGCCCAGGCAGCAAGCACAGGCAGCACAGCAAGCACAGGCAGCGCAGCAAGCACAGGCAGCAAGCACAGGCAGCACAGCAAGCACAGTCAGCAAGCACAGACAGCACAGGCAGCACAGCAAGCACAGGCAGCAAGCACAGGCAGCACAGCAAGCACAGTCAGCAAGCACAGGCAGCACAGCAAGCACAGGCAGCAAGCACAGGCAGCAAGCACAGGCAGCACAGCAAGCACAGGCAGCACAACAAGCACAGGCGGCACAGCAAGCACAGGCAGCAAGCACAGGCAGCAAGCACATGCAGCAAGAAAAGGCAGCACAGCAAGCACAGGCAGCTTGCACAGGCAGCATAGCAAGCACAGCAAGCACAGGCACCACAGGCAGCACAGACAGCAAGCACAGGCAGCACAGCAAGCAAAGGCAGAAAGCACAGGCAGCACAGGCAGCATAGCAAGCACAGGCAGCAAAGGAAGCAAGCACAGGCAGCACAGCAAGCACAGGCAGCAAGCACAGGCAGCACAGAAAGCACAGGCAGCAAGCACAGGCAGCAAGCACAGGCAGCAAGCACAGGCAGCACAGTAAGCACAGGCGGCACAGCAAGCACAGGCAGCAAGCACAGGCAGCAAGCAAAGGCAGCACAGCAAGCACAGGCAGCAAGCACAGGCAGCACAGGCAGCAAGCACAGGCAGCACAGCAAGCACAGGCAGCAAGCACAGGCAGCACAGCAAGCACAGGCAACAAGCACAGGCAGCACAGCAAGCACAGGCAGCACAGCAAGCACAGGCAGCAAGCACAGGTAGCACAGCAAGCACAAACAGCAAGCACAGGCAGCACAGCAAGCACAGGCAGCACAGCAAGCACAAACAGCAAGCATAGGCAGCACAGCAAGCACAGGCAGCAAGCAGAGGCAGCATAGCAAGCACAGCAAGCACAGGCAGCCCAACAAGCACAGGCGGCACAGCAAGCACAGGCAGCAAGCACAGGCAGCAGGCAAAGGCAGCACAGCAAGCACAGGCAGCAAGCACAGGCAGCACAGCAAGCACCGGCAGCACAGCAAGCACAGGCAGCAAGCACAGGCAGCACAGCAAGCACGGGTAGCAAGCACAGGCAGCACAACAAGCACAGGCGGCACAGCAAGCACAGCAAGCACAGGCAGCAAGCACAGGCAGCAAGCACATGCAGCAAGAAAAGGCAGCACAGCAAGCACAGGCAGCACAGCAAGCACAGGCAGCAAGCACAGGCAGCACAGCAAGCACGGGCAGCAAGCACAGGCAGCACAGCAAGCACAGGCAGCATAGCAAGCCAGGCAGCAAGCACAGGCAGCACAGCAAGCACAGGCAGCAAGCCCAGGCAGCAAGCACAGGCAGCACAGCAAGCACAGGCAGCGCAGCAAGCACAGGCAGCAAGCACAGGCAGCACAGCAAGCACAGTCAGCAAGCACAGACAGCACAGGCAGCACAGCAAGCACAGGCAGCAAGCACAGGCAGCACAGCAAGCACAGTCAGCAAGCACAGGCAGCACAGCAAGCACAGGCAGCAAGCACAGGCAGCAAGCACAGGCAGCACAGCAAGCACAGGCAGCACAACAAGCACAGGCGGCACAGCAAGCACAGGCAGCAAGCACAGGCAGCAAGCACATGCAGCAAGAAAAGGCAGCACAGCAAGCACAGGCAGCTTGCACAGGCAGCATAGCAAGCACAGCAAGCACAGGCACCACAGGCAGCACAGACAGCAAGCACAGGCAGCACAGCAAGCAAAGGCAGAAAGCACAGGCAGCACAGGCAGCATAGCAAGCACAGGCAGCAAAGGAAGCAAGCACAGGCAGCACAGCAAGCACAGGCAGCAAGCACAGGCAGCACAGAAAGCACAGGCAGCAAGCACAGGCAGCACAGCAAGCACAGGCAACAAGCACAGGCAGCACAGCAAGCACAGGCAGCACAGCAAGCACAGGCAGCAAGCACAGGTAGCACAGCAAGCACAAACAGCAAGCACAGGCAGCACAGCAAGCACAGGCAGCACAGCAAGCACAAACAGCAAGCATAGGCAGCACAGCAAGCACAGGCAGCAAGCAGAGGCAGCATAGCAAGCACAGGCAGCCCAACAAGCACAGGCGGCACAGCAAGCACAGGCAGCAAGCACAGGCAGCAGGCAAAGGCAGCACAGCAAGCACAGGCAGCAAGCACAGGCAGCACAGCAAGCACCGGCAGCACAGCAAGCACAGGCAGCAAGCACAGGCAGCACAGCAAGCACGGGTAGCAAGCACAGGCAGCACAACAAGCACAGGCGGCACAGCAAGCACAGCAAGCACAGGCAGCAAGCACAGGCAGCAAGCACATGCAGCAAGAAAAGGCAGCACAGCAAGCACAGGCAGCACAGCAAGCACAGGCAGCACAGAAGGCAAGCACAGGCAGCACAGCAAGCAAAGGCAGCAAGCACAGGCAGCACAGGCAGCATAGCAAGCACAGGCAGCGCAGCAAGCACAGGCAGCAAGCACAGGCAGCACAGCAAGCACAGGCAGCACAGCAAGCACACGCAGCGCAGCAAGCACAGTCAGCACGCACAGGCAGCACAGCAAGCACAGGCAGCAAGCACAGGCAGCAAAGCAAGCACAGCAAGCACAACAAGCACAGGCAGCACAACAAGCACAGGCGGCACAGCAAGCACAGGCAGCAAGCACAGGCAGCAAGCACATGCAGCAAGAAAAGGCAGCACAGCAAGCACAGGCAGCTTGCACAGGCAGCATAGCAAGCACAGCAAGCACAGGCAGCACAGCGAGCACAGGCAGCACAGACAGCAAGCACAGGCAGCACAGCAAGCAAAGGCAGCAAGCACAGCAAGCACAGACAGCACAGCAAGCACAGGCAGCACAACAAGCACAGGCGGCACAGCAAGCACAGGCAGCAAGCACAGGCAGCAAGCAAAGGCAGCACAGCAAGCACAGGCAGCAAGCAAAGGCAGCACAGCTAGCACAGGCAGCACAGCAAGCACACGCAGCGCAGCAAGCACAGGCAGCAAGCACAGGCAGCAAGCACAGCAAGCACAGGCAGCCCAACAAGCACAGGCGGCACAGCAAGCACAGGCAGCAAGCACAGGCAGCAAGCAAAGGCAGCACAGCAAGCACAGGCAGCACAGCAAGCACAGGCAGCAAGCACAGGCAGCACAGCAAGCACACGCAGCACAACAAGCACAGGCGGCACAGCAAGCACAGGCAGCACAGCAAGCAGAGGCAGCAAGCACAGGCAGCACAGCAAGCACAGGCAGCAAGCACAGGCAGCACAGCAAGCACAGGCAGCATAGCAAGCACAGCAAGCACAGGCAGCACAGCAAGCACAGGCAGCAAGCACAGGCAGCACAGCAAGCACACGCAGCGCAGCAAGCACAGGCAGCAAGCACAGGCAGCAAGCACATGCAGCAAGCAAAGGCAGCACAGCAAGCACAGGCAGCTTGCACAGGCAGCATAGCAAGCACAGCAAGCACAGGCAGCACAGCAAGCACACGCAGCGCAGCAAGCACAGGCAGCACAGCAAGCACAGGCAACAAGCACAGGCAGCACAGCAAGCACAGGCAGCACAGCAAGCACAGGCAGCAAGCACAGGCAGCACAGCAAGCACAAACAGCAAGCACAGGCAGCACAGCAAGCACAAACAGCAAGCATAGGCAGCACAGCAAGCACAGGCAGCATAGCAAGCACAGCAAGCACAGGCAGCCCAACAAGCACAGGCGGCACAGCAAGCACAGTCAGCAAGCACAGGCAGCAAGCACAGGCAGCACAGCAAGCACACGCAGCGCAGCAAGCACAGGCAGCAAGCACAGGCAGCAAGCACATGCAGCAAGCAAAGGCAGCACAGCAAGCACAGGCAGCTTGCACAGGCAGCATAGCAAGCACAGCAAGCACAGGCAGCACAGCAAGCACACGCAGCGCAGCAAGCACAGGCAGCAAGCACAGGCAACAAGCACAGGCAGCACAGCAAGCACAGGCAACAAGCACAGGCAGCACAGCAAGCACACGCAGCGCAGCAAGCACAGGCAGCAAGCACAGGCAGCAAGCACATGCAGCAAGCAAAGGCAGCACAGCAAGCACAGGCAGCAAGCACGGGCAGCATAGCAAGCACACGCAGCGCAGCAAGCACAGGCAGCAAGCACAGGCAGCACAGCAAGCAAAGGCAGCAAGCACAGGCAGCACAGGCAGCATAGCAAGCACAGGCAGCGCAGCAAGCACAGGCAGCAAGCACAGGCAGCACAGCAAGCACAGGCAGCACAGCAAGCACACGCAGCGCAGCAAGCACAGTCAGCACGCACAGGCAGCACAGCAAGCACAGGCAGCACAGAAGGCAAGCACAGGCAGCACAGCAAGCAAAGACAGCAAGCACAGGCAGCACAGGCAGCATAGCAAGCACAGGCAGCGCAGCAAGCACAGGCAGCAAGCACAGGCAGCACAGCAAGCACAGGCAGCACAGCAAGCACACGCAGCGCAGCAAGCACAGTCAGCACGCACAGGCAGCACAGCAAGCACAGGCAGCAAGCACAGGCAGCATAGCAAGCACAGCAAGCACAACAAGCACAGGCAGCACAACAAGCACAGGCGGCACAGCAAGCACAGGCAGCAAGCACAGGCAGCAAGCACATGCAGCAAGAAAAGGCAGCACAGCAAGCACAGGCAGCTTGCACAGGCAGCATAGCAAGCACAGCAAGCACAGGCAGCACAGCGAGCACAGGCAGCACAGACAGCAAGCACAGGCAGCACAGCAAGCAAAGGCAGCAAGCACAGCAAGCACAGACAGCACAGCAAGCACAGGCAGCACAACAAGCACAGGCGGCACAGCAAGCACAGGCAGCAAGCACAGGCAGCAAGCAAAGGCAGCACAGCAAGCACAGGCAGCAAGCAAAGGCAGCACAGCTAGCACAGGCAGCACAGCAAGCACACGCAGCGCAGCAAGCACAGGCAGCAAGCACAGGCAGCAAGCACAGCAAGCACAGGCAGCCCAACAAGCACAGGCGGCACAGCAAGCACAGGCAGCAAGCACAGGCAGCAAGCAAAGGCAGCACAGCAAGCACAGGCAGCACAGCAAGCACAGGCAGCAAGCACAGGCAGCACAGCAAGCACACGCAGCACAACAAGCACAGGCGGCACAGCAAGCACAGGCAGCACAGCAAGCAGAGGCAGCAAGCACAGGCAGCACAGCAAGCACAGGCAGCAAGCACAGGCAGCACAGCAAGCACAGGCAGCATAGCAAGCACAGCAAGCACAGGCAGCACAGCAAGCACAGGCAGCACAGCAAGCACAGGCAGCAAGCACAGGCAGCACAGCAAGCACACGCAGCGCAGCAAGCACAGGCAGCAAGCACAGGCAGCAAGCACAGGCAGCAAGCACATGCAGCAAGCAAAGGCAGCACAGCAAGCACAGGCAGCTTGCACAGGCAGCATAGCAAGCACAGCAAGCACAGGCAGCACAGCAAGCACACGCAGCGCAGCAAGCACAGGCAGCACAGCAAGCACAGGCAACAAGCACAGGCAGCACAGCAAGCACAGGCAGCACAGCAAGCACAGGCAGCAAGCACAGGCAGCACAGCAAGCACAAACAGCAAGCACAGGCAGCACAGCAAGCACAAACAGCAAGCATAGGCAGCACAGCAAGCACAGGCAGCATAGCAAGCACAGCAAGCACAGGCAGCCCAACAAGCACAGGCGGCACAGGCAGCACAGCAAGCAAAGGCAGCAAGCACAGGCAGCACAGGCAGCATAGCAAGCACAGGCAGCGCAGCAAGCACAGGCAGCAAGCACAGGCAGCACAGCAAGCACAGGCAGCACAGCAAGCACACGCAGCGCAGCAAGCACAGTCAGCACGCACAGGCAGCACAGCAAGCACAGGCAGCAAGCACAGGCAGCATAGCAAGCACAGCAAGCACAACAAGCACAGGCAGCACAACAAGCACAGGCGGCACAGCAAGCACAGGCAGCAAGCACAGGCAGCAAGCACATGCAGCAAGAAAAGGCAGCACAGCAAGCAAAGGCAGCACAGCAAGCACAGGCAGCAAGCACGGGCAGCATAGCAAGCACACGCAGCGCAGCAAGCACAGGCAGCAAGCACAGGCAGCACAGCAAGCAAAGGCAGCAAGCACAGGCAGCACAGGCAGCATAGCAAGCACAGGCAGCGCAGCAAGCACAGGCAGCAAGCACAGGCAGCACAGCAAGCACAGGCAGCACAGCAAGCACACGCAGCGCAGCAAGCACAGTCAGCACGCACAGGCAGCACAGCAAGCACAGGCAGCAAGCACAGGCAGCATAGCAAGCACAGCAAGCACAACAAGCACAGGCAGCACAACAAGCACAGGCGGCACAGCAAGCACAGGCAGCAAGCACAGGCAGCAAGCACATGCAGCAAGAAAAGGCAGCACAGCAAGCACAGGCAGCTTGCACAGGCAGCATAGCAAGCACAGCAAGCACAGGCAGCACAGCGAGCACAGGCAGCACAGACAGCAAGCACAGGCAGCACAGCAAGCAAAGGCAGCAAGCACAGCAAGCACAGACAGCACAGCAAGCACAGGCAGCACAACAAGCACAGGCGGCACAGCAAGCACAGGCAGCAAGCACAGGCAGCAAGCAAAGGCAGCACAGCAAGCACAGGCAGCAAGCAAAGGCAGCACAGCTAGCACAGGCAGCACAGCAAGCACACGCAGCGCAGCAAGCACAGGCAGCAAGCACAGGCAGCAAGCACAGGCAGCAAGCACAGCAAGCACAGGCAGCCCAACAAGCACAGGCGGCACAGCAAGCACAGGCAGCAAGCACAGGCAGCAAGCAAAGGCAGCACAGCAAGCACAGGCAGCACAGCAAGCACAGGCAGCAAGCACAGGCAGCACAGCAAGCACACGCAGCACAACAAGCACAGGCGGCACAGCAAGCACAGGCAGCACAGCAAGCAGAGGCAGCAAGCACAGGCAGCACAGCAAGCACAGGCAGCAAGCACAGGCAGCACAGCAAGCACAGGCAGCATAGCAAGCACAGCAAGCACAGGCAGCACAGCAAGCACAGGCAGCACAGCAAGCACAGGCAGCAAGCACAGGCAGCACAGCAAGCACACGCAGCGCAGCAAGCACAGGCAGCAAGCACAGGCAGCAAGCACATGCAGCAAGCAAAGGCAGCACAGCAAGCACAGGCAGCTTGCACAGGCAGCATAGCAAGCACAGCAAGCACAGGCAGCACAGCAAGCACACGCAGCGCAGCAAGCACAGGCAGCAAGCACAGGCAGCACAGCAAGCACAGGCAACAAGCACAGGCAGCACAGCAAGCACAGGCAGCACAGCAAGCACAGGCAGCAAGCACAGGCAGCACAGCAAGCACAAACAGCAAGCACAGGCAGCACAGCAAGCACAAACAGCAAGCATAGGCAGCACAGCAAGCACAGGCAGCATAGCAAGCACAGCAAGCACAGGCAGCCCAACAAGCACAGGCGGCACAGCAAGCACAGTCAGCAAGCACAGGCAGCAAGCACAGGCAGCACAGCAAGCACACGCAGCGCAGCAAGCACAGGCAGCAAGCACAGGCAGCAAGCACATGCAGCAAGCAAAGGCAGCACAGCAAGCACAGGCAGCTTGCACAGGCAGCATAGCAAGCACAGCAAGCACAGGCAGCACAGACAGCAAGCACAGGCAGCACAGCAAGCAAAGGCAGCAAGCACAGCAAGCACAGACAGCACAGCAAGCACAGGCAGCACAACAAGCACAGGCGGCACAGCAAGCACAGGCAGCAAGCACAGGCAGCAAGCACAGGCAGCAAGCACATGCAGCAAGAAAAGGCAGCACAGGTAGCAAGCACAGGCAGCAAGCACATGCAGCAAGAAAAGGCAGCACAGCAAGCACAGGCAGCTTGCACAGGCAGCATAGCAAGCACAGCAAGCACAGGCAGCACAGCGAGCACAGGCAGCACAGACAGCAAGCACAGGCAGCACAGCAAGCAAAGGCAGCAAGCACAGCAAGCACAGACAGCACAGCAAGCACAGGCAGCACAACAAGCACAGGCGGCACAGCAAGCACAGGCAGCAAGCACAGGCAGCAAGCAAAGGCAGCACAGCAAGCACAGGCAGCAAGCAAAGGCAGCACAGCTAGCACAGGCAGCAAGCACAGGCAGCACAGCAAGCACAGGCAGCAAGCACAGGCAGCAAGCAAAGGCAGCACAGCAAGCACAGGCAGCAAGCACAGGCAGCAAGCACGGGCAGCACAGCAAGGACAGGCAGCACAGCAAGCACAGGCAGCAAGCGCAGGCAGCACAGCAAGCACAGGCAGCACAACAAGCACAGGCGGCACAGCAAGCACAGGCAGCACAGCAAGCAGAGGCAGCAAGCACAGGCAGCACAGCAAGCACAGGCAGCAAGCACAGGCAGCACAGCAAGCACAGGCAGCAAGCACAGGCAGCAAACACAGGCAGCACAGCAAGCACAGGCAGCACAACAAGCACAGGCGGCACAGTAAGCAGAGGCAGCAAGCACAGGCAGCAAGCACATGCAGCAAGCAAAGGCAGCACAGCAAGCACAGGCAGCTTGCACATGCAGCATAGCAAGCACAGCAAGCACAGGCAGCACAGCAAGCACAGGCAGCAAGCACAGGCAGCAGGCAAAGGCAGCACAGCAAGCACAGGCAGCAAGCACAGGCAGCACAGCAAGCACCGGCAGCACAGCAAGCACAGGCAGCACAGCAAGCACAGGCAGCAAGCACAGGCAGCACAGCAAGCACGGGCAGCAAGCACAGGCAGCACAGCAAGCACAGGCAGCATAGCAAGCCAGGCAGCAAGCACAGGCAGCACAGCAAGCACAGGCAGCAAGCCCAGGCAGCAAGCACAGGCAGCACAGCAAGCACAGGCAGCGCAGCAAGCACAGGCAGCAAGCACAGGCAGCACAGCAAGCACAGTCAGCAAGCACAGACAGCACAGGCAGCACAGCAAGCACAGGCAGCAAGCACAGGCAGCACAGCAAGCACAGTCAGCAAGCACAGGCAGCACAGCAAGCACAGGCAGCAAGCACAGGCAGCAAGCACAGGCAGCACAGCAAGCACAGGCAGCACAACAAGCACAGGCGGCACAGCAAGCACAGGCAGCAAGCACAGGCAGCAAGCACATGCAGCAAGAAAAGGCAGCACAGCAAGCACAGGCAGCTTGCACAGGCAGCATAGCAAGCACAGCAGGCACAGGCAGCACAGGCAGCACAGACAGCAAGCACAGGCAGCACAGCAAGCAAAGGCAGAAAGCACAGGCAGCACAGGCAGCATAGCAAGCACAGGCAGCAAAGGAAGCAAGCACAGGCAGCACAGCAAGCACAGGCAGCAAGCACAGGCAGCACAGAAAGCACAGGCAGCAAGCACAGGCAGCAAGCACAGGCAGCACAGTAAGCACAGGCGGCACAGCAAGCACAGGCAGCAAGCACAGGCAGCAAGCAAAGGCAGCACAGCAAGCACAGGCAGCAAGCACAGGCAGCACAGGCAGCAAGCACAGGCAGCATAGCAAGCACAGGCAGCAAGCACAGGCAGCACAGCAAGCACAGGCAACAAGCACAGGCAGCACAGAAAGCACAGGCAGCACAGCAAGCACAGGCAGCAAGCACAGGTAGCACAGCAAGCACAAACAGCAAGCACAGGCAGCACAGCAAGCACAGGCAGCACAGCAAGCACAAACAGCAAGCATAGGCAGCACAGCAAGCACAGGCAGCACAGCAAGCACAGGCAGCAAGCAGAGGCAGCATAGCAAGCACAGCAAGCACAGGCAGCCCAACAAGCACAGGCGGCACAGCAAGCACAGGCAGCAAGCACAGGCAGCAGGCAAAGGCAGCACAGCAAGCACAGGCAGCAAGCACAGGCAGCACAGCAAGCACCGGCAGCACAGCAAGCACAGGCAGCACAACAAGCACAGGCGGCACAGCAAGCACAGCAAGCACAGGCAGCAAGCACAGGCAGCAAGCACATGCAGCAAGAAAAGGCAGCACAGCAAGCACAGGCAGCACAGCAAGCACAGGCAGCACAGACAGCAAGCACAGGCAGCACAGCAAGCAAAGGCAGCAAGCACAGGCAGCACAGGCAGCATAGCAAGCACAGGCAGCGCAGCAAGCACAGGCAGCAAGCACAGGCAGCACAGCAAGCACAGGCAGCACAGCAAGCACACGCAGCGCAGCAAGCACAGTCAGCACGCACAGGCAGCACAGCAAGCACAGGCAGCAAGCACAGGCAGCATAGCAAGCACAGCAAGCACAACAAGCACAGGCAGCACAACAAGCACAGGCGGCACAGCAAGCACAGGCAGCAAGCACAGGCAGCAAGCACATGCAGCAAGAAAAGGCAGCACAGCAAGCACAGGCAGCTTGCACAGGCAGCATAGCAAGCACAGCAAGCACAGGCAGCACAGCGAGCACAGGCAGCACAGACAGCAAGCACAGGCAGCATAGCAAGCAAAGGCAGCAAGCACAGCAAGCACAGACAGCACAGCAAGCACAGGCAGCACAACAAGCACAGGCGGCACAGCAAGCACAGGCAGCAAGCACAGGCAGCAAGCAAAGGCAGCACAGCAAGCACAGGCAGCAAGCAAAGGCAGCACAGCTAGCACAGGCAGCACAGCAAGCACACGCAGCGCAGCAAGCACAGGCAGCAAGCACAGGCAGCAAGCACAGGCAGCAAGCACAGCAAGCACAGGCAGCCCAACAAGCACAGGCGGCACAGCAAGCACAGGCAGCAAGCACAGGCAGCAAGCAAAGGCAGCACAGCAAGCACAGGCAGCACAGCAAGCACAGGCAGCAAGCACAGGCAGCACAGCAAGCACACGCAGCACAACAAGCACAGGCGGCACAGCAAGCACAGGCAGCACAGCAAGCAGAGGCAGCAAGCACAGGCAGCACAGAAAGCACAGGCAGCAAGCACAGGCAGCACAGCAAGCACAGGCAGCATAGCAAGCACAGCAAGCACAGGCAGCACAGCAAGCACAGGCAGCACAGCAAGCACAGGCAGCAAGCACAGGCAGCACAGCAAGCACACGCAGCGCAGCAAGCACAGGCAGCAAGCACAGGCAGCAAGCACATGCAGCAAGCAAAGGCAGCACAGCAAGCACAGGCAGCTTGCACAGGCAGCATAGCAAGCACAGCAAGCACAGGCAGCACAGCAAGCACACGCAGCGCAGCAAGCACAGGCAGCAAGCACAGGCAGCACAGCAAGCACAGGCAACAAGCACAGGCAGCACAGCAAGCACAGGCAGCACAGCAAGCACAGGCAGCACAGCAAGCACAAACAGCAAGCACAGGCAGCACAGCAAGCACAAACAGCAAGCATAGGCAGCACAGCAAGCACAGGCAGCATAGCAAGCACAGGCAGCCCAACAAGCACAGGCGGCACAGCAAGCACAGTCAGCAAGCACAGGCAGCAAGCACAGGCAGCACAGCAAGCACACGCAGCGCAGCAAGCACAGGCAGCAAGCACAGGCAGCAAGCACATGCAGCAAGCAAAGGCAGCACAGCAAGCACAGGCAGCTTGCACAGGCAGCATAGCAAGCACAGCAAGCACAGGCAGCACAGCAAGCACACGCAGCGCAGCAAGCACAGGCAGCAAGCACAGGCAACAAGCACAGGCAGCACAGCAAGCACAGGCAACAAGCACAGGCAGCACAGCAAGCACACGCAGCGCAGCAAGCACAGGCAGCAAGCACAGGCAGCAAGCACATGCAGCAAGCAAAGGCAGCACAGCAAGCACAGGCAGCAAGCACGGGCAGCATAGCAAGCACACGCAGCGCAGCAAGCACAGGCAGCAAGCACAGGCAGCAAGCACAGGCAGCACGCACATGCAGCAAGCAAAGGCAGCACAGCAAGCGCAGGCAGCATAGCAAGCACAGCAAGCACAGGCAGCAAGCACAGGCAGCAAGCACAGGCAGCAAACACAGGCAGCACAGCAAGCACAGGCAGCACAACAAGCACAGGCGGCACAGTAAGCAGAGGCAGCAAGCACAGGCAGCAAGCACATGCAGCAAGCAAAGGCAGCACAGCAAGCACAGGCAGCTTGCACATGCAGCATAGCAAGCACAGCAAGCACGGGCAGCACAGCAAGCACAGGCAGCAAGCACAGGCAGCACAGCAAGCACACGCAGCGCAGCAAGCACAGGCAGCAAGCACAGGCAGCACAGCAAGCACAGGCAGCAAGCACAGGCAGCACAGCTAGCACAGGCAGCACAGCAAGCACAAACAGCAAGCACAGCCAGCACAGCAAGCACAGGCAGCAAGCACTGGCAGCAAGCACAGGCAGCAAAAAAAGCACAAACAGCAAGCATAGGCAGCACAGCAAGCACAGGCAGCAAGCACAGGCAGCACAGCAAGCACAAACAGCAAGCATAGGCAGCACAGCAAGCACAGGCAGCATAGCAAGCACAGCAAGCACAGGCAGCCCAACAAGCACAGGCGGCACAGCAAGCACAGGCAGCAAGCAGAGGCAGCAAGCAAAGACAGCACAGCAAGCACAGGCAGAACAGCAAGCACAGGCAGCAAGCACAGGCAGCACAGCAAGCACAAACAGCAGGCATAGGCAGCACAGCAAGCACAGGCAGCATACCAAGCACAGGCAGCCCAACAAGCACAGGCGGCACAGCAAGCACAGGCAGCAAGCACAGGCAGCAAGCAAAGGCAGCACAGCAAGCACAGGCAGCACAGCAAGCACAGGCAGCAAGCACAGGCAGCACAGCAAGCATACGCAGCGCAGCAAACACAGGCATCACAGCAAGCACAGGCAGCAAGCACAAGCAGCACAGCAAGCACAGGCAGCAAGCACAGGCAGCTCAGGCAGCTCAGGCAGCACAGCAAGCACAGGCAGCACGGCAAGAACAGGCAGCAAGCACAGGCAGCACTGGCAGCACAGGCAGCAAGCACAGGCAGCACAGCAAGCACAGGCAGCACAGCAAGCACAGGCAGCAAGCACAAGCAGCACAGCAAGCACAGGCAGCAGCAACAGGCAGCACAGCAAGCACAGGCAGCAAGCACAGGCAGAAAGCACAGGCAGAACAGCAAGCACAGGCAGCACAGCAAGCACAGGCAGCACAGCAAGCACAGGCAGCAAGCACAGGCAGCACAGCAAGCACAAACAGCAAGCATAGGCAGCACAGCAAGCACAGGCAGCAAGCACAGGCAGCATAGCAAGCACAGCAAACACAGGCAGCCCAACAAGCACAGGCGGCACAGCAAGCACAGGCAGCAAGCAAAGGCAGCACAGCAAGCACAGGCAGCACAGGCAGCACAACAAGCACAGGCGGCACAGCAAGCACAGGCAGCAAGCACAGGCAGCACAGCAAGCACACGCAGCAAGCACAGGCAGCAAGCACAGGCAGCTCAGGCAGCACAGCAAGCACAGGCAGCAAGCACAGGCAGCAAGCACAGGCAGCACTGGCAGCACAGGCAGCAAGCACAGGCAGCACAGGCAGCAAGCAGAGGCAGCACAGCAAGCACAGGCAGCAAGCACAAGCAGCACAGCAAGCACAGGCAGCAAGCACAGGCAGCAAGCACAGGCAGCACAGCAAGCACGGGCAGCACAGCACAGGCAGCACAGCAAGCACAGGCAGCAAGCACAGGCAGCAAGCAAAGGCAGCACAGCAAGCACAGGCAGCAAGCACGGGCAGCACAGCAAGGACAGGCAGCACAGCAAGCACAGGCAGCAAGCGCAGGCAGCACAGCAAGCACAGGCAGCACAACAAGCACAGGCGGCACAGCAAGCACAGGCAGCAAGCACAGGCAGCACAGCAAGCAGAGGCAGCAAGCACAGGCAGCAAACACAGGCAGCACAGCAAGCACAGGCAGCAAGCCCAGGCAGCAAGCACAGGCAGCACAGCAAGCACAGGCATCACAACAAGCACAGGCGGCACAGCAAGCACAGGCAGCAAGCACAGGCAGCAAGCACATGCAGCAAGCAAAGGCAGCACAGCAAGCACAGGCAGCTTGCACAGGCAGCACAGCAAGCCCAGGCAGCACAGCAAGTGCAGCAAGCACAGACAGCACAGCAAGCACAGGCAGCACAGCAAGCACAGGCAACACAGTAAGCACAGGCAGCAAGCACAGGCAGCACAGGCAGCACAGGCAGCAAGCACGGGCATGTTAGAAACCCGCAAAATAGCTCGACGAGATGTGTTCGTTTTAGCGATTCTGGGGGAAGTGCAGAGGGGTCAAGCTCCGTCCTCTTTAAAACAGGCAAAGCCTGCTCCGATCTTCGGCGAAATTCACTCTCGCATTTGTTTACAATGCTTACTCTTACTGAGACGCAGGTCAATGCACCGGCCGCCGAGGTAAACATATGATCCGCGACTCTCGGCGCCTCCAAAAACAGGTGACACAGCAACGCACTGTCGTGTGCCACTGTCGAATTACCGCGTGTTATGGGCGAAATCAAAAGCATCGCTAACAGGCAGCAAGCACAGGCAGCATAGCAAGCACAGCCAGCACAGGCAGCACAGCAAGCACAGGCAGCACAGCAAGCACAGACAGCAAGCACAGGCAGCACAGCAAGCAAAGGCAGCAAGCACAGGCAGCACAGGCAGCATAGCAAGCACAGGCAGCACAGGAAGCAAGCACAGGCAGCACAGCAAGCACAGGCAGCACAGCAAGCACAGGCAGCAAGCACAGGCAGCAAGCAAAGGCAGCACAGCAAGCACAGGCAGCAAGCACAGGCAGCACAGCAAGCACAGGCAGCCCAACAAGCACAGGCAGCACAGCAAGCACAGACAGCACAGCAAGCACAGGCAGCTTGCACAGACAGCACAGGCAGCAAGCACAGGCAGCACAGCAAACACAGGCAGCACAGCAAGCACAGGCAGCACAGCACAGGCAGCACAGCAAACACAGGCAGCACAGCAAGCACAGGCAGCAAGCACAGGCAGCACAGCAAGCACAGGCAGCAAGCACAGGCAGCACAGCAAGCACAGGCAGCACAGCACAGGCAGCACAGGCAGCACAGAAAGCACAGGCAGCAAGCACAGGCAGCACAGCAAACACAGGCAGCACAGCAAGCACAGGCAGCAAGAACACGCAGCACAGAAAGCACAGACAGCACAGCAAGCACAGGCAGCACAGCTAGCACAGGCAGCAAGCACAGGCAGCACAGGCAGCAAGCAGAGGCAGCACAGCAAGCACAGGCAGCAAGCACAGGCAGCACAGCAAGCACAGGCAGCAAGCACGGGCAGCACAGCAAGGAGAGGCAGCACAGCAAGCACAGGCAGCTTGCACAGGCAGCAAGCACAGGTAGCACAGCAAGCACAGGCAGCAAGCGCAGGCAGCACAACAAGCACAGGCAGCACAGCAAGCACAGGCAGCACAACAAGCACAGGCAGCGCAGCAAGCACAGGCAGCACAGCAAGCACAGGCAGCAAGCACAGGCAGCAAGCACAGGTAGCACAGCAAGCACAGGCAGCAAGCGCAGGCAGCACAACAAGCACAGGCAGCACAGCAAGCACAGGCAGCACAACAAGCACAGGCAGCGCAGCAAGCACAGGCAGCACAGCAAGCACAGGCAGCAAGCACAGGCAGCACAGCAAACACAGGGAGCAAGCACAGGCAGCACAGCAAGCACAGGCAGCAAGCATAGGCAGCACAGCAAGCACAGGCAGCACAGCAAGCACAGGCAGCAAGCATAGGCAGCACAGCAAGCACAGGCAGCAAGCACAGGCAGCATAGCAAGCACAGCAAACACAGGCAGCCCAACAAGCACAGGCGGTACAGCAAGCACAGGCAGCAAGCACAGGCAGCAAGCAAAGGCAGCACAGCAAGCACACGCAGCGCAGCAAGCACAGGCAGCAAGCACAGGCAGCACAGCAAGCACAGGCAACAAGCACAGGCAGCACAGCAAGCACAGGCAGCACAGCAAGCACAGGCAGCAAGCACAGGCAGCACAGCAAGCACAAACAGCAAGCACAGGCAGCACAGCAAGCACAAACAGCAAGCATAGGCAGCACAGCAAGCACAGGCAGCATAGCAAGCACAGCAAGCACAGGCAGCCCAACAAGCACAGGCGGCACAGCAAGCACAGTCAGCAAGCACAGGCAGCAAGCAAAGGCAGCACAGCAAGCACAGGCAGCAAGCACAGGCAGCACAGCAAGCACACGCGGCACAGCAAGCACAGTCAGCAAGCACAGGCAGCAAGCACAGGCAGCACAGCAAGCACAGGCAGCACAGCAAGCACAGGCAGCAAGCAGAGGCAGCATAGCAAGCACAGCAAGCACAGGCAGCCCAACAAGCACAGGCGGCACAGCAAGCACAGGCAGCAAGCACAGGCAGCAGGCAAAGGCAGCACAGCAAGCACAGGCAGCAAGCACAGGCAGCATAGCAAGCACAGCAAGCACAACAAGCACAGGCAGCACAACAAGCACAGGCGGCACAGCAAGCACAGGCAGCAAGCACAGGCAGCAAGCACATGCAGCAAGAAAAGGCAGCACAGCAAGCACAGGCAGCTTGCACAGGCAGCATAGCAAGCACAGCAAGCACAGGCAGCACAGCGAGCACAGGCAGCACAGACAGCAAGCACAGGCAGCACAGCAAGCACAAACAGCAAGCACAGGCAGCACAGCAAGCACAAACAGCAAGCATAGGCAGCACAGCAAGCACAGGCAGCATAGCAAGCACAGCAAGCACAGGCAGCCCAACAAGCACAGGCGGCACAGCAAGCACAGTCAGCAAGCACAGGCAGCAAGCACAGGCAGCACAGCAAGCACAGGCAGCACAGCAAGCACAAACAGCAAGCATAGGCAGCACAGCAAGCACAGGCAGCACAGCAAGCACAGGCAGCAAGCAGAGGCAGCATAGCAAGCACAGCAAGCACAGGCAGCCCAACAAGCACAGGCGGCACAGCAAGCACAGGCAGCAAGCACAGGCAGCAGGCAAAGGCAGCACAGCAAGCACAGGCAGCAAGCACAGGCAGCACAGCAAGCACCGGCAGCACAGCAAGCACAGGCAGCACAACAAGCACAGGCGGCACAGCAAGCACAGCAAGCACAGGCAGCAAGCACAGGCAGCAAGCACATGCAGCAAGAAAAGGCAGCACAGCAAGCACAGGCAGCACAGCAAGCACAGGCAGCACAGACAGCAAGCACAGGCAGCACAGCAAGCAAAGGCAGCAAGCACAGGCAGCACAGGCAGCATAGCAAGCACAGGCAGCGCAGCAAGCACAGGCAGCAAGCACAGGCAGCACAGCAAGCACAGGCAGCACAGCAAGCACACGCAGCGCAGCAAGCACAGTCAGCACGCACAGGCAGCACAGCAAGCACAGGCAGCAAGCACAGGCAGCATAGCAAGCACAGCAAGCACAACAAGCACAGGCAGCACAACAAGCACAGGCGGCACAGCAAGCACAGGCAGCAAGCACAGGCAGCAAGCACATGCAGCAAGAAAAGGCAGCACAGCAAGCACAGGCAGCTTGCACAGGCAGCATAGCAAGCACAGCAAGCACAGGCAGCACAGCGAGCACAGGCAGCACAGACAGCAAGCACAGGCAGCACAGCAAGCAAAGGCAGCAAGCACAGCAAGCACAGACAGCACAGCAAGCACAGGCAGCACAACAAGCACAGGCGGCACAGCAAGCACAGGCAGCAAGCACAGGCAGCAAGCAAAGGCAGCACAGCAAGCACAGGCAGCACAGCTAGCACAGGCAGCACAGCAAGCACACGCAGCGCAGCAAGCACAGGCAGCAAGCACAGGCAGCAAGCACAGGCAGCAAGCACAGCAAGCACAGGCAGCCCAACAAGCACAGGCGGCACAGCAAGCACAGGCAGCAAGCACAGGCAGCAAGCAAAGGCAGCACAGCAAGCACAGGCAGCACAGCAAGCACAGGCAGCAAGCACAGGCAGCACAGCAAGCACACGCAGCACAACAAGCACAGGCGGCACAGCAAGCACAGGCAGCACAGCAAGCAGAGGCAGCAAGCACAGGCAGCACAGCAAGCACAGGCAGCAAGCACAGGCAGCACAGCAAGCACAGGCAGCATAGCAAGCACAGCAAGCACAGGCAGCACAGCAAGCACAGGCAGCACAGCAAGCACAGGCAGCAAGCACAGGCAGCACAGCAAGCACACGCAGCGCAGCAAGCACAGGCAGCAAGCACAGGCAGCAAGCACATGCAGCAAGCAAAGGCAGCACAGCAAGCACAGGCAGCAAGCACATGCAGCAAGCAAAGGCAGCACAGCAAGCACAGGCAGCTTGCACAGGCAGCATAGCAAGCACAGCAAGCACAGGCAGCACAGCAAGCACACGCAGCGCAGCAAGCACAGGCAGCAAGCACAGGCAGCACAGCAAGCACAGGCAACAAGCACAGGCAGCACAGCAAGCACAGGCAGCACAGCAAGCACAGGCAGCAAGCACAGGCAGCACAGCAAGCACAAACAGCAAGCACAGGCAGCACAGCAAGCACAAACAGCAAGCATAGGCAGCACAGCAAGCACAGGCAGCATAGCAAGCACAGCAAGCACAGGCAGCCCAACAAGCACAGGCGGCACAGCAAGCACAGTCAGCAAGCACAGGCAGCAAGCACAGGCAGCACAGCAAGCACACGCAGCGCAGCAAGCACAGGCAGCAAGCACAGGCAGCAAGCACATGCAGCAAGCAAAGGCAGCACAGCAAGCACAGGCAGCTTGCACAGGCAGCATAGCAAGCACAGCAAGCACAGGCAGCACAGCAAGCACACGCAGCGCAGCAAGCACAGGCAGCAAGCACAGGCAACAAGCACAGGCAGCACAGCAAGCACACGCAGCGCAGCAAGCACAGGCAGCAAGCACAGGCAGCAAGCACAGGCAGCACAGCAAGCACACGCAGCGCAGCAAGCACAGGCAGCAAGCACAGGCAGCAAGCACATGCAGCAAGCAAAGGCAGCACAGCAAGCACAGGCAGCAAGCACGGGCAGCATAGCAAGCACACGCAGCGCAGCAAGCACAGGCAGCAAGCACAGGCAGCAAGCACAGGCAGCACGCACATGCAGCAAGCAAAGGCAGCACAGCAAGCGCAGGCAGCATAGCAAGCACAGCAAGCACAGGCAGCACAGCAAGCACAGGCAGCAAGCACAGGCAGCAAACACAGGCAGCACAGCAAGCACAGGCAGCACAACAAGCACAGGCGGCACAGTAAGCAGAGGCAGCAAGCACAGGCAGCAAGCACATGCAGCAAGCAAAGGCAGCACAGCAAGCACAGGCAGCTTGCACATGCAGCATAGCAAGCACAGCAAGCACAGGCAGCACAGCAAGCACAGGCAGCAAGCACAGGCAGCACAGCAAGCACACGCAGCGCAGCAAGCACAGGCAGCAAGCACAGGCAGCACAGCAAGCACAGGCAGCAAGCACAGGCAGCACAACAAGCACAGGCGGCACAGCAAGCACAGGCAGCAAGCACAGGCAGCAAGCACATGCAGCAAGAAAAGGCAGCACAGCAAGCACAGGCAGCTTGCACAGGCAGCATAGCAAGCACAGCAAGCACAGGCAGCACAGCGAGCACAGGCAGCACAGACAGCAAGCACAGGCAGCACAGCAAGCAAAGGCAGCAAGCACAGCAAGCACAGACAGCACAGCAAGCACAGGCAGCACAACAAGCACAGGCGGCACAGCAAGCACAGGCAGCAAGCACAGGCAGCAAGCAAAGGCAGCACAGCAAGCACAGGCAGCACAGCTAGCACAGGCAGCACAGCAAGCACACGCAGCGCAGCAAGCACAGGCAGCAAGCACAGGCAGCAAGCACAGGCAGCAAGCACAGCAAGCACAGGCAGCCCAACAAGCACAGGCGGCACAGCAAGCACAGGCAGCAAGCACAGGCAGCAAGCAAAGGCAGCACAGCAAGCACAGGCAGCACAGCAAGCACAGGCAGCAAGCACAGGCAGCACAGCAAGCACACGCAGCACAACAAGCACAGGCGGCACAGCAAGCACAGGCAGCACAGCAAGCAGAGGCAGCAAGCACAGGCAGCACAGCAAGCACAGGCAGCAAGCACAGGCAGCACAGCAAGCACAGGCAGCATAGCAAGCACAGCAAGCACAGGCAGCACAGCAAGCACAGGCAGCACAGCAAGCACAGGCAGCAAGCACAGGCAGCACAGCAAGCACACGCAGCGCAGCAAGCACAGGCAGCAAGCACAGGCAGCAAGCACATGCAGCAAGCAAAGGCAGCACAGCAAGCACAGGCAGCAAGCACATGCAGCAAGCAAAGGCAGCACAGCAAGCACAGGCAGCTTGCACAGGCAGCATAGCAAGCACAGCAAGCACAGGCAGCACAGCAAGCACACGCAGCGCAGCAAGCACAGGCAGCAAGCACAGGCAGCACAGCAAGCACAGGCAACAAGCACAGGCAGCACAGCAAGCACAGGCAGCACAGCAAGCACAGGCAGCAAGCACAGGCAGCACAGCAAGCACAAACAGCAAGCACAGGCAGCACAGCAAGCACAAACAGCAAGCATAGGCAGCACAGCAAGCACAGGCAGCATAGCAAGCACAGCAAGCACAGGCAGCCCAACAAGCACAGGCGGCACAGCAAGCACAGTCAGCAAGCACAGGCAGCAAGCACAGGCAGCACAGCAAGCACACGCAGCGCAGCAAGCACAGGCAGCAAGCACAGGCAGCAAGCACATGCAGCAAGCAAAGGCAGCACAGCAAGCACAGGCAGCTTGCACAGGCAGCATAGCAAGCACAGCAAGCACAGGCAGCACAGCAAGCACACGCAGCGCAGCAAGCACAGGCAGCAAGCACAGGCAACAAGCACAGGCAGCACAGCAAGCACACGCAGCGCAGCAAGCACAGGCAGCAAGCACAGGCAGCAAGCACAGGCAGCACAGCAAGCACACGCAGCGCAGCAAGCACAGGCAGCAAGCACAGGCAGCAAGCACATGCAGCAAGCAAAGGCAGCACAGCAAGCACAGGCAGCAAGCACGGGCAGCATAGCAAGCACACGCAGCGCAGCAAGCACAGGCAGCAAGCACAGGCAGCAAGCACAGGCAGCACGCACATGCAGCAAGCAAAGGCAGCACAGCAAGCGCAGGCAGCATAGCAAGCACAGCAAGCACAGGCAGCACAGCAAGCACAGGCAGCAAGCACAGGCAGCAAACACAGGCAGCACAGCAAGCACAGGCAGCACAACAAGCACAGGCGGCACAGTAAGCAGAGGCAGCAAGCACAGGCAGCAAGCACATGCAGCAAGCAAAGGCAGCACAGCAAGCACAGGCAGCTTGCACATGCAGCATAGCAAGCACAGCAAGCACAGGCAGCACAGCAAGCACAGGCAGCAAGCACAGGCAGCACAGCAAGCACACGCAGCGCAGCAAGCACAGGCAGCAAGCACAGGCAGCACAGCAAGCACAGGCAGCAAGCACAGGCAGCACAGCTAGCACAGGCAGCACAGCAAGCACAAACAGCAAGCACAGCCAGCACAGCAAGCACAGGCAGCAAGCACTGGCAGCAAGCACAGGCAGCAAAAAAAGCACAAACAGCAAGCATAGGCAGCACAGCAAGCACAGGCAGCAAGCACAGGCAGCACAGCAAGCACAAACAGCAAGCATAGGCAGCACAGCAAGCACAGGCAGCATAGCAAGCACAGCAAGCACAGGCAGCCCAACAAGCACAGGCGGCACAGCAAGCACAGGCAGCAAGCAGAGGCAGCAAGCAAAGACAGCACAGCAAGCACAGGCAGAACAGCAAGCACAGGCAGCAAGCACAGGCAGCACAGCAAGCACAAACAGCAGGCATAGGCAGCACAGCAAGCACAGGCAGCATAGCAAGCACAGGCAGCCCAACAAGCACAGGCGGCACAGCAAGCACAGGCAGCAAGCACAGGCAGCAAGCAAAGGCAGCACAGCAAGCACAGGCAGCACAGCAAGCACAGGCAGCAAGCACAGGCAGCACAGCAAGCATACGCAGCGCAGCAAACACAGGCATCACAGCAAGCACAGGCAGCAAGCACAAGCAGCACAGCAAGCACAGGCAGCAAGCACAGGCAGCTCAGGCAGCTCAGGCAGCACAGCAAGCACAGGCAGCACGGCAAGAACAGGCAGCAAGCACAGGCAGCACTGGCAGCACAGGCAGCAAGCACAGGCAGCACAGCAAGCACAGGCAGCAAGCACAAGCAGCACAGCAAGCACAGGCAGCAGCAACAGGCAGCACAGCAAGCACAGGCAGCAAGCACAGGCAGCACAGCAAGCACAGGCAGAAAGCACAGGCAGAACAGCAAGCACAGGCAGCACAGCAAGCACAGGCAGCACAGCAAGCACAGGCAGCAAGCACAGGCAGCACAGCAAGCACAAACAGCAAGCATAGGCAGCACAGCAAGCACAGGCAGCAAGCACAGGCAGCATAGCAAGCACAGCAAACACAGGCAGCCCAACAAGCACAGGCGGCACAGCAAGCACAGGCAGCAAGCAAAGGCAGCACAGCAAGCACAGGCAGCACAGGCAGCACAACAAGCACAGGCGGCACAGCAAGCACAGGCAGCAAGCACAGGCAGCACAGCAAGCACACGCAGCGCAGCAAGCACAGGCAGCACAGCAAGCACAAGCAGCAAGCACAAGCAGCATAGCAAGCACAGGCAGCAAGCACAGGCAGCTCAGGCAGCACAGCAAGCACAGGCAGCAAGCACAGGCAGCAAGCACAGGCAGCACTGGCAGCACAGGCAGCAAGCACAGGCAGCACAGGCAGCAAGCAGAGGCAGCACAGCAAGCACAGGCAGCAAGCACAAGCAGCACAGCAAGCACAGGCAGCAAGCACAGGCAGCAAGCACAGGCAGCACAGCAAGCACGGGCAGCACAGCACAGGCAGCACAGCAAGCACAGGCAGCAAGCACAGGCAGCAAGCAAAGGCAGCACAGCAAGCACAGGCAGCAAGCACGGGCAGCACAGCAAGGACAGGCAGCACAGCAAGCACAGGCAGCAAGCGCAGGCAGCACAGCAAGCACAGGCAGCACAACAAGCACAGGCGGCACAGCAAGCACAGGCAGCAAGCACAGGCAGCACAGCAAGCAGAGGCAGCAAGCACAGGCAGCAAACACAGGCAGCACAGCAAGCACAGGCAGCAAGCCCAGGCAGCAAGCACAGGCAGCACAGCAAGCACAGGCATCACAACAAGCACAGGCGGCACAGCAAGCACAGGCAGCAAGCACAGGCAGCAAGCACATGCAGCAAGCAAAGGCAGCACAGCAAGCACAGGCAGCTTGCACAGGCAGCACTGCAAGCCCAGGCAGCACAGCAAGTGCAGCAAGCACAGACAGCACAGCAAGCACAGGCAGCAAGCACAGGCAGCACAGCAAGCACAGGCAACACAGTAAGCACAGGCAGCAAGCACAGGCAGCACAGGCAGCACAGGCAGCAAGCACAGGCATGTTAGAAACCCGCAAAATAGCTCGACGAGATGTGTTCGTTTTAGCGATTCTGGGGGAAGTGCAGAGGGGTCAAGCTCCGTCCTCTTTAAAACAGGCAAAGCCTGCTCCGATCTTCGGCGAAATTCACTCTCGCATTTGTTTACAATGCTTACTCTTACTGAGACGCAGGTCAATGCACCGGCCGCCGAGGTAAACATATGATCCGCGACTCTCGGCGCCTCCAAAAACAGGTGACACAGCAACGCACTGTCGTGTGCCACTGTCGAATTACCGCGTGTTATGGGCGAAATCAAAAGCATCGCTAACAGGCAGCAAGCACAGACAGCACAGCAAGCACAGGCAGCAAGCACAGACAGCACAGGCAGCAAGCACAGGCAGCACAGCAAACACAGGCAGCACAGCAAGCACAGGCAGCACAGCACAGGCAGCACAGCAAACACAGGCAGCACAGCAAGCACAGGCAGCAAGCACAGGCAGCACAGCAAGCACAGGCAGCAAGCACAGGCAGCACAGCAAGCACAGGCAGCACAGCACAGGCAGCACAGGCAGCACAGAAAGCACAGGCAGCAAGCACAGGCAGCACAGCAAACACAGGCAGCACAGCAAGCACAGGCAGCAAGAACACGCAGCACAGAAAGCACAGACAGCACAGCAAGCACAGGCAGCACAGCTAGCACAGGCAGCAAGCACAAGCAGCACAGCAAGCACAGGCAGCAAGCACAGGCATGTTAGAAACCCGCAAAATAGCTCGACGAGATGTGTTGGTTTTAGCGATTCTGGGGGAAGTGCAGAGGGGTCAAGCTCCGTCCTCTTTCCAACAGGCAAAGCCTGCTCCGATCTTCGGCGAGATTCACTCTCGCATTTGTTTACAATGCTTACTCTTACTGAGACGCAGGTCAATGCACCGGCCGCCGAGGTAAACATATGATCCGCGACTCTCGGCGCCTCCAGAAACAGGTGACACAGCAACGCACTGTCGTGTGCCACTGTCGAATTACCGCGTGTTATGGGCGAAATCAAATGCATCGCTAACAGGCAGCACAGCAAGCACAGGCAGCAAGCACAGCCAGCACAGCAAGCAGAGGCAGCAAGCACAGGCAGCTCAGGCAGCACAGCAAGCACAGGCAGCAAGCACAGGCAGCACAGGCAGCAAGCAGAGGCAGCACAGCAAGCACAGGCAGCAAGCACAGGCAGCACAGCAAGCACAGGCAGCAAGCACGGGCAGCACAGCAAGGAGAGGCAGCACAGCAAGCACAGGCAGCTTGCACAGGCAGCAAGCACAGGTAGCACAGCAAGCACAGGCAGCAAGCGCAGGCAGCACAACAAGCACAGGCAGCACAGCAAGCACAGGCAGCACAACAAGCACAGGCAGCGCAGCAAGCACAGGCAGCACAGCAAGCACAGGCAGCAAGCACAGGCAGCAAGCACAGGTAGCACAGCAAGCACAGGCAGCAAGCGCAGGCAGCACAACAAGCACAGGCAGCACAGCAAGCACAGGCAGCACAACAAGCACAGGCAGCGCAGCAAGCACAGGCAGCACAGCAAGCACAGGCAGCAAGCACAGGCAGCACAGCAAACACAGGGAGCAAGCACAGGCAGCACAGCAAGCACAGGCAGCAAGCATAGGCAGCACAGCAAGCACAGGCAGCACAGCACAGGCAGCACAGCAAAATCAGGCAGCACAGCAAGCACAGGCAGCAAGCAGAGGCAGCACAGCAAGCACAGGCAGCAAGCACAGGCAGCACAGCAAGCACAGGCAGCACAGCAAGCACAGGCAGCAAGCAGAGGCAGCACAGCAAGCACAGGCAGCAAGCACGGGCGGCACAGCAAGCACAGGCAGCAAGCACAGGCAGCACAGCAAGCACAGGCAGCAAGCACAGGCAGCACAGCAAGCACACGCAGCGCAGCAAGCACAGGCAGAAAGCACAGACAGCACAGCAAGCACAGGCAGCAAGCACAGGCAGCACAGCTAGCACAGGCAGCACAGCAAGCACAAACAGCAAGCACAGCAAGCACAGGCAGCAAGCACTGGCAGCAAGCACAGGCAGCACAGCAAGCACAGGCAGCAAGCACAGGCAGCACAGCAAGCACAGGCAGCAAGCACAGGCAGCAAGCAAAGGCAGCACAGCAAGCACAGGCAGCAAGCACAGGCAGCCCAACAAGCAAAGGCGGCACAGCAAGCACAGGCAGCAAGCACAGGCAGCAAGCAAAGGCAGCACAGCAAGCACAGGCAGCACAGCAAGCACAGGCAGCAAGCACAGGCAGCACAGCAAGCACACGCAGCGCAGCAAGCACAGGCAGCAAGCACAAGCAGCACAGCAAGCACAGGCAGCAAGCACAGGCAGCTCAGGCAGCTCAGGCAGCACAGCAAGCACAGGCAGCACGGCAAGCACAGGCAGCAAGCACAGGCAGCACTGGCAGCACAGGCAGCAAGCACAGGCAGCACAGCAAGCACAGGCAGCACAGGCAGCAAGCACAAGCAGCACAGCAAGCACAGGCAGCAGCAACAGGCAGCACAGCAAGCACAGGCAGCAAGCACAGGCAGCACAGCAAGCACAGGCAGAAAGCACAGGCAGAACAGCAAGCACAGGCAGCACAGCAAGCACAGGCAGCACAGCAAGCACAAACAGCAAGCACAGGCAGCACAGCAAGCACAAACAGCAAGCATAGGCAGCAAAGCAAGCACAGGCAGCAAGCACAGGCAGCATAGCAAGCACAGCAAACACAGGCAGCCCAACAAGCACAGGCGGCACAGCAAGCACAGGCAGCAAGCACAGGCAGCAAGCAAAGGCAGCACAGCAAGCACAGGCAGCAAGCACAGGCAACACAGTAAGCACAGGCAGCACAGCAAGCACAGACAGCAAGCACAGGCATGTTAGAAACCCGCAAAATTGCTTGACGAGATGTGTTCGTTTTAGCGATTCTGGGGGAAGTGCAGAGGGGTCAAGCTCCGTCCTCTTTCCAACAGGCAAAGCCTGTTCCGATCTTCGGCGAAATTCACTCTCGCATTTGTTTACAATGCTTACTCTTACTGAGACGCAGGTCAATGCACCGGCCGCCGAGGTAAACATATGATCCGCGACTCTCGGCGCCTCCAAAAACAGGTGACACAGCAACGCACTGTCGTGTGCCACTGTCGAATTACCGCGTGTTATGGGCGAAATCAAAAGCATCGCTAACAGGCAGCAAGCACAGGCAGCACAGCAAGCACAGGCAGCAAGCACAGGCAGCACAGCAAGCACAGGCAGCACAGCAAGCACAGGCAGCAAGCAAAGGCAGCACAGCAAGCACAGGCAGCAAGCACAGGCAGCAAGCACGGGCAGCACAGCAAGGACAGGCAGCAGAGCAAGCACAGGCAGCAAGCGCAGGCAGCACAGCAAGCACAGGCAGCACAACAAGCACAGGCGGCACAGCAAGCACAGGCAGCAAGCACAGGCAGCACAGCAAGCAGAGGCAGCAAGCACAGGCAGCACAGCAAGCACAGGCAGCACAGCAAGCACGGACAGCAAGCACAGGCAGCACAGCAAGCAAAGGCAGCAAGCACAGGCAGCACAGGCAGCATAGCAAGCACAGGCAGCACAGGAAGCAAGCACAGGCAGCACAGCAAGCACAGACAGCAAGCACAGGCAGCAGAGCAAGCAAAGGCAGCAAGCACAGGCAGCACAGGCAGCATAGCAAGCACAGGCAGCACAGGAAGCAAGCACAGGCAGCACAGCAAGCACAGGCAGCACAGCAAGCACAGGCAGCAAGCACAGGCAGCACAGAAAGCACAGGCAGCAAGCACAGGCAGCACAGCAAGCACAGGCAGCAAGCACAGGCAGCACAGCAAGCACAGGCAACACAGTAAGCACAGGCAGCAAGCACAGGCAGCACAGGCAGCACAGCAAGCACAGGCAGCAAGCACAGGCAGCAAGCACAGGCAGCACACCAAGAACAGGCAGCAAGCACAGGCAGCACAACAAGCACAGGCGGCACAGCAAGCACAGGCAGCACAACAAGCACAGGCGGCACACTAAGCAGAGGCAGCAAGCACAGGCAGCAAGCACATGCAGCAAGCAAAGGCAGCACAGCAAGCACAGGCAGCTTGCACATGCAGCATAGCAAGCACAGCAAGCACAGGCAGCAAGCACAGGCAGCACAGCAAGCACACGCAGCGCAGCAAGCACAGCCAGCAAGCACAGGCAGCAAGCACAGGCAGCAAGCAAAGGCAGCACAGCAAGCACAGGCAGCAAGCACAGGCAGCACAGCAAGCACAGGCAGCGCAGCAAGCACAGGCAGCAAGCACAGGCAGCTCAGGCAGCTCAGGCAGCACAGCAAGCACAGGCAGCAAGCACAGGCAGCACTGGCAGCACAGGCAGCACAGCAAGCACAAACAGCAAGCATAGGCAGCACAGCAAGCACAGGCAGCTTGCACAGGCAGCACTGCAAGCCCAGGCAGCACAGCAAGTGCAGCAAGCACAGACAGCACAGCAAGCACAGGCAGCAAGCACAGGCAGCACAGCAAGCACAGGCAACACAGTAAGCACAGGCAGCAAGCACAGGCAGCACAGGCAGCACAGGCAGCAAGCACAGGCATGTTAGAAACCCGCAAAATAGCTCGACGAGATGTGTTCGTTTTAGCGATTCTGGGGGAAGTGCAGAGGGGTCAAGCTCCGTCCTCTTTAAAACAGGCAAAGCCTGCTCCGATCTTCGGCGAAATTCACTCTCGCATTTGTTTACAATGCTTACTCTTACTGAGACGCAGGTCAATGCACCGGCCGCCGAGGTAAACATATGATCCGCGACTCTCGGCGCCTCCAAAAACAGGTGACACAGCAACGCACTGTCGTGTGCCACTGTCGAATTACCGCGTGTTATGGGCGAAATCAAAAGCATCGCTAACAGGCAGCAAGCACAGACAGCACAGCAAGCACAGGCAGCAAGCACAGACAGCACAGGCAGCAAGCACAGGCAGCACAGCAAACACAGGCAGCACAGCAAGCACAGGCAGCACAGCACAGGCAGCACAGCAAACACAGGCAGCACAGCAAGCACAGGCAGCAAGCACAGGCAGCACAGCAAGCACAGGCAGCAAGCACAGGCAGCACAGCAAGCACAGGCAGCACAGCACAGGCAGCACAGGCAGCACAGAAAGCACAGGCAGCACAGCAAACACAGGCAGCACAGCAAGCACAGGCAGCAAGAACACGCAGCACAGAAAGCACAGACAGCACAGCAAGCACAGGCAGCACAGCTAGCACAGGCAGCAAGCACAAGCAGCACAGCAAGCACAGGCAGCAAGCACAGGCATGTTAGAAACCCGCAAAATAGCTCGACGAGATGTGTTGGTTTTAGCGATTCTGGGGGAAGTGCAGAGGGGTCAAGCTCCGTCCTCTTTCCAACAGGCAAAGCCTGCTCCGATCTTCGGCGAGATTCACTCTCGCATTTGTTTACAATGCTTACTCTTACTGAGACGCAGGTCAATGCACCGGCCGCCGAGGTAAACATATGATCCGCGACTCTCGGCGCCTCCAGAAACAGGTGACACAGCAACGCACTGTCGTGTGCCACTGTCGAATTACCGCGTGTTATGGGCGAAATCAAATGCATCGCTAACAGGCAGCACAGCAAGCACAGGCAGCAAGCACAGCCAGCACAGCAAGCAGAGGCAGCAAGCACAGGCAGCTCAGGCAGCACAGCAAGCACAGGCAGCAAGCACAGGCAGCACAGGCAGCAAGCAGAGGCAGCACAGCAAGCACAGGCAGCAAGCACAGGCAGCACAGCAAGCACAGGCAGCAAGCACGGGCAGCACAGCAAGGAGAGGCAGCACAGCAAGCACAGGCAGCTTGCACAGGCAGCAAGCACAGGTAGCACAGCAAGCACAGGCAGCAAGCGCAGGCAGCACAACAAGCACAGGCAGCACAGCAAGCACAGGCAGCACAACAAGCACAGGCAGCGCAGCAAGCACAGGCAGCACAGCAAGCACAGGCAGCAAGCACAGGCAGCAAGCACAGGTAGCACAGCAAGCACAGGCAGCAAGCGCAGGCAGCACAACAAGCACAGGCAGCACAGCAAGCACAGGCAGCACAACAAGCACAGGCAGCGCAGCAAGCACAGGCAGCACAGCAAGCACAGGCAGCAAGCACAGGCAGCACAGCAAACACAGGGAGCAAGCACAGGCAGCACAGCAAGCACAGGCAGCAAGCATAGGCAGCACAGCAAGCACAGGCAGCACAGCACAGGCAGCACAGCAAAATCAGGCAGCACAGCAAGCACAGGCAGCAAGCAGAGGCAGCACAGCAAGCACAGGCAGCAAGCACAGGCAGCACAGCAAGCACAGGCAGCACAGCAAGCACAGGCAGCAAGCAGAGGCAGCACAGCAAGCACAGGCAGCAAGCACGGGCGGCACAGCAAGCACAGGCAGCAAGCACAGGCAGCACAGCAAGCACAGGCAGCAAGCACAGGCAGCACAGCAAGCACACGCAGCGCAGCAAGCACAGGCAGAAAGCACAGACAGCACAGCAAGCACAGGCAGCAAGCACAGGCAGCACAGCTAGCACAGGCAGCACAGCAAGCACAAACAGCAAGCACAGCAAGCACAGGCAGCAAGCACTGGCAGCAAGCACAGGCAGCACAGCAAGCACAGGCAGCAAGCACAGGCAGCACAGCAAGCACAGGCAGCAAGCACAGGCAGCAAGCAAAGGCAGCACAGCAAGCACAGGCAGCAAGCACAGGCAGCCCAACAAGCAAAGGCGGCACAGCAAGCACAGGCAGCAAGCACAGGCAGCAAGCAAAGGCAGCACAGCAAGCACAGGCAGCACAGCAAGCACAGGCAGCAAGCACAGGCAGCACAGCAAGCACACGCAGCGCAGCAAGCACAGGCAGCAAGCACAAGCAGCACAGCAAGCACAGGCAGCAAGCACAGGCAGCTCAGGCAGCTCAGGCAGCACAGCAAGCACAGGCAGCACGGCAAGCACAGGCAGCAAGCACAGGCAGCACTGGCAGCACAGGCAGCAAGCACAGGCAGCACAGCAAGCACAGGCAGCACAGGCAGCAAGCACAAGCAGCACAGCAAGCACAGGCAGCAGCAACAGGCAGCACAGCAAGCACAGGCAGCAAGCACAGGCAGCACAGCAAGCACAGGCAGAAAGCACAGGCAGAACAGCAAGCACAGGCAGCACAGCAAGCACAGGCAGCACAGCAAGCACAAACAGCAAGCACAGGCAGCACAGCAAGCACAAACAGCAAGCATAGGCAGCAAAGCAAGCACAGGCAGCAAGCACAGGCAGCATAGCAAGCACAGCAAACACAGGCAGCCCAACAAGCACAGGCGGCACAGCAAGCACAGGCAGCAAGCACAGGCAGCAAGCAAAGGCAGCACAGCAAGCACAGGCAGCAAGCACAGGCAACACAGTAAGCACAGGCAGCACAGCAAGCACAGACAGCAAGCACAGGCATGTTAGAAACCCGCAAAATTGCTTGACGAGATGTGTTCGTTTTAGCGATTCTGGGGGAAGTGCAGAGGGGTCAAGCTCCGTCCTCTTTCCAACAGGCAAAGCCTGTTCCGATCTTCGGCGAAATTCACTCTCGCATTTGTTTACAATGCTTACTCTTACTGAGACGCAGGTCAATGCACCGGCCGCCGAGGTAAACATATGATCCGCGACTCTCGGCGCCTCCAAAAACAGGTGACACAGCAACGCACTGTCGTGTGCCACTGTCGAATTACCGCGTGTTATGGGCGAAATCAAAAGCATCGCTAACAGGCAGCAAGCACAGGCAGCACAGCAAGCACAGGCAGCAAGCACAGGCAGCACAGCAAGCACAGGCAGCACAGCAAGCACAGGCAGCAAGCAAAGGCAGCACAGCAAGCACAGGCAGCAAGCACAGGCAGCAAGCACGGGCAGCACAGCAAGGACAGGCAGCAGAGCAAGCACAGGCAGCAAGCGCAGGCAGCACAGCAAGCACAGGCAGCACAACAAGCACAGGCGGCACAGCAAGCACAGGCAGCAAGCACAGGCAGCACAGCAAGCACAGGCAGCTTGCACATGCAGCATAGCAAGCACAGCAAGCACAGGCAGCAAGCACAGGCAGCACAGCAAGCACACGCAGCGCAGCAAGCACAGCCAGCAAGCACAGGCAGCAAGCACAGGCAGCAAGCAAAGGCAGCACAGCAAGCACAGGCAGCAAGCACAGGCAGCACAGCAAGCACAGGCAGCGCAGCAAGCACAGGCAGCAAGCACAGGCAGCTCAGGCAGCTCAGGCAGCACAGCAAGCACAGGCAGCAAGCACAGGCAGCACTGGCAGCACAGGCAGCACAGCAAGCACAAACAGCAAGCATAGGCAGCACAGCAAGCACAGGCAGCAAGCACAGGCAGCACAGCAAGCACAAACAGCAAGCACAGGCAGGACAGCAAGCACAGGCAGCAAGCACAGGCAGCACAGCAAGCACAAACAGCAAGCCTAGGCAGCACAGCAAGCACAGGCAGCAAGCACAGGCAGCATAGGCAGCACAGCAAGCACAGGCAGCAAGCACAGGCAGCTCAGGCAGCACAGGCAGCAAGCACAGGCAGCACAGCAAGCACAGGCAGCAAGCACAGGCAGCACTGGCAGCACAGGCAGCAAGCACAGGCAGCACAGCAAGCACAGGCAGCAAGCACAGGCAGCACTGGCAGCACAGCAAGCATAGGCAGCAAGCAGAGGCAGCACAGCAAGCACAGGCAGCAAGCACGGGCGGCACAGCAAGCACAGGCAGCAAGCACAGGCAGCAAGCACAGGCAGCAAGCACAGGCAGCACAGCAAGCACAAACAGCAAGCATAGGCAGCACAGCAAGCACAGGCGGCACAGCAAGCACAGGCAGCAAGCACAGGCAGCACAGCAAGCACAGGCAGCACAGCAAGCACAAACAGCAAGCATAGGCAGCACAGCAAGCACAAACAGCAAGCACAGGCAGCACAGCAAGCACAGCAAGCACAGGCAGCACAACAAGCACAGGCGGCACAGCAAGCACAGGCAGCAAGCACAGGCAGCACAGCAAGCACACGCAGCGCAGCAACCACAGGCAGCAAGCACAGGCAGCAAGCAAAGGCAGCACAGCTAGCACAGGCAGCACAGCAAGCACAGGCAGCAAGCACAGGCAGCACAGCAAGCACAGGCAGCATAGCAAGCACAGCAAGCACAGGCAGCACAACAAGCACAGGCGGCACAGCAAGCACAGGCAGCAAGCACAGGCAGCAAGCAAAGGCAGCACAGCAAGCACAGGCAGCACAGCAAGCACAGGCAGCAAGCACAGGCAGCACAGCAAGCACACGCAGCGCAGCAAGCACAGGCAGAAAGCACAGGCAGCACAGCAAGCACAGGCAGCAAGCACAGGCAGCACAGCTAGCACAGGCAGCACAGCAAGCACAAACAGCAAGCACAGCAAGCACAGGCAGCAAGCACTGGCAGCAAGCACAGGCAGCACAGCAAGCACAGGCAGCAAGCACAGGCAGCACAGCAAGCACAGGCAGCAAGCACAGGCAGCAAGCAAAGGCAGCACAGCAAGCACAGGCAGCAAGCACAGGCAGCCCAACAAGCAAAGGCGGCACAGCAAGCACAGGCAGCAAGCACAGGCAGCAAGCAAAGGCAGCACAGCAAGCACAGGCAGCACAGCAAGCACAGGCAGCAAGCACAGGCAGCACAGCAAGCACACGCAGCGCAGCAAGCACAGGCAGCAAGCACAAGCAGCACAGCAAGCACAGGCAGCAAGCACAGGCAGCTCAGGCAGCTCAGGCAGCACAGCAAGCACAGGCAGCACGGCAAGCACAGGCAGCAAGCACAGGCAGCACTGGCAGCACAGGCAGCAAGCACAGCAAGCACAGGCAGCACAGCAAGCACAGGCAGCACAGCAAGCACAGGCAGCAAGCACAGGCAGCACAGCAAGCACACGCAGCGCAGCAAGCACAGGCAGCAAGCACAGGCAGCAAGCACGCACAGACAGCACAGGCAGAAAGCACAGGCAGCACAGCAAACACAGGCAGCACAGCAAGCACAGGCAGCAAGCACAGGCAGCACAGCAAGCACAGGCAGCACAGCACAGGCAGCACAGCAAGCACAGGCAGCATAGCAAGCACAGGCAGCACAACAAGCACAGGCGGCACAGCAAGCACAGGCAGCATAGCAAGCACAGGCAGCACAACAAGCACAGGCGGCACAGCAAGCACAGGCAGCAAGCACAGGCAGCAAGCAAAGGCAGCACAGCAAGCACAGGCAGCACAGCAAGCAGAGGCAGCAAGCACAGGCAGCACAGCAAGCACAGGCAGCACAGTAAGCACAAACAGCAAGCACAGCCAGCACAGCAAGCACAGGCAGCAAGCACAGGCAGCACAAAAAGCACAAACAGCAAGCATAGGCAGCACAGCAAGCACAGGCAGCAAGCACAGGCAGCACAGCAAGCACAAACAGCAAGCATAGGCAGCACAGCAAGCACAGGCAGCAAGCACAGGCAGCATAGCAAGCACAGCAAGCACAGGCGGCCCAACAAGCACAGGCGGCACAGCAAGCACAGGCAGCAAGCAGAGGCAGCAAGCAAAGACAGCACAGCAAGCACAGACAGCACAACAAGCACAGGCGGCACAGCAAGCACAGGCAGCAAGCACAGGCTGCACAGCAAGCAGAGGCAGCAAGCACAGGCAGCACAGCAAGCACAGGCAGCTTGCACAAGCAGCAAGCACAGGCAGCACAGCAAGCACAGGCAGCAAGCGCAGGCAGCACAGCAAGCACAGGCAGCACAGCAAGCACAGGCAGCACAACAAGCACAGGCAGCGCAGCAAGCACAGGCAGCAAGCACAGGCAGCACAGCAAGCACAGGGAGCAAGCACAGGCAGCACAGCAAGCACAGGCAGCAAGCATAGGCAGCACAGCAAGCACAGGCAGCACAGCAAGCACAGGCAGCTTGCACAGGCAGCATAGCAAGCACAGCAAGCACAGGCATCAAGCACAGGCAGCACAGCAAGCACAGGCAGCACAGCACGCACAGAGAGCAAGCACAGGCAGCACAGGCAGCACAGCAAGCACAGGCAGCAAGCACAGGCAGCACAGGCAGCACACCAAGCACAGGCAGCAAGCACAGGCAGCACAGCTAGCACAGGCAGCACAACAAGTACAGGCAGCACAGCAAGCACAGGCAGCACAGCAAGCACGGGCAGCAAGCACCGGCAGCACAGCAAGCACGGGCAGCAAGCACAGGCAGCACAGCAAGCACGGGCAGCAAGCACCGGCAGCACAGCAAGCACGGGCAGCAAGCACAGGCAGCACAGCAAGCACAGGCAACAAGCACAGGCAGCAAGCACAGGCAGCACAGCAAGCACAGGCAGCTTGCACAGGCAGCTTGCACAGGCAGCATAGCAAGCACAGCAAGCACAGGCATCAAGCACAGGCAGCACAGCAAGCACAGGCAGCACAGCACGCACAGAGAGCAAGCACAGGCAGCACAGGCAGCACGGCAAGCACAGGCAGCAAGCACAGGCAGCACACCAAGCACACCAAGCACAGGCAGCAAGCACAGGCAGCACAGCTAGCACAGGCAGCACAACAAGTACAGGCAGCACAGCAAGCACAGGCAGCACAGCAAGCACGGGCAGCAAGCACCGGCAGCACAGCAAGCACGGGCAGCAAGCACAGGCAGCACAGCAAGCACGGGCAGCAAGCACCGGCAGCACAGCGAGCACGGGCAGCAAGCACAGGCAGCACAGCAAGCACAGGCAACAAGCACACGCAGCAAGCACAGGCAGCACAGCAAGCACAGGCAGCAAGCACAGGCAGCACAGCAAGCACAGGCAGCAAGCACAGGCAGCACAGCAAACACAGGCAGCACAGCAAGCACAGGCAGCAAGCACAGGCAGCACAGCAAGCACAGACAGCACAGGCAGAAAGCACAGGCAGCACAGCAAACACAGGCAGCACAGCAAGCACAGGCAGCACAGCACAGGCAGCACAGCAAGCACAGGCAGCATAGCAAGCACAGGCAGCACAACAAGCACAGGCGGCACAGCAAGCACAGGCAGCAAGCACAGGCAGCAAGCAAAGGCAGCACAGCAAGCACAGGCAGCACAGCAAGCAGAGGCAGCAAGCACAGGCAGCACAGCTAGCACAGGCAGCACAAAAAGTACAGGCAGCACAGCAAGCACAGGCAGCACAGCAAGCACGGGCAGCAAGCACCGGCAGCACAGCAAGCACGGGCAGCAAGCACAGGCAGCACAGCAAGCACGGGCAGCAAGCACCGGCAGCACAGCAAGCACGGGCAGCAAGCACAGGCAGCACAGCAAGCACAGGCAACAAGCACAGGCAGCAAGCACTGGCAGCACAGCAAGCACAGGCAGCTTGCACAGGCAGCTTGCACAGGCAGCATAGCAAGCACAGCAAGCACAGGCATCAAGCACAGGCAGCACAGCAAGCACAGGCAGCACAGCACGCACAGAGAGCAAGCACAGGCAGCACAGGCAGCACAGCAAGCACAGGCAGCAAGCACAGGCAACACAGGCAGCACACCAAGCACAGGCAGCAAGCACAGGCAGCACAGCTAGCACAGGCAGCACAACAAGTACAGGCAGCACAGCAAGCACAGGCAGCACAGCAAGCACGGGCAGCAAGCACCGGCAGCACAGCAAGCACGGGCAGCAAGCGCAGGCAGCACAGCAAGCACGGGCAGCAAGCACCGGCAGCACAGCAAGCACGGGCAGCAAGCACAGGCAGCACAGCAAGCACAGGCAACAAGCACAGGCAGCAAGCACAGGCAGCACAGCAAGCACAGGCAGCACAGCAAGCACAGGCAGCAAGCACAGGCAGCACAGCAAGCACAGGCAGCAAGCACAGGCAGCACAGCAAACACAGGCAGCACAGCAAGCACAGGCAGCAAGCACAGGCAGCACAGCACGCACAGACAGCACAGGCAGAAAGCACAGGCAGCACAGCAAACACAGGCAGCACAGCAAGCACAGGCAGCAAGCACAGGCAGCACAGCAAGCACAGGCAGCACAGCACAGGCAGCACAGCAAGCACAGGCAGCATAGCAAGCACAGGCAGCACAACAAGCACAGGCGGCACAGCAAGCACAGGCAGCAAGCACAGGCAGCAAGCAAAGGCAGCACAGCAAGCACAGGCAGCACAGCAAGCAGAGGCAGCAAGCACAGGCAGCACAGCAAGCACACGCAGCGCAGCAAGCACAGGCAGAAAGCACAGGCAGCACAGCAAGCACAGGCAGCAAGCACAGGCAGCACAGCAAGCACAAACAGCAAGCACAGCCAGCACAGCAAGCACAGGCAGCAAGCACAGGCAGCACAAAAAGCACAAACAGCAAGCATAGGCAGCACAGCAAGCACAGGCAGCAAGCACAGGCAGCACAGCAAGCACAAACAGCAAGCATAGGCAGCACAGCAAGCACAGGCAGCAAGCACAGGCAGCATAGCAAGCACAGCAAGCACAGGCGGCCCAACAAGCACAGGCGGCACAGCAAGCACAGGCAGCAAGCAGAGGCAGCAAGCAAAGACAGCACAGCAAGCACAGGCAGCAAGCACAGGCAGCACAGCAAGCACAAACAGCAGGCATAGGCAGCACAGCAAGCACAGGCAGCATAGCAAGCACAGCAAGCACAGGCAGCCCAACAAGCACAGGCGGCACAGCAAGCACAGGCAGCAAGCACAGGCAGCACAGCAAGCACAGGCAGCAAGCACAGGCAGCACAGCAAGCACACGCAGCGCAGCAAACACAGGCAGCACAGCAAGCACAGGCAGCAAGCACAAGCAGCACTGGCAGCACAGGCAGCAAGCACAGGCAGCACAGCAAGCACAGGCAGCACAGCAAGCACAGGCAGCAAGCACAGGCAGCACAGCAAGCACACGCAGCGCAGCAAGCACAGGCAGCACAGCAAGCACAAGCAGCAAGCACAAGCAGCACAGCAAGCACAGGCAGCTCAGGCAGCACAGCAAGCAGAGGCAGCAAGCACAGGCAGCACAGCAAGCACAGGCAGCAAGCACAGGCAGCACAGCAAGCACAGGGAGCAAGCACAGGCAGCACAGCAAGCACAGGCAGCAAGCATAGGCAGCACAGCAAGCACAGGCAGCACAGCAAGCACAGGCAGCTTGCACAGGCAGCATAGCAAGCACAGCAAGCACAGGCATCAAGCACAGGCAGCACAGCAAGCACAGGCAGCACAGCACGCACAGAGAGCAAGCACAGGCAGCACAGGCAGCACAGCAAGCACAGGCAGCAAGCACAGGCAGCACAGGCAGCACACCAAGCACAGGCAGCAAGCACAGGCAGCACAGCTAGCACAGGCAGCACAACAAGTACAGGCAGCACAGCAAGCACAGGCAGCACAGCAAGCACGGGCAGCAAGCACCGGCAGCACAGCAAGCACGGGCAGCAAGCACAGGCAGCACAGCAAGCACGGGCAGCAAGCACCGGCAGCACAGCAAGCACGGGCAGCAAGCACAGGCAGCACAGCAAGCACAGGCAACAAGCACAGGCAGCAAGCACAGGCAGCACAGCAAGCACAGGCAGCTTGCACAGGCAGCTTGCACAGGCAGCATAGCAAGCACAGCAAGCACAGGCATCAAGCACAGGCAGCACAGCAAGCACAGGCAGCACAGCACGCACAGAGAGCAAGCACAGGCAGCACAGGCAGCACAGCAAGCACAGGCAGCAAGCACAGGCAGCACACCAAGCACACCAAGCACAGGCAGCAAGCACAGGCAGCACAGCTAGCACAGGCAGCACAACAAGTACAGGCAGCACAGCAAGCACAGGCAGCACAGCAAGCACGGGCAGCAAGCACCGGCAGCACAGCAAGCACGGGCAGCAAGCACAGGCAGCACAGCAAGCACGGGCAGCAAGCACCGGCAGCACAGCGAGCACGGGCAGCAAGCACAGGCAGCACAGCAAGCACAGGCAACAAGCACAGGCAGCAAGCACAGGCAGCACAGCAAGCACAGGCAGCAAGCACAGGCAGCACAGCAAGCACAGGCAGCAAGCACAGGCAGCACAGCAAACACAGGCAGCACAGCAAGCACAGGCAGCAAGCACAGGCAGCACAGCAAGCACAGACAGCACAGGCAGAAAGCACAGGCAGCACAGCAAACACAGGCAGCACAGCAAGCACAGGCAGCACAGCACAGGCAGCACAGCAAGCACAGGCAGCATAGCAAGCACAGGCAGCACAACAAGCACAGGCGGCACAGCAAGCACAGGCAGCAAGCACAGGCAGCAAGCAAAGGCAGCACAGCAAGCACAGGCAGCACAGCAAGCAGAGGCAGCAAGCACAGGCAGCACAGCTAGCACAGGCAGCACAACAAGTACAGGCAGCACAGCAAGCACAGGCAGCACAGCAAGCACGGGCAGCAAGCACCGGCAGCACAGCAAGCACGGGCAGCAAGCACAGGCAGCACAGCAAGCACGGGCAGCAAGCACCGGCAGCACAGCAAGCACGGGCAGCAAGCACAGGCAGCACAGCAAGCACAGGCAACAAGCACAGGCAGCAAGCACAGGCAGCACAGCAAGCACAGGCAGCTTGCACAGGCAGCTTGCACAGGCAGCATAGCAAGCACAGCAAGCACAGGCATCAAGCACAGGCAGCACAGCAAGCACAGGCAGCACAGCACGCACAGAGAGCAAGCACAGGCAGCACAGGCAGCACAGCAAGCACAGGCAGCAAGCACAGGCAGCACACCAAGCACAGGCAGCAAGCACAGGCAGCACAGCTAGCACAGGCAGCACAACAAGTACAGGCAGCACAGCAAGCACAGGCAGCACAGCAAGCATAGGCAGCACAGCAAGCACGGGCAGCAAGCACCGGCAGCACAGCAAGCACGGGCAGTAAGCACAGGCAGCACAGGAAGCACGGGCAGCAAGCACCGGCAGCACAGCAAGCACGGGCAGCAAGCACCGGCAGCACAGCAAGCACAGGCAGCAAGCACAGGCAGCACAGCAAGCACAAACAGCAAGCATAGGCAGCACAGCAAGCACAGGTAGCAAGCACAGGCAGCATAGCAAGCACAGCAAGCACAGGCGGCCCAACAAGCACAGGCGGCACAGCAAGCACAGGCAGCAAGCAGAGGCAGCAAGCAAAGACAGCACAGCAAGCACAGGCAGCACAACAAGCACAGGCGGCACAGCAAGCACAGGCAGCAAGCACAGGCAGCACAGCAAGCAGAGGCAGCAAGCACAGGCAGCACAGCAAGCACAGGCAGCACAGCAAGCACAGGCAGCTTGCACAAGCAGCAAGCACAGGCAGCACAGCAAGCACAGGCAGCAAGCGCAGGCAGCACAGCAAGCACAGGCAGCACAGCAAGCACAGGCAGCACAACAAGCACAGGCAGCGCAGCAAGCACAGGCAGCAAGCACAGGCAGCACAGCAAGCACAGGGAGCAAGCACAGGCAGCACAGCAAGCACAGGCAGCAAGCATAGGCAGCACAGCAAGCACAGGCAGCACAGCAAGCACAGGCAGCTTGCACAGGCAGCATAGCAAGCACAGCAAGCACAGGCATCAAGCACAGGCAGCACAGCAAGCACAGGCAGCACAGCACGCACAGAGAGCAAGCACAGGCAGCACAGGCAGCACAGCACAGGCAGCACAGGCAGCACACCAAGCACAGGCAGCAAGCACAGGCAGCACAGCTAGCACAGGCAGCACAACAAGTACAGGCAGCACAGCAAGCACAGGCAGCACAGCAAGCACGGGCAGCAAGCACCGGCAGCACAGCAAGCACGGGCAGCAAGCACAGGCAGCACAGCAAGCACGGGCAGCAAGCACCGGCAGCACAGCAAGCACGGGCAGCAAGCACAGGCAGCACAGCAAGCACAGGCAACAAGCACAGGCAGCAAGCACAGGCAGCACAGCAAGCACAGGCAGCAAGCACAGGCAGCAAGCAAAGGCAGCACAGCAAGCACAGGCAGCACAGCAAGCAGAGGCAGCAAGCACAGGCAGCACAGCTAGCACAGGCAGCACAACAAGTACAGGCAGCACAGCAAGCACAGGCAGCACAGCAAGCACGGGCAGCAAGCACCGGCAGCACAGCAAGCACGGGCAGCAAGCACAGGCAGCACAGCAAGCACGGGCAGCAAGCACCGGCAGCACAGCAAGCACGGGCAGCAAGCACAGGCAGCACAGCAAGCACAGGCAACAAGCACAGGCAGCACAGCAAGCACAGGCAGCACAGCAAGCACAGGCAGCACAGCACGCACAGAGAGCAAGCACAGGCAGCACAGGCAGCACAGCAAGCACAGGCAGCAAGCACAGGCAGCACAGGCAGCACACCAAGCACAGGCAGCAAGCACAGGCAGCACAGCTAGCACAGGCAGCACAACAAGTACAGGCAGCACAGCAAGCACAGGCAGCACAGCAAGCATAGGCAGCACAGCAAGCACGGGCAGCACAACAAGCACAGGCGGCACAGCAAGCACAGGCAGCAAGCACAGGCAGCAAGCAAAGGCAGCACAGCAAGCACAGGCAGCACAGCACGCACAGAGAGCAAGCACAGGCAGCACAGGCAGCACAGCAAGCACAGGCAGCAAGCACAGGCAGCACAGGCAGCACACCAAGCACAGGCAGCAAGCACAGGCAGCACAGCTAGCACAGGCAGCACAACAAGTACAGGCAGCACAGCAAGCACAGGCAGCACAGCAAGCATAGGCAGCACAGCAAGCACGGGCAGCAAGCACCGGCAGCACAGCAAGCACGGGCAGCAAGCACAGGCAGCACAGCAAGCACGGGCAACAAGCACAGGCAGCAAGCACAGGCAGCACAGCAAGCACAGGCAGCACAGCAAGCACAGGCAGCAAGCACAGGCAGCACAGCAAGCACAGGCAGCAAGCACAGGCAGCACAGCAAGCACAGGCAGCAAGCACAGGCAGCACAGCAAGCACAAACAGCAAGCACAGGCAGCACAGCAAGCACAGGCAGCAAGCACAGGCAGCACAGCAAGCACAGGCAGCACAGGCAGCAAGCAAAGGCAGCACAGCAAGCACAGGCAGCACAGCAAGCACAGGCAGCAAGCACAGGCAGCACCGCAGGCACAGGCAGCACAACAAGCACAGGCGGCACAGCAAGCACAGGCAGCAAGCAAAGGCAGCACAGCAAGCACAGGCAGCACAGCAAGCACAGGCAGCAAGCACAGGCAGCACAGCAAGCACACGCAGCGCAGCAACCACAGGCAGCAAGCACAGGCAGCAAGCAAAGGCAGCACAGCAAGCACAGGCAGCACAGCAAGCACAGGCAGCAAGCACAGGCAGCACAGCAAGCACACGCAGCGCAGCAAGCACAGGCAGTAAGCACAGGCAGCCCAACAAGCAAAGGCGGCACAGCAAGCACAGGCAGCAAGCAAAGGCAGCACAGCAAGCACAGGCAGCACAGCAAGCACAGGCAGCAAGCACAGGCAGCAAACAAAGGCAGCACAGCAAGCACAGGCAGCACAGCAAGCACAGGCAGCAAGCACAGGCAGCACAGCAAGCATACGCAGCGCAGCAAACGCAGGCAGCACAGCAAGCACAGGCAGCAAGCACAAGCAGCACAGCAAGCACAGGCAGCAAGCACAGGCAGCTCAGGCAGCTCAGGCAGCACAGCAAGCACAGGCAGCACGGCAAGCACAGGCAGCAAGCACAGGCAGCACTGGCAGCACAGGCAGCAACCACAGGCAGCACAGCAAGCACAGGCAGCAAGCACAAGCAGCACAGCAAGCACAGGCAGCAGCAACAGGCAGCACAGCAAGCACAGGCAGCAAGCACAGGCAGCACAGCAAGCACAGGCAGAAAGCACAGGCAGAACAGCAAGCACAGGCAGCACAGCAAGCACAGGCAGCACAGCAAGCACAAACAGCAAGCACAGGCAGCAAGCACAGGCAGCACAGCAAGCACAAACAGCAAGCATAGGCAGCACAGCAAGCACAGGCAGCAAGCACAGGCAGCATAGCAAGCACAGCAAACACAGGCAGCCCAACAAGCACAGGCGGCACAGCAAGCACAGGCAGCAAGCACAGGCAGCAAGCAAAGGCAGCACAGCAAGCACAGGCAGCAAGCACAGGCAACACAGTAAGCACAGGCAGCACAGCAAGCACAGGCAGCAAGCACAGGCATGTTAGAAACCCGCAAAATTGCTCGACGAGATGTGTTCGTTTTAGCGATTCTGGGGGAAGTGCAGAGGGGTCAAGCTCCGTCCTCTTTCCAACAGGCAAAGCCTGTTCCGATCTTCGGCGAAATTCAATCTCGCATTTGTTTACAATGCTTACTCTTACTGAGACGCAGGTCAATGCACCGGCCGCCGAGGTAAACATATGATCCGCGACTCTCGGCGCCTCCAAAAACAGGTGACACAGCAACGCACTGTCGTGTGCCACTGTCGAATTACCGCGTGTTATGGGCGAAATCAAAAGCATCGCTAACAGGCAGCAAGCACAGGCAGCACAGCAAGCACAGGCAGCAAGCACAGGCAGCACAGCAAGCACAGGCAGCAAGCACAGGCAGCACAGCAAGCACAGGCAGCAAGCACAGGCAGCACAGCAAGCACAGGCAGCAAGCACAGGCAGCACAGCAAGCACAGGAAGCACAACAAGCACAGGCGGCACAGCAAGCACAGGCAGCAAGCACAGGCAGCAAGCAAAGGCAGCACAGCAAGCACAGGCAGCAAGCACAAGCAGCACACGCAGCGCAGCAAGCACAGGCAGCAAGCACAGGCAGCACAGCAAGCACAGGCAACAAGCACAGGCAGCACAGCAAGCACAGGCAGCAAGCACAGGCAGCTCAGGCAGCACAGCAAGCACAGGCAGCAAGCACAGGCAGCAAGCACAGGCAGCACAGGCAGCAAGCAGAGGCAGCACAGCAAGCACAGGCAGCAAGCACAGGCAGCACAGCAAGCACAAACAGCAGGCATAGGCAGCACAGCAAGCACAGGCAGCATAGCAAGCACAGCAAGCACAGGCAGCCCAACAAGCACAGGCGGCACAGCAAGCACAGGCAGCAAGCACAGGCAGCACAGCAAGCACAGGCAGCAAGCACAGGCAGCAAGCACAGGCAGCACAGGCAGCAAGCAGAGGCAGCACAGCAAGCACAGGCAGCAAGCACAGGCAGCACAGCAAGCACAAACAGCAGGCATAGGCAGCACAGCAAGCACAGGCAGCATAGCAAGCACAGCAAGCACAGGCAGCCCAACAAGCACAGGCGGCACAGCAAGCACAGGCAGCAAGCACAGGCAGCACAGCAAGCACAGGCAGCAAGCACAGGCAGCACAGCAAGCACACGCAGCGCAGCAAACACAGGCAGCACAGCAAGCACAGGCAGCAAGCACAAGCAGCACTGGCAGCACAGGCAGCAAGCACAGGCAGCACAGCAAGCACAGGCAGCACAGCAAGCACAGGCAGCAAGCACAAGCAGCACAGCAAGCACAGGCAGCAGCAACAGGCAGCACAGCAAGCACAGGCAGCAAGCACAAGCAGCACAGCAAGCACATGCAGAAAGCACAGGCAGAACAGCAAGCACAGGCAGCACAGCAAGCACAGGCAGCACAGCAAGCACAAACAGCAAGCACAGGCAGCAAGCACAGGCAGCACAGCAAGCACAAACAGCAAGCACTGGCAGCACAGCAAGCACAGGCAGCAAGCACAGGCAGCACAGCAAGCACAGGCAGCACAGGCAGCAAGCAAAGGCAGCACAGCAAGCACAGGCCGCACAGCAAGCACAGGCAGCAAGCACAGGCAGCACCGCAGGCACAGGCAGCACAACAAGCACAGGCGGCACAGCAAGCACAGGCAGCAAGCAAAGGCAGCACAGCAAGCACACGCAGCGCAGCAACCACAGGCAGCAAGCACAGGCAGCAAGCAAAGGCAGCACAGCAAGCACAGGCAGCACAGCAAGCACAGGCAGCAAGCACAGGCAGCACAGCAAGCACACGCAGCGCAGCAAGCACAGGCAGTAAGCACAGGCAGCCCAACAAGCAAAGGCGGCACAGCAAGCACAGGCAGCAAGCAACGGCAGCACAGCAAGCACAGGCAGCACAGCAAGCACAGGCAGCACAGCAAGCACAGGCAGAAAGCACAGGCAGCACAGCAAGCACAGGCAGCAAGCACAGGCAGCAAGCACAGGCAGCACAAAAAGCACAAACAGCAAGCATAGGCAGCACAGCAAGCACAGGCAGCAAGCACAGGCAGCACAGCAAGCACAAACAGCAAGCATAGGCAGCACAGCAAGCACAGGTAGCAAGCACAGGCAGCATAGCAAGCACAGCAAGCACAGGCGGCCCAACAAGCACAGGCGGCACAGCAAGCACAGGCAGCAAGCAGAGGCAGCAAGCAAAGACAGCACAGCAAGCACAGGCAGCACAACAAGCACAGGCGGCACAGCAAGCACAGGCAGCAAGCACAGGCAGCACAGCAAGCAGAGGCAGCAAGCACAGGCAGCACAGCAAGCACAGGCAGCACAGCAAGCACAGGCAGCTTGCACAAGCAGCAAGCACAGGCAGCACAGCAAGCACAGGCAGCAAGCGCAGGCAGCACAGCAAGCACAGGCAGCACAGCAAGCACAGGCAGCACAACAAGCACAGGCAGCGCAGCAAGCACAGGCAGCAAGCACAGGCAGCACAGCAAGCACAGGGAGCAAGCACAGGCAGCACAGCAAGCACAGGCAGCAAGCATAGGCAGCACAGCAAGCACAGGCAGCACAGCAAGCACAGGCAGCTTGCACAGGCAGCATAGCAAGCACAGCAAGCACAGGCATCAAGCACAGGCAGCACAGCAAGCACAGGCAGCACAGCACGCACAGAGAGCAAGCACAGGCAGCACAGGCAGCACAGCACAGGCAGCACAGGCAGCACACCAAGCACAGGCAGCAAGCACAGGCAGCACAGCTAGCACAGGCAGCACAACAAGTACAGGCAGCACAGCAAGCACAGGCAGCACAGCAAGCACGGGCAGCAAGCACCGGCAGCACAGCAAGCACGGGCAGCAAGCACAGGCAGCACAGCAAGCACGGGCAGCAAGCACCGGCAGCACAGCAAGCACGGGCAGCAAGCACAGGCAGCACAGCAAGCACAGGCAACAAGCACAGGCAGCAAGCACAGGCAGCACAGCAAGCACAGGCAGCTTGCACAGGCAGCTTGCACAGGCAGCATAGCAAGCACAGCAAGCACAGGCATCAAGCACAGGCAGCACAGCAAGCACAGGCAGCACAGCAAGCACAGGCAGCAAGAACAGGCAGCACAGGCAGCACGGCAAGCACAGGCAGCAAGCACAGGCAGCACACCAAGCACACCAAGCACAGGCAGCAAGCACAGGCAGCACAGCTAGCACAGGCAGCACAACAAGTACAGGCAGCACAGCAAGCACAGGCAGCACAGCAAGCACGGGCAGCAAGCACCGGCAGCACAGCAAGCACGGGCAGCAAGCACAGGCAGCACAGCAAGCACGGGCAGCAAGCACCGGCAGCACAGCGAGCACGGGCAGCAAGCACAGGCAGCACAGCAAGCACAGGCAACAAGCACAGGCAGCAAGCACAGGCAGCACAGCAAGCACAGGCAGCAAGCACAGGCAGCACAGCAAGCACAGGCAGCAAGCACAGGCAGCACAGCAAACACAGGCAGCACAGCAAGCACAGGCAGCAAGCACAGGCAGCACAGCAAGCACAGACAGCACAGGCAGAAAGCACAGGCAGCACAGCAAACACAGGCAGCACAGCAAGCACAGGCAGCACAGCACAGGCAGCACAGCAAGCACAGGCAGCATAGCAAGCACAGCCAGCACAACAAGCACAGGCGGCACAGCAAGCACAGGCAGCAAGCACAGGCAGCAAGCAAAGGCAGCACAGCAAGCACAGGCAGCACAGCAAGCAGAGGCAGCAAGCACAGGCAGCACAGCTAGCACAGGCAGCACAAAAAGTACAGGCAGCACAGCAAGCACAGGCAGCACAGCAAGCACGGGCAGCAAGCACCGGCAGCACAGCAAGCACGGGCAGCAAGCACAGGCAGCACAGCAAGCACGGGCAGCAAGCACCGGCAGCACAGCAAGCACGGGCAGCAAGCACAGGCAGCACAGCAAGCACAGGCAACAAGCACAGGCAGCAAGCACAGGCAGCACAGCAAGCACAGGCAGCTTGCACAGGCAGCTTGCACAGGCAGCATAGCAAGCACAGCAAGCACAGGCATCAAGCACAGGCAGCACAGCAAGCACAGGCAGCACAGCACGCACAGAGAGCAAGCACAGGCAGCACAGGCAGCACAGCAAGCACAGGCAGCAAGCACAGGCAACACAGGCAGCACACCAAGCACAGGCAGCAAGCACAGGCAGCACAGCTAGCACAGGCAGCACAACAAGTACAGGCAGCACAGCAAGCACAGGCAGCACAGCAAGCACGGGCAGCAAGCACCGGCAGCACAGCAAGCACGGGCAGCAAGCACAGGCAGCACAGCAAGCACGGGCAGCAAGCACCGGCAGCACAGCAAGCACGGGCAGCAAGCACAGGCAGCACAGCAAGCACAGGCAACAAGCACAGGCAGCAAGCACAGGCAGCACAGCAAGCACAGGCAGCACAGCAAGCACAGGCAGCAAGCACAGGCAGCACAGCAAGCACAGGCAGCAAGCACAGGCAGCACAGCAAACACAGGCAGCACAGCAAGCACAGGCAGCAAGCACAGGCAGCACAGCACGCACAGACAGCACAGGCAGAAAGCACAGGCAGCACAGCAAACACAGGCAGCACAGCAAGCACAGGCAGCAAGCACAGGCAGCACAGCAAGCACAGGCAGCACAGCACAGGCAGCACAGCAAGCACAGGCAGCATAGCAAGCACAGGCAGCACAACAAGCACAGGCGGCACAGCAAGCACAGGCAGCAAGCACAGGCAGCAAGCAAAGGCAGCACAGCAAGCACAGGCAGCACAGCAAGCAGAGGCAGCAAGCACAGGCAGCACAGCAAGCACACGCAGCGCAGCAAGCACAGGCAGAAAGCACAGGCAGCACAGCAAGCACAGGCAGCAAGCACAGGCAGCACAGCAAGCACAAACAGCAAGCACAGCCAGCACAGCAAGCACAGGCAGCACAAAAAGCACAAACAGCAAGCATAGGCAGCACAGCAAGCACAGGCAGCAAGCACAGGCAGCACAGCAAGCACAAACAGCAAGCATAGGCAGCACAGCAAGCACAGGCAGCAAGCACAGGCAGCATAGCAAGCACAGCAAGCACAGGCGGCCCAACAAGCACAGGCGGCACAGCAAGCACAGGCAGCAAGCAGAGGCAGCAAGCAAAGACAGCACAGCAAGCACAGGCAGCAAGCACAGGCAGCACAGCAAGCACAAACAGCAGGCATAGGCAGCACAGCAAGCACAGGCAGCATAGCAAGCACAGCAAGCACAGGCAGCCCAACAAGCACAGGCGGCACAGCAAGCACAGGCAGCAAGCACAGGCAGCACAGCAAGCACAGGCAGCAAGCACAGGCAGCACAGCAAGCACACGCAGCGCAGCAAACACAGGCAGCACAGCAAGCACAGGCAGCAAGCACAAGCAGCACTGGCAGCACAGGCAGCAAGCACAGGCAGCACAGCAAGCACAGGCAGCACAGCAAGCACAGGCAGCAAGCACAGGCAGCACAGCAAGCACACGCAGCGCAGCAAGCACAGGCAGCACAGCAAGCACATGCAGCAAGCACAAGCAGCACAGCAAGCACAGGCAGCTCAGGCAGCACAGCAAGCACAGGCAGCAAGCACAGGCAGCACAGCAAACACAGGCAGCACAGCAAGCACAGGCAGCAAGCACAGGCAGCACAGCAAGCACAGACAGCACAGGCAGAAAGCACAGGCAGCACAGCAAACACAGGCAGCACAGCAAGCACAGGCAGCACAGCACAGGCAGCACAGCAAGCACAGGCAGCATAGCAAGCACAGGCAGCACAACAAGCACAGGCGGCACAGCAAGCACAGGCAGCAAGCACAGGCAGCAAGCAAAGGCAGCACAGCAAGCACAGGCAGCACAGCAAGCAGAGGCAGCAAGCACAGGCAGCACAGCTAGCACAGGCAGCACAACAAGTACAGGCAGCACAGCAAGCACAGGCAGCACAGCAAGCACGGGCAGCAAGCACCGGCAGCACAGCAAGCACGGGCAGCAAGCACAGGCAGCACAGCAAGCACGGGCAGCAAGCACCGGCAGCACAGCAAGCACGGGCAGCAAGCACAGGCAGCACAGCAAGCACAGGCAACAAGCACAGGCAGCACAGCAAGCACAGGCAGCACAGCAAGCACAGGCAGCACAGCACGCACAGAGAGCAAGCACAGGCAGCACAGGCAGCACAGCAAGCACAGGCAGCAAGCACAGGCAGCACAGGCAGCACACCAAGCACAGGCAGCAAGCACAGGCAGCACAGCTAGCACAGGCAGCACAACAAGTACAGGCAGCACAGCAAGCACAGGCAGCACAGCAAGCATAGGCAGCACAGCAAGCACGGGCAGCACAACAAGCACAGGCGGCACAGCAAGCACAGGCAGCACAACAAGCACAGGCGGCACAGCAAGCACAGGCAGCAAGCACAGGCAGCAAGCAAAGGCAGACACAGCAAGCACAGGCAGCACAGCAAGCACAGGCAGCACAGCACGCACAGAGAGCAAGCACAGGCAGCACAGGCAGCACAGCAAGCACAAACAGCAAGCACAGGCAGCAAGCCCAGGCAGCACAGCAAGCACAGGCAGCACAGGCAGCAAGCAAAGGCAGCACAGCAAGCACAAACAGCAAGCACAGGCAGCAAGCCCAGGCAGCACAGCAAGCACAGGCAGCACAGGCAGCAAGCAAAGGCAGCACAGCAAGCACAGGCAGCACAGCAAGCACAGGCAGCAAGCACAGGCAGCACCGCAGGCACAGGCAGCACAACAAGCACAGGCGGCACAGCAAGCACAGGCAGCAAGCAAAGGCAGCACAGCAAGCACAGGCAGCACAGCAAGCACAGGCAGCAAGCACAGGCAGCACAGCAAGCACAGGCAGCACAGCACAGGCAGCACAGCAAGCACAGGCAGCATAGCAAGCACAGGCAGCACAACAAGCACAGGCGGCACAGCAAGCACAGGCAGCAAGCACAGGCAGCAAGCAAAGGCAGCACAGCAAGCACAGGCAGCACAGCAAGCACAGGCAGCAAGCACAAGCAGCACAGCAAGCACATGCAGAAAGCACAGGCAGAACAGCAAGCACAGGCAGCACAGCAAGCACAGGCAGCACAGCAAGCACAAACAGCAAGCACAGGCAGCAAGCACAGGCAGCACCGCAGGCACAGGCAGCACAACAAGCACAGGCGGCACAGCAAGCACAGGCAGCAAGCAAAGGCAGCACAGCAAGCACAGGCAGCACAGCAAGCACAGGCAGCAAGCACAGGCAGCAAGCACAGGCATGTTAGAAACCCGCAAAATAGCTCGACGAGATGTGTTCGTTTTAGCGATTCTGGGGGAAGTGCAGAGGGGTCAAGCTCCGTCCTCTTTAAAACAGGCAAAGCCTGCTCCGATCTTCGGCGAAATTCACTCTCGCATTTGTTTACAATGCTTACTCTTACTGAGACGCAGGTCAATGCACCGGCCGCCGAGGTAAACATATGATCCGCGACTCTCGGCGCCTCCAAAAACAGGTGACACAGCAACGCACTGTCGTGTGCCACTGTCGAATTACCGCGTGTTATGGGCGAAATCAAAAGCATCGCTAACAGGCAGCAAGCACAGGCAGCATAGCAAGCACAGCCAGCACAGGCAGCACAGCAAGCACAGGCAGCACAGCAAGCACAGACAGCAAGCACAGGCAGCACAGCAAGCAAAGGCAGCAAGCACAGGCAGCACAGGCAGCATAGCAAGCACAGGCAGCACAGCAAGCACAGGCAGCACAGCAAGCACAGGCAGCACAGCAAGCACAGGCAGAAAGCACAGGCAGCACAGCAAGCACAGGCAGCAAGCACAGGCAGCACAGCTAGCACAGGCAGCACAGCAAGCACAGGCAGCACAGCAAGCACAAACAGCAAGCATAGGCAGCACAGCAAGCACAAACAGCAAGCACAGGCAGCACAGCAAGCACAGCAAGCACAGGCAGCACAACAAGCACAGGCGGCACAGCAAGCACAGGCAGCAAGCACAGGCAGCACAGCAAGCACACGCAGCGCAGCAACCACAGGCAGCAAGCACAGGCAGCAAGCAAAGGCAGCACAGCTAGCACAGGCAGCACAGCAAGCACAGGCAGCAAGCACAGGCAGCACAGCAAGCACAGGCAGCATAGCAAGCACAGCAAGCACAGGCAGCACAACAAGCACAGGCGGCACAGCAAGCACAGGCAGCAAGCACAGGCAGCAAGCAAAGGCAGCACAGCAAGCACAGGCAGCACAGCAAGCACAGGCAGCACAGCAAGCACAGGCAGCAAGCACAGGCAGCACAGCAAGCACACGCAGCGCAGCAAGCACAGGCAGAAAGCACAGGCAGCACAGCAAGCACAGGCAGCAAGCACAGGCAGCACAGCTAGCACAGGCAGCACAGCAAGCACAAACAGCAAGCACAGCAAGCACAGGCAGCAAGCACTGGCAGCAAGCACAGGCAGCACAGCAAGCACAGGCAGCAAGCACAGGCAGCACAGCAAGCACAGGCAGCAAGCACAGGCAGCAAGCAAAGGCAGCACAGCAAGCACAGGCAGCAAGCACAGGCAGCCCAACAAGCAAAGGCGGCACAGCAAGCACAGGCAGCAAGCACAGGCAGCAAGCAAAGGCAGCACAGCAAGCACAGGCAGCACAGCAAGCACAGGCAGCAAGCACAGGCAGCACAGCAAGCACACGCAGCGCAGCAAGCACAGGCAGCAAGCACAAGCAGCACAGCAAGCACAGGCAGCAAGCACAGGCAGCTCAGGCAGCTCAGGCAGCACAGCAAGCACAGGCAGCACGGCAAGCACAGGCAGCACTGGCAGCACAGGCAGCAAGCACAGCAAGCACAGGCAGCACAGCAAGCACAGGCAGCACAGCAAGCACAGGCAGCAAGCACAGGCAGCACAGCAAGCACACGCAGCGCAGCAAGCACAGGCAGCAAGCACAGGCAGCAAGCACATGCAGCAAGCAAAGGCAGCACAGCAAGCACAGGCAGCTTGCACAGGCAGCATAGCAAGCACAGCAAGCACAGGCAGCACAGCAAGCACACGCAGCGCAGCAAGCACAGGCAGCAAGCACAGGCAGCACAGCAAGCACAGGCAACAAGCACAGGCAGCACAGCAAGCACAGGCAGCAAGCACAGGCAGCACAGCAAGCACAAACAGCAAGCACAGGCAGCACAGCAAACACAGGCAGCACAGAAAGCACAGGCAGCAAGCACAGGCAGCACAGCACGCACAGACAGCACAGGCAGAAAGCACAGGCAGCACAGCAAACACAGGCAGCACAGCAAGCACAGGCAGCAAGCACAGGCAGCACAGCAAGCACAGGCAGCACAGCACAGGCAGCACAGCAAGCACAGGCAGCATAGCAAGCACAGGCAGCACAACAAGCACAGGCGGCACAGCAAGCACAGGCAGCAAGCACAGGCAGCAAGCAAAGGCAGCACAGCAAGCACAGGCAGCACAGCAAGCAGAGGCAGCAAGCACAGGCAGCACAGCAAGCACACGCAGCGCAGCAAGCACAGGCAGAAAGCACAGGCAGCACAGCAAGCACAGGCAGCAAGCACAGGCAGCACAGCAAGCACAGGCAGCACAGCAAGCACAAACAGCAAGCACAGCCAGCACAGCAAGCACAGGCAGCAAGCACAAAAAGCACAAAAAGCACAAACAGCAAGCATAGGCAGCACAGCAAGCACAGGCAGCAAGCACAGGCAGCACAGCAAGCACAAACAGCAAGCATAGGCAGCACAGCAAGCACAGGTAGCAAGCACAGGCAGCATAGCAAGCACAGCAAGCACAGGCGGCCCAACAAGCACAGGCGGCACAGCAAGCACAGGCAGCAAGCAGAGGCAGCAAGCAAAGACAGCACAGCAAGCACAGGCAGCACAACAAGCACAGGCGGCACAGCAAGCACAGGCAGCAAGCACAGGCAGCACAGCAAGCAGAGGCAGCAAGCACAGGCAGCACAGCAAGCACAGGCAGCACAGCAAGCACAGGCAGCTTGCACAAGCAGCAAGCACAGGCAGCACAGCAAGCACAGGCAGCAAGCGCAGGCAGCACAGCAAGCACGGGCAGCAAGCACAGGCAGCACAGCAAGCACGGGCAGCAAGCACCGGCAGCACAGCAAGCACAGGCAGCAAGCATAGGCAGCACAGCAAGCACAGGCAGCTTGCACAGGCAGCTTGCACAGGCAGCATAGCAAGCACAGCAAGCACAGGCAGCACAGCAAGCACAGGCAGCACAGCAAGCACAGGCAGCAAGCACAGGCAGCACAGAAAGCACAGGCAGCAAGCACAGGCAGCACAGCAAGCACAGGCAGCAAGCACAGGCAGCACAGCTAGCACAGGCAGCACAACAAGTACAGGCAGCACAGCAAGCACAGGCAGCACAGCAAGCATAGGCAGCACAGCAAGCACGGGCAGCAAGCACCGGCAGCACAGCAAGCACGGGCAGCAAGCACAGGCAGCACAGCAAGCACGGGCAGCAAGCACCGGCAGCACAGCAAGCACGGGCAGCAAGCACAGGCAGCACAGCAAGCACAGGCAACAAGCACAGGCAGCAAGCACAGGCAGCACAGCAAGCACAGGCAGCACAGCAAGCACAGGCAGCAAGCACAGGCAGCACAGCAAGCACAGGCAGCAAGCACAGGCAGCACAGCAAACACAGGCAGCACAGCAAGCACAGGCAGCAAGCACAGGCAGCACAGCAAGCACAGACAGCACAGGCAGAAAGCACAGGCAGCACAGCAAACACAGGCAGCACAGCAAGCACAGGCAGCAAGCACAGGCAGCACAGCAAGCACAGGCAGCACAGCACAGGCAGCACAGCAAGCACAGGCAGCATAGCAAGCACAGGCAGCACAACAAGCACAGGCGGCACAGCAAGCACAGGCAGCAAGCACAGGCAGCAAGCAAAGGCAGCACAGCAAGCACAGGCAGCACAGCAAGCACAGGCAGCAAGCACAAGCAGCACAGCAAGCACATGCAGAAAGCACAGGCAGAACAGCAAGCACAGGCAGCACAGCAAGCACAGGCAGCACAGCAAGCACAAACAGCAAGCACAGGCAGCAAGCACAGGCAGCACAGCAAGCACAAACAGCAAGCACAGGCAGCACAGCAAGCACAGGCAGCAAGCACAGGCAGCACAGCAAGCACAGGCAGCACAGGCAGCAAGCAAAGGCAGCACAGCAAGCACAGGCAGCACAGCAAGCACAGGCAGCAAGCACAGGCAGCACCGCAGGCACAGGCAGCACAACAAGCACAGGCGGCACAGCAAGCACAGGCAGCAAGCAAAGGCAGCACAGCAAGCACAGGCAGCACAGCAAGCACAGGCAGCAAGCACAGGCAGCACAGCAAGCACACGCAGCGCAGCAAGCACACGCAGCGCAGCAACCACAGGCAGCAAGCACAGGCAGCAAGCAAAGGCAGCACAGCAAGCACAGGCAGCACAGCAAGCACAGGCAGCAAGCACAGGCAGCACAGCAAGCACACGCAGCGCAGCAAGCACAGGCAGTAAGCACAGGCAGCCCAACAAGCAAAGGCGGCACAGCAAGCACAGGCAGCAAGCAAAGGCAGCACAGCAAGCACAGGCAGCACAGCAAGCACACGCAGCGCAGCAAGCACAGGCAGAAAGCACAGGCAGCACAGCAAGCACAGGCAGCAAGCACAGGCAGCACAGCTAGCACAGGCAGCACAGCAAGCACAAACAGCAAGCACAGCCAGCACAGCAAGCACAGCAAGCACAGGCAGCAAGCACTGGCAGCAAGCACAGGCAGCACAGCAAGCACAGGCAGCAAGCACAGGCAGCACAGCAAGCACAGGCAGCAAGCACAGGCAGCAAGCAAAGGCAGCACAGCAAGCACAGGCAGCACAGCAAGCACAGGCAGCAAGCACAGGCAGCCCAACAAGCAAAGGCGGCACAGCAAGCACAGGCAGCAAGCACAGGCAGCAAGCAAAGGCAGCACAGCAAGCACAGGCAGCAAGCACAGGCAGCACAGCAAGCACACGCAGCGCAGCAAGCACAGGCAGAAAGCACAGGCAGCACAGCAAGCACAGGCAGCACAGCTAGCACAGGCAGCACAGCAAGCACAAACAGCAAGCACAGCCAGCACAGCAAGCACAGGCAGCAAGCACTGGCAGCAAGCACAAACAGCAAGCATAGGCAGCACAGCAAGCACAGGCAGCACAGCAAGCACAAACAGCAAGCACAGGCAGCAAGCACAGGCAGCACAGCAAGCACAAACAGCAAGCATAGGCAGCACAGCAAGCACAGGCAGCAAGCACAGGCAGCATAGCAAGCACAGCAAACACAGGCAGCCCAACAAGCACAGGCGGCACAGCAAGCACAGGCAGCAAGCACAGGCAGCAAGCAAAGGCAGCACAGCAAGCACAGGCAGCAAGCACAGGCAACACAGTAAGCACAGGCAGCACAGCAAGCACAGGCAGCAAGCACAGGCATGTTAGAAACCCGCAAAATTGCTCGACGAGATGTGTTCGTTTTAGCGATTCTGGGGGAAGTGCAGAGGGGTCAAGCTCCGTCCTCTTTCCAACAGGCAAAGCCTGTTCCGATCTTCGGCGAAATTCAATCTCGCATTTGTTTACAATGCTTACTCTTACTGAGACGCAGGTCAATGCACCGGCCGCCGAGGTAAACATATGATCCGCGACTCTCGGCGCCTCCAAAAACAGGTGACACAGCAACGCACTGTCGTGTGCCACTGTCGAATTACCGCGTGTTATGGGCGAAATCAAAAGCATCGCTAACAGGCAGCAAGCACAGGCAGCACAGCAAGCACAGGCAGCACAGGCAGCACAGCAAGCACAGACAGCAAGCACAGGCAGCACAGCAAGCAAAGGCAGCAAGCACAGGCAGCACAGGCAGCATAGCAAGCACAGGCAGCACAGGAAGCAAGCACAGGCAGCACAGCAAGCACAGGCAGCACAGCAAGCACAGGCAGCAAGCACAGGCAGCACAGAAAGCACAGGCAGCAAGCACAGGCAGCACAGCAAGCACAGGCAGCAAGCACAGGCAGCACAGCTAGCACAGGCAGCACAACAAGTACAGGCAGCACAGCAAGCACAGGCAGCACAGCAAGCATAGGCAGCACAGCAAGCACGGGCAGCAAGCACCGGCAGCACAGCAAGCACGGGCAGCAAGCACAGGCAGCACAGCAAGCACGGGCAGCAAGCACCGGCAGCACAGCAAGCACGGGCAGCAAGCACAGGCAGCACAGCAAGCACAGGCAACAAGCACAGGCAGCAAGCACAGGCAGCACAGCAAGCACAGGCAGCACAGCAAGCACAGGCAGCAAGCACAGGCAGCACAGCAAGCACAGGCAGCAAGCACAGGCAGCACAGCAAACACAGGCAGCACAGCAAGCACAGGCAGCAAGCACAGGCAGCACAGCAAGCACAGACAGCACAGGCAGAAAGCACAGGCAGCACAGCAAACACAGGCAGCACAGCAAGCACAGGCAGCAAGCACAGGCAGCACAGCAAGCACAGGCAGCACAGCACAGGCAGCACAGCAAGCACAGGCAGCATAGCAAGCACAGGCAGCACAACAAGCACAGGCGGCACAGCAAGCACAGGCAGCAAGCACAGGCAGCAAGCAAAGGCAGCACAGCAAGCACAGGCAGCACAGCAAGCACAGGCAGCAAGCACAAGCAGCACAGCAAGCACATGCAGAAAGCACAGGCAGAACAGCAAGCACAGGCAGCACAGCAAGCACAGGCAGCACAGCAAGCACAAACAGCAAGCACAGGCAGCAAGCACAGGCAGCACAGCAAGCACAAACAGCAAGCACAGGCAGCACAGCAAGCACAGGCAGCAAGCACAGGCAGCACAGCAAGCACAGGCAGCACAGGCAGCAAGCAAAGGCAGCACAGCAAGCACAGGCAGCACAGCAAGCACAGGCAGCAAGCACAGGCAGCACCGCAGGCACAGGCAGCACAACAAGCACAGGCGGCACAGCAAGCACAGGCAGCAAGCAAAGGCAGCACAGCAAGCACAGGCAGCACAGCAAGCACAGGCAGCAAGCACAGGCAGCACAGCAAGCACACGCAGCGCAGCAAGCACACGCAGCGCAGCAACCACAGGCAGCAAGCACAGGCAGCAAGCAAAGGCAGCACAGCAAGCACAGGCAGCACAGCAAGCACAGGCAGCAAGCACAGGCAGCACAGCAAGCACAGGCAGTAAGCACAGGCAGCCCAACAAGCAAAGGCGGCACAGCAAGCACAGGCAGCAAGCAAAGGCAGCACAGCAAGCACAGGCAGCACAGCAAGCACAGGCAGCACAGCAAGCACACGCAGCGCAGCAAGCACAGGCAGAAAGCACAGGCAGCACAGCAAGCACAGGCAGCAAGCACAGGCAGCACAGCTAGCACAGGCAGCACAGCAAGCACAAACAGCAAGCACAGCCAGCACAGCAAGCACAGCAAGCACAGGCAGCAAGCACTGGCAGCAAGCACAGGCAGCACAGCAAGCACAGGCAGCAAGCACAGGCAGCACAGCAAGCACAGGCAGCAAGCACAGGCAGCAAGCAAAGGCAGCACAGCAAGCACAGGCAGCACAGCAAGCACAGGCAGCAAGCACAGGCAGCCCAACAAGCAAAGGCGGCACAGCAAGCACAGGCAGCAAGCACAGGCAGCAAGCAAAGGCAGCACAGCAAGCACAGGCAGCAAGCACAGGCAGCACAGCAAGCACACGCAGCGCAGCAAGCACAGGCAGAAAGCACAGGCAGCACAGCAAGCACAGGCAGCACAGCTAGCACAGGCAGCACAGCAAGCACAAACAGCAAGCACAGCCAGCACAGCAAGCACAGGCAGCAAGCACTGGCAGCAAGCACAAACAGCAAGCATAGGCAGCACAGCAAGCACAGGCAGCATAGCAAGCACAGGCAGCCCAACAAGCACAGGCGGCACAGCAAGCACAGGCAGCAAGCACAGGCAGCAAACAAAGGCAGCACAGCAAGCACAGGCAGCACAGCAAGCACAGGCAGCAAGCACAGGCAGCACAGCAAGCATACGCAGCGCAGCAAACACAGGCAGCACAGCAAGCACAGGCAGCAAGCACAAGCAGCACAGCAAGCACAGGCAGCAAGCACAGGCAGCTCAGGCAGCTCAGGCAGCACAGCAAGCACAGGCAGCACGGCAAGCACAGGCAGCAAGCACAGGCAGCACTGGCAGCACAGGCAGCAACCACAGGCAGCACAGCAAGCACAGGCAGCAAGCACAAGCAGCACAGCAAGCACAGGCAGCAGCAACAGGCAGCACAGCAAGCACAGGCAGCAAGCACAGGCAGCACAGCAAGCACAGGCAGAAAGCACAGGCAGAACAGCAAGCACAGGCAGCACAGCAAGCACAAACAGCAAGCACAGGCAGCAAGCACAGGCAGCACAGCAAGCACAAACAGCAAGCATAGGCAGCACAGCAAGCACAGGCAGCAAGCACAGCAAACACAGGCAGCCCAACAAGCACAGGCGGCACAGCAAGCACAGGCAGCAAGCACAGGCAGCAAGCAAAGGCAGCACAGCAAGCACAGGCAGCAAGCACAGGCAACACAGTAAGCACAGGCAGCACAGCAAGCACAGGCAGCAAGCACAGGCAGCCCAACAAGCAAAGGCGGCACAGCAAGCACAGGCAGCAAGCACAGGCAGCAAGCAAAGGCAGCACAGCAAGCACAGGCAGCAAGCACAGGCAGCACAGCAAGCACACGCAGCGCAGCAAGCACAGGCAGAAAGCACAGGCAGCACAGCAAGCACAGGCAGCACAGCTAGCACAGGCAGCACAGCAAGCACAAACAGCAAGCACAGCCAGCACAGCAAGCACAGGCAGCAAGCACTGGCAGCAAGCACAAACAGCAAGCATAGGCAGCACAGCAAGCACAGGCAGCATAGCAAGCACAGGCAGCCCAACAAGCACAGGCGGCACAGCAAGCACAGGCAGCAAGCACAGGCAGCAAACAAAGGCAGCACAGCAAGCACAGGCAGCACAGCAAGCACAGGCAGCAAGCACAGGCAGCACAGCAAGCATACGCAGCGCAGCAAACACAGGCAGCACAGCAAGCACAGGCAGCAAGCACAAGCAGCACAGCAAGCACAGGCAGCAAGCACAGGCAGCTCAGGCAGCTCAGGCAGCACAGCAAGCACAGGCAGCACGGCAAGCACAGGCAGCAAGCACAGGCAGCACTGGCAGCACAGGCAGCAACCACAGGCAGCACAGCAAGCACAGGCAGCAAGCACAAGCAGCACAGCAAGCACAGGCAGCAGCAACAGGCAGCACAGCAAGCACAGGCAGCAAGCACAGGCAGCACAGCAAGCACAGGCAGAAAGCACAGGCAGAACAGCAAGCACAGGCAGCACAGCAAGCACAGGCAGCACAGCAAGCACAAACAGCAAGCACAGGCAGCAAGCACAGGCAGCACAGCAAGCACAAACAGCAAGCATAGGCAGCACAGCAAGCACAGGCAGCAAGCACAGGCAGCATAGCAAGCACAGCAAACACAGGCAGCCCAACAAGCACAGGCGGCACAGCAAGCACAGGCAGCAAGCACAGGCAGCAAGCAAAGGCAGCACAGCAAGCACAGGCAGCAAGCACAGGCAACACAGTAAGCACAGGCAGCACAGCAAGCACAGGCAGCAAGCACAGGCATGTTAGAAACCCGCAAAATTGCTCGACGAGATGTGTTCGTTTTAGCGATTCTGGGGGAAGTGCAGAGGGGTCAAGCTCCGTCCTCTTTCCAACAGGCAAAGCCTGTTCCGATCTTCGGCGAAATTCAATCTCGCATTTGTTTACAATGCTTACTCTTACTGAGACGCAGGTCAATGCACCGGCCGCCGAGGTAAACATATGATCCGCGACTCTCGGCGCCTCCAAAAACAGGTGACACAGCAACGCACTGTCGTGTGCCACTGTCGAATTACCGCGTGTTATGGGCGAAATCAAAAGCATCGCTAACAGGCAGCAAGCACAGGCAGCACAGCAAGCACAGGCAGCACAGGCAGCACAGCAAGCACAGACAGCAAGCACAGGCAGCACAGCAAGCAAAGGCAGCAAGCACAGGCAGCACAGGCAGCATAGCAAGCACAGGCAGCACAGGAAGCAAGCACAGGCAGCACAGCAAGCACAGGCAGCAAGCACAGGCAGCACAGAAAGCACAGGCAGCAAGCACAGGCAGCACAGCAAGCACAGGCAGCAAGCACAGGCAGCACAGCTAGCACAGGCAGCACAACAAGTACAGGCAGCACAGCAAGCACAGGCAGCACAGCAAGCATAGGCAGCACAGCAAGCACGGGCAGCAAGCACCGGCAGCACAGCAAGCACGGGCAGCAAGCACAGGCAGCACAGCAAGCACGGGCAGCAAGCACCGGCAGCACAGCAAGCACGGGCAGCAAGCACAGGCAGCACAGCAAGCACAGGCAACAAGCACAGGCAGCAAGCACAGGCAGCACAGCAAGCACAGGCAGCACAGCAAGCACAGGCAGCAAGCACAGGCAGCACAGCAAGCACAGGCAGCAAGCACAGGCAGCACAGCAAACACAGGCAGCACAGCAAGCACAGGCAGCAAGCACAGGCAGCACAGCAAGCACAGACAGCACAGGCAGAAAGCACAGGCAGCACAGCAAACACAGGCAGCACAGCAAGCACAGGCAGCAAGCACAGGCAGCACAGCAAGCACAGGCAGCACAGCACAGGCAGCACAGCAAGCACAGGCAGCATAGCAAGCACAGGCAGCACAACAAGCACAGGCGGCACAGCAAGCACAGGCAGCAAGCACAGGCAGCAAGCAAAGGCAGCACAGCAAGCACAGGCAGCACAGCAAGCACAGGCAGCAAGCACAAGCAGCACAGCAAGCACATGCAGAAAGCACAGGCAGAACAGCAAGCACAGGCAGCACAGCAAGCACAGGCAGCACAGCAAGCACAAACAGCAAGCACAGGCAGCAAGCACAGGCAGCACAGCAAGCACAAACAGCAAGCACAGGCAGCACAGCAAGCACAGGCAGCAAGCACAGGCAGCACAGCAAGCACAGGCAGCACAGGCAGCAAGCAAAGGCAGCACAGCAAGCACAGGCAGCACAGCAAGCACAGGCAGCAAGCACAGGCAGCACCGCAGGCACAGGCAGCACAACAAGCACAGGCGGCACAGCAAGCACAGGCAGCAAGCAAAGGCAGCACAGCAAGCACAGGCAGCACAGCAAGCACAGGCAGCAAGCACAGGCAGCACAGCAAGCACACGCAGCGCAGCAAGCACACGCAGCGCAGCAACCACAGGCAGCAAGCACAGGCAGCAAGCAAAGGCAGCACAGCAAGCACAGGCAGCACAGCAAGCACAGGCAGCAAGCACAGGCAGCACAGCAAGCACACGCAGCGCAGCAAGCACAGGCAGTAAGCACAGGCAGCCCAACAAGCAAAGGCGGCACAGCAAGCACAGGCAGCAAGCAAAGGCAGCACAGCAAGCACAGGCAGCACAGCAAGCACAGGCAGCACAGCAAGCACACGCAGCGCAGCAAGCACAGGCAGAAAGCACAGGCAGCACAGCAAGCACAGGCAGCAAGCACAGGCAGCACAGCTAGCACAGGCAGCACAGCAAGCACAAACAGCAAGCACAGCCAGCACAGCAAGCACAGCAAGCACAGGCAGCAAGCACTGGCAGCAAGCACAGGCAGCACAGCAAGCACAGGCAGCAAGCACAGGCAGCACAGCAAGCACAGGCAGCAAGCACAGGCAGCAAGCAAAGGCAGCACAGCAAGCACAGGCAGCACAGCAAGCACAGGCAGCAAGCACAGGCAGCCCAACAAGCAAAGGCGGCACAGCAAGCACAGGCAGCAAGCACAGGCAGCAAGCAAAGGCAGCACAGCAAGCACAGGCAGCAAGCACAGGCAGCACAGCAAGCACACGCAGCGCAGCAAGCACAGGCAGAAAGCACAGGCAGCACAGCAAGCACAGGCAGCACAGCTAGCACAGGCAGCACAGCAAGCACAAACAGCAAGCACAGCCAGCACAGCAAGCACAGGCAGCAAGCACTGGCAGCAAGCACAAACAGCAAGCATAGGCAGCACAGCAAGCACAGGCAGCACAGCAAGCACAAACAGCAAGCACAGGCAGCAAGCACAGGCAGCACAGCAAGCACAAACAGCAAGCATAGGCAGCACAGCAAGCACAGGCAGCAAGCACAGGCAGCATAGCAAGCACAGCAAACACAGGCAGCCCAACAAGCACAGGCGGCACAGCAAGCACAGGCAGCAAGCACAGGCAGCAAGCAAAGGCAGCACAGCAAGCACAGGCAGCAAGCACAGGCAACACAGTAAGCACAGGCAGCACAGCAAGCACAGGCAGCAAGCACAGGCATGTTAGAAACCCGCAAAATTGCTCGACGAGATGTGTTCGTTTTAGCGATTCTGGGGGAAGTGCAGAGGGGTCAAGCTCCGTCCTCTTTCCAACAGGCAAAGCCTGTTCCGATCTTCGGCGAAATTCAATCTCGCATTTGTTTACAATGCTTACTCTTACTGAGACGCAGGTCAATGCACCGGCCGCCGAGGTAAACATATGATCCGCGACTCTCGGCGCCTCCAAAAACAGGTGACACAGCAACGCACTGTCGTGTGCCACTGTCGAATTACCGCGTGTTATGGGCGAAATCAAAAGCATCGCTAACAGGCAGCAAGCACAGGCAGCACAGCAAGCACAGGCAGCACAGGCAGCACAGCAAGCACAGACAGCAAGCACAGGCAGCACAGCAAGCAAAGGCAGCAAGCACAGGCAGCACAGGCAGCATAGCAAGCACAGGCAGCACAGGAAGCAAGCACAGGCAGCACAGCAAGCACAGGCAGCACAGCAAGCACAGGCAGCAAGCACAGGCAGCACAGAAAGCACAGGCAGCAAGCACAGGCAGCACAGCAAGCACAGGCAGCAAGCACAGGCAGCACAGCTAGCACAGGCAGCACAACAAGTACAGGCAGCACAGCAAGCACAGGCAGCACAGCAAGCATAGGCAGCACAGCAAGCACGGGCAGCAAGCACCGGCAGCACAGCAAGCACGGGCAGCAAGCACAGGCAGCACAGCAAGCACGGGCAGCAAGCACCGGCAGCACAGCAAGCACGGGCAGCAAGCACAGGCAGCACAGCAAGCACAGGCAACAAGCACAGGCAGCAAGCACAGGCAGCACAGCAAGCACAGGCAGCACAGCAAGCACAGGCAGCAAGCACAGGCAGCACAGCAAGCACAGGCAGCAAGCACAGGCAGCACAGCAAACACAGGCAGCACAGCAAGCACAGGCAGCAAGCACAGGCAGCACAGCAAGCACAGACAGCACAGGCAGAAAGCACAGGCAGCACAGCAAACACAGGCAGCACAGCAAGCACAGGCAGCAAGCACAGGCAGCACAGCAAGCACAGGCAGCACAGCACAGGCAGCACAGCAAGCACAGGCAGCATAGCAAGCACAGGCAGCACAACAAGCACAGGCGGCACAGCAAGCACAGGCAGCAAGCACAGGCAGCAAGCAAAGGCAGCACAGCAAGCACAGGCAGCACAGCAAGCACAGGCAGCAAGCACAAGCAGCACAGCAAGCACATGCAGAAAGCACAGGCAGAACAGCAAGCACAGGCAGCACAGCAAGCACAGGCAGCACAGCAAGCACAAACAGCAAGCACAGGCAGCAAGCACAGGCAGCACAGCAAGCACAAACAGCAAGCACAGGCAGCACAGCAAGCACAGGCAGCAAGCACAGGCAGCACAGCAAGCACAGGCAGCACAGGCAGCAAGCAAAGGCAGCACAGCAAGCACAGGCAGCACAGCAAGCACAGGCAGCAAGCACAGGCAGCACCGCAGGCACAGGCAGCACAACAAGCACAGGCGGCACAGCAAGCACAGGCAGCAAGCAAAGGCAGCACAGCAAGCACAGGCAGCACAGCAAGCACAGGCAGCAAGCACAGGCAGCACAGCAAGCACACGCAGCGCAGCAAGCACACGCAGCGCAGCAACCACAGGCAGCAAGCACAGGCAGCAAGCAAAGGCAGCACAGCAAGCACAGGCAGCACAGCAAGCACAGGCAGCAAGCACAGGCAGCACAGCAAGCACAGGCAGTAAGCACAGGCAGCCCAACAAGCAAAGGCGGCACAGCAAGCACAGGCAGCAAGCAAAGGCAGCACAGCAAGCACAGGCAGCACAGCAAGCACAGGCAGCACAGCAAGCACACGCAGCGCAGCAAGCACAGGCAGAAAGCACAGGCAGCACAGCAAGCACAGGCAGCAAGCACAGGCAGCACAGCAAGCACAAACAGCAAGCACAGCCAGCACAGCAAGCACAGCAAGCACAGGCAGCAAGCACTGGCAGCAAGCACAGGCAGCACAGCAAGCACAGGCAGCAAGCACAGGCAGCACAGCAAGCACAGGCAGCAAGCACAGGCAGCAAGCAAAGGCAGCACAGCAAGCACAGGCAGCACAGCAAGCACAGGCAGCAAGCACAGGCAGCCCAACAAGCAAAGGCGGCACAGCAAGCACAGGCAGCAAGCACAGGCAGCAAGCAAAGGCAGCACAGCAAGCACAGGCAGCAAGCACAGGCAGCACAGCAAGCACACGCAGCGCAGCAAGCACAGGCAGAAAGCACAGGCAGCACAGCAAGCACAGGCAGCACAGCTAGCACAGGCAGCACAGCAAGCACAAACAGCAAGCACAGCAAGCACAGGCAGCAAGCACTGGCAGCAAGCACAAACAGCAAGCATAGGCAGCACAGCAAGCACAGGCAGCATAGCAAGCACAGGCAGCCCAACAAGCACAGGCGGCACAGCAAGCACAGGCAGCAAGCACAGGCAGCAAACAAAGGCAGCACAGCAAGCACAGGCAGCACAGCAAGCACAGGCAGCAAGCACAGGCAGCACAGCAAGCATACGCAGCGCAGCAAACACAGGCAGCACAGCAAGCACAGGCAGCAAGCACAAGCAGCACAGCAAGCACAGGCAGCAAGCACAGGCAGCTCAGGCAGCTCAGGCAGCACAGCAAGCACAGGCAGCACGGCAAGCACAGGCAGCAAGCACAGGCAGCACTGGCAGCACAGGCAGCAACCACAGGCAGCACAGCAAGCACAGGCAGCAAGCACAAGCAGCACAGCAAGCACAGGCAGCAGCAACAGGCAGCACAGCAAGCACAGGCAGCAAGCACAGGCAGCACAGCAAGCACAGGCAGAAAGCACAGGCAGAACAGCAAGCACAGGCAGCACAGCAAGCACAAACAGCAAGCACAGGCAGCAAGCACAGGCAGCACAGCAAGCACAAACAGCAAGCATAGGCAGCACAGCAAGCACAGGCAGCAAGCACAGGCAGCATAGCAAGCACAGCAAACACAGGCAGCCCAACAAGCACAGGCGGCACAGCAAGCACAGGCAGCAAGCACAGGCAGCAAGCAAAGGCAGCACAGCAAGCACAGGCAGCAAGCACAGGCAACACAGTAAGCACAGGCAGCACAGCAAGCACAGGCAGCAAGCACAGGCATGTTAGAAACCCGCAAAATTGCTCGACGAGATGTGTTCGTTTTAGCGATTCTGGGGGAAGTGCAGAGGGGTCAAGCTCCGTCCTCTTTCCAACAGGCAAAGCCTGTTCCGATCTTCGGCGAAATTCAATCTCGCATTTGTTTACAATGCTTACTCTTACTGAGACGCAGGTCAATGCACCGGCCGCCGAGGTAAACATAAAATCCGCGACTCTCGGCGCCTCCAAAAACAGGTGACACAGCAACGCACTGTCGTGTGCCACTGTCGAATTACCGCGTGTTATGGGCGAAATCAAAAGCATCGCTAACAGGCAGCAAGCACAGGCAGCACAGCAAGCACAGGCAGCACAGGCAGCACAGCAAGCACAGGCAGCACAGCAAGCACAGACAGCAAGCACAGGCAGCACAGCAAGCAAAGGCAGCAAGCACAGGCAGCACAGGCAGCATAGCAAGCACAGGCAGCACAGGAAGCAAGCACAGGCAGCACAGCAAGCACAGGCAGCACAGCAAGCACAGGCAGCAAGCACAGGCAGCACAGAAAGCACAGGCAGCAAGCACAGGCAGCACAGCAAGCACAGGCAGCAAGCACAGGCAGCACAGCAAGCACAGGCAACACAGTAAGCACAGGCAGCAAGCACAGGCAGCACAGCAAGCACAGGCAGCAGCAACAGGCAGCACAGCAAGCACAGGCAGCAAGCACAAGCAGCACAGCAAGCACATGCAGAAAGCACAGGCAGAACAGCAAGCACAGGCAGCACAGCAAGCACAGGCAGCACAGCAAGCACAAACAGCAAGCACAGGCAGCAAGCACAGGCAGCACAGCAAGCACAAACAGCAAGCACTGGCAGCACAGCAAGCACAGGCAGCAAGCACAGGCAGCACAGCAAGCACAGGCAGCACAGGCAGCAAGCAAAGGCAGCACAGCAAGCACAGGCCGCACAGCAAGCACAGGCAGCAAGCACAGGCAGCACCGCAGGCATAGGCAGCACAACAAGCACAGGCGGCACAGCAAGCACAGGCAGCAAGCAAAGGCAGCACAGCAAGCACAGGCAGCACAGCAAGCACAGGCAGCAAGCACAGGCAGCACAGCAAGCACACGCAGCGCAGCAAGCACAGGCAGCAAGCAAAGGCAGCACAGCAAGCACAGGCAGCACAGCAAGCACAGGCAGCAAGCACAGGCAGCACAGCAAGCACACGCAGCGCAGCAAGCACAGGCAGTAAGCACAGGCAGCCCAACAAGCAAAGGCGGCACAGCAAGCACAGGCAGCAAGCAACGGCAGCACAGCAAGCACAGGCAGCACAGCAAGCACAGGCAGCACAGCAAGCACACGCAGCGCAGCAAGCACAGGCAGAAAGCACAGGCAGCACAGCAAGCACAGGCAGCAAGCACAGGCAGCACAGCTAGCACAGGCAGCACAGCAAGCACAAACAGCAAGCACAGCCAGCACAGCAAGCACAGGCAGCAAGCACTGGCAGCAAGCACAGGCAGCACAGCAAGCACAGGCAGCAAGCACAGGCAGCACAGCAAGCACAGGCAGCAAGCACAGGCAGCAAGCAAAGGCAGCACAGCAAGGACAGGCAGCACAGCAAGCACAGGCAGCAAGCGCAGGCAGCACAGCAAGCACAGGCAGCACAACAAGCACAGGCGGCACAGCAAGCACAGGCAGCAAGCACAGGCAGCACAGCAAGCAGAGGCCGCAAAGCAAGCACAGGCAGCAAGCACAGGCAGCAAGCACAGGCAGCACAGCAAGCACGGGCAGCACAGCACAGGCAGCACAGCAAGCACAGGCAGCAAGCACAGGCAGCAAGCCCAGGCAGCAAGCACAGGCAGCACAGCAAGCACAGGCAGCACAACAAGCACAGGCGGCACAGCAAGCACAGGCAGCAAGCACAGGCAGCAAGCACATGCAGCACAGCAAGCACAGGCAGCTTGCACAGGCAGCACAGCAAGCCCAGGCAGCACAGCAAGTGCAGCAAGCACAGGCAGCAAGCACAGGCAGCACAGCAAGCACAGGCAACACAGTAAGCACAGGCAGCAAGCACAGGCAGCACAGGCAGCACAGCAAGCACAGGCAGCAAGCACAGGCATGTTAGAAACCCGCAAAATAGCTCGACGAGATGTGTTCGTTTTAGCGATTCTGGGGGAAGTGCAGAGGGGTCAAGCTCCGTCCTCTTTAAAACAGGCAAAGCCTGCTCCGATCTTCGGCGAAATTCACTCTCGCATTTGTTTACAATGCTTACTCTTACTGAGACGCAGGTCAATGCACCGGCCGCCGAGGTAAACATATGATCCGCGACTCTCGGCGCCTCCAAAAACAGGTGACACAGCAACGCACTGTCGTGTGCCACTGTCGAATTACCGCGTGTTATGGGCGAAATCAAAAGCATCGCTAACAGGCAGCAAGCACAGGCAGCATAGCAAGAACAGCCAGCACAGGCAGCACAGCAAGCACAGGCAGCACAGCAAGCACAGACAGCAAGCACAGGCAGCACAGCAAGCAAAGGCAGCAAGCACAGGCAGCACAGGCAGCATAGCAAGCACAGGCAGCACAGGAAGCAAGCACAGGCAGCACAGCAAGCACAGGCAGCACAGCAAGCACAGGCAGCAAGCACAGGCAGCACAGAAAGCACAGGCAGCAAGCACAGGCAGCACAGCAAGCACAGGCAGCAAGCACAGGCAGCAAAGCAAGCACAGGCAACACAGTAAGCACAGGCAGCAAGCACAGGCAGCACAGGCAGCACAGCAAGCACAGGCAGCAAGCACAGGCAGCACACCAAGAACAGGCAGCAAGCACAGGCAGCACAGCAAGCACAGGCAGCACAGCAAGCACAGGCAGCAAGCACAGGCATGTTAGAAACCCGCAAAATAGCTCGACGAGATGTGTTCGTTTTAGCGATTCTGGGGGAAGTGCAGAGGGGTCAAGCTCCGTCCTCTTTAAAACAGGCAAAGCCTGCTCCGATCTTCGGCGAAATTCACTCTCGCATTTGTTTACAATGCTTACTCTTACTGAGACGCAGGTCAATGCACCGGCCGCCGAGGTAAACATATGATCCGCGACTCTCGGCGCCTCCAAAAACAGGTGACACAGCAACGCACTGTCGTGTGCCACTGTCGAATTACCGCGTGTTATGGGCGAAATCAAAAGCATCGCTAACAGGCAGCAAGCACAGGCAGCATAGCAAGCACAGCCAGCACAGGCAGCACAGCAAGCACAGGCAGCACAGCAAGCACAGACAGCAAGCACAGGCAGCACAGCAAGCAAAGGCAGCAAGCACAGGCAGCACAGGCAGCATAGCAAGCACAGGCAGCACAGCAAGCACAGGCAGCACAGCAAGCACAGGCAGAAAGCACAGGCAGCACAGCAAGCACAGGCAGCAAGCACAGGCAGCACAGCTAGCACAGGCAGCACAGCAAGCACAAACAGCAAGCACAGCCAGCACAGCAAGCACAGGCAGCAAGCACTGGCAGCAAGCACAGGCAGCACAGCAAGCACAGGCAGCAAGCACAGGCAGCACAGCAAGCACAGGCAGCAAGCACAGGCAGCAAGCAAAGGCAGCACAGCAAGGACAGGCAGCACAGCAAGCACAGGCAGCAAGCGCAGGCAGCACAGCAAGCACAGGCAGCACAACAAGCACAGGCGGCACAGCAAGCACAGGCAGCAAGCACAGGCAGCACAGCAAGCAGAGGCAGCAAAGCAAGCACAGGCAGCAAGCACAGGCAGCAAGCACAGGCAGCACAGCAAGCACGGGCAGCACAGCACAGGCAGCACAGCAAGCACAGGCAGCAAGCACAGGCAGCAAGCCCAGGCAGCAAGCACAGGCAGCACAGCAAGCACAGGCAGCACAACAAGCACAGGCGGCACAGCAAGCACAGGCAGCAAGCACAGGCAGCAAGCACATGCAGCACAGCAAGCACAGGCAGCTTGCACAGGCAGCACAGCAAGCCCAGGCAGCACAGCAAGTGCAGCAAGCACAGGCAGCAAGCACAGGCAGCACAGCAAGCACAGGCAACACAGTAAGCACAGGCAGCAAGCACAGGCAGCACAGGCAGCACAGCAAGCACAGGCAGCAAGCACAGGCATGTTAGAAACCCGCAAAATAGCTCGACGAGATGTGTTCGTTTTAGCGATTCTGGGGGAAGTGCAGAGGGGTCAAGCTCCGTCCTCTTTAAAACAGGCAAAGCCTGCTCCGATCTTCGGCGAAATTCACTCTCGCATTTGTTTACAATGCTTACTCTTACTGAGACGCAGGTCAATGCACCGGCCGCCGAGGTAAACATATGATCCGCGACTCTCGGCGCCTCCAAAAACAGGTGACACAGCAACGCACTGTCGTGTGCCACTGTCGAATTACCGCGTGTTATGGGCGAAATCAAAAGCATCGCTAACAGGCAGCAAGCACAGGCAGCATAGCAAGCACAGCCAGCACAGGCAGCACAGCAAGCACAGGCAGCACAGCAAGCACAGACAGCAAGCACAGGCAGCACAGCAAGCAAAGGCAGCAAGCACAGGCAGCACAGGAAGCAAGCACAGGCAGCACAGCAAGCACAGGCAGCACAGCAAGCACAGGCAGCAAGCACAGGCAGCACAGAAAGCACAGGCAGCAAGCACAGGCAGCACAGCAAGCACAGGCAGCAAGCACAGGCAGCACAGCAAGCACAGGCAACACAGTAAGCACAGGCAGCAAGCACAGGCAGCACAGGCAGCACAGCAAGCACAGGCAGCAAGCACAGGCAGCACACCAAGAACAGGCAGCAAGCACAGGCAGCACAGCAAGCACAGGCAGCACAGCAAGCACAGGCAGCAAGCACAGGCAGCACAGCAAGCACAAACAGCAAGCACAGGCAGCACAGCAAGCACAAACAGCAAGCATAGGCAGCATAGCAAGCACAGCAAGCACAGGCAGCCCAACAAGCACAGGCGGCACAGCAAGCACAGTCAGCAAGCACAGGCAGCAAGCAAAGGCAGCACAGCAAGCACAGGCAGCAAGCACAGGCAGCACAGCAAGCACACGCGGCACAGCAAGCACAGTCAGCAAGCACAGGCAGCAAGCACAGGCAGCACAGCAAGCACACGCAGCGCAGCAAGCACAGGCAGCACAGCAAGCACAGACAGCACAGCAAGCACAGGCAGCACAGCAAGCACAGGCAGCAAGCACAAGCAGCACAGCAAGCACAGGCAGCAAGCACAGGCAGCAAGCACAGGCAGCTTGCACAGGCAGCATAGCAAGCACAGCAAGCACAGGCATCAAGCACAGGCAGCACAGCAAGCACAGGCAGCACAGCACGCACAGACAGCAAGCACAGGCAGCACAGCAAGCACAGGCAGCAAGCACAGGCAGCACAGGAAGCAAGCACAGGCAGCACAGCAAGCACAGGCAGCACAGCAAGCACAGGCAGCAAGCACAGGCAGCACAGAAAGCACAGGCATCAAGCACAGGCAGCACAGCAAGCACAGGCAGCAAGCACAGGCAGCACAGCAAGCACAGGCAACACAGTAAGCACAGGCAGCAAGCACAGGCAGCACAGGCAGCACAGCAAGCACAGGCAGCAAGCACAGGCAGCACACCAAGAACAGGCAGCAAGCACAGGCAGCACAGCAAGCACAGGCAGCACAGCAAGCACAGGCAGCAAGCACAGGCATGTTAGAAACCCGCAAAATAGCTCGACGAGATGTGTTCGTTTTAGCGATTCTGGGGGAAGTGCAGAGGGGTCAAGCTCCGTCCTCTTTAAAACAGGCAAAGCCTGCTCCGATCTTCGGCGAAATTCACTCTCGCATTTGTTTACAATGCTTACTCTTACTGAGACGCAGGTCAATGCACCGGCCGCCGAGGTAAACATATGATCCGCGACTCTCGGCGCCTCCAAAAACAGGTGACACAGCAACGCACTGTCGTGTGCCACTGTCGAATTACCGCGTGTTATGGGCGAAATCAAAAGCATCGCTAACAGGCAGCAAGCACAGGCAGCATAGCAAGCACAGCCAGCACAGGCAGCACAGCAAGCACAGGCAGCACAGCAAGCACAGACAGCAAGCACAGGCAGCACAGCAAGCACACGCAGCGCAGCAAGCACAGGCAGAAAGCACAGGCAGCACAGCAAGCACAGGCAGCAAGCACAGGCAGCACAGCTAGCACAGGCAGCACAGCAAGCACAAACAGCAAGCACAGCCAGCACAGCAAGCACAGCAAGCACAAACAGCAAGCACAGCCAGCACAGCAAGCACAGGCAGCACAGCAAGCACAGGCAGCTTGCACAGGCAGCAAGCACAGGCAGCACAGCAAGCACAGGCAGCACAGCAAGCACACGCAGCGCAGCAACCACAGGCAGCAAGCACAGGCAGCAAGCAAAGGCAGCACAGCAAGCACAGGCAGCACAGCAAGCACACGCAGCGCAGCAACCACAGGCAGCAAGCACAGGCAGCAAGCAAAGGCAGCACAGCAAGCACAGGCAGCACAGCAAGCACAGGCAGCAAGCACAGGCAGCACAGCAAGCACACGCAGCGCAGCAAGCACAGGCAGCAAGCACAGGCAGCCCAACAAGCAAAGGCGGCACAGCAAGCACAGGCAGCAAGCACAGGCAGCAAGCAAAGGCAGCACAGCAAGCACAGGCAGCACAGCAAGCACAGGCAGCAAGCACAGGCAGCACAGCAAGCACAGGCAGCACAGCAAGCACAGGCAGCAAGCACAGGCAGCACAGCAAGCACAAACAGCAAGCACAGCCAGCACAGCAAGCACAGGCAGCAAGCACTGGCAGCAAGCACAGGCAGCACAGCAAGCACAGCCAGCAAGCACAGGCAGCACAGCAAGCACAGGCAGCAAGCACAGGCAGCAAGCAAAGGCAGCACAGCAAGGACAGGCAGCACAGCAAGCACAGGCAGCAAGCGCAGGCAGCACAGCAAGCACAGGCAGCACAACAAGCACAGGCGGCACAGCAAGCACAGGCAGCAAGCACAGGCAGCACAGCAAGCAGAGGCAGCAAAGCAAGCACAGGCAGCAAGCACAGGCAGCAAGCACAGGCAGCACAGCAAGCACGGGCAGCACAGCACAGGCAGCACAGCAAGCACAGGCAGCAAGCACAGGCAGCAAGCACAGGCAGCACAGCAAGCACAGGCAGCACAGCAAGCACAGGCAGCAAGCACAGGCAGCACAGGCAGCACAGGCAGCAAGCACAGGCAGCACAGCAAGCACAGGCAGCACAGAAAGCACAGGCAGCAAGCACAGGCAGCACAGCAAGCACAGGCAGCAAGCACGGGCAGCACAGCAAGGACAGGCAGCACAGCAAGCACAGGCAGCTTGCACAGGCAGCAAGCGCAGGCAGCACAGCAAGCACAGGCAGCAAGCGCAGGCAGCACAACAAGCAACAAGCACAGGCAGCGCAGCAAGCACAGGCAGCAAGCACAGGCAGCACAGCAAGCACAGGCAGCAAGCACGGGCAGCACAGCAAAGACAGGCAGCACAGCAAGCACAGGCAGCTTGCACAGGCAGCAAGCACAGGCAGCACAGCAAGCACAGGCAGCACAGCAAGCACACGCAGCGCAGCAACCACAGGCAGCAAGCACAGGCAGCAAGCAAAGGCAGCACAGCAAGCACAGGCAGCACAGCAAGCACAGGCAGCAAGCACAGGCAGCACAGCAAGCACACGCATCGCAGCAAGCACAGGCAGCAAGCACAGGCAGCCCAACAAGCAAAGGCGGCACAGCAAGCACAGGCAGCAAGCACAGGCAGCAAGCAAAGGCAGCACAGCAAGCACAGGCAGCACAGCAAGCACAGGCAGCAAGCACAGGCAGCACAGCAAGCACACGCAGCGCAGCAAGCACAGGCAGAAAGCACAGGCAGCACAGCAAGCACAGGCAGCAAGCACAGGCAGCACAGCTAGCACAGGCAGCACAGCAAGCACAAACAGCAAGCACAGCCAGCACAGCAAGCACAGCAAGCACAAACAGCAAGCACAGCCAGCACAGCAAGCACAGGCAGCACAGCAAGCACAGGCAGCAAGCACAGGCAGCACAGCAAGCACAAACAGCAAGCACAGCCAGCACAGCAAGCACAGGCAGCACAGCAAGCACAGGCAGCAAGCACAGGCAGCACAAAAAGCCCAAACAGCAAGCATAGGCAGCACAGCAAGCACAGGCAGCAAGCACAGGCAGCACAGCAAGCACAAACAGCAAGCATAGGCAGCACAGCAAGCACAGGCAGCATAGCAAGCACAGCAAGCACAGGCAGCCCAACAAGCACAGGCGGCACAGCAAGCACAGGCAGCAAGCAGAGGCAGCAAGCAAAGGCATCACAGCAAGCACAGGCAGAACAGCAAGCACAGGCAGCAAGCACAGGCAGCACAGCAAGCACATGCAGCACAGCAAGCACAAACAGCAAGCATAGGCAGCACAGCAAGCACAGGCAGCAAGCACAGGCAGCATAGCAAGCACAGCAAGCACAGGCAGCCCAACAAGCACAGGCGGCACAGCAAGCACAGGCAGCAAGCACAGGCAGCAAGCAAAGGCAGCACAGCAAGCACAGGCAGCACAGCAAACACAGGCAGCAAGCACAGGCAGCACAGCAAGCACAAACAGCAAGCACAGGCAGCAACCACAGGCAGCACAGGCAGCAAGCAAAGGCAGCACAGCAAGCACAGGCAGCAAGCACAGGCTACACCGCAGGCACAGGCAGCACAACAAGCACAGGCGGCACAGCAAGCACAGGCAGCAAGCAAAGGCAGCACAGCAAGCACAGGCAGCACAGCAAGCACAGGCAGCAAGCACAGGCAGCACAGCAAGCACAGGCAACACAGTAAGCACAGACAGCAAGCACAGGCAGCACAGGCAGCACAGCAAGCACAGGCAGCAAGCACAGGCATGTTAGAAACCCGCAAAATAGCTCGACGAGATGTGTTCGTTTTAGCGATTCTGGGGGAAGTGCAGAGGGGTCAAGCTCCGTCCTCTTTAAAACAGGCAAAGCCTGCTCCGATCTTCGGCGAAATTCACTCTCGCATTTGTTTACAATGCTTACTCTTACTGAGACGCAGGTCAATGCACCGGCCGCCGAGGTAAACATATGATCCGCGACTCTCGGCGCCTCCAAAAACAGGTGACACAGCAACGCACTGTCGTGTGCCACTGTCGAATTACCGCGTGTTATGGGCGAAATCAAAAGCATCGCTAACAGGCAGCAAGCACAGGCAGCATAGCAAGCACAGCCAGCACAGGCATCACAGCAAGCACAGGCAGCACAGCAAGCACAGACAGCAAGCACAGGCAGCACAGCAAGCAAAGGCAGCAAGCACAGGCAGCACAGGCAGCATAGCAAGCACAGGCAGCACAGGAAGCAAGCACAGGCAGCACAGGAAGCAAGCACAGGCAGCACAGCAAGCACAGGCAGCACAGAAAGCACAGGCAGCAAGCACAGGCAGCACAGCAAGCACAGGCAGCAAGCACAGGCAGCACAGCAAGCACAGGCAACACAGTAAGCACAGGCAGCAAGCACAGGCAGCACAGGCAGCACAGCAAGCACAGGCAACAAGCACAGGCAGCAAGCACAGGCAGCACACCAAGAACAGGCAGCAAGCACAGGCAGCACAGCAAGCACAGGCAGCACAGCAAGCACAGGCAGCACAACAAGCACAGGCGGCACAGTAAGCAGAGGCAGCAAGCACAGGCAGCAAGCACATGCAGCAAGCAAAGGCAGCACAGCAAGCACAGGCAGCTTGCACATGCAGCATAGCAAGCACAGCAAGCACAGGCAGCACAGCAAGCACAGGCAGCAAGCACAGGCAGCACAGCAAGCACACGCAGCGCAGCAAGCACAGGCAGCAAGCACAGGCAGCAAGCACATGCAGCAAGCAAAGGCAGCACAGCAAGCACAGGCAGCTTGCACAGGCAGCATAGCAAGCACAGCAAGCACAGGCAGCACAGCAAGCACACGCAGCGCAGCAAGCACAGGCAGCAAGCACAGGCAGCACAGCAAGCACAGGCAACAAGCACAGGCAGCACAGCAAGCACAGGCAGCAAGCACAGGCAGCACAACAAGCACAGGCAGCAAGCACAGGCAGCACAACAAGCACAGGCGGCACAGCGAGCACAGGCAGCAAGTACAGGCAGCAAGCACATGCAGCAAGCAAAGGCAGCACAGCAAGCGCAGGCAGCATAGCAAGCACAGCAAGCACAGGCAGCACAGCAAGCACAGGCAGCAAGCACAGGCAGCACAGCAAGCACACGCAGCGCAGCAAGCACAGGCAGCAAGCACAGGCAGCAAGCACATGCAGCAAGCAAAGGCAGCACAGCAAGCACAGGCAGCTTGCACAGGCAGCATAGCAAGCACAGCAAGCACAGGCAGCACAGCAAGCACACGCAGCGCAGCAAGCACAGGCAGCACAGCAAGCACAGGCAACAAGCACAGGCAGCACAGCAAGCACAGGCAGCACAGCAAGCACAGGCAGCAAGCACAGGCAGCACAGCAAGCACAAACAGCAAGCACAGGCAGCACAGCAAGCACAAACAGCAAGCATAGGCAGCACAGCAAGCACAGGCAGCATAGCAAGCACAGCAAGCACAGGCAGCCCAACAAGCACAGGCGGCACAGCAAGCACAGTCAGCAAGCACAGGCAGCAAGCAAAGGCAGCACAGCAAGCACAGGCAGCAAGCACAGGCAGCACAGCAAGCACACGCGGCACAGCAAGCACAGTCAGCAAGCACAGGCAGCAAGCACAGGCAGCACAGCAAGCACACGCAGCGCAGCAAGCACAGGCAGCACAGCAAGCACAGACAGCACAGCAAGCACAGGCAGCACAGCAAGCACAGGCAGCAAGCACAAGCAGCACAGCAAGCACAGGCAGCAAGCACAGGCAGCAAGCACAGGCAGCACAGCAAGCACAGGCAGCAAGCACAGGCAGCACAGCAAGCACAGGCAGCTTGCACAGGCAGCATAGCAAGCACAGCAAGCATAGGCATCAAGCACAGGCAGCACAGCAAGCACAGGCAGCACAGCACGCACAGACAGCAAGCACAGGCAGCACAGGCAGCACAGCACGCACAGGCAGCAAGCACAGGCATGTTAGAAACCCGCAAAATAGCTCGACGAGATGTGTTCGTTTTAGCGATTCTGGGCGAAGTGCAGAGGGGTCAAGCTCCGTCATCTATCCAACAGGCAAAGCCTGCTCCGATCTTCGGGGAAATTCACTCTCGCATTTGTTTACAATGCTTACTCTTACTGAGACGCAGGTCAATGCACCAGCCGCCGAGGTAAACATATGATCCGCGACTCTCGGCGCCTCCAAAAACAGGTGACACAGCAACGCACTGTCGTGTGCCACTGTCGAATTACCGCGTGTTATGGGCGAAATCAAAAGCATCGCTAACAGGCAGCAAGCACAGGCAGCAAGCACAGGCAGCACAGCAAGCACAGGCAGCACAGCAAGCACAGGCAGCAAGCACAGGCAGCTCAGGCAGCACAGCAAGCACAGGCAGCACAGCAAGCACAGGCAGCAAGCACAGGCAGCATAGGCAGCACAGGCAGCAAGCACAGGCAGCACAGCAAGCACAGGCAGCAAGCACAGGCAGCACAGCAAGCACAGGCAGCAAGCACGGGCAGCACAGCAAGGACAGGCAGCACAGCAAGCACAGGCAGCTTGCACAAGCAGCAAGCACAGGCAGCACAGCAAGCACAGGCAGCAAGCGCAGGCAGCACAGCAAGCACAGGCAGCACAGCAAGCACAGGCAGCACAACAAGCACAGGCAGCGCAGCAAGCACAGGCAGCACAGCAAGCACAGGCAGCAAGCACAGGCAGCACAGCAAGCACAGGGAGCAAGCACAGGCAGCACAGCAAGCACAGGCAGCAAGCATAGGCAGCACAGCAAGCACAGGCAGCACAGCAAGCACAGGCAGCTTGCACAGGCAGCATAGCAAGCACAGCAAGCACAGGCATCAAGCACAGGCAGCACAGCAAGCACAGGCAGCACAGCACGCACAGAGAGCAAGCACAGGCAGCACAGGCAGCACAGCAAGCACAGGCAGCAAGCACAGGCAGCACAGGCAGCACACCAAGCACAGGCAGCAAGCACAGGCAGCACAGCTAGCACAGGCAGCACAACAAGTACAGGCAGCACAGCAAGCACAGGCAGCACAGCAAGCACGGGCAGCAAGCACCGGCAGCACAGCAAGCACGGGCAGCAAGCACAGGCAGCACAGCAAGCACGGGTAGCAAGCACCGGCAGCACAGCAAGCACGGGCAGCAAGCACAGGCAGCACAGCAAGCACAGGCAACAAGCACAGGCAGCAAGCACAGGCAGCACAGCAGGCACAGACAGCACAGCAAGCACAGGCAGCAAGCACAGGCAGCACAGCAAGCACAGGCAGCAAGCACAGGCAGCACAGCAAACACAGGCAGCACAGCAAGCACAGGCAGCAAGCACAGGCAGCACAGCAAGCACAGACAGCACAGGCAGAAAGCACAGGCAGCACAGCAAACACAGGCAGCACAGCAAGCACAGGCAGCACAGCACAGGCAGCACAGCAAAATCAGGCAGCACAGCAAGCACAGGCAGCAAGCACAGGCAGCACAGCAAGCACAGGCAGCAAGCACAGGCAGCACAGCAAGCACAGGCAGCACAGCAAGCACAGGCAGCAAGCACAGGCAGCACAGCAAGCACAGGCAGCACAACAAGCACAGGCGGCACAGCAAGCACAGGCAGCAAGCACAGTCAGCAAGCACATGCAGCAAGCAAAGGCAGCACAGCAAGCACAGGCAGCACAGCAAGCACAGGCAGCTTACACAGGCAGCATAGCAAGCACAGCAAGCACAGGCAGCAAGCACAGGCAGCACAGCAAGCACAGGCAGCACAGCAAGAACAGACAGCAAGCACAGGCAGCACAGCAAGCAAAGGCATCAAGCACAGGCAGCACAGGCAGCACAGCAAGCACAGGCAGCACAGGCAGCAAGCACAGGCAGCACAGCAAGCACAGGGAGCAAGCACAGGCAGCACAGCAAGCACAGGCAGAACAGCAAGCACAGGCAGCAAGCACAGGCAGCACAGCAAGCACATGCAGCACAGCAAGCACAAACAGCAAGCATAGGCAGCACAGCAAGCACAGGCAGCAAGCACAGGCAGCATAGCAAGCACAGCAAGCACAGGCAGCCCAACAAGCACAGGCGGCACAGCAAGCACAGGCAGCAAGCACAGGCAGCAAGCAAAGGCAGCACAGCAAGCACAGGCAGCACAGCAAACACAGGCAGCAAGCACAGGCAGCACAGCAAGCACAAACAGCAAGCACAGGCAGCAACCACAGGCAGCACAGGCAGCAAGCAAAGGCAGCACAGCAAGCACAGGCAGCAAGCACAGGCTACACCGCAGGCACAGGCAGCACAACAAGCACAGGCGGCACAGCAAGCACAGGCAGCAAGCAAAGGCAGCACAGCAAGCACAGGCAGCACAGCAAGCACAGGCAGCAAGCACAGGCAGCACAGCAAGCACAGGCAACACAGTAAGCACAGACAGCAAGCACAGGCAGCACAGGCAGCACAGCAAGCACAGGCAGCAAGCACAGGCATGTTAGAAACCCGCAAAATAGCTCGACGAGATGTGTTCGTTTTAGCGATTCTGGGGGAAGTGCAGAGGGGTCAAGCTCCGTCCTCTTTAAAACAGGCAAAGCCTGCTCCGATCTTCGGCGAAATTCACTCTCGCATTTGTTTACAATGCTTACTCTTACTGAGACGCAGGTCAATGCACCGGCCGCCGAGGTAAACATATGATCCGCGACTCTCGGCGCCTCCAAAAACAGGTGACACAGCAACGCACTGTCGTGTGCCACTGTCGAATTACCGCGTGTTATGGGCGAAATCAAAAGCATCGCTAACAGGCAGCAAGCACAGGCAGCATAGCAAGCACAGCCAGCACAGGCATCACAGCAAGCACAGGCAGCACAGCAAGCACAGACAGCAAGCACAGGCAGCACAGCAAGCAAAGGCAGCAAGCACAGGCAGCACAGGCAGCATAGCAAGCACAGGCAGCACAGGAAGCAAGCACAGGCAGCACAGGAAGCAAGCACAGGCAGCACAGCAAGCACAGGCAGCACAGAAAGCACAGGCAGCAAGCACAGGCAGCACAGCAAGCACAGGCAGCAAGCACAGGCAGCACAGCAAGCACAGGCAACACAGTAAGCACAGGCAGCAAGCACAGGCAGCACAGGCAGCACAGCAAGCACAGGCAACAAGCACAGGCAGCAAGCACAGGCAGCACACCAAGAACAGGCAGCAAGCACAGGCAGCACAGCAAGCACAGGCAGCACAGCAAGCACAGGCAGCACAACAAGCACAGGCGGCACAGTAAGCAGAGGCAGCAAGCACAGGCAGCAAGCACATGCAGCAAGCAAAGGCAGCACAGCAAGCACAGGCAGCTTGCACATGCAGCATAGCAAGCACAGCAAGCACAGGCAGCACAGCAAGCACAGGCAGCAAGCACAGGCAGCACAGCAAGCACACGCAGCGCAGCAAGCACAGGCAGCAAGCACAGGCAGCAAGCACATGCAGCAAGCAAAGGCAGCACAGCAAGCACAGGCAGCTTGCACAGGCAGCATAGCAAGCACAGCAAGCACAGGCAGCACAGCAAGCACACGCAGCGCAGCAAGCACAGGCAGCAAGCACAGGCAGCACAGCAAGCACAGGCAACAAGCACAGGCAGCACAGCAAGCACAGGCAGCAAGCACAGGCAGCACAACAAGCACAGGCAGCAAGCACAGGCAGCACAACAAGCACAGGCGGCACAGCGAGCACAGGCAGCAAGTACAGGCAGCAAGCACATGCAGCAAGCAAAGGCAGCACAGCAAGCGCAGGCAGCATAGCAAGCACAGCAAGCACAGGCAGCACAGCAAGCACAGGCAGCAAGCACAGGCAGCACAGCAAGCACACGCAGCGCAGCAAGCACAGGCAGCAAGCACAGGCAGCAAGCACATGCAGCAAGCAAAGGCAGCACAGCAAGCACAGGCAGCTTGCACAGGCAGCATAGCAAGCACAGCAAGCACAGGCAGCACAGCAAGCACACGCAGCGCAGCAAGCACAGGCAGCACAGCAAGCACAGGCAACAAGCACAGGCAGCACAGCAAGCACAGGCAGCACAGCAAGCACAGGCAGCAAGCACAGGCAGCACAGCAAGCACAAACAGCAAGCACAGGCAGCACAGCAAGCACAAACAGCAAGCATAGGCAGCACAGCAAGCACAGGCAGCATAGCAAGCACAGCAAGCACAGGCAGCCCAACAAGCACAGGCGGCACAGCAAGCACAGTCAGCAAGCACAGGCAGCAAGCAAAGGCAGCACAGCAAGCACAGGCAGCAAGCACAGGCAGCACAGCAAGCACACGCGGCACAGCAAGCACAGTCAGCAAGCACAGGCAGCAAGCACAGGCAGCACAGCAAGCACACGCAGCGCAGCAAGCACAGGCAGCACAGCAAGCACAGACAGCACAGCAAGCACAGGCAGCACAGCAAGCACAGGCAGCAAGCACAAGCAGCACAGCAAGCACAGGCAGCAAGCACAGGCAGCAAGCACAGGCAGCACAGCAAGCACAGGCAGCAAGCACAGGCAGCACAGCAAGCACAGGCAGCTTGCACAGGCAGCATAGCAAGCACAGCAAGCATAGGCATCAAGCACAGGCAGCACAGCAAGCACAGGCAGCACAGCACGCACAGACAGCAAGCACAGGCAGCACAGGCAGCACAGCACGCACAGGCAGCAAGCACAGGCATGTTAGAAACCCGCAAAATAGCTCGACGAGATGTGTTCGTTTTAGCGATTCTGGGCGAAGTGCAGAGGGGTCAAGCTCCGTCATCTATCCAACAGGCAAAGCCTGCTCCGATCTTCGGGGAAATTCACTCTCGCATTTGTTTACAATGCTTACTCTTACTGAGACGCAGGTCAATGCACCAGCCGCCGAGGTAAACATATGATCCGCGACTCTCGGCGCCTCCAAAAACAGGTGACACAGCAACGCACTGTCGTGTGCCACTGTCGAATTACCGCGTGTTATGGGCGAAATCAAAAGCATCGCTAACAGGCAGCAAGCACAGGCAGCAAGCACAGGCAGCACAGCAAGCACAGGCAGCACAGCAAGCACAGGCAGCAAGCACAGGCAGCTCAGGCAGCACAGCAAGCACAGGCAGCACAGCAAGCACAGGCAGCAAGCACAGGCAGCATAGGCAGCACAGGCAGCAAGCACAGGCAGCACAGCAAGCACAGGCAGCAAGCACAGGCAGCACAGCAAGCACAGGCAGCAAGCACGGGCAGCACAGCAAGGACAGGCAGCACAGCAAGCACAGGCAGCTTGCACAAGCAGCAAGCACAGGCAGCACAGCAAGCACAGGCAGCAAGCGCAGGCAGCACAGCAAGCACAGGCAGCACAGCAAGCACAGGCAGCACAACAAGCACAGGCAGCGCAGCAAGCACAGGCAGCACAGCAAGCACAGGCAGCAAGCACAGGCAGCACAGCAAGCACAGGGAGCAAGCACAGGCAGCACAGCAAGCACAGGCAGCAAGCATAGGCAGCACAGCAAGCACAGGCAGCACAGCAAGCACAGGCAGCTTGCACAGGCAGCATAGCAAGCACAGCAAGCACAGGCATCAAGCACAGGCAGCACAGCAAGCACAGGCAGCACAGCACGCACAGAGAGCAAGCACAGGCAGCACAGGCAGCACAGCAAGCACAGGCAGCAAGCACAGGCAGCACAGGCAGCACACCAAGCACAGGCAGCAAGCACAGGCAGCACAGCTAGCACAGGCAGCACAACAAGTACAGGCAGCACAGCAAGCACAGGCAGCACAGCAAGCACGGGCAGCAAGCACCGGCAGCACAGCAAGCACGGGCAGCAAGCACAGGCAGCACAGCAAGCACGGGTAGCAAGCACCGGCAGCACAGCAAGCACGGGCAGCAAGCACAGGCAGCACAGCAAGCACAGGCAACAAGCACAGGCAGCAAGCACAGGCAGCACAGCAGGCACAGACAGCACAGCAAGCACAGGCAGCAAGCACAGGCAGCACAGCAAGCACAGGCAGCAAGCACAGGCAGCACAGCAAACACAGGCAGCACAGCAAGCACAGGCAGCAAGCACAGGCAGCACAGCAAGCACAGACAGCACAGGCAGAAAGCACAGGCAGCACAGCAAACACAGGCAGCACAGCAAGCACAGGCAGCACAGCACAGGCAGCACAGCAAAATCAGGCAGCACAGCAAGCACAGGCAGCAAGCACAGGCAGCACAGCAAGCACAGGCAGCAAGCACAGGCAGCACAGCAAGCACAGGCAGCACAGCAAGCACAGGCAGCAAGCACAGGCAGCACAGCAAGCACAGGCAGCACAACAAGCACAGGCGGCACAGCAAGCACAGGCAGCAAGCACAGTCAGCAAGCACATGCAGCAAGCAAAGGCAGCACAGCAAGCACAGGCAGCACAGCAAGCACAGGCAGCTTACACAGGCAGCATAGCAAGCACAGCAAGCACAGGCAGCAAGCACAGGCAGCACAGCAAGCACAGGCAGCACAGCAAGAACAGACAGCAAGCACAGGCAGCACAGCAAGCAAAGGCATCAAGCACAGGCAGCACAGGCAGCACAGCAAGCACAGGCAGCACAGGCAGCAAGCACAGGCAGCACAGCAAGCACAGGGAGCAAGCACAGGCAGCACAGCAAGCACAGGCAGCACAGCAGGCACACGCAGCGCAGCAGGCACACGCAACACAGCAAGCACAGACAGCACAGCAAGCACAGGCAGCACAGCTAGCACAGGCAGCAAGCACAAGCAGCACAGCAAGCACAGGCAGCAAGCACAGGCATGTTAGAAACCCGCAAAATAGCTCGACGAGATGTGTTCGTTTTAGCGATTCTGGGCGAAGTGCAGAGGGGTCAAGCTCCGTCCTCTTTCCAACAGGCAAAGCCTGCTCCGATCTTCGGGGAAATTCACTCTCGCATTTGTTTACAATGCTTACTCTTACTGAGACGCAGGTCAATGCACCGGCCGCCGAGGTAAACATATGATCCGCGACTCTCGGCGCCGCCAAAAACAGGTGACACAGCAACGCACTGTCGTGTGCCACTGTCGAATTACCGCGTGTTATGGGCGAAATCAAATGCATCGCTAACAGGCAGCAAGCACAGGCAGCAAGCACAGGCAGCACAGCAAGCACAGGCAGCAAGCACAGGCAGCACAGCAAGCACAGGCAGCACAGCAAGCACAGGCAGCAAGCACAGGCAGCACAGCAAGCAGAGGCAGCAAGCACAGGCAGCTCAGGCAGCACAGCAAGCACAGGCAGCACAGCAAGCACAGGCAGCAAGCACAGGCAGCACAGGCAGCAAGCAGAGGCAGCACAGCAAGCACAGGCAGCAAGCACAGGCAGCACAGCAAGCACAGGCAGCAAGCACGGGCAGCACAGCAAGCACAGGCAGCTTGCACAGGCAGCAAGCACAGGTAGCACAGCAAGCACAGGCAGCAAGCGCAGGCAGCACAACAAGCACAGGCAGCACAGCAAGCACAGGCAGCACAACAAGCACAGGCCGCACAGCAAGCACAGGCAGCACAGCAAGCACAGGCAGCAAGCACAGGCAGCAAGCACAGGTAGCACAGCAAGCACAGGCAGCAAGCGCAGGCAGCACAACAAGCACAGGCAGCACAGCAAGCGCAGGCAGCACAACAAGCACAGGCAGCACAGCAAGCACAGGCAGCACAACAAGCACAGGCAGCGCAGCAAGCACAGGCAGCACAGCAAGCACAGGCAGCAAGCACAGGCAGCACAGCAAGCACAGGGAGCAAGCACAGGCAGCACAGCAAGCACAGGCAGCAAGCATAGGCAGCACAGCAAGCACAGGCAGCACAGCAAGCACAGGCAGCAAGCACAGGCAGCACAGCAAGCACAGGCAGCACAACAAGCACAGACAGCAAGCACAGGCAGCACAGGCAGCACAACAAGCACAGGCAGCGCAGCAAGCACAGGCAGCACAGCAAGCACAGGCAGCAAGCACAGGCAGCAAGCACAGGTAGCACAGCAAGCACAGGCAGCAAGCACAGGCAGCACAGCAAGCACAGGCAGCACAGCACGCACAGACAGCAAGCACAGGCAGCACAGGCAGCACAGCAAGCACAGGCAGCAAGCACAGGCAGCACAGGCAGCACACCAAGCACAGGCAGCAAGCACAGGCAGCACAGCTAGCACAGGCAGCACAACAAGCACAGGCGGCACAGCAAGCACAGGCAGCAAGCACAGGCAGCAAGCACAGGCGGCAAGCAAAGGCAGCACAGCAAGCACAGGCAGCACAGCAAGCACGGGCAGCAAGCACCGGCAGCACAGCAAGCACGGGCAGCAAGCACAGGCAGCACAGCAAGCACAGGCAACAAGCACAGGCAGCAAGCACAGGCAGCACAGCAAGCACGGGCAGCAAGCACCGGCAGCACAGCAAGCACATGCAGCAAGCACAGGCAGCACAGCAAGCACAGGCAACAAGCACAGGCAGCAAGCACAGGCAGCACAGCAAGCACAGGCAGCACAGCACAGGCAGCACAGCAAGCACAGGCAGCACAGCAAGCACAGGCAGCAAGCACAGGCAGCACAGCAAGCACAGGCAGCACAACAAGCACAGGCGGCACAGCAAGCACAGGCAGCAAGCACAGGCAACAAGCACAGGCAGCAAGCACAGGCAGCACAGCAAGCACAGGCAGCACAGCACAGGCAGCACAGCAAGCACAGGCAGCACAGCACAGGCAGCACAGCAAGCACAGGCAGCACAGCAAGCACAGGCAGCAAGCACAGGCAGCACAGCAAGCACAGGCAGCACAACAAGCACAGGCGGCACAGCAAGCACAGGCAGCAAGCACAGGCAGCAAGCACATGCAGCAAGCAAAGGCAGCACAGCAAGCACAGGCAGCACAGCAAGCACAGGCAGCTTGCACAGGCAGCAAGCACAGGTAGCACAGCAAGCACAGGCAGCACAGCAAGCACAGGCAGCACAACAAGCACAGGCAGCGCAGCAAGCACAGGCCGCGCAGCAAGCACAGGCAGCACAGCAAGCACAGGCAGCAAGCACAGGCAGCAAGCACAGGTAGCACAGCAAGCACAGGCAGCAAGCGCAGGCAGCACAACAAGCACAGGCAGCACAGCAAGCGCAGGCAGCACAACAAGCACAGGCAGCACAGCAAGCACAGGCAGCACAACAAGCACAGGCAGCGCAGCAAGCACAGGCAGCACAGCAAGCACAGGCAGCAAGCACAGGCAGCACAGCAAGCACAGGGAGCAAGCACAGGCAGCACAGCAAGCACAGGCAGCAAGCATAGGCAGCACAGCAAGCACAGGCAGCACAGCAAGCACAGGCAGCAAGCACAGGCAGCACAGCAAGCACAGGCAGCACAACAAGCACAGACAGCAAGCACAGGCAGCACAGGCAGCACAACAAGCACAGGCAGCGCAGCAAGCACAGGCAGCACAGCAAGCACAGGCAGCAAGCACAGGCAGCAAGCACAGGTAGCACAGCAAGCACAGGCAGCAAGCACAGGCAGCACAGCAAGCACAGGCAGCACAGCACGCACAGACAGCAAGCACAGGCAGCACAGGCAGCACAGCAAGCACAGGCAGCAAGCACAGGCAGCACAGGCAGCACACCAAGCACAGGCAGCAAGCACAGGCAGCACAGCTAGCACAGGCAGCACAACAAGCACAGGCGGCACAGCAAGCACAGGCAGCAAGCACAGGCAGCAAGCACAGGCGGCAAGCAAAGGCAGCACAGCAAGCACAGGCAGCACAGCAAGCACGGGCAGCAAGCACCGGCAGCACAGCAAGCACGGGCAGCAAGCACAGGCAGCACAGCAAGCACAGGCAACAAGCACAGGCAGCAAGCACAGGCAGCACAGCAAGCACGGGCAGCAAGCACCGGCAGCACAGCAAGCACAGGCAGCAAGCACAGGCAGCACAGCAAGCACAGGCAACAAGCACAGGCAGCAAGCACAGGCAGCACAGCAAGCACAGGCAGCACAGCACAGGCAGCACAGCAAGCACAGGCAGCACAGCAAGCACAGGCAGCAAGCACAGGCAGCACAGCAAGCACAGGCAGCACAACAAGCACAGGCGGCACAGCAAGCACAGGCAGCAAGCACAGGCAGCAAGCACAGGCAGCACAGCAAGCACAGGCAGCACAGCACAGGCAGCACAGCAAGCACAGGCAGCACAGCAAGCACAGGCAGCAAGCAAAGGCAGCACAGCTAGCACAGGCAGCAAGCACAGGCAGCACAGCAAGCACACGCAGCGCAGCAAGCACAGGCAGCAAGCACCGGCAGCACAGCAAGCACGGGCAGCAAGCACAGGCAGCACAGCAAGCACAGGCAACAAGCACAGGCAGCAAGCACAGGCAGCACAGCAAGCACGGGCAGCAAGCACCGGCAGCACAGCAAGCACAGGCAGCAAGCACAGGCAGCACAGCACAGGCAGCACAGCAAGCACAGGCAGCACAGCAAGCACAGGCAGCAAGCAAAGGCAGCACAGCTAGCACAGGCAGCAAGCACAGGCAGCACAGCAAGCACACGCAGCGCAGCAAGCACAGGCAGCAAGCACCGGCAGCACAGCAAGCACGGGCAGCAAGCACAGGCAGCACAGCAAGCACAGGCAACAAGCACAGGCAGCAAGCACAGGCAGCACAGCAAGCACGGGCAGCAAGCACCGGCAGCACAGCAAGCACAGGCAGCAAGCACAGGCAGCACAGCAAGCACAGGCAACAAGCACAGGCAGCAAGCACAGGCAGCACAGCAAGCACAGGCAGCACAGCACAGGCAGCACAGCAAGCACAGGCAGCACAGCAAGCACAGGCAGCAAGCAAAGGCAGCACAGCTAGCACAGGCAGCAAGCACAGGCAGCACAGCAAGCACACGCAGCGCAGCAAGCACAGGCAGCAAGCACAGGCAGCAAGCAAAGGCAGCACAGCAAGCACAGGCAGCACAGCAAGCACAGGCAGCTTGCACAGGCAGCAAGCACAGGTAGCACAGCAAGCACAGGCAGCAAGCGCAGGCAGCACAACAAGCACAGGCAGCACAGCAAGCACAGGCAGCACAACAAGCACAGGCAGCGCAGCAAGCACAGGCAGCACAGCAAGCACAGGCAGCAAGCACAGGCAGCACAGCAAGCACAGGGAGCAAGCACAGGCAGCACAGCAAGCACAGGCAGCAAGCATAGGCAGCACAGCAAGCACAGGCAGCTTGCACAGGCAGCATAGCAAGCACAGCAAGCACAGGCATCAAGCACAGGCAGCACAGCAAGCACAGGCAGCACAGCACGCACAGACAGCAAGCACAGGCAGCACAGGCAGCACAGCAAGCACAGGCAGCAAGCACAGGCAGCACAGCAAGCACGGGCAGCAAGCACAGGCAGCACAGGCAGCACAACAAGCACAGGCGGTACAGCAAGCACAGGCAGCAAGCACAGGCAGCAAGCACATGCAGCAAGAAAAGGCAGCACAGCAAGCACAGGCAGCACAGCAAGCACAGGCAGCACAGACAGCAAGCACAGGCAGCACAGCAAGCAAAGGCAGCAAGCACAGGCAGCACAGGCAGCATAGCAAGCACAGGCAGCGCAGCAAGCACAGGCAGCAAGCACAGGCAGCACAGCAAGCACAGTCAGCACGCACAGGCAGCACAGCAAGCACAGGCAGCAAGCACAGGCAGCATAGCAAGCACAGCAAGCACAACAAGCACAGGCAGCACAACAAGCACAGGCGGCACAGCAAGCACAGGCAGCAAGCACAGGCAGCAAGCACATGCAGCAAGCACATGCAGCACAGCAAGCACAGGCAGCTTGCACAGGCAGCATAGCAAGCACAGCAAGCACAGGCAGCACAGCGAGCACAGGCAGCACAGACAGCAAGCACAGGCAGCACAGCAAGCAAAGGCGGCAAGCACAGCAAGCACAGACAGCACAGCAAGCACAGGCAGCACAACAAGCACAGGCGGTACAGCAAGCACAGGCAGCAAGCACAGGCAGCAAGCGAAGGCAGCACAGCAAGCACAGGCAGCAAGCAAAGGCAGCACAGCTAGCACAGGCAGCAAGCACAGGCAGCACAGCAAGCACACGCAGCGCAGCAAGCACAGGCAGCAAGCACAGGCAGCAAGCACAGCAAGCACAGGCAGCCCAACAAGCACAGGCGGCACAGCAAGCACAGGCAGCAAGCACAGGCAGCAAGCAAAGGCAGCACAGCAAGCACAGGCAGCACAGCAAGCACAGGCAGCAAGCACAGGCAGCACAGCAAGCACACGCAGCGCAGCAAGCACAGGCAGCACAGCAAGCACAAGCAGCAAGCACAAGCAGCACAGCAAGCACAGGCAGCAAGCACAGGCAGCTCAGGCAGCACAGCAAGCACAGGCAGCAAGCACAGGCAGCACTGGCAGCACAGGCAGCAAGCACAGGCAGCACAGCAAGCACAGGCAGCAAGCACAGGCAGCAAGCACAGGCAGCACAGCAAGCACAGGCAGCTTGCACAGACAGCATAGCAAGCAAAGCAAGCACAGGCAGCACAGCAAGCACACGCAGCGCAGCAAGCACAGGCAGCAAGCACAGGCGGCACAGCAAGCACAGGCAACAAGCACAGGCAGCAAGCACAGGCAGCACAACAAGCACAGGCAGCAAGCACAGGCAGCACAACAAGCACAGGCGGCACAGCAAGCACAGGCAGCAAGCACAGGCAGCAAGCACATGCAGCAAGCAAAGGCAGCACAGCAAGCGCAGGCAGCATAGCAAGCACAGCAAGCACAGGCAGCACAGCAAGCACAGGCAGCAAGCACAGGCAGCACAGCAAGCACAGGCAGCAAGCACAGGCAGCAAGCACAGGCAGCAAGCACATGCAGCAAGCAAAGGCAGCACAGCAAGCACAGGCAGCTTGCACAGGCAGCATAGCAAGCACAGCAAGCACAGGCAGCACAGCAAGCACACGCAGCGCAGCAAGCACAGGCAGCAAGCACAGGCAGCACAGCAAGCACAGGCAACAAGCACAGGCAGCACAGCAAGCACAGGCAGCAAGCACAGGCAGCACAGCAAGCACAAACAGCAAGCACAGGCAGCACAGCAAGCACAAACAGCAAGCATAGGCAGCACAGCAAGCACAGGCAGCATAGCAAGCACAGCAAGCACAGGCAGCCCACCAAGCACAGGCAGCACAGCAAGCACAGACAGCACAGCAAGCACAGGCAGCACAGCAAGCACAGGCAGCAAGCACAAGCAGCACAGCAAGCACAGGCAGCAAGCACAGGCAGCACAGCAAGCACAGGCAGCAAGCACAGGAAGCAAACACAGGCAGCACAGCAAGCACAGGCAGCACAGCAAGCACAGGCAGCACAACAAGCACAGGCGGCACAGTAAGCAGAGGCAGCAAGCACAGGCAGCAAGCACATGCAGCAAGCAGAGGCAGCACAGCAAGCACAGGCAGCTTGCACATGCAGCATAGCAAGCACAGCAAGCACAGGCAGCACAGCAAGCACAGGCAGCAAGCACAGGCAGCACAGCAAGCACACGCAGCGCAGCAAGCACAGGCAGCAAGCACAGGCAGCAAGCACATGCAGCAAGCAAAGGCAGCACAGCAAGCACAGGCAGCTTGCACAGGCAGCATAGCAAGCACAGCAAGCACAGGCAGCACAGCAAGCACACGCAGCGCAGCAAGCACAGGCAGCAAGCACAGGCAGCACAGCAAGCACAGGCAACAAGCACAGGCAGCACAGCAAGCACAGGCAACAAGCACAGGCAGCACAGCAAGCACACGCAGCGCAGCAAGCACAGGCAGCAAGCACAGGCAGCAAGCACAGGCAGCAAGCACAGGTAGCACAGCAAGCACAGGCAGCAAGCACAGGCAGCACAGCAAGCACAGGCAGCACAGCACGCACAGACAGCAAGCACAGGCAGCACAGGCAGCACAGCAAGCACAGGCAGCAAGCACAGGCAGCACAGGCAGCACACCAAGCACAGGCAGCAAGCACAGGCAGCACAGCTAGCACAGGCAGCACAACAAGCACAGGCGGCACAGCAAGCACAGGCAGCAAGCACAGGCAGCAAGCACAGGCGGCAAGCAAAGGCAGCACAGCAAGCACAGGCAGCACAGCAAGCACGGGCAGCAAGCACCGGCAGCACAGCAAGCACGGGCAGCAAGCACAGGCAGCACAGCAAGCACAGGCAACAAGCACAGGCAGCAAGCACAGGCAGCACAGCAAGCACGGGCAGCAAGCACCGGCAGCACAGCAAGCACATGCAGCAAGCACAGGCAGCACAGCAAGCACAGGCAACAAGCACAGGCAGCAAGCACAGGCAGCACAGCAAGCACAGGCAGCACAGCACAGGCAGCACAGCAAGCACAGGCAGCACAGCAAGCACAGGCAGCAAGCACAGGCAGCACAGCAAGCACAGGCAGCACAACAAGCACAGGCGGCACAGCAAGCACAGGCAGCAAGCACAGGCAACAAGCACAGGCAGCAAGCACAGGCAGCACAGCAAGCACAGGCAGCACAGCACAGGCAGCACAGCAAGCACAGGCAGCACAGCACAGGCAGCACAGCAAGCACAGGCAGCACAGCAAGCACAGGCAGCAAGCACAGGCAGCACAGCAAGCACAGGCAGCACAACAAGCACAGGCGGCACAGCAAGCACAGGCAGCAAGCACAGGCAGCAAGCACATGCAGCAAGCAAAGGCAGCACAGCAAGCACAGGCAGCACAGCAAGCACAGGCAGCTTGCACAGGCAGCAAGCACAGGTAGCACAGCAAGCACAGGCAGCACAGCAAGCACAGGCAGCACAACAAGCACAGGCAGCGCAGCAAGCACAGGCCGCGCAGCAAGCACAGGCAGCACAGCAAGCACAGGCAGCAAGCACAGGCAGCAAGCACAGGTAGCACAGCAAGCACAGGCAGCAAGCGCAGGCAGCACAACAAGCACAGGCAGCACAGCAAGCGCAGGCAGCACAACAAGCACAGGCAGCACAGCAAGCACAGGCAGCACAACAAGCACAGGCAGCGCAGCAAGCACAGGCAGCACAGCAAGCACAGGCAGCAAGCACAGGCAGCACAGCAAGCACAGGGAGCAAGCACAGGCAGCACAGCAAGCACAGGCAGCAAGCATAGGCAGCACAGCAAGCACAGGCAGCACAGCAAGCACAGGCAGCAAGCACAGGCAGCACAGCAAGCACAGGCAGCACAACAAGCACAGACAGCAAGCACAGGCAGCACAGGCAGCACAACAAGCACAGGAAGCGCAGCAAGCACAGGCAGCACAGCAAGCACAGGCAGCAAGCACAGGCAGCAAGCACAGGTAGCACAGCAAGCACAGGCAGCAAGCACAGGCAGCACAGCAAGCACAGGCAGCACAGCACGCACAGACAGCAAGCACAGGCAGCACAGGCAGCACAGCAAGCACAGGCAGCAAGCACAGGCAGCACAGGCAGCACACCAAGCACAGGCAGCAAGCACAGGCAGCACAGCTAGCACAGGCAGCACAACAAGCACAGGCGGCACAGCAAGCACAGGCAGCAAGCACAGGCAGCAAGCACAGGCGGCAAGCAAAGGCAGCACAGCAAGCACAGGCAGCACAGCAAGCACGGGCAGCAAGCACCGGCAGCACAGCAAGCACGGGCAGCAAGCACAGGCAGCACAGCAAGCACAGGCAACAAGCACAGGCAGCAAGCACAGGCAGCACAGCAAGCACGGGCAGCAAGCACCGGCAGCACAGCAAGCACAGGCAGCAAGCACAGGCAGCACAGCAAGCACAGGCAACAAGCACAGGCAGCAAGCACAGGCAGCACAGCAAGCACAGGCAGCACAGCACAGGCAGCACAGCAAGCACAGGCAGCACAGCAAGCACAGGCAGCAAGCACAGGCAGCACAGCAAGCACAGGCAGCACAACAAGCACAGGCGGCACAGCAAGCACAGGCAGCAAGCACAGGCAGCAAGCACAGGCAGCACAGCAAGCACAGGCAGCACAGCACAGGCAGCACAGCAAGCACAGGCAGCACAGCAAGCACAGGCAGCAAGCAAAGGCAGCACAGCTAGCACAGGCAGCAAGCACAGGCAGCACAGCAAGCACACGCAGCGCAGCAAGCACAGGCAGCAAGCACCGGCAGCACAGCAAGCACGGGCAGCAAGCACAGGCAGCACAGCAAGCACAGGCAACAAGCACAGGCAGCAAGCACAGGCAGCACAGCAAGCACGGGCAGCAAGCACCGGCAGCACAGCAAGCACAGGCAGCAAGCACAGGCAGCACAGCACAGGCAGCACAGCAAGCACAGGCAGCACAGCAAGCACAGGCAGCAAGCAAAGGCAGCACAGCTAGCACAGGCAGCAAGCACAGGCAGCACAGCAAGCACACGCAGCGCAGCAAGCACAGGCAGCAAGCACCGGCAGCACAGCAAGCACGGGCAGCAAGCACAGGCAGCACAGCAAGCACAGGCAACAAGCACAGGCAGCAAGCACAGGCAGCACAGCAAGCACGGGCAGCAAGCACCGGCAGCACAGCAAGCACAGGCAGCAAGCACAGGCAGCACAGCAAGCACAGGCAACAAGCACAGGCAGCAAGCACAGGCAGCACAGCAAGCACAGGCAGCACAGCACAGGCAGCACAGCAAGCACAGGCAGCACAGCAAGCACAGGCAGCAAGCAAAGGCAGCACAGCTAGCACAGGCAGCAAGCACAGGCAGCACAGCAAGCACACGCAGCGCAGCAAGCACAGGCAGCAAGCACAGGCAGCAAGCAAAGGCAGCACAGCAAGCACAGGCAGCACAGCAAGCACAGGCAGCTTGCACAGGCAGCAAGCACAGGTAGCACAGCAAGCACAGGCAGCAAGCGCAGGCAGCACAACAAGCACAGGCAGCACAGCAAGCACAGGCAGCACAACAAGCACAGGCAGCGCAGCAAGCACAGGCAGCACAGCAAGCACAGGCAGCAAGCACAGGCAGCACAGCAAGCACAGGGAGCAAGCACAGGCAGCACAGCAAGCACAGGCAGCAAGCATAGGCAGCACAGCAAGCACAGGCAGCTTGCACAGGCAGCATAGCAAGCACAGCAAGCACAGGCATCAAGCACAGGCAGCACAGCAAGCACAGGCAGCACAGCACGCACAGACAGCAAGCACAGGCAGCACAGGCAGCACAGCAAGCACAGGCAGCAAGCACAGGCAGCACAGCAAGCACGGGCAGCAAGCACAGGCAGCACAGGCAGCACAACAAGCACAGGCGGTACAGCAAGCACAGGCAGCAAGCACAGGCAGCAAGCACATGCAGCAAGAAAAGGCAGCACAGCAAGCACAGGCAGCACAGCAAGCACAGGCAGCACAGACAGCAAGCACAGGCAGCACAGCAAGCAAAGGCAGCAAGCACAGGCAGCACAGGCAGCATAGCAAGCACAGGCAGCGCAGCAAGCACAGGCAGCAAGCACAGGCAGCACAGCAAGCACAGTCAGCACGCACAGGCAGCACAGCAAGCACAGGCAGCAAGCACAGGCAGCATAGCAAGCACAGCAAGCACAACAAGCACAGGCAGCACAACAAGCACAGGCGGCACAGCAAGCACAGGCAGCAAGCACAGGCAGCAAGCACATGCAGCAAGCACATGCAGCACAGCAAGCACAGGCAGCTTGCACAGGCAGCATAGCAAGCACAGCAAGCACAGGCAGCACAGCGAGCACAGGCAGCACAGACAGCAAGCACAGGCAGCACAGCAAGCAAAGGCGGCAAGCACAGCAAGCACAGACAGCACAGCAAGCACAGGCAGCACAACAAGCACAGGCGGTACAGCAAGCACAGGCAGCAAGCACAGGCAGCAAGCGAAGGCAGCACAGCAAGCACAGGCAGCAAGCAAAGGCAGCACAGCTAGCACAGGCAGCAAGCACAGGCAGCACAGCAAGCACACGCAGCGCAGCAAGCACAGGCAGCAAGCACAGGCAGCAAGCACAGCAAGCACAGGCAGCCCAACAAGCACAGGCGGCACAGCAAGCACAGGCAGCAAGCACAGGCAGCAAGCAAAGGCAGCACAGCAAGCACAGGCAGCACAGCAAGCACAGGCAGCAAGCACAGGCAGCACAGCAAGCACACGCAGCGCAGCAAGCACAGGCAGCACAGCAAGCACAAGCAGCAAGCACAAGCAGCACAGCAAGCACAGGCAGCAAGCACAGGCAGCTCAGGCAGCACAGCAAGCACAGGCAGCAAGCACAGGCAGCACTGGCAGCACAGGCAGCAAGCACAGGCAGCACAGCAAGCACAGGCAGCAAGCACAGGCAGCAAGCACAGGCAGCACAGCAAGCACAGGCAGCTTGCACAGACAGCATAGCAAGCAAAGCAAGCACAGGCAGCACAGCAAGCACACGCAGCGCAGCAAGCACAGGCAGCAAGCACAGGCGGCACAGCAAGCACAGGCAACAAGCACAGGCAGCAAGCACAGGCAGCACAACAAGCACAGGCAGCAAGCACAGGCAGCACAACAAGCACAGGCGGCACAGCAAGCACAGGCAGCAAGCACAGGCAGCAAGCACATGCAGCAAGCAAAGGCAGCACAGCAAGCGCAGGCAGCATAGCAAGCACAGCAAGCACAGGCAGCACAGCAAGCACAGGCAGCAAGCACAGGCAGCACAGCAAGCACAGGCAGCAAGCACAGGCAGCAAGCACAGGCAGCAAGCACATGCAGCAAGCAAAGGCAGCACAGCAAGCACAGGCAGCTTGCACAGGCAGCATAGCAAGCACAGCAAGCACAGGCAGCACAGCAAGCACACGCAGCGCAGCAAGCACAGGCAGCAAGCACAGGCAGCACAGCAAGCACAGGCAACAAGCACAGGCAGCACAGCAAGCACAGGCAGCAAGCACAGGCAGCACAGCAAGCACAAACAGCAAGCACAGGCAGCACAGCAAGCACAAACAGCAAGCATAGGCAGCACAGCAAGCACAGGCAGCATAGCAAGCACAGCAAGCACAGGCAGCCCACCAAGCACAGGCAGCACAGCAAGCACAGACAGCACAGCAAGCACAGGCAGCACAGCAAGCACAGGCAGCAAGCACAAGCAGCACAGCAAGCACAGGCAGCAAGCACAGGCAGCACAGCAAGCACAGGCAGCAAGCACAGGAAGCAAACACAGGCAGCACAGCAAGCACAGGCAGCACAGCAAGCACAGGCAGCACAACAAGCACAGGCGGCACAGTAAGCAGAGGCAGCAAGCACAGGCAGCAAGCACATGCAGCAAGCAGAGGCAGCACAGCAAGCACAGGCAGCTTGCACATGCAGCATAGCAAGCACAGCAAGCACAGGCAGCACAGCAAGCACAGGCAGCAAGCACAGGCAGCACAGCAAGCACACGCAGCGCAGCAAGCACAGGCAGCAAGCACAGGCAGCAAGCACATGCAGCAAGCAAAGGCAGCACAGCAAGCACAGGCAGCTTGCACAGGCAGCATAGCAAGCACAGCAAGCACAGGCAGCACAGCAAGCACACGCAGCGCAGCAAGCACAGGCAGCAAGCACAGGCAGCACAGCAAGCACAGGCAACAAGCACAGGCAGCACAGCAAGCACAGGCAACAAGCACAGGCAGCACAGCAAGCACACGCAGCGCAGCAAGCACAGGCAGCAAGCACAGGCAGCAAGCACATGCAGCAAGCAAAGGCAGCACAGCAAGCACAGGCAGCAAGCACAGGCAGCATAGCAAGCACACGCAGCGCAGCAAGCACAGGCAGCAAGCACAGGCAGCAAGCACAGGCAGCAAGAACATGCAGCAAGCAAAGGCAGCACAGCAAGCGCAGGCAGCATAGCAAGCACAGCAAGCACAGGCAGCACAGGCAGCACAGCAAGCACACGCAGCGCAGCAAGCACAGGCAGCAAGCACAGGCAGCAAGCACATGCAGCAAGCAAAGGCAGCACAGCAAGCACAGGCAGCACAGGCAGCATAGCAAGCACAGGCAGCGCAGCAAGCACAGGCAGCAAGCACAGGCAGCACAGCAAGCACAGTCAGCACGCACAGGCAGCACAGCAAGCACAGGCAGCAAGCACAGGCAGCATAGCAAGCACAGCAAGCACAACAAGCACAGGCAGCACAACAAGCACAGGCGGCACAGCAAGCACAGGCAGCAAGCACAGGCAGCAAGCACATGCAGCAAGCACATGCAGCACAGCAAGCACAGGCAGCTTGCACAGGCAGCATAGCAAGCACAGCAAGCACAGGCAGCACAGCGAGCACAGGCAGCACAGACAGCAAGCACAGGCAGCACAGCAAGCAAAGGCGGCAAGCACAGCAAGCACAGACAGCACAGCAAGCACAGGCAGCACAACAAGCACAGGCGGTACAGCAAGCACAGGCAGCAAGCACAGGCAGCAAGCGAAGGCAGCACAGCAAGCACAGGCAGCAAGCAAAGGCAGCACAGCTAGCACAGGCAGCAAGCACAGGCAGCACAGCAAGCACACGCAGCGCAGCAAGCACAGGCAGCAAGCACAGGCAGCAAGCACAGCAAGCACAGGCAGCCCAACAAGCACAGGCGGCACAGCAAGCACAGGCAGCAAGCACAGGCAGCAAGCAAAGGCAGCACAGCAAGCACAGGCAGCACAGCAAGCACAGGCAGCAAGCACAGGCAGCACAGCAAGCACACGCAGCGCAGCAAGCACAGGCAGCACAGCAAGCACAAGCAGCAAGCACAAGCAGCACAGCAAGCACAGGCAGCAAGCACAGGCAGCTCAGGCAGCACAGCAAGCACAGGCAGCAAGCACAGGCAGCACTGGCAGCACAGGCAGCAAGCACAGGCAGCACAGCAAGCACAGGCAGCAAGCACAGGCAGCAAGCACAGGCAGCACAGCAAGCACAGGCAGCTTGCACAGACAGCATAGCAAGCAAAGCAAGCACAGGCAGCACAGCAAGCACACGCAGCGCAGCAAGCACAGGCAGCAAGCACAGGCAGCACAGCAAGCACAGGCAACAAGCACAGGCAGCAAGCACAGGCAGCATAGCAAGCACACGCAGCGCAGCAAGCACAGGCAGCAAGCACAGGCAGCAAGCACAGGCAGCAAGCACATGCAGCAAGCAAAGGCAGCACAGCAAGCGCAGGCAGCATAGCAAGCACAGCAAGCACAGGCAGCACAGGCAGCACAGCAAGCACACGCAGCGCAGCAAGCACAGGCAGCAAGCACAGGCAGCAAGCACATGCAGCAAGCAAAGGCAGCACAGCAAGCACAGGCAGCTTGCACAGGCAGCATAGCAAGCACAGCAAGCACAGGCAGCACAGCAAGCACACGCAGCGCAGCAAGCACAGGCAGCAAGCACAGGCAGCACAGCAAGCACAGGCAACAAGCACAGGCAGCACAGCAAGCACAGGCAGCACAGCAAGCACAGGCAGCAAGCACAGGCAGCACAGCAAGCACAAACAGCAAGCACAGGCAGCACAGCAAGCACAAACAGCAAGCATAGGCAGCACAGCAAGCACAGGCAGCTTAGCAAGCACAGCAAGCACAGGCAGCCCAACAAGCACAGGCGGCACAGCAAGCACAGTCAGCAAGCACAGGCAGCAAGCAAAGGCAGCACAGCAAGCACAGGCAGCAAGCACAGGCAGCACAGCAAGCACACGCGGCACAGCAAGCACAGTCAGCAAGCACAGGCAGCAAGCACAGGCAGCACAGCAAGCACACGCAGCGCAGCAAGCACAGGCAGCACAGCAAGCACACGCAGCGCAGCAAGCACAGGCAGCAAGCACAGGCAGCAAGCACATGCAGCAAGCAAAGGCAGCACAGCAAGCACAGGCAGCTTGCACAGGCAGCATAGCAAGCACAGCAAGCACAGGCAGCACAGCAAGCACACGCAGCGCAGCAAGCACAGGCAGCAAGCACAGGCAGCACAGCAAGCACAGGCAACAAGCACAGGCAGCACAGCAAGCACACGCAGCGCAGCAAGCACAGGCAGCAAGCACAGGCAGCAAGCACATGCAGCAAGCAAAGGCAGCACAGCAAGCACAGGCAGCAAGCACAGGCAGCATAGCAAGCACACGCAGCGCAGCAAGCACAGGCAGCAAGCACAGGCAGCAAGCACAGGCAGCAAGCGCATGCAGCAAGCAAAGGCAGCACAGCAAGCGCAGGCAGCATAGCAAGCACAGCAAGCACAGGCAGCACAGCAAGCACAGGCAGCAAGCACAGGCAGCACAGCAAACACACGCAGCGCAGCAAGCACAGGCAGCAAGCACAGGCAGCAAGCACATGCAGCAAGCAAAGGCAGCACAGCAAGCACAGGCAGCTTGCACAGGCAGCATAGCAAGCACAGCAAGCACAGGCAGCACAGCAAGCACACGCAGCGCAGCAAGCACAGGCAGCAAGCACAGGCAGCACAGCAAGCACAGGCAACAAGCACAGGCAGCACAGCAAGCACAGGCAGCACAGCAAGCACAGGCAGCAAGCACAGGCAGCACAGCAAGCACAAACAGCAAGCACAGGCAGCACAGCAAGCACAAACAGCAAGCATAGGCAGCACAGCAAGCACAGGCAGCATAGCAAGCACAGCAAGCACAGGCAGCCCAACAAGCACAGGCGGCACAGCAAGCACAGTCAGCAAGCACAGGCAGCAAGCAAAGGCAGCACAGCAAGCACAGGCAGCAAGCACGGGCAGCACAGCAAGCACACGCGGCACAGCAAGCACAGTCAGCAAGCACAGGCAGCAAGCACAGGCAGCACAGCAAGCACAGGCAGCAAGCACAGGCAGCACAGCAAGCACAGGCAGCACAGCACGCACAGACAGCAAGCACAGGCAGCACAGGCAGCACAGCACGCACAGGCAGCAAGCACAGGCAGCACAGCAAGCACACGCAGCGCAGCAAGCACAGGCAGCAAGCACAGGCAGCAAGCACAGCAAGCACAGGCAGCCCAACAAGCACAGGCGGCACAGCAAGCACAGGCAGCAAGCACAGGCAGCAAGCAAAGGCAGCACAGCAAGCACAGGCAGCAAGCACAGGCATGTTAGAAACCCGCAAAATAGCTCGACGAGATGTGTTCGTTTTAGCGATTCTGGGCGAAGTGCAGAGGGGTCAAGCTCCGTCATCTATCCAACAGGCAAAGCCTGCTCCGATCTTCGGGGAAATTCACTCTCGCATTTGTTTACAATGCTTACTCTTACTGAGACGCAGGTCAATGCACCGGCCGCCGAGGTAAACATATGATCCGCGACTCTCGGCGCGTCCAAAAACAGGTGACACAGCAACGCACTGTCGTGTGCCACTGTCGAATTACCGCGTGTTATGGGCGAAATCAAAAGCATCGCTAACAGGCAGCAAGCACAGGCAGCACAGCAAGCACAGGCAGCAAGCACAGGCAGCACAGCAAGCAGAGGCAGCAAGCACAGGCAGCTCAGGCAGCACAGCAAGCACAGGCAGCACAGCAAGCATAGGCAGCAAGCACAGGCAGCACAGGCAGCACAGGCAGCAAGCAGAGGCAGCACAGCAAGCACAGGCAGCAAGCACACGCAGCACAGCAAGCACAGGCAGCAAGCACGGGCAGCACAGCAAGGAGAGGCAGCACAGCAAGCACAGGCAGCTTGCACAGGCAGCAAGCACAGGTAGCACAGCAAGCACAGGCAGCAAGCGCAGGCAGCACAACAAGCACAGGCAGCACAGCAAGCACAGGCAGCGCAGCAAGCACAGGCAGCACAGCAAGCACAGGCAGCAAGCACAGGCAGCACAGCAAGCACAGGGAGCAAGCACAGGCAGCACAGCAAGCACAGGCAGCACAGCAAGCACAGGCAGCTTGCACAGGCAGCACAGCAAGCACAGGCAGCTTGCACAGGCAGCATAGCAAGCACAGCAAGCACAGGCATCAAGCACAGGCAGCACAGCAAGCACAGGCAGCACAGCACGCACAGACAGCAAGCACAGGCAGCACAGGCAGCACAGCAAGCACAGGCAGCAAGCACAGGCAGCACACCAAGCACAGGCAGCAAGCACAGGCAGCACAGCTAGCACAGACAGCACAACAAGCACAGGCGGCACAGCAAGCACAGGCAGCAAGCACAGGCAGCAAGCACAGGCGGCAAGCAAAGGCAGCACAGCAAGCACAGGCAGCACAGCAAGCACGGGCAGCAAGCACAGGCAGCACAGCAAGCACAGGCAACAAGCACAGGCAGCAAGCACAGGCAGCACAGCAAGCACGGGCAGCAAGCACCGGCAGCACAGCAAGCACGGGCAGCAAGCACAGGCAACAAGCACAGGCAGCAAGCACAGGCAGCACAGCAAGCACAGACAGCACAGCAAGCACAGGCAGCAAGCACAGGCAGCACAGCAAGCACAGGCAGCAAGCACAGGCAGCACAGCAAACACAGGCAGCACAGCAAGCACAGGCAGCACAGCACAGGCAGCACAGCAAACACAGGCAGCACAGCAAGCACAGGCAGCAAGCACAGGCAGCACAGCAAGCACAGGCAGCAAGCACAGGCAGCACAGCAAGCACAGGCAGCACAGGCAGCACAGCAAGCACAGGCAGCAAGCACAGGCAGCACAGCAAGCACAGGCAGCACAACAAGCACAGGCGGCACAGCAAGCACAGGCAGCAAGCACAGGCAGCAAGCACATGCAGCAAGCAAAGGCAGCACAGCAAGCACAGACAGCACAGCAAGCACAGGCAGCACAGCTAGCACAGGCAGCAAGCACAAGCAGCACAGCAAGCACAGGCAGCAAGCACAGGCATCTTAGAAACCCGCAAAATAGCTCGACGAGATGTGTTGGTTTTAGCGATTCTGGGGGAAGTGCAGAGGGGTCAAGCTCCGTCCTCTTTCCAACAGGCAAAGCCTGCTCCGATCTTCGGCGAGATTCACTCTCGCATTTGTTTACAATGCTTACTCTTACTGAGACGCAGGTCAATGCACCGGCCGCCGAGGTAAACATATGACCCGCGACTCTCGGCGCCTCCAGAAACAGGTGACACAGCAACGCACTGTCGTGTGCCACTGTCGAATTACCGCGTGTTATGGGCGAAATCAAATGCATCGCTAACAGGCAGCACAGCAAGCACAGGCAGCAAGCACAGGCAGCACAGCAAGCACAGGCAGCACAGCAAGCACAGGCAGCACATCAAGCACAGGCAGCAAGCACAGGCAGCACAGCAAGCAGAGGCAGCAAGCACAGGCAGCTCAGGCAGCACAGCAAGCACAGGCAGCACAGCAAGCACAGGCAGCAAGCACAGGCAGCACAGGCAGCACAGGCAGCAAGCAGAGGCAGCACAGCAAGCACAGGCAGCAAGCACAGGCAGCACAGCAAGCACAGGCAGCAAGCACGGGCAGCACAGCAAGGAGAGGCAGCACAGCAAGCACAGGCAGCTTGCACAGGCAGCAAGCACAGGTAGCACAGCAAGCACAGGCAGCAAGCGCAGGCAGCACAACAAGCACAGGCAGCACAGCAAGCACAGGCAGCACAACAAGCACAGGCAGCGCAGCAAGCACAGGCAGCACAGCAAGCACAGGCAGCAAGCACAGGCAGCAAGCACAGGTAGCACAGCAAGCACAGGCAGCAAGCGCAGGCAGCACAACAAGCACAGGCAGCACAGCAAGCACAGGCAGCACAGCAAGCACAGGCAGCAAGCCCAGGCAGCAAGCACAGGCAGCACAGCAAGCACAGGCAGCACAACAAGCAAAGGCAGCACAGCAAGCACAGGCAGCAAGCACAGGCAGCACAGCAAGCACACGCGGCACAGCAAGCACAGTCAGCAAGCACAGGCAGCAAGCACAGGCAGCACAGCAAGCACACGCAGCGCAGCAAGCACAGGCAGCACAGCAAGCACACGCAGCGCAGCAAGCACAGGCAGCAAGCACAGGCAGCAAGCACATGCAGCAAGCAAAGGCAGCACAGCAAGCACAGGCAGCTTGCACAGGCAGCATAGCAAGCACAGCAAGCACAGGCAGCACAGCAAGCACACGCAGCGCAGCAAGCACAGGCAGCAAGCACAGGCAGCACAGCAAGCACAGGCAGCAAGCACAGGCAGCACAGCAAGCACACGCGGCACAGCAAGCACAGTCAGCAAGCACAGGCAGCAAGCACAGGCAGCACAGCAAGCACACGCAGCGCAGCAAGCACAGGCAGCACAGCAAGCACAGACAGCACAGCAAGCACAGGCAGCACAGCAAGCACAGGCAGCAAGCACAAGCAGCACAGCAAGCACAGGCAGCAAGCACAGGCAGCAAGCACAGGCAGCACAGCAAGCACAGGCAGCAAGCACAGGCAGCACAGCAAGCACAGGCAGCTTGCACAGGCAGCATAGCAAGCACAGCAAGCACAGGCATCAAGCACAGGCAGCACAGCAAGCACAGGCAGCACAGCACGCACAGACAGCAAGCACAGGCAGCACAGGCAGCACAGCACGCACAGGCAGCAAGCACAGGCATGTTAGAAACCCGCAAAATAGCTCGACGAGATGTGTTCGTTTTAGCGATTCTGGGCGAAGTGCAGAGGGGTCAAGCTCCGTCATCTATCCAACAGGCAAAGCCTGCTCCGATCTTCGGCGAGATTCACTCTCGCATTTGTTTACAATGCTTACTCTTACTGAGACGCAGGTCAATGCACCGGCCGCCGAGGTAAACATATGACCCGCGACTCTCGGCGCCTCCAGAAACAGGTGACACAGCAACGCACTGTCGTGTGCCACTGTCGAATTACCGCGTGTTATGGGCGAAATCAAATGCATCGCTAACAGGCAGCACAGCAAGCACAGGCAGCAAGCACAGGCAGCACAGCAAGCACAGGCAGCACAGCAAGCACAGGCAGCAAGCACAGGCAGCACAGCAAGCAGAGGCAGCAAGCACAGGCAGCACAGCAAGCACAAACAGCAAGCACAGGCAGCACAGCAAGCACAGGCAGCAAGCACAGGCAGCCAGCAAGCACAGGCAGCATAGCAAGCACAGGCAGCCCAACAAGCACAGGCGGCACAGCAAGCACAGTCAGCAAGCACAGGCAGCAAGCAAAGGCAGCACAGCAAGCACAGGCAGCAAGCACAGGCAGCACAGCAAGCACACGCGGCACAGCAAGCACAGTCAGCAAGCACAGGCAGCAAGCACAGGCAGCACAGCAAGCACACGCAGCGCAGCAAGCACAGGCAGCACAGCAAGTACAGACAGCACAGCAAGCACAGGCAGCACAGCAAGCACAGGCAGCAAGCACAAGCAGCACAGCAAGCACAGGCAGCAAGCACAGGCAGCAAGCACAGGCAGCACAGCAAGCACAGGCAGCAAGCACAGGCAGCACAGCAAGCACAGGCAGCTTGCACAGGCAGCATAGCAAGCACAGCAAGCACAGGCATCAAGCACAGGCAGCACAGCAAGCACAGGCAGCACAGCACGCACAGACAGCAAGCACAGGCAGCACAGGCAGCACAGCACGCACAGGCAGCAAGCACAGGCATGTTAGAAACCCGCAAAATAGCTCGACGAGATGTGTTCGTTTTAGCGATTCTGGGCGAAGTGCAGAGGGGTCAAGCTCCGTCATCTATCCAACAGGCAAAGCCTGCTCCGATCTTCGGGGAAATTCACTCTCGCATTTGTTTACAATGCTTACTCTTACTGAGACGCAGGTCAATGCACCGGCCGCCGAGGTAAACATATGATCCGCGACTCTCGGCGCCTCCAAAAACAGGTGACACAGCAACGCACTGTCGTGTGCCACTGTCGAATTACCGCGTGTTATGGGCGAAATCAAAAGCATCGCTAACAGGCAGCAAGCACAGGCAGCACAGCAAGCACAGGCAGCAAGCACAGGCAGCACAGCAAGCAGAGGCAGCAAGCACAGGCAGCTCAGGCAGCACAGCAAGCACAGGCAGCACAGCAAGCATAGGCAGCAAGCACAGGCAGCACAGGCAGCACAGGCAGCAAGCAGAGGCAGCACAGCAAGCACAGGCAGCAAGCACAGGCAGCACAGCAAGCACAGGCAGCAAGCACGGGCAGCACAGCAAGGAGAGGCAGCACAGCAAGCACAGGCAGCTTACACAGGCAGCAAGCACAGGTAGCACAGCAAGCACAGGCAGCAAGCGCAGGCAGCACAACAAGCACAGGCAGCACAGCAAGCACAGGCAGCACAACAAGCCCAGGCAGCGCAGCAAGCACAGGCAGCAAGCACAGGCAGCACAGCAAGCACAGGGAGCAAGCACAGGCAGCACAGCAAGCACAGGCAGCAAGCATAGGCAGCACAGCAAGCACAGGCAGCACAGCAAGCACAGGCAGCTTGCACAGGCAGCATAGCAAGCACAGCAAGCACAGGCATCAAGCACAGGCAGCACAGCAAGCACAGGCAGCAAAGCACGCACAGACAGCAAGCACAGGCAGCACAGGCAGCACAGCAAGCACAGGCAGCAAGCACAGGCAGCACAGGCAGCACACCAAGCACAGGCAGCAAGCACAGGCAGCACAGCTAGCACAGACAGCACAACAAGCACAGGCGGCACAGCAAGCACAGGCAGCAAGCACAGGCAGCAAGCACAGGCGGCAAGCAAAGGCAGCACAGCAAGCACAGGCAGCACAGCAAGCACGGGCAGCAAGCACCGGCAGCACAGCAAGCACGGGCAGCAAGCACAGGCAGCACAGCAAGCACAGGCAACAAGCACAGGCAGCAAGCACAGGCAGCACAGCAAGCACGGGCAGCAAGCACCGGCAGCACAGCAAGCACGGGCAGCAAGCACAGGCAACAAGCACAGGCAGCAAGCACAGGCAGCACAGCAAGCACAGACAGCACAGCAAGCACAGGCAGCAAGCACAGGCAGCACAGCAAGCACAGGCAGCAAGCACAGGCAGCACAGCAAACACAGGCAGCACAGCAAGCACAGGCAGCAAGAACAGGCAGCACAGCAAGCACAGACAGCACAGGCAGCAAGCACAGGCAGCACAGCAAACACAGGCAGCACAGCAAGCACAGGCAGCACAGCACAGGCAGCACAGCAAACACAGGCAGCACAGCAAGCACAGGCAGCAAGCACAGGCAGCACAGCAAGCACAGGCAGCAAGCACAGGCAGCACAGGCAGCACAGGCAGCACAGCAAGCACAGGCAGCAAGCACAGGCAGCACAGAAAGCACAGGCAGCACAACAAGCACAGGCGGCACAGCAAGCACAGGCAGCAAGCACAGGCAGCAAGCACATGCAGCAAGCAAAGGCAGCACAGCAAGCACAGACAGCACAGCAAGCACAGGCAGCACAGCTAGCACAGGCAGCAAGCACAAGCAGCACAGCAAGCACAGGCAGCAAGCACAGGCATCTTAGAAACCCGCAAAATAGCTCGACGAGATGTGTTGGTTTTAGCGATTCTGGGGGAAGTGCAGAGGGGTCAAGCTCCGTCCTCTTTCCAACAGGCAAAGCCTGCTCCGATCTTCGGCGAGATTCACTCTCGCATTTGTTTACAATGCTTACTCTTACTGAGACGCAGGTCAATGCACCGGCCGCCGAGGTAAACATATGACCCGCGACTCTCGGCGCCTCCAGAAACAGGTGACACAGCAACGCACTGTCGTGTGCCACTGTCGAATTACCGCGTGTTATGGGCGAAATCAAATGCATCGCTAACAGGCAGCACAGCAAGCACAGGCAGCAAGCACAGGCAGCACAGCAAGCACAGGCAGCAAGCACAGGCAGCACAGCAAGCACAGGCAGCACAGCAAGCACAGGCAGCAAGCACAGGCAGCACAGCAAGCAGAGGCAGCAAGCACAGGCAGCACAGCAAGCACAAACAGCAAGCACAGGCAGCACAGCAAGCACAAACAGCAAGCATAGGCAGCACAGCAAGCACAGGCAGCATAGCAAGCACAGGCAGCCCAACAAGCACAGGCGGCACAGCAAGCACAGTCAGCAAGCACAGGCAGCAAGCAAAGGCAGCACAGCAAGCACAGGCAGCAAGCACAGGCAGCACAGCAAGCACACGCGGCACAGCAAGCACAGTCAGCAAGCACAGGCAGCAAGCACAGGCAGCACAGCAAGCACACGCAGCGCAGCAAGCACAGGCAGCACAGCAAGTACAGACAGCACAGCAAGCACAGGCAGCACAGCAAGCACAGGCAGCAAGCACAAGCAGCACAGCAAGCACAGGCAGCAAGCACAGGCAGCAAGCACAGGCAGCACAGCAAGCACAGGCAGCAAGCACAGGCAGCACAGCAAGCACAGGCAGCTTGCACAGGCAGCATAGCAAGCACAGCAAGCACAGGCATCAAGCACAGGCAGCACAGCAAGCACAGGCAGCACAGCACGCACAGACAGCAAGCACAGGCAGCACAGGCAGCACAGCACGCACAGGCAGCAAGCACAGGCATGTTAGAAACCCGCAAAATAGCTCGACGAGATGTGTTCGTTTTAGCGATTCTGGGCGAAGTGCAGAGGGGTCAAGCTCCGTCATCTATCCAACAGGCAAAGCCTGCTCCGATCTTCGGGGAAATTCACTCTCGCATTTGTTTACAATGCTTACTCTTACTGAGACGCAGGTCAATGCACCGGCCGCCGAGGTAAACATATGATCCGCGACTCTCGGCGCCTCCAAAAACAGGTGACACAGCAACGCACTGTCGTGTGCCACTGTCGAATTACCGCGTGTTATGGGCGAAATCAAAAGCATCGCTAACAGGCAGCAAGCACAGGCAGCACAGCAAGCACAGGCAGCAAGCACAGGCAGCACAGCAAGCAGAGGCAGCAAGCACAGGCAGCTCAGGCAGCACAGCAAGCACAGGCAGCACAGCAAGCATAGGCAGCAAGCACAGGCAGCACAGGCAGCACAGGCAGCAAGCAGAGGCAGCACAGCAAGCACAGGCAGCAAGCACACGCAGCACAGCAAGCACAGGCAGCAAGCACGGGCAGCACAGCAAGGAGAGGCAGCACAGCAAGGAGAGGCAGCACAGCAAGCACAGGCAGCTTGCACAGGCAGCAAGCACAGGTAGCACAGCAAGCACAGGCAGCAAGCGCAGGCAGCACAACAAGCACAGGCAGCACAGCAAGCACAGGCAGCGCAGCAAGCACAGGCAGCACAGCAAGCACAGGCAGCAAGCACAGGCAGCACAGCAAGCACAGGGAGCAAGCACAGGCAGCACAGCAAGCACAGGCAGCACAGCAAGCACAGGCAGCACAGCAAGCACAGGCAGCTTGCACAGGCAGCACAGCAAGCACAGGCAGCTTGCACAGGCAGCATAGCAAGCACAGCAAGCACAGGCATCAAGCACAGGCAGCACAGCAAGCACAGGCAGCACAGCACGCACAGACAGCAAGCACAGGCAGCACAGGCAGCACAGCAAGCACAGGCAGCAAGCACAGGCAGCACACCAAGCACAGGCAGCAAGCACAGGCAGCACAGCTAGCACAGACAGCACAACAAGCACAGGCGGCACAGCAAGCACAGGCAGCAAGCACAGGCAGCAAGCACAGGCGGCAAGCAAAGGCAGCACAGCAAGCACAGGCAGCACAGCAAGCACGGGCAGCAAGCACAGGCAGCACAGCAAGCACAGGCAACAAGCACAGGCAGCAAGCACAGGCAGCACAGCAAGCACGGGCAGCAAGCACCGGCAGCACAGCAAGCACGGGCAGCAAGCACAGGCAACAAGCACAGGCAGCAAGCACAGGCAGCACAGCAAGCACAGACAGCACAGCAAGCACAGGCAGCAAGCACAGGCAGCACAGCAAGCACAGGCAGCAAGCACAGGCAGCACAGCAAGCACAGGCAGCAAGCACAGGCAGCACAGCAAGCACAGGCAGCACAGGCAGCACAGCAAGCACAGGCAGCAAGCACAGGCAGCACAGCAAGCACAGGCAGCACAACAAGCACAGGCGGCACAGCAAGCACAGGCAGCAAGCACAGGCAGCAAGCACATGCAGCAAGCAAAGGCAGCACAGCAAGCACAGACAGCACAGCAAGCACAGGCAGCACAGCTAGCACAGGCAGCAAGCACAAGCAGCACAGCAAGCAGAGGCAGCAAGCACAGGCATCTTAGAAACCCGCAAAATAGCTCGACGAGATGTGTTGGTTTTAGCGATTCTGGGGGAAGTGCAGAGGGGTCAAGCTCCGTCCTCTTTCCAACAGGCAAAGCCTGCTCCGATCTTCGGCGAGATTCACTCTCGCATTTGTTTACAATGCTTACTCTTACTGAGACGCAGGTCAATGCACCGGCCGCCGAGGTAAACATATGACCCGCGACTCTCGGCGCCTCCAGAAACAGGTGACACAGCAACGCACTGTCGTGTGCCACTGTCGAATTACCGCGTGTTATGGGCGAAATCAAATGCATCGCTAACAGGCAGCACAGCAAGCACAGGCAGCAAGCACAGGCAGCACAGCAAGCACAGGCAGCAAGCACAGGCAGCACAGCAAGCACAGGCAGCACAGCAAGCACAGGCAGCAAGCACAGGCAGCAAGCACAGGCAGCACAGCAAGCACAGGCAGCAAGCACGGGCACCACAGCAAGGAGAGGCAGCACAGCAAGCACAGGCAGCTTGCACAGGCAGCAAGCACAGGTAGCACAGCAAGCACAGGCAGCAAGCGCAGGCAGCACAACAAGCACAGGCAGCACAGCAAGCACAGGCAGCACAACAAGCACAGGCAGCGCAGCAAGCACAGGCAGCAAGCACAGGCAGCAAGCACAGGTAGCACAGCAAGCACAGGCAGCAAGCGCAGGCAGCACAACAAGCACAGGCAGCACAGCAAGCACAGGCAACAAGCACAGGCAGCACAGCAAGCACAGGCAGCAAGCCCAGGCAGCAAGCACAGGCAGCACAGCAAGCACAGGCAGCACAACAAGCAAAGGCAGCACAGCAAGCACAGGCAGCAAGCACAGGCAGCACAGCAAGCACACGCGGCACAGCAAGCACAGTCAGCAAGCACAGGCAGCAAGCACAGGCAGCACAGCAAGCACACGCAGCGCAGCAAGCACAGGCAGCACAGCAAGCACACGCAGCGCAGCAAGCACAGGCAGCAAGCACAGGCAGCAAGCACATGCAGCAAGCAAAGGCAGCACAGCAAGCACAGGCAGCTTGCACAGGCAGCATAGCAAGCACAGCAAGCACAGGCAGCACAGCAAGCACACGCAGCGCAGCAAGCACAGGCAGCAAGCACAGGCAGCACAGCAAGCACAGGCAACAAGCACAGGCAGCACAGCAAGCACACGCAGCGCAGCAAGCACAGGCGGCAAGCACAGGCAGCAAGCACAGGTAGCACAGCAAGCACAGGCAGCAAGCGCAGGCAGCACAACAAGCACAGGCAGCACAGCAAGCACAGGCAGCACAACAAGCACAGGCAGCGCAGCAAGCACAGGCAGCACAGCAAGCACAGGCAGCAAGCACCGGCAGCACAGCAAGCACGGGCAGCAAGCACAGGCAGCACAGCAAGCACAGGCAACAAGCACAGGCAGCAAGCACAGGCAGCACAGCAAGCACGGGCAGCAAGCACCGGCAGCACAGCAAGCACGGGCAGCAAGCACAGGCAGCACAGCAAGCACAGGCAACAAGCACAGGCAGCAAGCACAGGCAGCACAGCAAGCACAGGCAGCAAGCACAGGCAGCACAGCAAGCACAGGCAGCACAGCAAGCACAGGCAGCAAGCACAGGCAGCACAGCAAGCACAGGGAGCACAACAAGCACAGGCGGCACAGCAAGCACAGGCAGCAAGCACAGGCAGCAAGCACATGCAGCAAGCAAAGGCAGCACAGCAAGCACAGGCAGCACAGCAAGCACGGGCAGCAAGCACAGGCAGCACAGCCAGCACAGGCAACAAGCACAGGCAGCAAGCACAGGCAGCACAGCAAGCACGGGCAGCAAGCACCGGCAGCACAGCAAGCACGGGCAGCAAGCACAGGCAGCACAGCAAGCACAGGCAACAAGCACAGGCAGCAAGCACAGGCAGCACAGCAAGCACAGGCAGCAAGCACATGCAGCAAGCAAAGGCAGCACAGCAAGCACAGGCAGCACAGCAAGCACAGGCAGCTTGCACAGGCAGCAAGCACAGGTAGCACAGCAAGCACAGGCAGCAAGCGCAGGCAGCACAACAAGCACAGGCAGCACAGCAAGCACAGGCAGCGCAGCAAGCACAGGCAGCACAACAAGCACAGGCAGCGCAGCAAGCACAGGCAGCACAGCAAGCACAGGCAGCAAGCACAGGCAGCTCAGCAAGCACAGGGAGCAAGCACAGGCAGCACAGCAAGCACAGGCAGCAAGCATAGGCAGCACAGCAAGCACAGGCAGCAAGCATAGGCAGCACAGCAAGCACAGGCAGCACAGCAAGCACAGGCAGCTTGCACAGGCAGCATAGCAAGCACAGCAAGCACAGGCATCAAGCACAGGCAGCACAGCAAGCACAGGCAGCACAGCACGCACAGACAGCAAGCACAGGCAGCACAGGCAGCACAGCAAGCACAGGCAGCAAGCACAGGCAGCACAGGCAGCACACCAAGCACAGGCAGCAAGCACAGGCAGCACAGCAAGCACGGGCAGCAAGCACAGGCAGCACAGGCAGCACAACAAGCACAGGCGGCACAGCAAGCACAGGCAGCAAGCACAGGCAGCAAGCACATGCAGCAAGAAAAGGCAGCACAGCAAGCACAGGCAGCACAGCAAGCACAGGCAGCACAGGCAGCAAGCACAGGCAGCACAGCAAGCAAAGGCAGCAAGCACAGGCAGCACAGGCAGCATAGCAAGCACAGGCAGCGCAGCAAGCACAGGCAGCAAGCACAGGCATCACAGCAAGCACAGGCAGCACAGCAAGCATACGCAGCGCAGCAAGCACAGTCAGCACGCACAGGCAGCACAGCAAGCACAGGCAGCAAGCACAGGCAGCATAGCAAGCACAGCAAGCACAACAAGCACAGGCGGCACAGCAAGCACAGGCAGCAAGCACAGGCAGCAAGCACAGGCAGCACAGCGAGCACAGGCAGCACAGACAGCAAGCACAGGCAGCACAGCAAGCAAAGGCAGCAAGCACAGCAAGTACAGACAGCACAGCAAGCACAGGCAGCACAACAAGCACAGGCGGTACAGCAAGCACAGGCAGCAAGCACAGGCAGCAAGCAAAGGCAGCACAGCAAGCACAGGCAACAAGCAAAGGCAGCACAGCTAGCACAGGCAGCAAGCACAGGCAGCACAGCAAGCACACGCAGCGCAGCAAGCACAGGCAGCAAGCACAAGCAGCACAGCAAGCACAGGCAGCAAGCACAGGCAGCTCAGGCGGCACAGCAAGCACAGGCAGCAAGCACAGGCAGCAAGCACATGCAGCAAGCACAGGCAGCACAGCAAGCAGAGGCAGCAAGCAAAGGCAGCACAGCAAGCACAGGCAGCAAGCACAGGCAGCACAGCAAGCACAGGCAGCAAGCACAGGCAGCACAGCAAGCACAGGCAGCAAGCACAGGCAGCAAACACAGGCAGCACAGCAAGCACAGGCAGCAAGCCCAGGCAGCAAGCACAGGCAGCACAGCAAGCACAGGCAGCACAACAAGCACAGGCGGCACAGCAAGCACAGGAGGCAAGCACAGGCAGCAAGCACATGCAGCAAGCAAAGGCAGCACAGCAAGCACAGGCAGCTTGCACAGGCAGCACAGCAAGTCCAGGCAGCACAGCAAGTGCAGCAAGCACAGGCAGCACAGCAAGCACAGGCAGCAAGCACAGGCAGCACAGCAAGCACAGGCAACACAGTAAGCACAGGCAGCAAGCACAGGCAGCACAGGCAGCACAGCAAGCACAGGCAGCAAGCACAGGCATGTTAGAAACGCGCAAAATAGCTCGACGAGATGTGTTCGTTTTAGCGATTCTGGGGGAAGTGCAGAGGGGTCAAGCTCCGTCCTCTTTAAAACAGGCAAAGCCTGCTCCGATCTTCGGCGAAATTCACTCTCGCATTTGTTTACAATGCTTACTCTTACTGAGACGCAGGTCAATGCACCGGCCGCCGAGGTAAACATATGATCCGCGACTCTCGGCGCCTCCAAAAACAGGTGACACAGCAACGCACTGTCGTGTGCCACTGTCGAATTACCGCGTGTTATGGGCGAAATCAAAAGCATCGCTAACAGGCAGCAAGCACAGGCAGCATAGCAAGCACAGGCAGCAAGCACAGGCAGCAGAGCAAGCACAGGCAGCAAGCCCAGGCAGCAAGCACAGGCAGCACAGCAAGCACAGGCAGCGCAGCAAGCACAGGCAGCAAGCACAGGCAGCAAGCACAGGCAGCACAGCAAGCACAGTCAGCAAGCACAGGCAGCACAGCAAGCACAGGCAGCACAACAAGCACAGGCGGCACAGCAAGCACAGGCAGCAAGCAAGGCAGCAAGCACATGCAGCAAGCAAAGGCAGCACAGCAAGCACATGCAGCATGCACAGGCAGCATAGCAAGCACAGCCAGCACAGGCAGCACAGCAAGCACAGGCAGCACAGCAAGCACAGACAGCAAGCACAGGCAGCACAGCAAGCAAAGGCAGCAAGCACAGGCAGCACAGGCAGCATAGCAAGCACAGGCAGCACAGGAAGCAAGCACAGGCAGCACAGCAAGCACAGGCAGCACAGCAAGCACAGGCAGCAAGCACAGGCAGCACAGAAAGCACAGGCAGCAAGCACAGGCAGCACAGCAAGCACAGGCAGCAAGCACAGGCAGCACAGCAAGCACAGGCAACACAGTAAGCACAGGCAGCAAGCACAGGCAGCACAGGCAGCACAGCAAGCACAGGCAGCAAGCACAGGCAGCAAGCACAGGCAGCACACCAAGAACAGGCAGCAAGCACAGGCAGCACAGCAAGCACAGGCAGCACAACAAGCACAGGCGGCACAGCAAGCACAGGCAGCAAGCACAGGCAGCAAGCACAGGCAGCACACCAAGAACAGGCAGCAAGCACAGGCAGCACAGCAAGCACAGGCAGCACAGCAAGCACAGGCAGCACAACAAGAACAGGCGGCACAGTAAGCAGAGGCAGCAAGCACAGGCAGCAAGCACATGCAGCAAGCAAAGGCAGCACAGCAAGCACAGGCAGCTTGCACATGCAGCATAGCAAGCACAGCAAGCACAGGCAGCACAGCAAGCACAGGCAGCAAGCACAGGCAGCACAGCAAGCACACGCAGCGCAGCAAGCACAGGCAGCAAGCACAGGCAGCAAGCACATGCAGCAAGCAAAGGCAGCACAGCAAGCACAGGCAGCTTGCACAGGCAGCATAGCAAGCACAGCAAGCACAGGCAGCACAGCAAGCACACGCAGCGCAGCAAGCACAGGCAGCAAGCACAGGCAGCACAGCAAGCACAGGCAACAAGCACAGGCAGCACAGGCAGCACAGCAAGCACAGGCAGCAAGCACAGGCAGCAAGCACAGGCAGCACAACAAGCACAGGCGGCACAGCAAGCACAGGCAGCAAGCACAGGCAGCAAGCACAGGCAGCAAGCACATGCAGCAAGCAAAGGCAGCACAGCAAGCGCAGGCAGCATAGCAAGCACAGCAAGCACAGGCAGCACAGCAAGCACAGGCAGCACAGCAAGCACAGGCAGCAAGCACAGGCAGCACAGCAAGCACACGCAGCGCAGCAAGCACACGCAGCGCAGCAAGCACAGGCAGCAAGCACAGGCAGCACAGCAAGCACAGGCAACAAGCACAGGCAGCACAGCAAGCACAGGCAGCAAGCACAGGCAGCACAGCAAGCACAAACAGCAAGCACAGGCAGCACAGCAAGCACAAACAGCAAGCATAGGCAGCACAGCAAGCACAGGCAGCATAGCAAGCACAGCAAGCACAGGCAGCCCAACAAGCACAGGCGGCACAGCAAGCACAGTCAGCAAGCACAGGCAGCAAGCAAAGGCAGCACAGCAAGCACAGGCAGCAAGCACAGGCAGCACAGCAAGCACACGCGGCACAGCAAGCACAGTCAGCAAGCACAGGAAGCAAGCAAAGGCAGCACAGCAAGCACAGGCAGCAAGCACAGGCAGCACAGCAAGCACACGCAGCGCAGCAAGCACAGGCAGCACAGCAAGCACAGACAGCACAGCAAGCACAGCAAGCACAGGCAGCAAGCACAGGCAGCAAGCACAAGCAGCACAGCAAGCACAGGCAGCAAGCACAGGCAGCACAGCAAGCACAGGCAGCAAGCACAGGCAGCTCAGGCAGCACAGCAAGCACAGGCAGCACAGCAAGCACAGGCAGCAAGCACAGGCAGCATAGGCAGCACAGGCAGCAAGCACAGGCAGCAAGCACAGGCAGCACAGCAAGCACAGGCAGCAAGCACGGGCAGCACAGCAAGGACAGGCAGCACAGCAAGCACAGGCAGCAAGCACAGGCAGCTCAGGCAGCACAGCAAGCACAGGCAGCACAGCAAGCACAGGCAGCAAGCACAGGCAGCATAGGCAGCACAGGCAGCAAGCACAGGCAGCACAGCAAGCACAGGCAGCAAGCACAGGCAGCACAGCAAGCACAGGCAGCAAGCACGGGCAGCACAGCAAGCACAGGCAGCACAACAAGCACAGGCGGCACAGCAAGCACAGGCAGCAAGCACAGTCAGCAAGCACATGCAGCAAGCAAAGGCAGCACAGCAAGCACAGGCAGCACAGCAAGCACAAGCAGCTTACACAGGCAGCATAGCAAGCACAGCAAGCACAGGCAGCAAGCACAGGCAGCACAGCAAGCACAGGCAGCACAGCAAGCACAGGCAGCACAGCAGGCACACGCAGCGCAGCAGGCACACGCAGCACAGCAAGCACAGACAGCACAGCAAGCACAGGCAGCACAGCTAGCACAGGCAGCAAGCACAAGCAGCACAGCAAGCACAGGCAGCAAGCACAGGCATGTTAGAAACCCGCAAAATAGCTCGACGAGATGTGTTCGTTTTAGCGATTCTGGGCGAAGTGCAGAGGGGTCAAGCTCCGTCCTCTTTCCAACAGGCAAAGCCTGCTCCGATCTTCGGGGAAATTCACTCTCGCATTTGTTTACAATGCTTACTCTTACTGAGACGCAGGTCAATGCACCGGCCGCCGAGGTAAACATATGATCCGCGACTCTCGGCGCCGCCAAAAACAGGTGACACAGCAACGCACTGTCGTGTGCCACTGTCGAATTACCGCGTGTTATGGGCGAAATCAAAAGCATCGCTAACAGGCAGCAAGCACAGGCAGCACAGCAAGCACAGGCAGCAAGCACAGGCAGCACAGCAAGCACAGGCAGCAAGCACAGGCAGCACAGCAAGCACAGGCAACAAGCACAGGCAGCACAGGCAGCACAGCAAGCACAGGCAGCAAGCATAGGCAGCACAGCAAGCACAGGCAGCAAGCACAGGCAGCACAGCAAGCACAGGCAGCAAGCACATGCAGCAAGCAAAGGCAGCACGGCAAGCACAGGCAGCTTGCACATGCAGCACAGCAAGCACAGGCAACACAGTAAGCACAGGCAGCAAGCACAGGCAGCACAGGCAGCACAGCAAGCACAGGCAACAAGCACAGGCAGCACAGGCAGCACAGCAAGCACAGGCAGCAAGCACAGGCAGCAAGCACAGGCAGCACAACAAGCACAGGCGGCACAGCAAGCACAGGCAGCAAGCACAGGCAGCAAGCACAGGCAGCAAGCACATGCAGCAAGCACATGCAGCACAGCAAGCACAAACAGCAAGCACAGGCAGCACAGCAAGCACAAACAGCAAGCATAGGCAGCACAGCAAGCACAGGCAGCATAGCAAGCACAGCAAGCACAGGCAGCCCAACAAGCACAGGCGGCACAGCAAGCACAGTCAGCAAGCACAGGCAGCAAGCAAAGGCAGCACAGCAAGCACAGGCAACAAGCACAGGCAGCACAGCAAGCACAGGCAGCACAGCAAGCACAGGCAGCAAGCATAGGCAGCACAGCAAGCACAGGCAGCAAGCACAGGCAGCACAGCAAGCACAGGCAGCAAGCACATGCAGCAAGCAAAGGCAGCACAGCAAGCACAGGCAGCTTGCACATGCAGCATAGCAAGCACAGCAAGCACAGGCAGCACAGCAAGCACAGGCAGCAAGCACAGGCAGCACAGCAAGCACACGCAGCGCAGCAAGCACAGGCAGCAAGCACAGGCAGCAAGCACATGCAGCAAGCAAAGGCAGCACAGCAAGCACAGGCAGCTTGCACAGGCAGCATAGCAAGCACAGCAAGCACAGGCAGCACAGCAAGCACATGCAGCGCAGCAAGCACAGGCAGCAAGCACAGGCAGCACAGCAAGCACAGGCAACAAGCACAGGCAGCACAGGCAGCACAGCAAGCACAGGCAGCAAGCACAGGCAGCAAGCACAGGCAGCACAACAAGCACAGGCGGCACAGCAAGCACAGGCAGCAAGCACAGGCAGCAAGCACAGGCAGCAAGCACATGCAGCAAGCAAAGGCAGCACAGCAAGCGCAGGCAGCATAGCAAGCACAGCAAGCACAGGCAGCACAGCAAGCACAGGCAGCACAGCAAGCACAGGCAGCAAGCACAGGCAGCACAGCAAGCACACGCAGCGCAGCAAGCACAGGCAGCAAGCACAGGCAGCAAGCACATGCAGCAAGCAAAGGCAGCACAGCAAGCACAGGCAGCTTGCACAGGCAGCATAGCAAGCACAGCAAGCACAGGCAGCACAGCAAGCACACGCAGCGCAGCAAGCACAGGCAGCAAGCACAGGCAGCACAGCAAGCACAGGCAACAAGCACAGGCAGCACAGCAAGCACAGGCAGCAAGCACAGGCAGCACAGCAAGCACAAACAGCAAGCACAGGCAGCACAGCAAGCACAAACAGCAAGCATAGGCAGCACAGCAAGCACAGGCAGCATAGCAAGCACAGCAAGCACAGGCAGCCCAACAAGCACAGGCGGCACAGCAAGCACAGTCAGCAAGCACAGGCAGCAAGCAAAGGCAGCACAGCAAGCACAGGCAGCAAGCACAGGCAGCACAGCAAGCACACGCGGCACAGCAAGCACAGTCAGCAAGCACAGGAAGCAAGCAAAGGCAGCACAGCAAGCACAGGCAGCAAGCACAGGCAGCACAGCAAGCACACGCAGCGCAGCAAGCACAGGCAGCACAGCAAGCACAGACAGCACAGCAAGCACAGGCAGCACAGCAAGCACAGGCAGCAAGCACAAGCAGCACAGCAAGCACAGGCAGCAAGCACAGGCAGCACAGCAAGCACAGGCAGCACAGCAAGCACAGGCAGCAAGCACAGGCAGCTCAGGCAGCACAGCAAGCACAGGCAGCACAGCAAGCACAGACAGCACAGCAAGCACAGGCAGCACAACAAGCACAGGCAGCGCAGCAAGCACAGGCAGCAAGCACAGGCAGCACAGCAAGCACAGGCAGCAAGCACGGGCAGCACAGCAAGGACAGGCAGCACAGCAAGCACAGGCAGCTTGCACAGGCAGCAAGCGCAGGCAGCACAGCAAGCACAGGCAGCAAGCGCAGACAGCACAGCAAGCACAGGCAGCACAGCAAGCACAGGCAGCACAACAAGCACAGGCAGCGCAGCAAGCACAGGCAGCACAGCAAGCACAGGCAGCAAGCACAGGCAGCACAGCAAGCACAGGCAACACAGTAAGCACAGGCAGCAAGCACAGGCAGCACAGGCAGCACAGCAAGCACAGGCAGCAAGCACAGGCAGCAAGCACAGGCAGCACACCAAGCACAGGCAGCAAGCACAGGCAGCACAGCAAGCACAGGAAGCACAACAAGCACAGGCAGCACAGCAAGCACAGACAGCACAGCAAGCACAGGCAGCACAACAAGCACAGGCAGCGCAGCAAGCACAGGCAGCAAGCACAGGCAGCACAGCAAGCACAGGCAGCAAGCACGGGCAGCACAGCAAGGACAGGCAGCACAGCAAGCACAGGCAGCTTGCACAGGCAGCAAGCGCAGGCAGCACAGCAAGCACAGGCAGCAAGCGCAGACAGCACAGCAAGCACAGGCAGCACAGCAAGCACAGGCAGCACAACAAGCACAGGCAGCGCAGCAAGCACAGGCAGCACAGCAAGCACAGGCAGCAAGCACAGGCAGCACAGCAAGCACAGGCAACACAGTAAGCACAGGCAGCAAGCACAGGCAGCACAGGCAGCACAGCAAGCACAGGCAGCAAGCACGGGCAGCAAGCACAGGCAGCACACCAAGCACAGGCAGCAAGCACAGGCAGCACAGCAAGCACAGGAAGCACAGCAAGCACAGGCAGCACAACAAGCACAGGCGGCACAGCAAGCACAGGCAGCAAGCACAGGCAGCACAGCAAGCACAGGCAACAAGCACAGGCAGCACAGCAAGCACAGGCAGCACAGCAAGCACAGGCAGCAAGCATAGGCAGCACAGCAAGCACAGGCAGCAAGCACAGGCAGCACAGCAAGCACAGGCAGCAAGCACATGCAGCAAGCAAAGGCAGCACAGCAAGCACAGGCAGCTTGCACATGCAGCATAGCAAGCACAGCAAGCACAGGCAGCACAGCAAGCACAGGCAGCAAGCACAGGCAGCACAGCAAGCACACGCAGCGCAGCAAGCACAGGCAGCAAGCACAGGCAGCAAGCACATGCAGCAAGCAAAGGCAGCACAGCAAGCACAGGCAGCTTGCACAGGCAGCATAGCAAGCACAGCAAGCACAGGCAGCACAGCAAGCACACGCAGCGCAGCAAGCACAGGCAGCAAGCACAGGCAGCACAGCAAGCACAGGCAACAAGCACAGGCAGCACAGGCAGCACAGCAAGCACAGGCAGCAAGCATAGGCAGCACAGCAAGCACAGGCAGCAAGCACAGGCAGCACAGCAAGCACAGGCAGCAAGCACATGCAGCAAGCAAAGGCAGCACAGCAAGCACAGGCAGCTTGCACATGCAGCATAGCAAGCACAGCAAGCACAGGCAGCACAGCAAGCACAGGCAGCAAGCACAGGCAGCACAGCAAGCACACGCAGCGCAGCAAGCACAGGCAGCAAGCACAGGCAGCAAGCACATGCAGCAAGCAAAGGCAGCACAGCAAGCACAGGCAGCTTGCACAGGCAGCATAGCAAGCACAGCAAGCACAGGCAGCACAGCAAGCACACGCAGCGCAGCAAGCACAGGCAGCAAGCACAGGCAGCACAGCAAGCACAGGCAACAAGCACAGGCAGCACAGGCAGCACAGCAAGCACAGGCAGCAAGCACAGGCAGCAAGCACAGGCAGCACAACAAGCACAGGCGGCACAGCAAGCACAGGCAGCAAGCACAGGCAGCAAGCACAGGCAGCAAGCACATGCAGCAAGCACATGCAGCACAGCAAGCACAAACAGCAAGCACAGGCAGCACAGCAAGCACAAACAGCAAGCATAGGCAGCACAGCAAGCACAGGCAGCATAGCAAGCACAGCAAGCACAGGCAGCCCAACAAGCACAGGCGGCACAGCAAGCACAGTCAGCAAGCACAGGCAGCAAGCAAAGGCAGCACAGCAAGCACAGGCAACAAGCACAGGCAGCACAGCAAGCACAGGCAGCACAGCAAGCACAGGCAGCAAGCATAGGCAGCACAGCAAGCACAGGCAGCAAGCACAGGCAGCACAGCAAGCACAGGCAGCAAGCACATGCAGCAAGCAAAGGCAGCACAGCAAGCACAGGCAGCTTGCACATGCAGCATAGCAAGCACAGCAAGCACAGGCAGCACAGCAAGCACAGGCAGCAAGCACAGGCAGCACAGCAAGCACACGCAGCGCAGCAAGCACAGGCAGCAAGCACAGGCAGCAAGCACATGCAGCAAGCAAAGGCAGCACAGCAAGCACAGGCAGCTTGCACAGGCAGCATAGCAAGCACAGCAAGCACAGGCAGCACAGCAAGCACATGCAGCGCAGCAAGCACAGGCAGCAAGCACAGGCAGCACAGCAAGCACAGGCAACAAGCACAGGCAGCACAGGCAGCACAGCAAGCACAGGCAGCAAGCACAGGCAGCAAGCACAGGCAGCACAACAAGCACAGGCGGCACAGCAAGCACAGGCAGCAAGCACAGGCAGCAAGCACATGCAGCAAGCAAAGGCAGCACAGCAAGCGCAGGCAGCATAGCAAGCACAGCAAGCACAGGCAGCACAGCAAGCACAGGCAGCACAGCAAGCACAGGCAGCAAGCACAGGCAGCACAGCAAGCACACGCAGCGCAGCAAGCACAGGCAGCAAGCACAGGCAGCAAGCACATGCAGCAAGCAAAGGCAGCACAGCAAGCACAGGCAGCTTGCACAGGCAGCATAGCAAGCACAGCAAGCACAGGCAGCACAGCAAGCACACGCAGCGCAGCAAGCACAGGCAGCAAGCACAGGCAGCACAGCAAGCACAGGCAACAAGCACAGGCAGCACAGCAAGCACAGGCAGCAAGCACAGGCAGCACAGCAAGCACAAACAGCAAGCACAGGCAGCACAGCAAGCACAAACAGCAAGCATAGGCAGCACAGCAAGCACAGGCAGCATAGCAAGCACAGGCAGCCCAACAAGCACAGGCGGCACAGCAAGCACAGTCAGCAAGCACAGGCAGCAAGCAAAGGCAGCACAGCAAGCACAGGCAGCAAGCACAGGCAGCACAGCAAGCACACGCGGCACAGCAAGCACAGTCAGCAAGCACAGGAAGCAAGCAAAGGCAGCACAGCAAGCACAGGCAGCAAGCACAGGCAGCACAGCAAGCACACGCAGCGCAGCAAGCACAGGCAGCACAGCAAGCACAGACAGCACAGCAAGCACAGGCAGCACAGCAAGCACAGGCAGCAAGCACAAGCAGCACAGCAAGCACAGGCAGCAAGCACAGGCAGCACAGCAAGCACAGGCAGCACAGCAAGCACAGGCAGCAAGCACAGGCAGCTCAGGCAGCACAGCAAGCACAGGCAGCACAGCAAGCACAGACAGCACAGCAAGCACAGGCAGCACAACAAGCACAGGCAGCGCAGCAAGCACAGGCAGCAAGCACAGGCAGCACAGCAAGCACAGGCAGCAAGCACGGGCAGCACAGCAAGGACAGGCAGCACAGCAAGCACAGGCAGCTTGCACAGGCAGCAAGCGCAGGCAGCACAGCAAGCACAGGCAGCAAGCGCAGACAGCACAGCAAGCACAGCCAGCACAGCAAGCACAGGCAGCACAACAAGCACAGGCAGCGCAGCAAGCACAGGCAGCACAGCAAGCACAGGCAGCAAGCACAGGCAGCACAGCAAGCACAGGCAACACAGTAAGCACAGGCAGCAAGCACAGGCAGCACAGGCAGCACAGCAAGCACAGGCAGCAAGCACAGGCAGCAAGCACAGGCAGCACACCAAGCACAGGCAGCAAGCACAGGCAGCACAGCAAGCACAGGAAGCACAACAAGCACAGGCAGCACAACAAGCACAGGCGGCACAGCAAGCACAGGCAGCAAGCACAGGCAGCACAGCAAGCACAGGCAACAAGCACAGGCAGCACAGCAAGCACAGGCAGCAAGCATAGGCAGCACAGCAAGCACAGGCAGCAAGCACAGGCAGCACAGCAAGCACAGGCAGCTTGCACAGGCAGCATAGCAAGCACAGCAAGCACAGGCATCAAGCACAGGCAGCACAGCAAGCAAAGGCAGCACAGCACGCACAGACAGCAAGCACAGGCAGCACAGGCAGCACAGCACGCACAGGCAGCAAGCACAGACATGTTAGCGACCCGCAAAATAGCTCGACGAGATGTGTTCGTTTTAGCGATTCTGGGCGAAGTGCAGAGGGGTCAAGCTCCGTCCTCTTTCCAATAGGCAAAGCCTGCTCCGATCTTCGGCGGAATTCACTCTCGCATTTGTTTACAATGCTTACTCTTACTGAGACGCAGGTCAATGCACCGGCCGCCGAGCTAAACATATGATCCGCGACTCTCGGCGCCTCCAAAAACAGGTGACACAGCAACGTACTGTCGTGTGCCACTGCCGAATTACCGCGTGTTATGGGCGAAATCAAAAGCATCGCTAACAGGCAGCAAGCACAGGCAGCACAGGCAGCACAGCAAGCAGAGGCAGCAAGCACAGGCAGCTCAGGCAGCACAGCAAGCACAGGCAGCACAGCAAGCATAGGCAGCAAGCACAGGCAGCACAGGCAGCACAGGCAGCAAGCAGAGGCAGCACAGCAAGCACAGGCAGCAAGCACAGGCAGCACAGCAAGCACAGGCAGCAAGCACGGGCAGCACAGCAAGGAGAGGCAGCACAGCAAGCACAGGCAGCTTGCACAGGCAGCAAGCACAGGTAGCACACCAAGCACAGGCAGCAAGCGCAGGCAGCACAACAAGCACAGGCAGCACAGCAAGCACAGGCAGCACAACAAGCACAGGCAGCGCAGCAAGCACAGGCAGCAAGCACAGGCAGCACAGCAAGCACAGGGAACAAGCACAGGCAGCACAGCAAGCACAGGCAGCAAGCATAGGCAGCACAGCAAGCACAGGCAGCACAGCAAGCACAGGCAGCAAGCACAGGCGGCACAGCAAGCACAGGCAGCACAACAAGCACAGGCGGCACAGCAAGCACAGGCAGCAAGCACAGGCAGCAAGCACAGGCGGCAAGCAAAGGCAGCACAGCAAGCACAGGCAGCACAGCAAGCACGGGCAGCAAGCACCGGCAGCACAGCAAGCACGGGCAGCAAGCACAGGCAGCACAGCAAGCACAGGCAACAAGCACAGGCAGCAAGCACAGGCAGCACAGCAAGCACGGGCAGCAAGCACCGGCAGCACAGCAAGCACGGGCAGCAAGCACAGGCAGCACAGCAAGCACAGGCAACAAGCACAGGCAGCAAGCACAGGCAGCACAGCAAGCACAGGCAGCAAGCACAGGCAGCAAGCACAGGCAGCACAGCAAGCACAGGCAGCACAGCAAGCACAGGCAGCAAGCACAGGCAGCACAGGCAGCACAGGCATCAAGCACAGGCAGCACAGCAAGCACAGGCAGCACAGCACGCGCAGACAGCAAGCACAGGCAGCACAGGCAGCACAGCAAGCACAGGCAGCACAGCAAGCACAGGCAGCAAGCACAGGCAGCACAGCAAGCACAGGCAGCAAGCCCAGGCAGCAAGCACAGGCAGCACAGCAAGCACAGGCAGCGCAGCAAGCACAGGCAGCAAGCACAGGCAGCACAGCAAGCACAGTCAGCAAGCACAGACAGCACAGCAAGCACAGGCAGCACAGCAAGCACAGGCAGCAAGCACAGGCAGCACAGCAAGCACAGTCAGCAAGCACAGGCAGCACAGCAAGCACAGGCAGCAAGCACAGGCAGCACAGCAAGCACAGGCAGCACAGCAAGCACAGGCAGCAAGCACAGGCAGCACAGCAAACACAGGCAGCACAGCAAGCACAGGCAGCAAGCACAGGCAGCACAGCAAGCACAGACAGCACAGGCAGCAAGCACAGGCAGCACAGCAAACACAGGCAGCACAGCAAGCACAGGCAGCACAGCACAGGCAGCACAGCAAGCACAGGCAGCAAGCACAGGCAGCACAGCAAGCACAGGCAGCACAGCAAGCACAGGCAGCACAACAAGCACAGGCGGCACAGCAAGCACAGGCAGCAAGCACAGGCAGCAAGCACATGCAGCAAGCAAAGGCAGCACAGCAAGCACAGGCAGCACAGCAAGCACAGGCAGCTTACACAGGCAGCATAGCAAGCACAGCAAGCACAGGCAGCAAGCACAGGCAGCACAGAAAGCACAGACAGCAAGCACAGGCAGCACAGCAAGCAAAGGCATCAAGCACAGGCAGCGCAGGCAGCACAGCAAGCACAGGCAGCACAGGCAGCAAGCACAGGCAGCACAGCAAGCACAGGCAGCAAGCATAGGCAGCGCAGCAAGCACAGGCAGCAAGCACAGGCAGCACAGCAAGCACAGGCAGCACAGCAAGCACATGCAGCAAGCCCAGGCAGCAAGCACAGGCGGCAAGCAAAGGCAGCACAGCAAGCACAGGCAGCAAGCACAGGCAGCAAGCACCGGCAGCACAGCAAGCACGGGCAGCAAGCACAGGCAGCACAGCAAGCACAGGCAACAAGCACAGGCAGCAAGCACAGGCAGCACAGCAAGCACGGGCAGCAAGCACCGGCAGCACAGCAAGCACGGGCAGCAAGCACAGGCAGCACAGCAAGCACAGGCAACAAGCACAGGCAGCAAGCACAGGCAGCACAGCAAGCACAGGCAGCAAGCACAGGCAGCAAGCACAGGCAGCACAGCAAGCACAGGCAGCACAGCAAGCACAGGCAGCACAGCACAGGCAGCACAGCAAGCACAGGCAGCAAGCACAGGCAGCACAGCAAGCACAGGCAGCACAACAAGCACAGGCGGCACAGCAAGCACAGGCAGCAAGCACAGGCAGCAAGCACATGCAGCAAGCAAAGGCAGCACAGCAAGCACAGGCAGCACAGCAAGCACAGGCAGCTTGCACAGGCAGCAAGCACAGGTAGCACAGCAAGGACAGGCAGCAAGCGCAGGCAGCACAACAAGCACAGGCAGCACAGCAAGCACAGGCAGCACAACAAGCACAGGCAGCGCAGCAAGCACAGGCAGCACAGCAAGCACAGGCAGCAAGCACAGGGAGCAAGCACAGGCAGCACAGCAAGCACAGGCAGCAAGCATAGGCAGCACAGCAAGCACAGGCAGCACAGCAAGCACAGGCAGCTTGCACAGGCAGCATAGCAAGCACAGCAAGCACAGGCATCAAGCACAGGCAGCACAGCAAGCACAGGCAACAAGCACAGGCAGCAAGCACAGGCAGCACAGCAAGCACAGACAGCACAGCAAGCACAGGCAGCAAGCACAGGCAGCAAGCACAGGCAGCACAGCAAACACAGGCAGCACAGCAAGCACAGGCAGCAAGAACAGGCAGCACAGCAAGCACAGACAGCACAGGCAGCAAGCACAGGCAGCACAGCAAACACAGGCAGCACAGCAAGCACAGGCAGCACAGCACAGGCAGCACAGCAAACACAGGCAGCACAGCAAGCACAGGCAGCAAGCACAGGCAGCACAGCAAGCACAGGCAGCAAGCACAGGCAGCACAGCAAGCACAGGCAGCAAGCACAGGCAGCACAGCAAGCAGAGGCAGCAAGCACAGGCAGCTCAGGCAGCACAGCAAGCACAGGCAGCACAGCAAGCACAGGCAGCAAGCACAGGCAGCACAGGCAGCACAGGCAGCAAGCAGAGGCAGCACAGCAAGCACAGGCAGCAAGCACAGGCAGCACAGCAAGCACAGGCAGCAAGCACGGGCAGCACAGCAAGGAGAGGCAGCACAGCAAGCACAGGCAGCTTGCACAGGCAGCAAGCACAGGTAGCACAGCAAGCACAGGCAGCAAGCACAGGCAGCACAGCAAGCACAGGCAGCACAGCAAGCACAGGCAACAAGCACAGGCAGCAAGCACAGGCAGCACAGCAAGCACGGGCAGCAAGCACCGGCAGCACAGCAAGCACGGGCAGCAAGCACAGGCAGCACAGCAAGCACGGGCAGCAAGCACAGGCAGCACAGCAAGCACAGGCAACAAGTACAGGCAGCAAGCACAGGCAGCACAGACAGCACAGCAAGCACAGGCAGCAAGCACAGGCAGCACAGCAAGCACAGGCAGCAAGCACAGGCAGCACAGCAAACACAGGCAGCACAGCAAGCACAGGCAGCAAGCACAGGCAGCACAGCAAGCACAGGCAGCAAGCACGGGCAGCACAGCAAGGAGAGACAGCACAGCAAGCACAGGCAGCTTGCACAGGCAGCAAGCACAGGTAGCACAGCAAGCACAGGCAGCAAGCGCAGGCAGCACAACAAGCACAGGCAGCACAGCAAGCACAGGCAGCACAACAAGCACAGGCAGCGCAGCAAGCACAGGCAGCACAGCAAGCACAGGCAGCAAGCACAGGCAGCACAGCAAGCACAGGGAGCAAGCACAGGCAGCACAGCAAGCACAGGCAGCAAGCACAGGCAGCACAGCAAGCACAGGCAGCTTGCACAGGCAGCATAGCAAGCACAGCAAGCACAGGCATCAAGCACAGGCAGCACAGCAAGCACAGGCAGCACAGCACGCGCAGACAGCAAGCACAGGCAGCACAGGCAGCACAGCAAGCACAGGCAGCACAGCAAGCACAGGCAGCAAGCACAGGCAGCACAGCAAGCACAGGCAGCAAGCCCAGGCAGCAAGCACAGGCAGCACAGCAAGCACAGGCAGCGCAGCAAGCACAGGCAGCAAGCACAGGCAGCACAGCAAGCACAGTCAGCAAGCACAGACAGCACAGCAAGCACAGGCAGCACAGCAAGCACAGGCAGCAAGCACAGGCAGCACAGCAAGCACAGTCAGCAAGCACAGGCAGCACAGCAAGCACAGGCAGCAAGCACAGGCAGCACAGCAAGCACAGGCAGCACAGCAAGCACAGGCAGCAAGCACAGGCAGCACAGCAAACACAGGCAGCACAGCAAGCACAGGCAGCAAGCACAGGCAGCACAGCAAGCACAGACAGCACAGGCAGCAAGCACAGGCAGCACAGCAAACACAGGCAGCACAGCAAGCACAGGCAGCACAGCACAGGCAGCACAGCAAGCACAGGCAGCAAGCACAGGCAGCACAGCAAGCACAGGCAGCACAGCAAGCACAGGCAGCACAACAAGCACAGGCGGCACAGCAAGCACAGGCAGCAAGCACAGGCAGCAAGCACATGCAGCAAGCAAAGGCAGCACAGCAAGCACAGGCAGCACAGCAAGCACAGGCAGCTTACACAGGCAGCATAGCAAGCACAGCAAGCACAGGCAGCAAGCACAGGCAGCACAGCAAGCACAGACAGCAAGCACAGGCAGCACAGCAAGCAAAGGCATCAAGCACAGGCAGCGCAGGCAGCACAGCAAGCACAGGCAGCACAGGCAGCAAGCACAGGCAGCACAGCAAGCACAGGCAGCAAGCATAGGCAGCGCAGCAAGCACAGGCAGCAAGCACAGGCAGCACAGCAAGCACAGGCAGCACAGCAAGCACATGCAGCAAGCCCAGGCAGCAAGCACAGACAGCACAGCAAGCACAGGCAGCAAGCATAGGCAGCACAGCAAGCACAGGCAGCAAGCACAGGCAGCAAGCACAGGCAGCACAGCAAGCACAGGCAGCAAGCACAGGCAGCACAGCAAGCACATGCAGCAAGCCCAGGCAGCAAGCACAGGCAGCACAGCAAGCACAGGCAGCGCAGCAAGCACAGGCAGCAAGCACAGGCAGCACAGCAAGCACAGTCAGCAAGCACAGACAGCACAGCAAGCACAGGCAGCACAGCAAGCACAAGCAGCAAGCACAGGCAGCACAGTCAGCAAGCACAGGCAGCACAGCAAGCACAGGCAGCAAGCACAGGCAGCACAGCAAGCACAGTCAGCAAGCACAGACAGCACAGCAAGCACAGGCAGCACAGCAAGCACAGGCAGCAAGCACAGGCAGCACAGCAAGCACAGGCAGCAAGCACAGGCAGCACAGCAAGCACAGGCAGCAAGCACAGGCAGCACAGCAAGCAGAGGCAGCAAGCACAGGCAGCACAGCAAGCACAGGCAGCAAGCACAGGCAGCACAGCAAGCACAGGCAGCAAGCACAGGCAGCACAGCAAGCAGAGGCAGCAAGCACAGGCAGCTCAGGCAGCACAGCAAGCACAGGCAGCACAGCAAGCACAGGCAGCAAGCACAGGCAGCACAGGCAGCACAGGCAGCAAGCAGAGGCAGCACAGCAAGCACAGGCAGCAAGCACAGGCAGCACAGCAAGCACAGGCAGCAAGCACGGGCAGCACAGCAAGGAGAGGCAGCACAGCAAGCACAGGCAGCTTGCACAGGCAGCAAGCACAGGTAGCACAGCAAGCACAGGCAGCAAGCACAGGCAGCACAGCAAGCACAGGCAGCACAGCAAGCACAGGCAACAAGCACAGGCAGCAAGCACAGGCAGCACAGCAAGCACGGGCAGCAAGCACCGGCAGCACAGCAAGCACGGGCAGCAAGCACAGGCAGCACAGCAAGCACGGGCAGCAAGCACAGGCAGCACAGCAAGCACAGGCAACAAGTACAGGCAGCAAGCACAGGCAGCACAGACAGCACAGCAAGCACAGGCAGCAAGCACAGGCAGCACAGCAAGCACAGGCAGCAAGCACAGGCAGCACAGCAAACACAGGCAGCACAGCAAGCACAGGCAGCAAGCACAGGCAGCACAGCAAGCACAGGCAGCAAGCACGGGCAGCACAGCAAGGAGAGACAGCACAGCAAGCACAGGCAGCTTGCACAGGCAGCAAGCACAGGTAGCACAGCAAGCACAGGCAGCAAGCGCAGGCAGCACAACAAGCACAGGCAGCACAGCAAGCACAGGCAGCACAACAAGCACAGGCAGCGCAGCAAGCACAGGCAGCACAGCAAGCACAGGCAGCAAGCACAGGCAGCACAGCAAGCACAGGGAGCAAGCACAGGCAGCACAGCAAGCACAGGCAGCAAGCACAGGCAGCACAGCAAGCACAGGCAGCTTGCACAGGCAGCATAGCAAGCACAGCAAGCACAGGCATCAAGCACAGGCAGCACAGCAAGCACAGGCAGCACAGCACGCGCAGACAGCAAGCACAGGCAGCACAGGCAGCACAGCAAGCACAGGCAGCACAGCAAGCACAGGCAGCAAGCACAGGCAGCACAGCAAGCACAGGCAGCAAGCCCAGGCAGCAAGCACAGGCAGCACAGCAAGCACAGGCAGCGCAGCAAGCACAGGCAGCAAGCACAGGCAGCACAGCAAGCACAGTCAGCAAGCACAGACAGCACAGCAAGCACAGGCAGCACAGCAAGCACAGGCAGCACAGCAAGCACAGTCAGCAAGCACAGGCAGCACAGCAAGCACAGGCAGCAAGCACAGGCAGCACAGCAAGCACAGGCAGCACAGCAAGCACAGGCAGCAAGCACAGGCAGCACAGCAAACACAGGCAGCACAGCAAGCACAGGCAGCAAGCACAGGCAGCACAGCAAGCACAGACAGCACAGGCAGCAAGCACAGGCAGCACAGCAAACACAGGCAGCACAGCAAGCACAGGCAGCACAGCACAGGCAGCACAGCAAGCACAGGCAGCAAGCACAGGCAGCACAGCAAGCACAGGCAGCACAGCAAGCACAGGCAGCACAACAAGCACAGGCGGCACAGCAAGCACAGGCAGCAAGCACAGGCAGCAAGCACATGCAGCAAGCAAAGGCAGCACAGCAAGCACAGGCAGCACAGCAAGCACAGGCAGCTTACACAGGCAGCACAGCAAGCACAGTCAGCAAGCACAGACAGCACAGCAAGCACAGGCAGCACAGCAAGCACAGGCAGCAAGCACAGGCAGCACAGCAAGCACAGGCAGCAAGCACAGGCAGCACAGCAAGCACAGGCAGCAAGCACAGGCAGCACAGCAAGCAGAGGCAGCAAGCACAGGCAGCACAGCAAGCACAGGCAGCAAGCACAGGCAGCACAGCAAGCACAGGCAGCAAGCACAGGCAGCACAGCAAGCAGAGGCAGCAAGCACAGGCAGCTCAGGCAGCACAGCAAGCACAGGCAGCACAGCAAGCACAGGCAGCAAGCACAGGCAGCACAGGCAGCACAGGCAGCAAGCAGAGGCAGCACAGCAAGCACAGGCAGCAAGCACAGGCAGCACAGCAAGCACAGGCAGCAAGCACGGGCAGCACAGCAAGGAGAGGCAGCACAGCAAGCACAGGCAGCTTGCACAGGCAGCAAGCACAGGTAGCACAGCAAGCACAGGCAGCAAGCACAGGCAGCACAGCAAGCACAGGCAGCACAGCAAGCACAGGCAACAAGCACAGGCAGCAAGCACAGGCAGCACAGCAAGCACGGGCAGCAAGCACCGGCAGCACAGCAAGCACGGGCAGCAAGCACAGGCAGCACAGCAAGCACGGGCAGCAAGCACAGGCAGCACAGCAAGCACAGGCAACAAGTACAGGCAGCAAGCACAGGCAGCACAGACAGCACAGCAAGCACAGGCAGCAAGCACAGGCAGCACAGCAAGCACAGGCAGCAAGCACAGGCAGCACAGCAAACACAGGCAGCACAGCAAGCACAGGCAGCAAGCACAGGCAGCACAGCAAGCACAGGCAGCAAGCACGGGCAGCACAGCAAGGAGAGACAGCACAGCAAGCACAGGCAGCTTGCACAGGCAGCAAGCACAGGTAGCACAGCAAGCACAGGCAGCAAGCGCAGGCAGCACAACAAGCACAGGCAGCACAGCAAGCACAGGCAGCACAACAAGCACAGGCAGCGCAGCAAGCACAGGCAGCACAGCAAGCACAGGCAGCAAGCACAGGCAGCACAGCAAGCACAGGGAGCAAGCACAGGCAGCACAGCAAGCACAGGCAGCAAGCACAGGCAGCACAGCAAGCACAGGCAGCTTGCACAGGCAGCATAGCAAGCACAGCAAGCACAGGCATCAAGCACAGGCAGCACAGCAAGCACAGGCAGCACAGCACGCGCAGACAGCAAGCACAGGCAGCACAGGCAGCACAGCAAGCACAGGCAGCACAGCAAGCACAGGCAGCAAGCACAGGCAGCACAGCAAGCACAGGCAGCAAGCCCAGGCAGCAAGCACAGGCAGCACAGCAAGCACAGGCAGCGCAGCAAGCACAGGCAGCAAGCACAGGCAGCACAGCAAGCACAGTCAGCAAGCACAGACAGCACAGCAAGCACAGGCAGCACAGCAAGCACAGGCAGCACAGCAAGCACAGTCAGCAAGCACAGGCAGCACAGCAAGCACAGGCAGCAAGCACAGGCAGCACAGCAAGCACAGGCAGCACAGCAAGCACAGGCAGCAAGCACAGGCAGCACAGCAAACACAGGCAGCACAGCAAGCACAGGCAGCAAGCACAGGCAGCACAGCAAGCACAGACAGCACAGGCAGCAAGCACAGGCAGCACAGCAAACACAGGCAGCACAGCAAGCACAGGCAGCACAGCACAGGCAGCACAGCAAGCACAGGCAGCAAGCACAGGCAGCACAGCAAGCACAGGCAGCACAGCAAGCACAGGCAGCACAACAAGCACAGGCGGCACAGCAAGCACAGGCAGCAAGCACAGGCAGCAAGCACATGCAGCAAGCAAAGGCAGCACAGCAAGCACAGGCAGCACAGCAAGCACAGGCAGCTTACACAGGCAGCATAGCAAGCACAGCAAGCACAGGCAGCAAGCACAGGCAGCACAGCAAGCACAGACAGCAAGCACAGGCAGCACAGCAAGCAAAGGCATCAAGCACAGGCAGCGCAGGCAGCACAGCAAGCACAGGCAGCACAGGCAGCAAGCACAGGCAGCACAGCAAGCACAGGCAGCAAGCATAGGCAGCGCAGCAAGCACAGGCAGCAAGCACAGGCAGCACAGCAAGCACAGGCAGCACAGCAAGCACATGCAGCAAGCCCAGGCAGCAAGCACAGACAGCACAGCAAGCACAGGCAGCAAGCATAGGCAGCACAGCAAGCACAGGCAGCAAGCACAGGCAGCAAGCACAGGCAGCACAGCAAGCACAGGCAGCAAGCACAGGCAGCACAGCAAGCACAGGCAGCGCAGCAAGCACAGGCAGCAAGCACAGGCAGCACAGCAAGCACAGTCAGCAAGCACAGACAGCACAGCAAGCACAGGCAGCACAGCAAGCACAAGCAGCAAGCACAGGCAGCACAGTCAGCAAGCACAGGCAGCACAGCAAGCACAGGCAGCAAGCACAGGCAGCACAGCAAGCACAGTCAGCAAGCACAGACAGCACAGCAAGCACAGGCAGCACAGCAAGCACAGGCAGCAAGCACAGGCAGCAAGCACATGCAGCAAGCAAAGGCAGCACAGCAAGCACAGGCAGCTTGCACAGGCAGCATAGCAAGCACAGCAAGCACAGGCAGCACGGCAAGCACAGGCAGCACAGCAAGCACAGACAGCAAGCACAGGTAGCACAGCAAGCAAAGGCAGCAAGCACAGGCAGCACAGGCAGCATATCAAGCACAGGCAGCCAGTGAGAGAAGATTTGGGCCGTTTGCACCATCGGTGCACCTGGGAGTGGGGATACGGAAAAGTGTGCGTGCCCTGTCCGTGAGAGCTGCGCGCGCCGTTTCTCACCGAATCGAGCTCGGCTTGGAGAGAAGGACGGAGCTATGCCGCGTCTCCCTTCCACCAACGTCCCGTGACGTCAGGTATCGTGACGACACGTAAGAAGGACAGAACTATGCTCCATCCCCTTTCAACCAACATCGCGCGTTGCGTCTTTGTTGGACATGCAGTCGCGGCGTCGCGTCTTCGTTCCGCATACAGGCCGGTGACAGTGGTGCCAGATTTCGCATAAGGCATCGCACGTACCATTGCGTTCAGTCAGCCGGAAGGCAAATCGGGCACCACCGCCCTGAGCAGAGCGCGATCCGCAGAAAAGTGAATCGAGGAGAGTTTCGGATTGACTCGTCGTACTCATCGTCGCTCGTCGACGCGGTCGTTTCGTTCGTCGTTTCGCGCCCGGCAATGGTTCCATTTTTTTTTCACAGAATAATTTTTTTTTTAATTTTTCATCACACAGCAACAAACGATATTCATTTAAAAATGTAATATTTATATTTTATAACATTGATTTGAAACCTTTTTCTTACTACGCACGTTTACTTTAGCAACGCTATTCCCATTTCGAGTAAGAAGAAGGTGTTCCTTCTTCGGCAATACACCATGCATACTGTAATCCATATGTACGTCCATTGTCGCATTCTGCCCACGAAATGTCGCAACGTGCGTATTGTCGAAGAAGGCATGATAAAACACGACAGTAATAGCAAAGCCCTGTCAATGGAAAACCGAAACTCACATTGTGCCGCTAATCCGCATATCCGACTAATTGAAATATCTGAAAAGTCAAACCATTCTGAAACCGTATTTTACGTACCTACTGCAAATTATTTCCCCTGGACTCTAACTGACTTTTCCAATGTCATTTATTCGTCATTATTTTGCAACAAATTGTACGATATGTATTACTTTTAAATGCATATGTACAGGGTCCACAGGTTGCGGTGGTCAGCTTTTTTCCTGCAAACGGTAAGTATTAGACAAAATTATAGAGGAAAGGATTCAATGGGATCGTAATATGTATCTTCTACGAGACTTCACTCTATTCAGAAGTGCAACGCTGCACCCGACAAATGCAAATGCGTATGTAAGGTTGTTGTTTCTAAAATTTAAGATACGTGAACTTCCACCCCACCCATGAGGTGCCACGACTAGCGCGTTCGGTTTTTTAACGTGGACCGTCGCCTATAGCCCTATTATACCACATTTTATGATAATCATACAGCGTGCGGCAATACCTCTGTCCACTTTGAACGACGGAGATATTCAAGTGGACAGAGTTATTTCCCCACGCTGTAGAAGTAAGGGTTAAAAAGAAATGAGAGCATTTTTTTTTGTTTGTTCATTTTATTTAATACTAATATTGACGTTGTATTTTTGTGTGGCGGCCTCCCCGCTGGGGCCCCCACACAAAAATGCTCTCATTTCTTTTCTAACCCTTACTTCTACAGCGTGGGGCAATCTCTCTCCAAGCCGAGCTCGATTCGGTGAGAACCGGCGCGCGCAGCTCTCACGGACAGGGCACGCACACTTTTCCGTATCCCCACTCCCAGGTACACCGATGGTGCAAACGGCCCAAATCTTCTACCACTGCAGGCAGCACAGGAAGCAAGCACAGGCAGCACAGCAAGCACAGGCAGCACAGAAGGCACAGGCAGCAAGCACAGGCAGCACAGCAAGCACAGGCAGCACAGCAAGCACAGGCAGCAAGCACAGGCAGCACAGCAAGCAGAGGCAGCAAGCACAGGCAGCTCAGGCAGCACAGCAAGCACAGGCAGCACAGCAAGCACAGGCAGCAAGCGCAGGCAGCACAACAAGCACAGGCAGCACAGCAAGCACAGGCAGCACAACAAGCACAGGCAGCGCAGCAAGCACAGGCAGCACAGCAAGCACAGGCAGCAAGCACAGGCAGCACAGCAAGCACAGGGAGCAAGCACAGGCAGCACAGCAAGCACAGGGAGCAAGCACAGGCAGCACAGCAAGCACAGGCAGCAAGCATAGGCAGCACAGCAAGCACAGGCAGCACAGCAAGCACAGGCAGCTTGCACAGGCAGCATAGCAAGCACAGCAAGCACAGGCATCAAGCACAGGCAGCACAGCAAGCACAGGCAGCACAGCACGCACAGACAGCAAGCACAGGCAGCACAGGCAGCACAGCAAGCACAGGCAGCACAACAAGCACAGGCAGCGCAGCAAGCACAGGCAGCACAGCAAGCACAGGCAGCAAGCACAGGCAGCACAGCAAGCACAGGGAGCAAGCACAGGCAGCACAGCAAGCACAGGCAGCAAGCACAGGCAGCACAGCAAGCACAGGCAACAAGCACAGGCACCAAGCACAGGCAGCACAGCAAGCACGGGCAGCAAGCACCGGCAGCACAGCAAGCACGGGCAGCAAGCACAGGCAGCACAGCAAGCACGGGCAGCAAGCACAGGCAGCACAGCAAGCACAGGCAACAAGCACAGGCAGCAAGCACAGGCAGCACAGCAAGCACAGACAGCACAGCAAGCACAGGCAGCAAGCACAGGCAGCACAGCAAGCACAGGCAGCAAGCACAGGCAGCACAGCAAACACAGGCAGCACAGCAAGCACAGGCAGCAAGCACAGGCAGCACAGCAAGCACAGGCAGCAAGCACGGGCAGCACAGCAAGGAGAGGCAGCACAGCAAGCACAGGCAGCTTGCACAGGCAGCAAGCACAGGTAGCACAGCAAGCACAGGCAGCAAGCGCAGGCAGCACAACAAGCACAGGCAGCACAGCAAGCACAGGCAGCACAACAAGCACAGGCAGCGCAGCAAGCACAGGCAGCACAGCAAGCACAGGCAGCAAGCACAGGCAGCACAGAAAGCACAGGGAGCAAGCACAGGCAGCACAGCAAGCACAGGCAGCAAGCATAGGCAGCACAGCAAGCACAGGCAGCACAGCAAGCACAGGCAGCTTGCACAGGCAGCATAGCAAGCACAGCAAGCACAGGCATCAAGCACAGGCAGCACAGCAAGCACAGGCAGCACAGCACGCGCAGACAGCAAGCACAGGCAGCACAGGCAGCACAGCAAGCACAGGCAGCACAGCAAGCACAGGCAGCAAGCACAGGCAGCACAGCAAGCACAGGCAGCAAGCCCAGGCAGCAAGCATAGGCAGCACAGCAAGCACAGGCAGCGCAGCAAGCACAGGCAGCAAGCACAGGCAGCACAGCAAGCACAGTCAGCAAGCACAGACAGCACAGCAAGCACAGGCAGCACAGCAAGCACAGGCAGCAAGCACAGTCAGCAAGCACAGGCAGCACAGCAAGCACAGGCAGCAAGCACAGGCAGCACAGCAAGCACAGGCAGCACAGCAAGCACAGGCAGCAAGCACAGGCAGCACAGCAAACACAGGCAGCACAGCAAGCACAGGCAGCAAGCACAGGCAGCACAGACAGCACAGGCAGCAAGCACAGGCAGCACAGCAAACACAGGCAGCACAGCAAGCACAGGCAGCACAGCACAGGCAGCACAGCAAGCACAGGCAGCACAGCAAGCACAGGCAGCAAGCACAGGCAGCACAGCAAGCACAGGCAGCACAGCAAGCACAGGCAGCACAACAAGCACAGGCGGCACAGCAAGCACAGGCAGCAAGCACAGGCAGCAAGCACATGCAGCAAGCAAAGGCAGCACAGCAAGCACAGGCAGCACAGCAAGCACAGGCAGCTTACACAGGCAGCATAGCAAGCACAGCAAGCACAGGCAGCAAGCACAGACAGCAAGCACAGGCAGCACAGCAAGCAAAGGCATCAAGCACAGGCAGCACTGCAAGCACAGGGAGCAAGCACAGGCAGCACAGCAAGCACAGGGAGCAAGCACAGGCAGCACAGCAAGCACAGGCAGCAAGCATAGGCAGCACAGCAAGCACAGGCAGCACAGCAAGCACAGGCAGCTTGCACAGGCAGCATAGCAAGCACAGCAAGCACAGGCATCAAGCACAGGCAGCACAGCAAGCACAGGCAGCACAGCACGCACAGACAGCAAGCACAGGCAGCACAGGCAGCACAGCAAGCACAGGCAGCACAACAAGCACAGGCAGCGCAGCAAGCACAGGCAGCACAGCAAGCACAGGCAGCAAGCACAGGCAGCACAGCAAGCACAGGGAGCAAGCACAGGCAGCACAGCAAGCACAGGCAGCAAGCACAGGCAGCACAGCAAGCACAGGCAACAAGCACAGGCACCAAGCACAGCAAGCACAGGCAGCAAGCACAGGCAGCACAGCAAGCACAGGCAGCAAGCACGGGCAGCACAGCAAGGAGAGGCAGCACAGCAAGCACAGGCAGCTTGCACAGGCAGCAAGCACAGGTAGCACAGCAAGCACAGGCAGCAAGCGCAGGCAGCACAACAAGCACAGGCAGCACAGCAAGCACAGGCAGCACAACAAGCACAGGCAGCGCAGCAAGCACAGGCAGCACAGCAAACACAGGCAGCAAGCACAGGCAGCACAGAAAGCACAGGGAGCAAGCACAGGCAGCACAGCAAGCACAGGCAGCAAGCATAGGCAGCACAGCAAGCACAGGCAGCACAGCAAGCACAGGCAGCTTGCACAGGCAGCATAGCAAGCACAGCAAGCACAGGCATCAAGCACAGGCAGCACAGCAAGCACAGGCAGCACAGCACGCGCAGACAGCAAGCACAGCAAGCACAGGCAGCACAGCAAGCACAGGCAGCACAGCAAGCACAGGCAGCAAGCACAGGCAGCACAGCAAACACAGGCAGCACAGCAAGCACAGGCAGCAAGCACAGGCAGCACAGACAGCACAGGCAGCAAGCACAGGCAGCACAGCAAACACAGGCAGCACAGCAAGCACAGGCAGCACAGCACAGGCAGCACAGCAAGCTCAGGCAGCTTACACAGGCAGCATAGCAAGCACAGCAAGCACAGGCAGCAAGCACAGACAGCAAGCACAGGCAGCACAGCAAGCAAAGGCATCAAGCACAGGCAGCACAGGCAGCACAGCAAGCACAGGCAGCACAGGCAGCAAGCACAGGCAGCACAGCAAGCACAGGCAGCGAGCACAGGCAGCACAGCAAGCACAGGCAGCACAGCAGGCACACGCTGCGCAGCAGGCACACGCAGCACAGCAAGCACAGACAGCACAGCAAGCACAGGCAGCACAGGCAGCAAGCACAAGCAGCACAGCAAGCACAGGCAGCAAGCACAGGCATGTTCGAAACCCGCAAAATAGCTCGACGAGATGTGTTGGTTTTAGCGATTCTGGGGGAAGTGCAGAGGGGTCAAGCTCCGTCCTCTTTCCAACAGGCAAAGCCTGCTCCGATCTTCGGCGAGATTCACTCTCGCATTTGTTTACAATGCTTACTCTTACTGAGACGCAGGTCAATGCACCGGCCGCCGAGGTAAACATATGATCCGCGACTCTCGGCGCCTCCAGAAACAGGTGACACAGCAACGCACTGTCGTGTGCCACTTGTCGAATTACCGCGTGTTATGGGCGAAATCAAATGCATCGCTAACAGGCAGCACAGCAAGCACAGGCAGCAAGCACAGGCAGCACAGCAAGCACAGGCAGCAAGCACAGGCAGCACAGCAAGCACATGCAGCAAGCCCAGGCAGCAAGCACAGACAGCACAGCAAGCACAGGCAGCAAGCATAGGCAGCACAGCAAGCACAGGCAGCAAGCACAGGCAGCACAGCAAGCACAGGCAGCAAGCACAGGCAGCACAGCAAGCACATGCAGCAAGCCCAGGCAGCAAGCACAGGCAGCACAGCAAGCACAGGCAGCGCAGCAAGCACAGGCAGCAAGCACAGGCAGCACAGCAAGCACAGTCAGCAAGCACAGACAGCACAGCAAGCACAGGCAGCACAGCAAGCACAGGCAGCAAGCACAGGCAGCACAGTCAGCAAGCACAGGCAGCACAGCAATCACAGGCAGCAAGCACAGGCAGCACAGCAAGCACAGGTAGCACAGCAAGCACAGGCAGCAAAACAAGCACAGGCGGCACAGCAAGCACAGGCAGCAAGCACAGGCAGCAAGCACATGCAGCAAGCAAAGGCAGCACAGCAAGCACAGGCAGCTTGCACAGGCAGCATAGCAAGCACAGCAAGCACAGGCAGCACGGCAAGCACAGGCAGCACAGCAAGCACAGACAGCAAGCACAGGTAGCACAGCAAGCAAAGGCAGCAAGCACAGGCAGCACAGGCAGCATATCAAGCACAGGCAGCCAGTGGTAGAAGATTTGGGCCGTTTGCACCATCGGTGCACCTGGGAGTGGGGATACGGAAAAGTGTGCGTGCCCTGTCCGTGAGAGCTGCGCGCGCCGTTTCTCATCGAATCGAGCTCGGCTTGGAGAGAAGGACGGAGTTATGCCGCGTCTCCCTTCCACCAACGTCCCGTGACGTCAGGTATCGTGACGACACGTAAGAAGGACAGAACTATGCTCCATCCCCTTTCAACCAACATCGCGCGTTGCGTCTTTGTTGGACATGCAGTCGCGGCGTCGCGTCTTCGTTCCGCACACAGGCCGGTGACAGTGGTGCCAGATTTCGCATAAGGCATCGCACGTACCATTGCGTTCAGTCAGCCGGAAGGCAAATCGGGCACCACCGCCCTGAGCAGAGCGCGATCCGCAGAAAAGTGAATCGAGGAGAGTTTCGGATTGACTCGTCGTACTCATCGTCGCTCGTCGACGCGGTCGTTTCGTTCGTCGTTTCGCGCCCGGCAATGGTTCCATTTTTTTTTCACAGAATAATTTTTTTTTTAATTTTTCATCACACAGCAACAAACGATATTCATTTAAAAATGTAATATTTATATTTTATCACATTGATTTGAAACCTTTTTCTTACTACGCACGTTTACTTTAGCAACGCTATTCCCATTTCGAGAAAGAAGAAGGTGTTCCTTCTTCGGCAATACACCATGCATACTGTAATCCATATGTACGTCCATTGTCGCATTCTGCCCACGAAATGTCGCAACGTGCGTATTGTCGAAGAAGGCATGATAAAACACGATAGTAATAGCAAAAGCCCTGTCAATGGAAAACCGAAACTCACATTGTGCCGCTAATCCGCATATCCGACTAATTGAAATATCTGAAAAGTCAAACCATTCTGAACCCGTATTTTACGTACCTACTGCAAATTATTTCCCCGGGACTCTAACTGACTTTTCCAATGTCATTTATTCGTCATTATTTTGCAACAAATTGTACGATATGTATTACTTTTAAATGCATATGTACAGGGTCCACAGGTTGCGGTGGTCAGCTTTTTTCCTGCAAACGGTAAGTATTAGACAAAATTATAGAGGAAAGGATTCAATGGGATCGTAATATGTATCTTCTACGAGACTTCACTCTATTCAGAAGTGCAACGCTGCACCCGACAAATGCAAATGCGTATGTAAGGTTGTTGTTTCTAAAATTTAAGATACGTGAACTTCCACCCCACCCATGAGGTGCCACGACTAGCGCGTTCGGTTTTTTAACGTGGACCGTCGCCTATAGCCCTATTATACCACATTTTATGATAATCATACAGCGTGCGGCAATACCTCTGTCCACTTTGAACGACGGAGATATTCAAGTGGACAGAGTTATTTCCCCACGCTGTAGAAGTAAGGGTTAAAAAGAAATGAGAGCATTTTTTTTTGTTTGTTCATTTTATTTAATACTAATATTGACATTGTATTTTTGTGTGGCGGCCTCCCCGCTGGGGCCCCCACACAAAAATGCTCTCATTTCTTTTCTAACCCTTACTTCTACAGCGTGGGGCAATCTCTCTCCAAGCCGAGCTCGATTCGGTGAGAACCGGCGCGCGCAGCTCTCACGGACAGGGCACGCACACTTTTCCGTATCCCCACTCCCAGGTGCACCGATGGTGCAAACGGCCCAAATCTTCTACCACTGCAGGCAGCACAGGAAGCAAGCACAGGCAGCACAGCAAGCACAGGCAGCAAGCACAGGCAGCACAGAAGGCACAGGCAGCAAGCACAGGCAGCACAGCAAGCACAGGCAGCAAGCACAGGCAGCACAGCAAGCACAGGCAACACAGTAAGCACAGCAAGCACAGGCAACACAGTAAGCACAGGCAGCAAGCACAGGCAGCAAGCAAAGGCAGCACAGCAAGCACAGGCAGCACAGCAAGCACAGGCAGCATGCACAGGCAGCATAGCAAGCACAGGCAGCCCAACAAGCACAGGCGGCACAGCAAGCACAGGCAGCAAGCAAAGGCAGCACAGGAAGCACAGGCAGCACAGCAAGCACAGGCAGCAAGCACAGGCAGCACAGCAAGCACACGCAGCGCAGCAAGCACAGGCAGCATAGCAAGCACAGGCAGCAAGCACAGGCAGCACAGCAAGCACAGGCAGCAAGCACAGGCAGCACAGCAAACACAGGCAGCACAGCAAGCACAGGCAGCAAGTACAGGCAGCACAGCAAACATAGGCAGCACAGGCAGCAAGCACAGGCAGCACAGCAAGCACGGGCAGCAAGCACCGGCAGCATAGCAAGCACAGCAAGCACAGGCAGCCCAACAAGCACAGGCGGCACATCAAGCACAGGCAGCAAGCACAGACAGCAAGCAAAGGCAGCACAGGAAGCACATGCAGCACAGCAAGCACAGGCAGCAAGCACAGGCAGCACACGCAGCGCAGCAAGCACAGGCAGCATAGCAAGCACAGCAAGCACAGGCAGCAAGCACAGGCAGCACAGCAAGCACAGGCAGCATAGCAAGCACAGGCAGCAAGCACAGGCAGCACAGCAAGCACAGGCAGCAAGCATAGGCAGCACAGCAAGCACAGGCAGCAAGCACAGGCAGCACAGCAAGCACAGGCAGCAAGCACAGGCAGCACAGCAAGCACAGGCAGCATAGCAAGCACAGCAAGCACAGGCAGTAAGCACAGGCAGCACAGCAAGCACAGGCAGCACAGCACCCACAGACAGCAAGCACAGGCAGCACAGGCAGCACAGCAAGCACAGGCAGCACAGGCAGCACAGGAACAAAGCACAGGCAGCAAGCAAAGGCAGCACAGCAAGCACAGGCAGCAAGCACAGGCAGCGCAGCAAGCTCAGGCAGCACAGCAAGCACAGGCAGCAAGCACAGGCAGCACAGCAAGCACAGGCAGCACAGCAAGCACAGGCAGCAAGCACAGGCAGCACACCAAGCACAGGCAGCACACCAAGCACAGGCAGCACAGCAAGCACAGGCAGCAAGCACAGGCAGCACAGCAAGCACAGGCAGCAAGCACAGGCAGCTTGCTCAGGCAGCATAGCAAGCACAGGCAGCAAGCACAGGCAGCACAGCAAGCACAGGCAGCACAGCAAGCACAGGCAGCAAGCACAGGCAGCACAGCAAGCACAGGCAGCACAGGCAGCAAGCACAGGCAGCACAGCAAACACAGGCAGCACAGCAAGCACAGGCAGCAAGCACAGGCAGCACAGACAGCACAGCAGGCACAGGCAGCACAGCAAACACAGGCAGCACAGCAAGCACAGGCAGCTCAGCACAGACAGCACAGCAAGCACAGGCAGCATAGCAAACACAGGCAGCACAGGCAGCAAGCTTAGGCATGTTAGAAACCCGCAAAATAGCTCGACGAGATGTGTTGGTTTTAGCGATTCTGGGGGAAGTGCAGAGGGGTCAAGCTCCGTCCTCTTTCCAACAGGCAAAGCCTGCTCCGATCTTCGGCGAGATTCACTCTCGTATTTGTTTACAATGCTTACTCTTACTGAGACGCTGGTCAATGCACCGGCCGCCGAGGTAAACATATGATCCGCGTCTCTCGGCGCCTCCAAAAACAGGTGACACAGCAACGCACTGTCGTGTGCCACTGTCGAATTACCGCGTGTTATAGGCGAAATCAAATGCATCGCTAACAGGCAGCACAGCAAGCACAGGCAGCAAGCACAGGCAGCATAGCAAACACGGGCAGCACAGCAAGCACAGGCAGCAAGCACAGGCAGCAAGCACAGGCAGCACAGCAAGCACAGGCAGCAAGCACAGGCAGCAAGCACAGGCAGCACAGCAAGCACGGGCAGCACAGCAAGCACAGGCAGCAAGCACAGGCAGCACAGCAAGCACCGGCAGCACAGCAAGCACAGGCAGCATAGCAAGCACAAGCAGCAAGCACAGGCAGCACAGCAAGCACAGGCAGCAAGCATAGGCAGCACAGCCAGCAAGCACAGGCAGCAAGCACAGGCAGCACAGCAAGCACAGGCAGCAAGCTTAGGCATGTTAGAAACCCGCAAAATAGCTCGACGAGATGTGTTGGTTTTAGCGATTCTGGGGGAAGTACAGAGGGGCCAAGCTCCGTCCTCTTTCCAACAGGCAAAGCCTGCTCCGATCTTCGGCGAGATTCACTCTCGCATTTGTTTACAATGCTTACTCTTACTGAGACTGTTACGTCCGGGCGTCGCGATAGGTCGGTTTAAAGGATTTGTCTAGGATGGAACCGTGTGTGTGTTCGAGCGGTCGACCGTTGTCGCCCGGGAGTAACGCGTGAATACTTAACCTAAAGGATATAAATCAAAAAGATGATTCTATCAATGACCGAATAAAATGATGACGCGAAAGAACGAAATCAATCTACTCGATCTGCAGGACTTATAGGATTCTCTCTCTTATCAACCCGTACAGGTTGCTGAGTTATTGCGTGTTACATTCCAGTACAGATAATGTTAATTATAGCGCATGCAAAGAAAATAAAAAAAGTATAAAGCAGATATAGTGTGGAAAAAACAATAGTGTATATTCTGTGATGATTATTCAGGTGCAGATACAAAGACGACTTGAGTTGAAAAAGCAGATTTCTGACACCAGTTCCACGGTTAGAAGTGGATATAAAGAAGTAATATAACTGTAAGAGATATATATATACAGAAAGAAGGTGTATCCCGCTTCTAACGCCAATTCCACGTTTTAACAATGGTTACGAGGTTTTGTTTGTATCGAAGTATTGATATAATAAGGAACGGAAAGACTAACTATTACGCAATGTTCGGTAGTACAATTCGCCGGTATGCAACGCGCGGTTTATCGTGGGTTGAACGAAGCAGCTCGTATTGCGCGTGATATTCGTTATATGAATGATACAGAGATTCCTTGTAGAATTAAACAGTTCCGATCGCCCAGCGCTCAGAGCACACGGTTACGGGATCGCCTCTACAACTATTGCCCTAGGTTTCCCGTAATACATGTACTGGGGGCAAGAGTCGGGGCAGAAATCATGATCTAGCTGGTAATTGGAATATTCTTACCGTGCTGCTGGAAACGCTCAGACAATCTTTGACCTCTCTCTCTCTCTCTCTCTCTCTCTCTCTCTCTCTCTCTCTCACGCTCACGCTCGCTCGATGGTATGTCGCTCGCTGTGTTACTCTCGCTCTTAGTTCGGTGGTATGTCGGTGGAAATTCGTATGGTTTATTACGATGAGTACCTTCGAATCGTAAAATGGTATTAATATACGATCAGGCTTGAGATGGCCTAAGCTCTCGTGTTATCGGAGCTGTAGATGTTACTCGCGAAGAGACTCCTCAGACCGGTCTAGATGTTTAAATCAGTCTAAATACAATACCAATTCCTCACCGAGAGAAGACTTATGCAGAAGTGTTACTTATAATAATAATAATATAATGTTCTTTATAAATGAAACTTATATGCTAACGGGCTCGACGCGATTCGCCGACCACGTACTGGAAATAACGCGGATCGCACTATTCGCACTCTAGATTTAAATTCGAAACCAAAAGAAAACCAAAAGAAATATGAGTCCTTGCTCTTTTTTAATAGCTAGATTTTAACACTACGATTTAACGAGGAGTAATGAGTCTCTGATTAAACTGCAAGAATTTGCACAGATTAGCTCACAAAGAATAAACTAAGATATTCCTCGGACAGAGGACTACGCACCTCGCGACTATACAGCCAACTGCGACGACGGTTGCGTCTCGAGATGGTTCCTAGGCCGGCTCAGAGATAGTTTTTAGACCCTTCTCACAGAATCGGGTACATAGCGGTCGACGGTATATACAAACATTCGGCTGGCTATGTAAAGTGAGGCGCTGGTTTTGTTCGTTAGTCTCTCTCTCTAATTAACAGATTTTATTATGAGTGCAAGTCGATCTCGGCACGTAGGAACTTAGTAACTCTTAAGCGCACGCTTCGGTGGAATTGATGATAACGAAAAATAGTCTTGTCCTGCAGCGATGCCTAACAGTGGCGCAATTAATAAATGAAAAGAAAGAGAAAAGGATAAACAATATTCTTAAGCGGAAACTCGTCGCTAACCTTAAGTCTATACACTCACACTTGCATACCGCGTACACGCATTCGTTCCTTATACTACTGTTTGGGAATGCCGCGACGCCGACCAATCGTCGTCGCGGCATCCTCAAGGCGGCCTGAGGGCCGAGTCACACGCGGCTTTTATGCGAGCGCGCCTTTAACGCGCGCGGCGTTTCCGCCGAATCGGGCGGCCATTATCGTCTCAGCTAGTAACGAGAACGCACACGGGTTATTGCATTTACGCTTTTCTGGTTATCTCACATATTGCTGTTCTCAGAATTTTCACTCAGTGTATCACGGACTATCTCTCATCACTATCAGGCGAATCTCACAATATTGTTCACGGTGCATCCACACTAGACATCTCAGGCTCTGCACGCGGCGCGCATTGAGCACGTGCACCCGTTAAAGGTATAAATCATTGTAACGCGGATACGATTAACACAATTGACTATCTCACTCATTATGACTGCTACTTTCACTACCGTAGAGCATCTGTGACCCTTATTTTTATGAACAATAAAGACTCTGTTAAACGGACATTATGTAGACCACGTGGAAACATAACCTCTCCACCGCCCATGGATTTTCTCATTTCCCCCCTTTCCTCTTTCCTTTCATTCCCTCTCATCTCCTCACAACGGGAATCGCGAGATTCTCGAACATTTGGTCCTTCGAGCCGGATTGGCGGTGTGAGAGTGTCCACTTTGGTCATAAAAGTGAAAAGTGCAGCGACTCAGTGAACTATGTGAACATTGACTCAATGTGTAGTGACTCTATGTGTTCTCTTCTCACGGTGGTTGAAATCGACAAGCTTCTGTTCGTTGGCTTATACAATTGATATCCAACAGGTTTGAACTCAGGGTCCAGGTCACGGTCCCTCAACAGACAGCGCAAGGATCTAATCATGGCCTCACACGACTCAGCGCAGGATGACCTCAAGGAAGGCACAGAGACTACACCATTGTCTCCGGTTACACTCACCATCCCACCTCTGGCAACGTGCTCAATCACCACCAAGTCTAAGAAAAGGGCACCATCACCTGCTCATTTGTCTCCAGAGCTGCTTGCCAAAGTGAAAACCCAGATGGGGAGAGTGAGCACCTTAAAGCAAATAGCTGCCACAATACCCAAGGACGGCGCAGGGATCACACTCATGGAGATTAAACATATTAAGGAAACAATCACGGATATTCATCGGGATTTTCAAAGGGAGCATGCCCAGCTCGAGGCAGCGTGGCCAAGCACCAACCTGGATCACGAATATTTCCGACTTGAGTGCCACAATGTAGAATCCATCGTGGTATTCAGATCCACACTGGCCTTGACGGGATTGGAGAGTGTGATCAAGGATGCCGCTCAACAACACAAGCACACGGAGGACATGGGACCTGGGGCAAAATTACCTGACATCTCTTTGCCTACATTCACGGGGGAGTACGAGCAATGGCCGTCGATCAGTGAGCTGTTCGACTCCCTCGTGAGGAACAACTCAAGGCTCAGCGCAATACAAAAACTGCACTATCTGCGCGGCTGTTTGTCCGGTCCAGCCGCCCAGGTAGTGCAAGGACTCCCATTGGCTGCGGACTCATTGGAGGCCTCATGGGAGCTCCTCAAAACACGGTACGAGAATAAGCGGCTCCACATCCAGGCACATCTCGACCGGTTATTTGGCATCAGCACGCCGAAAATCAAGGATGCAGGCACATTAGCGAGGCTGACCTCAACGGTGGTGGAATCGACTAAGGCCTTGAGTGTCCTGGGTGTTACCCACGATATGTGGGATTGTCTGGTCGTGCACTATGTGCTCACGCGACTGGACACTGTATCGAGAGAAGCGTGGGAGACATCCCTCGGTTCTGCTCAAGATTTCCCTCGCTTCTCTCAGTTGGAGGACTTCTTGGTGGCCCGCACCCGCACCCTGGAGCGTCTGGAGAAGGCTCCTACCACTGCACCCACCACGGCTTCTACTCGCGCATCGGGCATTCTCTCATCGCAGAGGAAGCCAATACAGCACTCCTCACAAGTGGCGACTTCCAGCCTGCCAGCCACGGACCCGTCGACTGCCTACCCTTGCGACGCCTGCCAAGGGAGGCACTATATAGTTCAATGCCCGACTTTCCGGCTGATGTCCGTGAAGGAGCGGCATAACATCGCCACCACGAAGCGCCTTTGCTACAACTGCCTGGGGCGCCATGGTGTGCGTGTCTGTCGGGCACGAACGTGCAAGTTGTGCTCTGGCAGGCACCACACCATGCTACATGGAGCGAAGCCTACCACCGGCACCCAGGCAGCAGGTACTAACATGGAAGCCCGCTAGGAACTACGCGCAGTCGTCGAACAATCACGGACCAACACAAATGCTACGCTCCTGGCCACAGCGGTAGCACGGACGCAATCAAGGACAGGGACTCAACTCACTAGGATGTTATTTGACTCAGGGTCTGAACTCACCTTCGTCACGGAACGGCTCATGGATGCACTCAGCATCCAACGGAGCCGATCGAAGGTTTCTATCACGGGCATTGGCGGCTCCAATGCGACAAGAACACGGGGCGTGGCAACGATTACCATCCGTTCGTTGCAGTCATCTGCTAAAATTACAGTCAGGGCACACATCCTCAAGGAATTGACATCGATATTACCATCATTCGATGCGTCCCCTCAATCCTGGCCGCACTTACAAGGTTTGAGGTTAGCAGATCCGGACTTTCTCACGCCTCGCCCTATTGACATCCTCATAGGGGCAGACGCATACGGGCAGGCTATCAAGCCCAACATCATCAAGGGATCGCCATCAATGCCAATCGCTCAGCTTTCCATCTTCGGATGGCTTGTTCTTGGACCAGTAAGCTCACCATCATCACTAGCTTACTTCTCTCACCACGTCACCCTTCATCGTGACGACAATGCACTCCAAGAATTGCTGACGAATTTCTGGGTGCAAGAAGAACTGCCATCGGACGTCTCTACCGTTCTCACACCGGAGGAACAAGAGTGTGAGGATCATTTCCTGTCCACGCATTCAAGAGACGCAACTGGGCGATACATTGTACGGATACCTCTCAAGGCGGAATCCAGCACATTAGGCGAATCACGGACTACAGCGCATCGGTGTTTGCAACGACTCCTTAAGAAGTTGGATCGGGGTGGTGAGTACAGTACATTGTACCATCAGTTCATGACCGAGTATCAACAACTCCATCACATGGTCAAGGCACCAGAAACATCCAAAATGGTGTCGCAGTATTATCTGCCTCATCATGGTGTCTTGAAGGAGAGCAGCTCAACAACGAAGCTGCGTGTTGTCTTCAACGGTTCTTGCCCTACCACCTCCGGGCTATCGGTCAATGACATTATGCACACAGGTCCCAACTTACTTCTCAATATCACGGATTTACTCCTTTGGATACGCAAACACCGCCACATCTTCGCCACAGACATCACAAAGATGTACCGACAGATCAAGGTACATCACGATGATTGGGATTTACAGCGAATCCTGTGGTTAGATGAACAACAAAGAGAAGTCCCGTACCAACTCACCACCGTGACCTATGGCACAAAGGCAGCACCATTCCTTGCAGTTCGGGCGCTCCTACAACTCATCAATGATGAGGGCCATAGATTTCCCTTGGCAATACCATCTATTTCTCACGGTCGGTACGTTGATGATATCTTTGGAGGCGCTGACACCGTGGAAGAACTCGTGGAAATCGCACAACAATTAAAGGAACTTTGCAATGCGGGCGGCTTCCCTCTTGCAAAATGGCATTCCACTCACTCAGATGTGTTAACCGCCACCTCTTCGGAAAACACACCAGGATCATTCATCTCTCTCGACGATTGCGCAACAAACATATTAGGACTCATGTGGAGCCCTCAAGAGGATAAACTCGTATTTACACCCAAGTCAGATCACCACATGGAAAACCTCACAAAACGACGCATTTTATCTGAAGTGGCTCAGATATTTGATCCATTACGCTTCGCATCACCTGTAATCATCAAGACGAAAATGCTCCTTCAGGAGCTCTGGTTGCACAAAATTGGATGGGATGACAGCCTGCCATCCCAAATTTCTTCACGGTGGTTATCGCTCAGAGAAGACCTCACAAACTTGGCACTGCTCTCAGTACCAAGATGGCTTCACACACTTGGGAGTACCACCATCACACTCCACGGTTTCTCTGAAGCTTCGCAACTCGCCATGGCGGCGGTAATTTACATTGCCGTCAATACACCGTCCACAGGAACAGTGATATCACTAGTCTGTTCAAGGACCAAGGTGGCACCTCTCAAGAGACTGACCATCCCGAGGTTGGAGCTTACCGCAGCGCTGCTACTCGCAAAGCTCATGAGATATGTCCAAGCCACACTGAACATGGACCTAACCTCAACTCATTTGTGGACGGATTCCCAGGTTACTCTCACATGGATCAAAGCCCATCCCTCTCGCTGGAAAGACTATGTCAGGAACAGGGTGTCGCAAATCCAAGAGCTCACCTCAAGATCTGAATGGAGACACGTTCCTGGCACCTCCAACCCAGCGGACTGCGCCTCAAGGGGAATCACAACGGAGCAATTACGAACACATGAGCTGTGGTGGACGGGACCACCATGGCTCACACAATCAGCGGACACATGGCCAACACAACCTACATCTCCTGACGAGTCTTCGGCTCTCGAGGCTCGACCGGGAATCTCATTGATTGTGGCCTCACCCAAAGTCGACTACCACTGGGGTCTCATATACCGCTACTCATCACTTGGTAAATTGCTCAGGATTACTGCTCTTTGTTTCAGAATTCGCTCACGGTTAAGAAAATGTTCTGTCTCATCACCATTGACGAACATTACACCATCTGACTTGGACATGGCAAAGATTTTCTGGATAAAGGCGACTCAATCGGCATACTTCTCACACGAATTGAAGCAACTGGAATCGCACACACAACTGCCGAACAATCACGCTCTTCACCGATTGACGGCTTACATCGATGACCAAGGGGTCATGCGAGTGGGAGGTCGACTCAACGAGTCATCACTCCCTTACGAAGGCAAACATCAAGCCATATTGCCTCGCCATTCACGTTTGTCCGATCTCATTATAGATGACGCGCACCGTCGAACACTTCATGGCGGTACACAACTTACACTGGCTCATCTTCGGCAAACGTACTGGATTATCGGCGGAAGAGCACCTGTGAAGTCCCATATTCTCAAATGCGTGATATGTGCAAGGCAGAGGGGGATCCGTGCCTGTCAATTGATGGGCCAACTACCTCTCTGTCGTGTCACACCATCACGGGCATTTTCTCACGTCGGAGTGGACTACGCAGGACCGGTTACAATCAAGGCATGGAAAGGAAGAGGCTCAAAAACACACAAGGGCTGGATTTGTGTTTTTGTTTGTCTCACAACATCGGCAGTACATCTCGAGGCGGTAACGGATAACTCGACGGATGTATTCATTGCAACTTATCGGCGCTTCTCATCAAGACGGGGAATTCCACACACCTTCTACTCAGACTGCGGGACTAATTTTGTGGGAGCAGAAAGGGTCTTACACAACCTTTTCACCCAGAGTTCCGCCGAACACCAGGTCATCTCGAAGGTATTGGCATCGGACAACACACAGTGGTCGTTCAATCCACCGGCGGCTCCACACATGGGTGGAAAATGGGAAGCAGCGGTGAAGTCCACCAAATTTCATCTCAGGAGGACTGTAGGTGAGACCGTACTCACCTACGAAGAACTCAGCACCCTGCTTGCCCAAATAGAGGCTATTCTCAATTCACGACCACTGGAGCCCCTCAGTGATGATCCAGAAGACATGGCTGTACTCACCCCTGGACACTTTCTCACCGGCAGCGCCATCACTTCCATTCCGGAGCCATCGCTCCTTGATACAAATGTGTGAAGGTTGACTCGGTGGCAATTAATCCAGCAGAAGGTACAGCAATTTTGGTCTCAATGGTCTACTCATTATTTGCAATTTCAACAGGCAATCTCCAAATGGCACCATCCAATCAACAACATCAAGGTTGGCTCCATGGTGCTACTCACGGACGAGCGCTTTCCACCAAGCAAATGGCCCCTCGCCCGAGTTACGGTTCTTCACCCGGGCAAGGATGGACTCACCAGAGTGGTGACATTGAAAACCGCGACGGCCACACTCACACGGCCAATCTCCAAGTTTGCCGTGCTGCCAATCACCACCTCCGAACAAGATCAGCAAGGGGCATCATCAACCTCCGTTGCTGATGGCGGGCGGAATGTTTGGGAATGCCGCGACGCCGACCAATCGTCGTCGCGGCATCCTCAAGGCGGCCTGAGGGCCGAGTCACACGCGGCTTTTATGCGAGCGAGCCTTTAACGCGCGCGGCACGCGGGCGGCGTTTCCGCCGAATCGGGCGGCCATTATCGTCTCAGCTAGTAACGAGAACGCACACGGGTTATTGCATTTACGCTTTTCTGGTTATCTCACATATTGCTGTTCTCAGAATTTTCACTCAGTGTATCACGGACTATCTCTCATCACTATCAGGCGAATCTCACAATATTGTTCACGGTGCATCCACACTAGACATCTCAGGCTCTGCACGCGGCGCGCATTGAGCACGTGCACCCGTTAAAGGTATAAATCATTGTAACGCGGATACGATTAACACAATTGACTATCTCACTCATTATGACTGTTACTTTCACTACCGTAGAGCATCTGTGACCCTTATTTTTATGAACAATAAAGACTCTGTTAAACGGACATTATGTAGACCACGTGGAAACATAACCTCTCCACCGCCAATGGATTTTCTCATTTCCCCCCTTTCCTCTTTCCTTTCATTCCCTCTCATCTCCTCACAACGGGAATCGCGAGATTCTCGAACAACTACATATATGTCATAAGTCGGTATATTGGATGGGGACGACGGTGATTCCAAGGCGAGGAATATTCTACTTGAAGTTACCGCTCGACGGTACCACGCATGCGCTAGGCATTGGTCGTAATATACAAGTATAGGCGCATACGAAGCCCGGAGTATAAGGAAAATGACATGATTTTAACTCTAATACTCTAACGGTACGCCGGCTGCGATAGGCACAGGCCGTAATATACAAGTATAGGCGCAACCGGAGATCGGAGTAGCAAGAACAAGAAAAATACTAGGCTAATAAGTTAAAAGTTACGCTGGGACGTAACAAGACGCTGGTCAATGCACCGGCCGCTGAGGTAAACATATGATCCGCGACTCTCGGCGCCTCCAAAAACAGGTGACACAGCCACGCACTGTCGTGTGCCACTGTCGAATTACCGCGTGTTATGGGCGAAATCAAATGCATCGCTAACAGGCAGCACAGCAAGCACAGGCAGCATAGCAAACACGGGCAGCACAGCAAGCACAGGCAGCAAGCACAGGCAACACAGCAAGCACAGGCAGCACAGCAAGCACAGGCAGCAAGCACAGGCAGCATAGCAAGCACAGGCAGCAAGTACAGGCAGCACAGCAAGCACAGGCAGCAAGCCCAGGCAGGAAGCACAGGCAGCACAGCAAGCACAGGCAGCGCAGCAAGCACAGGCAGCAAGCACAGGCAGCAAGCACAGGCAGCACAGCAAGCACAGGCAGCACAGCAAGCACAGGCAGCACAGCAAGCACAGGCAGCAAGCACAGGCAGCACAGCAAGCACAGGCAGCACAGCAAGCGCAGGCAGCAAGCACAGGCAGCTCAGGCAGCACAGCAAGCACGGGCAGCACAGCAAGCACGGGCAGCACAGCAAGCACAGGCAGCGCAGCAGGCACACGCAGCACAGCAAGCACAGACACCACAGCAAGCACAGGCAGCACAGCTAGCACAGGCAGCAAGCACAAGCAGCACAGCAAGCACAGGCAGCAAGCACAGGCAGCAAGCACAGGCATGTTAGAAACCCGCGAAATAGCTCGACGAGATGTGTTGGTTTTAGCGCTTCTGGGGGAAGTGCAGAGGGGTCAAGCTCCGTCCTCTTTCCAACAGGCAAAGCCTGCTCCGATCTTCGGCGAGATTCACTCTCGCATTTGTTTACAATGCTTACTCTTACTGAGACGCAGGTCAATGCACCGGCCGCCGAGGTAAACATATGATCCGCGACTCTCGGCGCCTCCAAAAACAGGTGACACAGCAACGCACTGTCGTGTGCCACTGTCGAATTACCGCGTGTTATGGGCGAAATCAAATGCATCGCTAACAGGCAGCACAGCAAGCACAGGCAGCACAGCAAGCACGGGCAGCACAGCAAGCACAGGCAGCAAACACAGGCAGCACAGCAAGCACAGGCAGCACAGCAAGCACAGGCAGCAAGCACAGGCAGCATAGCAAGCACAGGCAGCAAGCACAGGCAGCACAGCTAGCACAGGCAGCAAGCACAAGCAGCACAGCAAGCACAGGCAGCAAGCACAGGCATGTTAGAAACCCGCAAAATAGCTCGACGAGATGTGTTGGTTCTAGCGATTCTGGGGGGAGTGCAGAGGGGTCAAGCTCCGTCCTCTTTCCAACAGGCAAAGCCTGCTCCGATCTTCGGCGAGATTCACTCTCGCATTTGTTTACAATGCTTACTCTTACTGAGACGCAGGTCAATGCACCGGCCGCCGAGGTAAACATATGATCCGCGACTCTCGGCGCCTCCAAAAACAGGTGACACAGCAACGCACTGTCGTGTGCCACTGTCGAATTACCGCGTGTTATGGGCGAAATCAAATGCATCGCTAACAGGCAGCACAGCAAGCACAGGCAGCACAGCAAGCACAGGCAGCAAGCACAGGCAGCACAGCAAGCACAGGTAGCAAGCACAGGCAGCACAGCAAGCACAGGCAGCACAGCAATCACAGGCAGCAAGCACAGGCAGCACAGCAAGCACAGGCAGCAAAAATAGGCAGCACAGGCAGCAAGCACAGGCAGCAAGCACAGGCAGCACAGCAAGCACAGGCAGCAAGCTTAGGCATGTTAGAAACCCTCAAAATAGCTCGACGAGATGTGTTGGTTTTAGACATTCTGGGGGAAGTGCAGAGGGGTCAAGCTCCGTCCTCTTTCCAACAGGCAAAGCCTGCTCCGATCTTCGGCGAGATTCACTCTCGCATTTGTTTACAATGCTTACTCTTACTGAGACGCTGGTCAATGCACCGGCCGCCGAGGTAAACATATGATCCGCGACTCTCGGCGCCTCCAAAAACAGGTGACACAGCAACGCACTGTCGTGTGCCACTGTCGAATTACCGCGTTTTATGGGCGAAATCAAATGCATCGCTAACAGGCAGCACAGCAAGCACAGGCAGCAAGCACAGGCAGCATAGCAAACACGGGCAGCACAGCAAGCACAGGCAGCAAGCACAGGCAGCACAGCAAGCACAGGCAGCAAGCACAGGCAGCACAGCAAGCACAGGCAGCAAGCCCAGGCAGGAAGCACAGGCAGCACAGCAAGCACAGGCAGCGCAGCAAGCACAGGCAGCAAGCACAGGCAGCACAGCAAGCACAGTCAGCAAGCACAGACAGCACAGCAAGCACAGGCAGCACAGCAAGCACAAACAGCAAGCATAGACAGCACAGCAAGCACAGGCAGCAAGCACAGGCAGCATAGCAAGCACAGCAAGCACAGGCAGCCCAACAAGCACAGGCGGCACAGCAAGCACAGGCAGCAAGCAAAGGCAGCACAGCAAGCACAGGCAACACAGCAAGCACAGGCAGCAAGCACAGGCAGCACAGCAAGCACAGGCAGCACAGCAAGCAGCACAGGCAGCAAGCACGCACAGACAGCAAGCACAGGCAGCACAGGCAGCACAGCAAGCACAGGCAGCAAGCACAGGCAGCACAGGCAGCACAGCAAGCACAGGCAGCAAGCACAGGCAGCACAGCTAGCACAGGCAGCACAACAAGCACAGGCGGCACAGCAAGCACAGGCAGCAACCACAGGCAGCAAGCAAAGGCAGCACAGCAAGCACAGGCAGCACAGCAAGCACGGGCAGCAAGCACCGGCAGCACAGCAAGCACGGGCAGCAAGCACAGGCAGCACAGCAAGCACAGGCAGCAAGCACAGGCAGCAAGCACAGGCAGCACAGCAAGCACAGGCAGCACAGCAAGCACAGACAGCACAGCAGGCACAGGCAGCAAGCAGAGGCAGCACAGCAAACACAGGCAGCACAGCAAGCACAGGCTGCACAGCACAGGCAGCACAGCAAGCACAGGCAGCACAGCAAACACAGGCAGCACAGCAAGCACAGGCAGCAAGCACAGGCAGCACAGCAAGCACAGGCAGCAAGCACAGGCAGCACAGCAAGCACAGGCAGCACGGCACAGGCAGCACAGCAAGCACAGGCAGCACAGCAAGCACAGGCAGCAAGCACAGGCAGCTCAGGCAGCACAGCAAGCACAGGCAGCACAGCAGGCACACGCAGCGCAGCAGGCACACGCAGCACAGCAAGCACAGACACCACAGCAAGCACAGGCAGCACAGCTAGCACAGGCAGCAAGCACAAGCAGCACAGCAAGCACAGGCATGTTAGAAACCCGCAAAATAGCTCGACGAGATGTGTTGGTTTTAGCGATTCTGGGGGAAGTGCAGAGGGGTCAAGCTCCGTCCTCTTTCCAACAGGCAAAGCCTGCTCCGATCTTCGGCGAGATTCACTCTCGCATTTGTTTACAATGCTTACTCTTACTGAGACGCAGGTCAATGCACCGGCCGCCGAGGTAAACATATGATCCGCGACTCTCGGCGCCTCCAAAAACAGGAGACACAGCAACGCACTGTCGTGTGCCACTGTCGAATTACCGCGTGTTATGGGCGAAATCAAATGCATCGCTAACAGGCAGCACAGCAAGCACAGGCAGCAAGCACAGGCAGCACAGCAAGCACAGGCACCACAGCAAGCACAGGCAGCAAGCACAGGCAGCACAGCAAGCACAGGCAGCAAGCACAGGCAGCACAGCAAGCACAGGCAGCAAGCACAGGCAGCACAGCAAGCACAGGCAGCAAAAATTAGCAGCACAGGCAGCAAGCACAGGCAGCAAGCACAGGCAGCAAGCTTAGGCATGTTAGAAACCCTCAAAATAGCTCGACGAGATGTGTTGGTTTTAGAGATTCTGGTGGAAGTGCAGAGGGGTCAAGCTCCGTCCTCTTTCCAACAGGCAAAGCCTGCTCCGATCTTCGGCGAGATTCACTCTCGCATTTGTTTACAATGCTTACTCTTACTGAGACGCTGGTCAATGCACCGGCCGCCGAGGTAAACATATGATCCGCGACTCTCGGCGCCTCCAAAAACAGGTGACACAGCAACGCACTCTCGTGTGCCACTGTCGAATTACCGCGTGTTATGGGCGCAATCAAATGCATCGCTAACAGGCAGCACAGCAAGCACAGGCAGCAAGCACAGGCAGCATAGCAAACACGGGCAGCACAGCAAGCACAGGCAGCAAGCACAGGCAGCACAGCAAGCACAGGCAGCAAGCACAGGCAGCACAGCAAGCACAGGCAGCACAGCAAGCAGCACAGGCAGCAAGCACGCACAGACAGCAAGCACAGGCAGCACAGGCAGCACAGCAAGCACAGGCAGCAAGCACAGGCAGCACAGGCAGCACAGCAAGCACAGGCAGCAAGCACAGGCAGCACAGCTAGCACAGGCAGCACAACAAGCACAGGCGGCACAGCAAGCACAGGCAGCAACCACAGGCAGCAAGCAAAGGCAGCACAGCAAGCACAGGCAGCACAGCAAGCACGGGCAGCAAGCACCGGCAGCACAGCAAGCACGGGCAGCAAGCACAGGCAGCACAGCAAGCACAGGCAGCAAGCACAGGCAGCAAGCACAGGCAGCACAGCAAGCACAGGCAGCACAGCAAGCACAGACAGCACAGCAGGCACAGGCAGCAAGCAGAGGCAGCACAGCAAACACAGGCAGCACAGCAAGCACAGGCTGCACAGCACAGGCAGCACAGCAAGCACAGGCAGCACAGCAAACACAGGCAGCACAGCAAGCACAGGCAGCAAGCACAGGCAGCACAGCAAGCACAGGCAGCAAGCACAGGCAGCACAGCAAGCACAGGCAGCACGGCACAGGCAGGACAGCAAGCACAGGCAGCACAGCAAGCACAGGCAGCAAGCACAGGCAGCTCAGGCAGCACAGCAAGCACAGGCAGCACAGCAGGCACACGCAGCGCAGCAGGCACACGCAGCACAGCAAGCACAGACACCACAGCAAGCACAGGCAGCACAGCTAGCACAGGCAGCAAGCACAAGCAGCACAGCAAGCACAGGCATGTTAGAAACCCGCAAAATAGCTCGACGAGATGTGTTGGTTTTAGCGATTCTGGGGGAAGTGCAGAGGGGTCAAGCTCCGTCCTCTTTCCAACAGGCAAAGCCTGCTCCGATCTTCGGCGAGATTCACTCTCGCATTTGTTTACAATGCTTACTCTTACTGAGACGCAGGTCAATGCACCGGCCGCCGAGGTAAACATATGATCCGCGACTCTCGGCGCCTCCAAAAACAGGAGACACAGCAACGCACTGTCGTGTGCCACTGTCGAATTACCGCGTGTTATGGGCGAAATCAAATGCATCGCTAACAGGCAGCACAGCAAGCACAGGCAGCAAGCACAGGCAGCACAGCAAGCACAGGCAGCACAGCAAGCACAGGCAGCAAGCACAGGCAGCACAGCAAGCACAGGCAGCAAAAATTAGCAGCACAGGCAGCAAGCACAGGCAGCAAGCACAGGCAGCAAGCTTAGGCATGTTAGAAACCCTCAAAATAGCTCGACGAGATGTGTTGGTTTTAGAGATTCTGGTGGAAGTGCAGAGGGGTCAAGCTCCGTCCTCTTTCCAACAGGCAAAGCCTGCTCCGATCTTCGGCGAGATTCACTCTCGCATTTGTTTACAATGCTTACTCTTACTGAGACGCTGGTCAATGCACCGGCCGCCGAGGTAAACATATGATCCGCGACTCTCGGCGCCTCCAAAAACAGGTGACACAGCAACGCACTCTCGTGTGCCACTGTCGAATTACCGCGTGTTATGGGCGCAATCAAATGCATCGCTAACAGGCAGCACAGCAAGCACAGGCAGCAAGCACAGGCAGCATAGCAAACACGGGCAGCACAGCAAGCACAGGCAGCAAGCACAGGCAGCACAGCAAGCACAGGCAGCAAGCACAGGCAGCACAGCAAGCACAGGCAGCAAGCACAGGCAGCATAGCAAGCACAGGCAGCAAGCACAGGCAGCACAGCAAGCACAGGCAGCAAGCCCAGGCAGGAAGCAGAGGCAGCACAGCAAGCACAGGCAGCGCAGCAAGCACAGGCAGCAAGCACAGGCAGCACAGCAAGCACAGTCAGCAAGCACAGACAGCACAGCAAGCACAGGCAGCACAGCAAGCACAGGCAGCACAGCAAGCACAAACAGCACAGCAAGCACAGGCAGCACAGCACAGGCAGCACAGCAAGCACAGGCAGCAAGCACAGGCAGCACGGCACAGGCAGCACAGCAAGCACAGGCAGCAAGCACAGGCAGCTCAGGCAGCACAGCAAGCACAGGCAGCACAGCAAGCACAGGCAGCACAGCAGGCACACGCAGCGCAGCAGGCACACGCAGCACAGCAAGCACAGACACAACAGCAAGCACAGGCAGCACAGCTAGCACAGGCAGCAAGCACAGGCAGCAAGCACAAGCAGCACAGCAAGCACAGGCAGCAAGCACAGGCATGTTAGAAACCCGCAAAATAGCACGACGAGATGTGTTGGTTTTAGCGATTCTGGGGGAAGTGCAGACGGGTCAAGCTCCGTCCTCTTTCCAACAGGCAAAGCCTGCTCCGATCTTCGGCGAGATTCACTCTCGCATTTGTTTACAATGCTTACTCTTACTGAGACGCTGGTCAATGCACCGGCCGCCGAGGTAAACATGTGATCCGCGACTCTCGGCGCCTCCAAAAACAGGTGACACAGCAACGGACTGTCGTGTGCCACTGTCGAATTACCGCGTGTTATGGACGAAATCAAATGCATCGCTAACAGGCAGCACAGCAAGCACAGGCAGCAAGCACAGGCAGCACAGCAAGCACAGGCAGCACAGCAAGCACAGGCAGCAAGCACAGGCAGCACAGCAAGCACAGGCAGCACAGCAAGCACAGGCAGCAAGCACAGGCAGCACAGCAAGCACAGGCAGCAAAAATAGGCAGCACAGGCAGCAAGCACAGGCAGCAAGCACAGGCAGCAAGCTTAGGCATGTTAGAAACCCTCAAAATAGCTCGACGAGATGTGTTGGTTTTAGAGATTCTGGGGGAAGCGCAGAGGGGTCAAGCTCCGTCCTCTTTCCAACAGGCAAAGCCTGCTCCGATCTTGGGCGAGATCCACTCTCGCATTTGTTTACAATGCTTACTCTTACTGAGACGCAGGTCAATGCACCGGCCGCCGAGTTTATGAAACTTGTAGAGAATGCTCGTGTCGCCAATCGAGAGCACTCCTGCAAGTTTGAAGAAGATCGTACGGTCGGTTCACATTTCTCGATGAACTTACATACACCTACGACTGGACTTATTCGCTGAACGGGAACTATCCAGTACTGCGTTGTAGATGGCAATTTGTGTCTAACGCCCCTTCCAACCGTACGAAGTTTATGAAACTTGTACAGAATGCTCGTGTCGCCAATCGAGAGCACTCCTGAAAGTTTGAAGATGATCGTACCGTCGGTTCAGATTTCTCGATGAACTTACATGCAGCTACGAAGGGAATTGGTCGCTGAGCGGAAATTCGGATGATGACAGTTTTTGTCAAACTCCGCTTCTAGCCGTACGAAGTTTATGAAACTTGTACAGCATGCTCGTGTCGTCAATCGAGAGCACTCCTGCAAGTTTGAAGAAGATCGTACGGTCGGTTCGCATTTCTCGACCAACTTACATACAGCTACGACGGGACTTGGTCGCTGAGCGGAAACTGTGTTGTAGATGACAATTTGTGGCTAACACCCCTTCCAGCCGTACGAAGTTTATGAAACTTGTAGAGAATGCTCGTATCGCCAATCGAGAGCACTCCTGCAAGTTTGAAGATGATCGTACGGTCGGTTCAGATTTCTCGATGAACTTACATGCAGCTACGAAGGGAATTTGTCGCTGAGCGGAAATTCGGATGATGACAGTTTTTGTCAAACTCCGCTTCTAGCCGTACGAAGTTTATGAAACTTGTACAGCATGCTCGTGTCGCCAATCGAGAGCACTCCTGCAAGTTTGAAGAAGATCGTACCGCCGGTTCGCATTTCTCGATGAACTTACATACAGCTACGACGGGAATTGGTCGCTGAGCGGAAACTTTGTTGTAGATGACAATTTGTGTCTAACACCCCTTCCAGCCGTACGAAGTTTATGAAACTTGTACAGAATGCTCGTGTCGCCAATCGAGAGCACTCCTGCAAGTTTGAAGATGATCGTACCGTCGGTTCAGATTTCTCGATGAACTTACATGCAGCTACGAAGGGAATTGGTCGCTGAGCGGAAATTCGGATGATGACAGTTTTTGTCAAACTCCGCTTCTGGCCGTACGAAGTTTGTGAAACTTGTACAGCATGCTCGTGTCGTCAATCGAGAGCACTCCTGCAAGTTTGAAGAACATCGTACGGTCGGTTCGCATTTCTCGATGAACTTACATACAGCTACGACGGGACTTGGTCGCTGAGCGGAAACTGCGTTGTAGGTGACAATTTGTGTCTAACTCCCCTTCCAGCCGTACGAAGTTTATGAAACTTGTACAGACTGGTCGTGTCGCCAATCGAGAGCACTCCTGCAAGTTTGAAGGTGATCGTACGGTCGGTTCAGATTTCTCGATGAACTTACATGCAGCTACGTAGGGACTTGGTCGCTGAGCGGAAATTCGGATGAAGATAATTTGTGTCTAACTCCCCTTCCAGCCGTAAGAAGTTTATGAAACTTGTAGAGAATGCTCGTGTCGCCAATCGAGAGCACTCCTGCAAGTTTGAAGAAGATCGTACGGTCGGTTCGCATTTCTCGATGAACTTACATACAGCTACGACGGGACTTGGTCGCTGAGCGGAAACTGCGTTGTAGATGACAATTTGTGTCTAACTCCCCTTCCAGCCATACGAAGTTTATGAAACTTGTAGAGAATGCTCGTGTCGCCAATCGAGAGCACTCCTGCAAGTTTGAAGAAGATCGTACGGTCGGTTCGCATTTCTCGATGAACTTACATACACCTACGACGGGACTTATTCGCTGAACGGGAACTATCCAGTACTGCGTTGTAGATGGCAATTTGTGTCTAACTCCCTTTCCAACCGTACGATGTTTATGAAACTTGTAGAGAATGCTCGTGTCGCCTATCGAGATCACTCGTGCAAGTTTGAAGATGATCGATCGGTCGGTTCAGATTTCTCGATGAACTTACATACAGCTACGACGGGACTTGGTCGCTGTCGGAAACTGCGTTGTAGATGACAATTTGTGTCTAACTCCCCTTCCAGCCGTACGAAGTTTATGAAACTAGTACAGAATGCTCGTGTCGCCTATCGAGAGCACTCCTGCAAGTTTGAAGAACATCGTACGGTCGGTTCGCATTTCTCGATGAACTTTCATACAGCTACGACGGGACTTGGTCGCTGAGCGGAAACTGCGTTGTAGATTGCAGATTGTGTCTAACTCCCCTTTCAGCCGTACGAAGTTTATGAAACTTGTAGAGAATGCTCGTGTCGCCAATCGAGAGCACTCCTGCAAGTTTGAAGAAGATCGTACGGTCGGTTCACATTTCTCGATGAACTTACATACAGCTACGACGGGACTTGGTCGCTGAGCGGAAATGCGGATGATGACAATTTTTTTCAAACTCCGCTTCCAGACGTACGAAGTTTATGAAACTTGTACAGCATACTCTCGTATCTCGGACATCCGCGAGTGTTGCGCGTCGGAAACGTGGTCCCCGTCTGTTTTAGACGCTAAAAACGCGTATGACACTTGATTCGCATGAATCCGTTGAGAAATGGCCGAGATACGCCGTGTTACACTTCCGGACGATGAAATCTTGCTAGTTCTCACGTTTTGCAAGCAAAACGCACGATGCACCGCGTTAAGTTCAATTCGTTCAAGAACTCTCGTATCTCGGACATCCGCGAATGTTTCGCGTCGAAAACATGGTCCCCGTCCGTTTTAGACGCTAAAAACGCGTACGACACTTGATTCGCACGAATCCGTTGAGAAGTGGCCGATATACGCCGTGTTACACTTCCGGACGATGTATTCGTTCAATTCGTTCAAGAACTCTCGTATCTCGGACATTCGCGAGTGTTTCGCGTCGAAAACATGGTCCCCGTCTGTTTTAGACGCTAAAAACGCGTATGACACTTGATTCGCACGAAACCGTTGAGAAATGGCCGAGATACGCCGTATTACACTTCCGGACGATGAATTCGTTCAATTCGTTCAAGAACTCTCGTATCTCAGACCTCCGCGAGTGTTTCGCGTCGAAAACGTGATCCCCGTCTGTTGTAGACGCTAAAAACGCGTATGACACTTGATTCGCACGAATCCGTTGAGAAATGGCCGAGATACCCCGTGTTGCACCCCCGGACGATGAAATCTTGCTAGTTCTCACGTTTTGCAAGCGAAACGCACGATGCACCGCGTTTCGTTCAATTCGTTGAAGAACTCTCGTATCTCGGACATCCGCGAGTGTTTCGCTTCGAAAACGTGTTCCCCGTCTGTTTTAGACGCTAAAAACGCGTATGACATTTGATTCGCACGAATCCGTTGAGAAATGGCCGAGATACGCCGTGTTACACTTCCGGACGATGAAATCTTGCTAGTTCTCACGTTTTGCAAGCGAAACGCACGATGCACCGCGATTCGTTCAAATCGTTCAAGAACTCTCGTACCTCGGACATCCGCGAGTGTCTCGCGTCGAAAACATGGTCCCCGTCTGTTTTAGACGCTAAAAACGCGAATGACACTTGATTCGCACGAATCCGTTGAGAAGTGGCCGATATACGCCGTGTTACACTTCCGGACGATGTATTCGTTCAATTCGTTCAAGAACTCTCGTATCTCGGACATTCGCGAGTGTTTCGCGTCGAAAACATGGTCCCCGTCTGTTTTAGACGCTAAAAACGCGTATGACACTTGATTCGCACGAAACCGTTGAGAAATGGCCGAGATACGCCGTATTACACTTCCGGACGATGAATTCGTTCAATTCGTTCAAGAACTCTCGTATCTCAGACCTCCGCGAGTGTTTCGCGTCGAAAACGTGATCCCCGTCTGTTGTAGACGCTAAAAACGCGTATGACACTTGATTCGCACGAATCCGTTGAGAAATGGCCGAGATACGCCGTGTTGCACCCCCGGACGATGAAATCTTGCTAGTTCTCACGTTTTGCAAGCGAAACGCACGATGCACCGCGTTTCGTTCAATTCGTTGAAGAACTCTCGTATCTCGGACATCCGCGAGTGTTTCGCTTCGAAAACGTGTTCCCCGTCTGTTTTAGACGCTAAAAACGCGTATGACATTTGATTCGCACGAATCCGTTGAGAAATGGCCGAGATACGCCGTGTTACACTTCCGGACGATGAAATCTTGCTAGTTCTCACGTTTTGCAAGCGAAACGCACGATGCACCGCGTTTCGTTCAAATCGTTCAAGAACTCTCGTACCTCGGACATCCGCGAGTGTCTCGCGTCGAAAACATGGTCCCCGTCTGTTTTAGACGCTAAAAACGCGAATGACACTTGATTCGCACGAATCCGTTAAGAAGTGGCCGAGATACGCCGTGTTGCACTTCCGGACGATGTATTCGTTCAATTCGTTCAAGAACTCTCGTATCTCGGACATCCGCGAGTGTTTCGCGTCGAAAACGTGGTCCCCGCCTGTTGTAGACGCTAAAAACGCGTATGACACTTGATTCGCACGAATCCGTTTAGAAGTGGCCGAGATACGCCGTGTTACACTTCCGGACGATGTATTCGTTCCATTCGTTCAAGAACTCTCGTATCTCGGACATCCGCGAGTGTTTCGCGTCGAAAACATCGTCCCCGTCTGTTTTAGACGCTAAAAAAGCGTATGACACTTGATTCTCACGAATCCGTTGAGAAATGGCCGAGATACGCCGTATTACACTTCCGGACGATGAATTCGTTCAAATCGTTCAAGAACTCTCGTACCTCGGACATCCGCGAGTGTTTCGCGTTGAAAACATGGTCCCCGTCTGTTTTAGGCGCTAAAAACGCGTATGACACTCGATTCGCACGAATCGGTTGAGAAATGGCCGAGATACGCCGTGTTACACTTCCGGACGATGAAATCTTGCTAGTTCTAATGTTTTGCAAGCGAAACGCACGTTGCACCGCGTTTCGTTCAATTCGTTCAAGAACTCTCGTATCTCGGACATCCGCAAGTGTTTCGCGTCGAAAACGTGGTCCCCGTCTGTTGTAGACGCTAAAAACGCGTATGACACTTGATTCGCACGAATCCGTTGAGAAGTGGCCGAGATACGACGTGTTACACTTCCGGACGATGTATTCGTTCAATTCGTTCAAGAACTCTCGTATCTCGGACATCCGCGAGTGTTTCGCGTCGAAAACGTGGTCCCCGTCTGTTTTAGACGCTAAAAACGCGTATGACATTTGATTCGCACGAATCCGTTGAGAAATGGCCGAGATACGCCGTGTTACACTTCCGGACGATGAAATCTTGCTAGTTCTCACGTTTTGCAAGCGAAACGCACGATGCACCGCGTTTCGTTCAATTCGTTCAAGAACTCTCGTATCTCGGACATCCGCAAGTGTTTCGCGTCGAAAACGTGGTCCCCGTCTGTTGTAGACGCTAAAAACGCGTATGACACTTGATTCGCACGAATCCGTTGAGAAGTGGCCGAGATACGCGGTGTTACACTTCCGGACGATGAATTCGTTCAATTCGTCCAAGAACTCTCTAATCCCGGACATCCGCGAGTATTTCGCGTCGAAAACGTGGTCCGCGTCTGTTTTAGACGCTAAAAACGCGTATGACACTTGATTCGTACGAATCCGTTGAGAAATGGCCGAGATACGCCGTGTTACACTTCCGGACGATGAAATTGTTACGTCCCAGCGTAACTTTTTGATTTCTTTTCTTTTCTTTTAGTATAATTTCTCATTTAAACTCTCTTTTCTTTCCTTTATTCCGGCCGCCGGATTACGAATTACTTGTATAACAGCTTAGGCTCATCGCATCCGGTGCGCTGTTAGAGTATTAGTTGTAAAATCATGATTATTCTATTTTTCCTCCAGGCCGCGTATACGAATTACTTGTATCACGGTTTAGCCTCATCGTATATGTGGTGCTGTCGAGTTGTTAATATGTAGTGGAATTCCCTCACCGTGGAATCATATTCGTCCCATCGTATATATATATAAGTAGATGTAAGTAAATGTAAGCGTGTGAGTGGATACGAATGCGTGTGAGCAGAGTATGAGTGTGTGCGTGCGGTATGAGTGTGTGCGTGTATAGGCTAAGGAAAAAGCGATGAGGTTCCGCGTGTTAATTTTTAGTTTCTCTCTCTCTCTAAAATGAATTATGATTTCCGTGGCAATAAGGCATTGCCCAGATATCAACCTAATTGTGTTCAAGCATATAAGTCAGGAGCGTGCACTACTAAAGTTTTGGATAGCTGAGTCAAGGCGATCATATTTTATTTGCAATAAAACTGCATAATTGAAAGAGGATAAATGAGCAACCGAAAGTCTCTTGCTGAACATCGAGTGAGCATAGTAACAGAATATTTGTACACTGAATCGACCGCTGATCGACCGTTTCCATGGTTAAGGTATGAAAAACTGGCCTAGAGCGAGCCCAGGAGCCGTCTCACGACGGATTTCTCTGGGCAGTTGGCTGTAAAGTCGTGAGGTACGTGGTCGATTGTCCGAGGGTATCCTAGATATCATTAATTTCTGAGTCTAAAAGTGCATATTCTTCTTGCAGTGTGCCACTAAACGAACTCAATTATCCTCGTAAAAGCTTTAGTTTATAAATTCAGTTTAAGTGAGACACAGACTCAGTTTTCTTTAATTTAGCGGAAGTGCGAAAGTGTGCGCGTTGCGTTTTGCACGTGGCCGACAAATTGCGTCGGACACGTTAGCTTAAGTTTCCTTTTCGATTTCATTTACATTACTCTTTCTTTTATTCTTTAACTTGAACAGAACGCGGAAAGGTTGTTCCTCGCTCGTATGGCGATTAAAGTCGGAATTAATTATCGAGATATTTGAATAGAAGCACTATCTTCCTGACTTGCCGAACCTTGTAACGGACTAGTTCCCGGCTCAATTATCACAGAGCATAGGCAAATCAAGGAGGTTCAAAGTACTAAAATTCTATTACGATTCGAAGGTACTATCATCGTTTAAACACCGAAATTCCACCGACGATACGCCAGAGAGAGAGAAAGAAGGATAGAGCGAGTAGCGAAGGAGACAGAGAGAGAGAGAGAGAGAGAAAGCGAGTAAGAGCGCGAACGTAGCCGAAGCGACTCGAACGTAGCCGAAGCGACTCGAACGTAGCCGAAGACCAGCGACACGGTAGGAACCTCCAGTCGCGAAACACGACGACAATTACCATCTTATTGTATGATCATACCCGAGCTTAGGCCACGGCGGGATCCCACGGGCACGGTCATTTGACCGTGCAAGATTCTTTGTTAACTTGTCGATTGTAAAGGCGTAATTACTGATATCCGAAAGCGCTCGTGTTAAGGCGCATCATTGTCGCGCACTACACATGAACTTTTCTCAATACTGCGATAACATCTCTTGCAGTAATTCTTTCATAGTTTAGCGAATTCGTAACACATCTGTTCTACTTTTCTCTATATATATATATATATATATATTCTATCTTTTCTTTATACGATTATTTTCAATTGAATATAACTACTTTTGTTTTCCCCTTATATTACTCTCTTTAATTTAATCTGTGTTGTGACGTCACACCTCATATACCATAGCATTGTACACCGGCCGAAACATAACCTCGCGAGAACAATTGGGGACCTGTACGGGTCTTGAGAAGACACACGAATCCTATTAGTCCTGCAAACAACTAAACGCGATATTAGATTTTAACTTAACTTCTCCGTTTAGCTTGTACCAAATAAACTAGAAAATCCCTCCTCTTCCAGGAAGGGATTAGAATACCGCAATGATGATCTTCAGTTAGATCGCCGTTGATTTATTGTAATTAAATTAACAAAAATATTCAAGCGTTACGACCGGTCGCACGGCAGGCCGCTCGCGGATTTCTCATCGACCGTCTTGACAAACATCAAAGTCGTGACAAGCCTCGCCCGGACGTAACAAAATCTTGGTAGTTCTCACGTTTTGCAAGCGAAACGCACGATGCACCGCGTTTCGTTCAATTTGTTCAAGAACTCTCGTATCTCGGACATCGGCGAGTGTTTCGCGTTGAAAACATGCTCCCCGTCTGTTTTAGACGCTAAAAACGCGTACGACACTTGATTCGCACGAATCCTTTGAGAAATGGCCGAGATACGCCGTGTTACACTTCCGGACGATGTATTCGTTCAGTTCGTTCAAGATCTCTCGTATCTCGGACATCCGCGAGCGTTTCGCGTCGAAAACGTGGTCCCCGTCTGTTGTAGACGCTAAAAGCGCGTATGACACTTGATTCGCACGTATCCGTTGAGAAATGGCCGAGATACGCCGTGTTACACTTCGGGACGATGTATTCGTTCAATTCGTTCAAGAACTCTCGTATCTCGGACATCCGCGAGTGTTTCGCGTCGAAAATATGGTCCCCGTCTGTTTTAGACGCTAAAAACGCGTATGACACTTGATTCGCACGAATCCGTTGAGAAATGGCCGAGATACGCCGTGTTACACTTCCGGACGATGTATTCGTTCAATTCATTCAAGAACTCTCGTATCTCGGACATCCGCGAGTGTTTCGCGTCGAAAACATGGTCCCCGTCTGTTTTAGACGCCTAAAACGCGTATGACACTTGATTCGCACGAATCCGATGAGAAATGGCCGAGATACGCCGTATTACACTTCCGAACGATGAATTCGTTCAATTCGTTCAAGAACTCTCGTATCTCGGTCATCCGCGAATGTTTCGCGTCGAAAACATGGTCCCCGTCCGTTTTAGACGCTAAAAACGCGTATGACACTTGATTCGCACGAATCCGTTGAGAAATGGCCGAGATACGCCGTGTTACACTTCCGGACGATGAAATCATGCTAGTTCTAATGTTTTGCAAGCGAATCGCACGATGCACCGCGTTTCGTTCAATTCGTTCAAGAACTCTCGTACCTCGGACATCCGCAAGTGTTTCGCGTCGAAAACGTGGTCCCCGTCTGTTGTAGACGCTAAAAACGCGTATGACACTTGATTCGCACGAATCCGTTGAGAAATGGCCGAGATACGCCGTGTTGCACCCCCGGACGATGAAATCTTGCTAGTTCTCACGTTTTGCAAGCGAAACGCACGATGCACCGCGTTTCGTTCAATTCGTTGAAGAACTCTCGTATCTCGGACATCCGCGAGTGTTTCGCGTCGAAAACGTGTTCCCCGTCTGTTTTAGACGCTAAAAACGCGTATGACACTTGATTCGCACGAATCCGTTGAGAAATGGCCGAGATACGCCGTGTTACACATCCGGACGATGAAATCTTGCTAGTTCTCACGTTTTGCAAGCGAAACGCACGATGCACCGCGATTCGTTCAAATCGTTCAAGAACTCTCGTACCTCGGACATCCGCGAGTGTCTCGCGTCGAAAACATGGTCCCCGTCTGTTTTAGACGCTAAAAACGCGAATGACACTTGATTCGCACGAATCCGTTGAGAAGTGGCCGAGATACGCCGTGTTGCACTTCCGGACGATGTATTCGTTCAATTCGTTCAAGAACTCTCGTATCTCGGACATCCGCGAGTGTTTCGCGTCGAAAACGTGGTCCCCGCCTTTTGTAGACGCTAAAAACGCGTATGACACTTGATTCGCACGAATCCGTTTAGAAGTGGCCGAGATACGCCGTGTTACACTTCCGGACGATGTATTCGTTCAATTCGTTCAAGAACTCTCGTATCTCGGACATCCGCGAGTGTTTCGCGTCGAAAACATCGTCCCCGTCTGTTTTAGACGCTAAAAACGCGTATGACACTTGATTCTCACGAATCCGTTGAGAAATGGCCGAGATACGCCGTATTACACTTCCGGACGATGAATTCGTTCAAATCGTTCAAGAACTCTCGTACCTCGGACATCCGCGAGTGTTTCGCGTTGAAAACATGGTCCCCGTCTGTTTTAGGCGCTAAAAACGCGTATGACACTCGATTCGCACGAATCGGTTGAGAAATGGCCGAGATACGCCGTGTTACACTTCCGGACGATGAAATCTTGCTAGTTCTAACGTTTTGCAAGCGAAACGCACGATGCACCGCGTTTCGTTCAATTCGTTCAAGAACTCTCGTACCTCGGACATCCGCAAGTGTTTCGCGTCGAAAACGTGGTTCCCGTCTGTTGTAGACGCTAAAAACGCGTATGACACTTGATTCG